>JBBGZY010002155.1:892500-1492500 GCA_037952925.1 Lithobates clamitans
CATAAGAACGATCATAGCGGCTGTTCCGCCGCTTGATCGTTCTTACGGGCGGCGGGAGGGGACATCCCCCCCCTCCCGCCGCCCTCCGGTGCTACTACCGACTCACCTCAGCGATCGGTGAGTCGGATAGCGGATCCGCCGGCGCCGGATGTTTACCATAGAGATTTCCGGCGGACCAGATGGTCGCCGGAGTCTCTATGATCGTTCGGAGGCCGGGCGCGATGTTATGACGTCACGCCCGGCCTCTGCATTCAAAAAAACGGCGCCGCTTCAGCTGTGAAGCGGCGATCGTTTTATTTATTTTTTTTATTTTAGGCTTCCCAGCCTAGAGGTGAGATGTGGGGTCTTATTGACCCCATATCTCACTGTAAAGAGGACTGATCGTGTCATATTCCTATTACAAGGGATGTTTACATTCCTTGTAATAGGAATAAAAGTGATCAAAAAAAAAATATTTTTTTAAAGTGTCAAAATAAAAATTTTTAAGTAAAATTAACAATAAAAAAAAAAAAAAAAAATTTTTAAAGCGCCCCTGTCCCCGTGAGCTCGCACGCAGAAGCGAACGCATACGTAAGTCCCGCCCACATATGAAAACGGTGTTCAAACCACACACGTGAGGTATCGCTGCGAACGTTAGAGCGAGAGCAATAATTTTGGCCCTAGACCTCCTCTGTAACTCAAAACATGTAACCAGTAAAAAATTTTAAAGCGTCGCCTATGGGCATTTTTAAGTACCAAAGTTTGGCGCCATTCCACGAGCGTGTGCAATTTTGAAGCGTGACATGTTAGGTATCTATTTACTCGGCGTAACTTCATCTTTCACACAATGCAAAAAAATTTGGCTAACTTTGCTGTTTTGTTTTTTTTTTAAGCATGAAACTGTTTTTTTTCCAAAAAAAACGCGTTTGAAAAATTGCTGCGCAAATACCGTGCAAGATAAAAAGTTGCAATGACCGCCATTGTATTCTGTAGGGTCTCTGCTAAAAAAACATATATAATGTTTGGGGGTTCTATGTAATTTTATAGCAAAAAAATGATGATTTTTGACATGTAGGAGCGAAGTGTCAGAAATGGCCCGGATGTGAAGTGGTTAATAAATTAGCAAATTTCAGATCTGCAAGATTTCAAACAAACTTCTTTCACGGTGTCTTTATGAGGTATTGTTTGTAGAATTTTGAGGAAAGTAATCAATTTAATCCGTTTTGGATTAAGGCTGTAAGTGCTGTGAATACTTCCCAGATGCACTGTATTTTGCACCTGTGTCTCCCGGGTGACCAAAATCTCCTGTTTGTTCAATTGTCTTGGCACTTGCATTCATGTAGTCTTAGACTCCTTTCACACCAAGGCACACAAAAACGAAAATCAATATGTGAAAAGTGTGGCGTGCATTTGTATTCAGCCCCCCTTTACTCTGATACCCCCTAACTAAAATCTAGTGGAACCAATTGCCTTCAGAAGTCACCTAATTAGTAAATAGAGTCCACTTGAATGAATGAGTGTGATTTAATCTCAGTATAAATACAGCTGTTCTGTGAAGCCCTCAGAGGTTTCTTAGAGAACCTGAATGAACAAACAGCATCACCAAGGCCAAGGAACACACCAGACAGGTCAGGGATACAGTTGTGGAGAAGTTTAAAGCAGGGTTAGGTTATAAAGAAAAAAAACAATATCCCAAGCTTTGAACATCTCACTTAGCACTGTTCGATCCATCATCCGAAAATGGAAAGAGTATGGCACAACTGTAAACCTACCAAGACATGGCCGTCCACCTCACCCTGAACACACCATCCCCACTGTGAAACATGGTGGTGGTAGCATCATGTTGTGGGGATGCTTTTCTTCAGCAGGGACAGGGAAGCTGGTCAGAGTTGATGGGAAGATGGATGGCGCCAAATACAGGACAATCTTAGAAGAAAACCTGTTAGAGTCTGCAAAAGACTTGAGACTGAGGTGGAGGTTCACCTTCCAGCAGGACAACGACCCTAAACATACAGCCAGAGCTACAATGGAATGGTTTAGATCAAAGCATATTCATGTGTTAGAATGGCCCAGTCAAAGTCCAGACCTAAATCCAATTGAGAATCTGTGGCAAGACTTGAAAATTGCTGTCCATCCAATCTGACAGAGCTTGAGATATTTTGCAAAGAAGAATGGGCAAAAATGTCCTCTCTAGATGTGCAAAACTGGTAGAGACATCCCCAAAAAGACTTGCAGCTGTAATTGCAGTGAAAGGCGGTTCTACAAAGTATTGACTCAGCTGAATACAAATGTACCCCACACTTTTCACATATATATTTGTAAAACATTTGGAAAACCATTTATCATTTTCCTTCCACTTCACAATTATGTGCCACTTTGTGTTGGTCTATCGCATTAAATCCCCCAAAAAATACATTTTACATTTTTGGTTGTATCGTGACAAAATGTGGAAAATTTAAAGGGATATGAATACCTTTTTAAAGGCACTGTATATGTGTGTGTTTATAAAATATCAAAGTAACGTGTTTGCCTTTTTTATTTTTAATTTTTTTACTTTTTGTTTAAATACAGCATATTACAGCGATATTCCTAAGATTATCTATGCTTCCCGGACACACTCCCAGCTGACGCAAGTCATCAATGAACTCAAGCATACCTTGTACAGGTATTTATATTCTCTCTTCCATTTCCATCAGAAGATCGTACTTCCTCTGACTTTCAAGTAGGTGTGTAGTCATATGCTTACCAGAGATAACTGGGAGGGGTCTGGAAAATGAACACTAATACTAAGCTGTTTCTCTTAAATGCATTTGGATCGCAGAAGTATCCTAACTAGAGTTAAATTGTATGTGAAGGAAATCATTGACAGTAAGTGCCGGTTCACACAGGGGCGACTTGTCAGGCGACCTAGCCGCCTGACAAGTCGCCTCCCGTTCTGTACAATGGAATCGTTCTAATAGGAGCGACGCAAGTCGCTCCGACTTAGAAAAAGGTTCCTGTACTACTTTGGGGGCGACTTGGGGCGACTTGCATAGACTTCTATACAGAAGTCGTTTTGTAAGTCGCCGTGGCAGTCGTTTGCAGGTCGCCTCGGTGAGGCGACCTGCAAGTCGTGCCGCCCCTGTGTGAACCGGGGCTTAGGCTCGGTTCACACTGTCGCGGCTTCAAATTTGCACCGCACAGTGCGACTTCGTTGGTGGCCTGCTTATGGCTTCTTTAAAGTGGGGGCCACCCTGAAATAAAAAATAGCATTCAAATTCTAAAAAAAAATTAAATTTTTTTTTTTTTAACTTACCTGAAACCCCTGTTGCTAGGCAGTCTTCCTAATATGCCTCCTCCTATTCCGCAGCGCTTCCTCCTCTTCGGTGAGCGGCCCTGTTGCCTTCTGGGAACTGTGTGTGTCCCAGGAAACAACGGGGCCGTTCACAAAGCGCCGCGCGACTCGCGCATGCGCAGTAGGAAACGGGCAGTGAAGCCGCAAGGCTCTACTGCCAGTTTCCCTTAGTTGGAATGGCGGCGCCTGCACCCGATCCGGTGGGCGGATCGGCCTCGGGGGGCCGACATCGTGGGCTCGCTGGACAGGTAAGTGTCCTTGTTAAAAGTCAGCAGCTACAGTGTTTGCAGCTGCTGACTTTAAAAAAAAAAAAAAAAATTCGCAGTCAGAACCCCCTTTAATAGAAGTCAATGCTAGGGATGCACCGATACCATTTTTTTTTTTTAATGGAGGAGGAACTCTTAGTGCTGTGTCTTAAGATGTGTACCATGCATACACAACGGTCACACGAAAATTCTCTGAATTTTCGACCCTCAAGAACGCGGTGATGTACAACACTACGACGAGCCAAGAAAATGAAGTTCAATGCTTCCGAGCATGCGTCGAATTGTTCCCGAGCATGCGCGGGTTTTTTGCGGGTCCGAACTGCATACAGACGAACGGAATTTCCGATAGGAACTTTTTCCGACAGAAAAATAGAGAACCTGCTCTCAATCTTTTGCTGGCGGAAATTCCGCCAGCAAAAATTCGATGGAGCATACATACACTTGGTCGGAATTTCCTGACCAAAAGCTCACATCGGACTTTTGCTGGCGGAATTTCCACTCGTGTGTACGGGGCATAAGGATTACATAAAAATGAAAGATTAATATTGCTAGAAAATTCTCTAATGAAATAAGAAAATTGTAAAAATGGAAGGGAAGGCTGATCTATCTAAGATTTTAAATGTTGCACCCCCTCCTCATACTGCCTACTGTTTGTAAAACAGTTCTTTGTAAATACCTTTTTTTTTTTTTTTTTTTCCTTCAGTGCGGTCACATGATCTGTAAGCTGTAAGTGCAGGGCTCTTTGAGGCTTCTTCCAATCTGTTGATCTGTGGTTCCTCCACCTTTTATGCTGCTTCTAGAATATTCCTCTAACAGTCATCAGATGACCAGTTATCAGGGGGGCACCTCTCAAATACAAATGCCCTGCCTCTACCAAGATGGCTGCCTCTTAATAAAAACAGTGCAGAACAAGGCATTGTAAATCCGTATTTGTTTGTCGATCAGCTGTATGGCGCCTATAGAAAAGATCAGCTACGGGGAGCCTATATGCCATACTGGAGACTAGTAATTGGCTGTCTGCTTGCCCTTTTTTTTTTTTTTTTTTTTTTTTAATGCAGCTACCACTGTACTGGTCCCTTTATAATTATGTCCTGTTTTGTGATATCTTTGTAATGGTTATTTCCTTGAAGTTTTTTCTTTGCTTTTATGCTGTGCTGGAACTAGGTGTTATTTCCAGAAAGTGGAGGTTTTGTGTCTGGCAACAAGTCAGATGTTTTTTTTTCATTTTCTCACTGGCATATGCAGAAAGTTTAGAGATTAAAGTGATTGTAAAGTCTCATGTGTTTTTGTTTGTGATTTTTAACTAAAAAAAAAAAATATTATACTTACCTGCTTTGTGTAATGGTTTTGCACAGAGCAGTCCAGATCCTCCTCTTCTTGGGTCCCTCTTTGGTGCTCCTGGTCCCTCCCTCCTGTTGAGTGCCCCCACAGCAAGCAGATTGCTATGGGGGCGCCCAAGCTGCAGCTGGTGTATCCATTCAGACACGGAGCCGTGGCCCTGCCCCGCCCCCTTTCTCTCCTCATTGGTTGGCTGACTTTGACAGCAGGAGCCTATGGCTCTACACTGCTGTCTCAGCCAATGAGGAGGGGAGTCCCAGGCAGACGAGACACTCCTACAACATCACTGGATAGAGATGGGCTCAGGTGAGTATAAGGGGGGGCTGCTGCACACAGAAGGTTTTTCATCTTTTCCGATAATTTTTATTGAAAATTGTACATATCAAATTCCAAGGCAAAATATTGTTCGCATGAGATGAGCATTTCTGTATACAAAATGATGTCTTGGGGTACTAGAGGTATGAGCAAAATTTTATATATTCTAACAAATGTACTCGTATTTCTCACCTGGAGTATGCTGTCCAGTTCTGGGCACCAGTCCTCAGGAGGGATGTACTGGGAATGGAGCGAGTAGAAAGAAGAGCAACAAAGCTAATAAAGGGTCTGGAGGATCTTAGTTATGAGGAAAGGTTGCGAGCACTGAACTTATTCTCTCTGGAGAAGAGACGCTTGAGAGGGGATATGATTTCAATTTACAAATACCGGACTGGTGACCCCACAATAGGGATAACACTTTTCCACGGAAGGGGGTTTAACAAGACACGTGGCCACTCATTAAAACGAGAAGAAAAGAGGTTTAACCTTAAACTGCGTAGAGGGTTCTTTACTGCAAGAGCAGCAAGGATGTGGAATTCCCTTCCACAGGCGGTGGTTTCAGCGGGGAGCATTGATGGTTTCAAAAAACGATTTAGATAATCACCTGAACGACCACAACATACAGGGATATACAATGTAATACTGACACATAATCACACACATAGGTTGGACTTGATGGACTTGTGTCTTTTATCAACCTCACCTCAGTGCTTATAAGGGGTGCCCATCAGTGCTGCATATTAGTGCCTCCTCATCAGTATAAAAAATAATAAAGGGTTGCCCTAATATTGATGAAACATAATGAATAATTTACAATGAAGAAAAATTCATATGGTGATCATGAAATCAATGTGCAAAACTTAATGGAAAAAAAGAAGAAGTCCATAAGATAAACCATCGGTTAGGTGTTTGTGAAAAAGTCCATGAAATAAAACATCAATTCAGTGTTGTAAAAAATCCAAATCACCAACAATAAACATAAAAGTCCAAGTGATGAAAATAAAAATCTGTGATAGCAAAGAAGGGTCCACCACCAGGTATGGAAGGGGTTACTCCTTACCAGAAGGCCATGATCCCCCACCACAGAGGATCACAGCAAGCAGAGATCTTTAAAGCTAAAATGGGAACTGTCAGCGGTGTCCACCAGAGGTCATCTCGTCAGCATCAACTCCAACGCCCCGGGGCATCGATACCGTAAAATAAAAGGGGCTCACATAGTGTAAAACCACTTACATTTATTAAAATGAAATAAAAATACAGATGTACACTTACAGATTGTCAATAGAAAAACAGCCTTAAGTCCGGCTCCGTGGCCACCGGAGCTCGGACAAACCCGTCCTACTGGAAAGCAGCTCGCTTGGGGGTGACGTCAGCGCGTCGTCTGGCTCCGCCCTACGCGTTTCGTGACATCATCACGTCTTCCAGGGGCACGATCCTCATCAGTGCTGCCCGTCAGTGCAACTTCATTAGTGCACATTATTGTTGAAGGAGAAAAAATACTTTTTTACAAAATTGTATGACAGAAACTAAGAAAAACTTCTTTTATTTTTTTTATTTATTTTTCTTTTAGCAAATACTTCCAAAAGAAAGCTCTATTTGTGTAAAAAGAATACTAAAAATTTCATATGAATACAGTGTAGCATGACCACGCAATTGTCATTCAAAGTGTTGTGACAACGCTGAAAGATGAAAATTGGCCTGGGCAGGAAGGGGGTAAAATTGCCTGGGATTGAAGTGGTTACAGTGAGAAAAGACAATGGGGAAAAACAAAACATAATGCAGTTTCTGTAAATTATCCCTGATTTATTTCTCTTTTTCAGACCCAAAGTCAGTGTCCTGGGCTCGAGGGAACAGCTGTGTATACACCCTGAGGTGAAGAAGCAGGAAAGTAATCATGTCAAGGTGAGGAGGATGTCTTGGTTCAGTCTACATGTTTGTTAAAAAGTTTGCAGCACATTCATTTGGTTGCAAGCATAAGATCCCAATGGCCAGTGGTCTTCTAAGTCTGTTAAAAACCACACTTAAAGCAGAACTGCACCCAAAAGGGGGATTTGGTTAGTACTTGGTGGCAAAACCCTTGTTGGCAATCACAGAGGTCAGACGTTTCTTGTAGTTGGCCACCAGGTTTGCACACATCTTGGGAGGGATTTTGTCCCACTCCTCTTGTGTGTCTCAGCAGACAGCGCGGGGGGGACAGAAAGAGACGTAGACTCCCGTGGGAGTCTATGCCGGAAGTGGGTGCAAATACCTGTCTCAGACAGGTATCTGCACCCCTCCCCCCTGAAAGGTGCCAAATGTGACACCGGAAGGAGGAGAGAGTTCCGAGAAGCGAAGGCTCAATTTTTGTGTGAACCTCCGCTTTAAAAATGACCTTTCCTTTTTCAATCTGCAGCGCTGTCATTTTCTGTGAAATGCAATATGGCCACCTGGAGGCGTTCTGTACACTGATGCTGTACAGAACGACCCCCAGGATATGCCATTTCCTGCTTGTGTGATTGGCTCACTGATTTTCCCAGAAGTCTGCTCTAAAATGCAAGACCGATTTCAAGCATCCCCTACAACAAAAATGTCATTTTTGGTGAGATACTCACAATAGGAAATCACATCTAAAGGGATGCAGGCCCAACAACTTTCCTCATTGGAGCTTTGCAGGTGCAGCAGCTGGTTGATAATTAGGACACCGCTCCCATTATACACACTCCTGCACTTCATGGGCACAGACAAACACACAGGAATTTCTTCAGAATAACAACAGGTAGGAATCTGAAGCAAAGTCTGTCAAAATCCTTGCAATGTACATAGATCACCCAGAGAGGGGAATGTTTTTTTTTTTTTTTTTTTCTCAACAAATGTGGAGTTACGCTTTAGGATAAGTGAATAAATCCACCACATAGGAATGTAAATTGCCTAACCTTTATTGGGCTTTAAAAGAATGCCATACATTCCTCGAGGAAAGCGACTATGGGTAGAGATAAAAAAGCCATTAAACAGGTAGCCTGGATGCATCCACCAGACAGAAAACTGGGGTCCATCAGGACTGGCGTACTAACACTTGTCCCTTAATAGGAAAGAAAGGAAACCGTAATCAATAAAACGAACCCCCAAAACACCACGTGTCCACCACCACCCTCTGCTAGAGAAGTCACAAAGAGCGCTTGTTAAACTGTAAAGTGCACAGATCAGCAACACCTGGGATGATCACTCTCCTCACAGCGGTTCCTCAGCAGCATACAGCAAACTCCCAGGCATCAACCATGTAAAGGTTTAAAAATAACAAATCCCATAGTGTAAATCCGGCTACTAAGTTTAATAAAAACGGTTAAAAACGCGGCTCACAGACAAGGAAATCGGCATTACCAACTACAAATCCCAGAATTCCTGGCAATGCATGCGTAGTGATGTTACGGCTTCCTGCTCCGCCCAATGTGTTTCGTCATAGGGGCGCTAACATTGTCAGGAACAGGCTCTATACTATAGCAGTGCTACTTTAGAGTAGCAATGGGGGGCTGTAATCTTATAGCAGATCTGTCTGTCTAAGGTAGTCAAGAGACCAAAACTGTATGTAGCAGTTACCACAACATATCAAAATCCTCTGTTTTTCCAGGTCCATATGTGCCGTTCCAAGGTGTCCAGTAGATCCTGTCACTTTTACAACAATGTGGATGGTAAGTGTTCATGTATGTGATTCAGGGGATTGCCACTAGAAGATTGGTGTGAAGGAAGGACTGTGTCCTGTTTTATTTGCTCGAAAGAATAATTTCTAAGAAAAAAAAATGTTCTAGGAACAGATAATGGACATATGGCTTGACATGTCCAGATTGTGGGAGAATTGTTACAGACTTTTGCATTTCTTGTCCCAGAGAAAAGCACTGAGAAGGATCTGACCACTCAGATATTGGACATTGAAGATCTGGTGAAGAATGGCACCAAGCACAGGTACTGCTGTAATGTCTCTGTCCAGTCCTCTCACCCCACGCCTAAACTTCAGACACAGATTACAAAAAAGCGTAAAAATTTTTTTTTTTAGGATGCTTTAATTATCCCCTTCAGCACCAGGCCAATTCTGACACTTCTCACATGGGAAAATCTACAGTTTTTTGCTAGTAAATTGCTTATAATCCACAAACATTATCAATAAGTAATGTTGTTTATTTTATTTTTTTTAGCAGAGACCCTGTTGCTGCACAAATACCATGAGACTTACGAAAAAACTGCAACACCCACTAGTTTATTCTCTAGGGCAGGGTTCTCAAACTGGCGGCCCTCCAGCTGTTGCAAAACTACAAGTCCCATCATGCCTCTGCCTGTGGGAGTCATGCCTGTAACTGTCAGCCTTGCAATGCCTCATGGGACTTGTAGTTTCGCCACAGCTGGAGGACCACCAGTTTGAGACCCCTGCCGTAGAGAATAAACTAGTGGGTCTTGCAGTTTTTTTGTAAGTCTTGTGGTATTTGTGCAGCAATTTTTTTTTGAAAATAATACACTTTAATGTATTTTAGTGCACACAAACACTATATAATACCCATTTTTTAAATTAAAACATGAAAGATGATGTTACGCCGAGTGAATAAACACCAAACATGTCACGCTTTAAATCTGCGTACACCCGAGGAACGCAGCCAAACTATGGTACCTAAAAAAAAATCTTCCTAGGCAACACTTTAAAAGTCTTTACAGGTTACCAATTTAGAGTTCCGCATGAGGTCTGGAGCTAGCATTTTTATTCTCGTTGTAATGTAGCTCATGTGTGGTGGGATCCGCGTTTTTCCTGGCGGTTGGGACTGACACGCATTCTTATTCGGGATAGGGGCACTTTGAAAAAACAATATCTTGGCCATTGCTGCAGCTGCTGTGATTGGCGGAGATATCACCCTGCCAATCCAGCAGTGTTGCTGGTTGGCAAGTGATTAAAGAAAATTAAAAAGTGTATACTGCGCCGTGATTCCGCAACCCAGCAGCCAGCATGGCTGTAGACACAAAAAAGCTAAGTATGTATGTAAAGTATAATAAGTGCAGCGCTAAGGTTGCAAAGAAAGGAACGTGATAAAGTTATATGTAATATAAACATATAAGTGATATAATAGCATAGAATTATATTTGATACAAACATGTAAATGACATAATAGCACAAACTCCAATCATAATAAATGTGAATAAATTATATAGTGTGCTAATGTAGTGACTGCACTACACCCAAAAGTCCACATTGAGCAGAATGATGAAATACAGGTTTGTGATCGCCCCGCCAAGTCAATACAATAGCCTCCTCCCTCTTTCACGTTGGTGGTGTTTGCTTCTATTTGCTCACTTCAAGGTTCTTAGTAATGTCAGGAATTCTTCCCATATGCATTGGATCACAAACCTAATTGGACTGTATTTCATCATTCTGCTCAATGTGGATTTTGGGTGTAGTGAAGTCACTACATTAGCACACTATATAATTTATTCACATTTATTATGATTGGAGTTTGTGCTATTATGTCACTTACATGTTTGTATCGCATATAATTCTATGCTATTATATCACTTACCGTATATACTCGAGTATAAGTTGACCCGAATATAACCCGAGGCACCTGATTTTACCACAAAAAACTGGGAAAACTTATTGACTCGAGTATAAGCCTAGGGTGAGAAATGCACAGCTACTGTAAGTGGAAAAGAGGGTCAACAATGCCCATTTGCAGCCTCACTGTGCCCATTTGCATGCCTCACTGTGCCCATTTGCAGCCATAGGTCCCCTGAACTTCAAACTCGGTAGTTAAGGGTTCCTAGATGCCCCCTAGCTGCAACCAAAATTTGAGGTCTCTGGACCCAAAGGGTCCCGAAATGACATTGCTGCAGATGGACACAGTTGACCGAATTTGGGGCCCCGTATCTCGGAGACACTTGGTGCTAGGAACCCCAAATTTGGTGTGCAAACCCGGTGGAACTAGCACTACAACATATCCTAGTGGACCCGAGATACGGGGCCCCAAAGTGCACTTTTCTGCAGCAGAGAATGACATTTTCCAAACCGACTTTGGGGCCCCATATCTCGGGGCCACTTGGTGCTAAGAACCCCAGCTTTGCTAGTTCCACTGGGGTTGGACACCAAATTTGGGGTTCCTAGCACCAAGTGGTCTCGAGATACGGGACCCCAAATTTGGTTTGGAAAATGTCATTCTTTGCACCAGAAAAGTGCTTGACTTTGAGTATAAGCTGAGGGGTGCACTTTCAGCACAAAAAAATGTGCTGAAAAACTCGGCTCATACTCGAGTATATACGGTATATGTTTATATTACATATAACTTTATCACCTTCCTTTCTTTGCAACCTTAGCGCTGCACTTATTATACTTTAAGTGATTAAAGAAATACAATTTAAGTTTTGTTTTTTCATCTGATCTAACCCTTTATTCAAGTGGATTAAAGCCCAACTGAAGTCTCCATTAAAGCCGCTTAAATGAATTCTCGGTTCAGCCAAACATTAACTTGTCACTTGCTGTTTATTTTATTGGTTCTTCAGCTGTCCCTGGGCATTCAAGTGCAGCCAGCACCACTGCACTCTTTAGCAGTCCACAACAAACCAAAGGAAATCCCATATAACCCCATATATAAAATATACTTTTTACAAAAAAAAAAAACGTATACAACGCATAAAAAAAAAAAAAAAAAAAAAGTACATGAAACTACAGCAAAGCATATAATAAAACATCACTAAGCACCTAAAGCAACATAAAAACTGTTAAAAACTGTTTAAAACACACCTTCGTAACTCTAAATGTCATCACCATCAGTCTCTTATGCCGCGTACACACGATAGGAATCTCCGACAACAAATGTTCGACGTGAGCTTGTTGTCGGAAATTCCAACCATGTGTAGGCTCCATCGGACATTTGTTGTCGGAATTTCCGACAACGAAAATTTGAGAGCTGGATCTCAAATTTTCCGATAACAAAATCCGTTGTAAATTCCGATCGTGTTCCGACGCACAAAGTTCCACGCATGCTCAGAATCAAGCAGAAGAGCTGCACTGGCTATTGAACTTCATTTTTCTCGGCTCATCGTATGTGTTGTACATCATCGCGTTCTTGGCGATCAGAATTTCCGACAACATTTGTGCGACCGTGTGTATGCAAGACAAGTTTGAGCCCACATCCGTCGGAAAGAAAACCAGGATTTTGTTGTCGGAATGTCAGATCGTGTGTACACGGCATTAATATGCCAAAACGTAATGTGTAATTCCAGAAAGAGTCCTGCCTCAGAACCTCAAACTGGTCTGCGATGGCATTGTTAGGTTGGGAATCCTCAATTTCAGTCTATTTGTATTGATTAGGTTGTCCTTGCCAGTTTTATTTTCAACAAATGTTTATTGTGCTTTTTCTCCTTTTATCCAGAGCCTGTCCCTATTACCTATCCAGAAATCTGAAGCAGCATGCGGACATCATATTTATGCCTTATAATTACCTTCTTGATACTAAGGTACTAAAAAAAAAACCAAAAAAAAAACTACATCAGAGAATAAGTACAGAATCGGTAGGATCTGAAATGTTTTTTGCTGTGTTTAAAAAAAAAATTCTAAATGAGTAATTTTTTTCTTTCCTGCGTTCTAGAGTCGTAAAGCCCACAATATTGACCTGAAAGGCACGGTTGTGATATTTGACGAAGCTCACAATGTGGTATGTAAATGCCACTTGACTTTCAGGGTTCTTGACACTTTTTACTACTCTTCTTCTTGCTCACAACAGTTCTTCTCCTCAATTTGACCCTAAAAAACTAAACTCACGGGGGGGCCACCTTTGTGTGCTCTATGTATATGTATATGTATGTGTATATATATATATATATATATATATATATATATATATATATATATATATATATATATATATATATATATATATATATATATATATATATATAATGTGTATGTGTGTATATATATATATATATATATATATATATATATTATAGTTTATACATCAGATTGATCCAGCTACTTGTACAGGTGTATACATACCATTCGAGCATGACAGCCTCGAAATCGGGCTTCCTTTGTTATTTCATTCTGATTGCATCTCAAATCGTTGTCCAAGCCCTGAAGAAGGGAGTCCTTTCTCCGGAATGCGTCAAAGAAAAACCCAAATTCTGGGTTGCCCCAGTAAAGTAATAGAGGAGGATTGGCTCAATGGGGACACTAGTTCTGGTGAAAACCAGGGATTCCAATCTCTTTGGGGGTGTTGCGTACCTGGCTGCAGGCTGAAGTGACGCGAGGGCCTCCTTTATGGCTGAGTGCAGAGTACCCCTGAAGGTGGTGACAGAGGGTGCTATGCCCAAAGATAGAAGAGTTGCCTGCAAGTGAAGCTGCCTGGTGATTCCAAATGTGAGGACACCCAAGAGCAGAGAAGTATTTACAGCAGATGATTCTCTGGCGGGTCTCAAGTATAAACAGAAAAGTCAGTGCTACTACCAATACAACACATAGATAGCAGAGCTTCTTCATCTGTAGCTGTGGCAGCAAACGTTTTGCCCAATACACAGATGGCGGATCTTGACAGATGGGTAAGGCTGGAAGCAAGGTCAGAAGCCAGGCCGGGGGTCAAACACAGGAAGTCCGTCCGGAGCAGAGGCAGGAGCGTGTTCGAGATCATTCCGGGGTCAAACACAGTAGGTCAGTCAGGAGCAAGGCAGACGCCGGTCCGTGGAGCAAGCCAGATTCAGCCAGGAGAGAAGCCAGAGCAGGTCAGGGGTAAGTCAGGTAGGTAACATGTAATCAAGCAGAGGCACAAGCACGCAGGATACAAGGCTGATGATAATCCAGCAATTTATGACATGAACTGGTGTCCTTATATAAGCCAGTTTACGTTGGCAATTATCGTGCATTGCCTGCGCCGTTGTGCATGAAGATTAGCCATTGCGTGCCGTTCGCTAATGCGCATTAGTGCAGCCATATTGGATATTGGCATATTTCTTCTAGGAAATTCTTCCCTGACAAGGTGAGGTTCCCTCTCACTTCCTGATTTGGCTATGAAAGAGGAAGTGAAGGTAAATCTCAATGGCAAAAAAACCAAAGAATTTCCAAGCTCAACTTACCAACCAGCCTGTGACCAACCAAATTAACCTGTCTAACAGTATGTGTTAAAAACAGGGGTTTAGTTGCACACATTTGCAAATACATGCATAAGCTGCAGGCCACGGCAAGGCACCCTGTATCCTGCAGACCCTAACTCTAACTTTGAAGAGTCTCCACAGTGGGAGCACATGTATTCTAATGGACAGATGAAGGGCAGATGACTGGAGGGAGCCCAACCCTCCTTAAAGGTGCAGGAACACACTGAACACCCAGCACAATGCACCTTTTTTTTTTGTATTGTTGACATATTGGTCAGGCAACACACTGACACCTTTGCTGCCATTGTGCAATGACAGTTTAATTCGGTTGGTCGCAGGCTGGTTGGTAAGTTGAGCTTGGAAATTCTTTGGTTTTATTTGACATGCCTTTGCCCTTCCAGTGCTCCTTGCTGCGAAGACCAGTTATAGGTGGGGGCAGTGACCTCTTTTTGTATTGGTAAATCTCAATGGGACACTGATGGCAAAAAAAGTGACAGGGATTATAAAAGCTTTGCTTTTTAGTTCTTCTTTAAAGTGGTTGTAAACTCTGTACAACCACTTTTACCTACAGGTAAGCCTGTATTAAGGCTTACCTGTAGGTGCTGGAAATACCTCCTGAACTTTAGAAACGATCGTGCCGTTTCTTAAGGGATAATGCTGTGACTGGCGGCTCCCGCGCATGTAGTGACGTCATGCTACTCCGGCCAGTCACAGGCCCCGGAAGGAAGAGGGGTGAAGATGGACGCTTCCAGCCAGCGGGGACAGCGGCGACATCGCAGGCTTCGTTTTCAGGTAAGTGACACATAATGGGCTACTATGCGATGCATAGTAGCCCATTATGCTTTACCTTTGCAGGGAAATAAAAAGGAAGTAAAACCCACCAGGTATTTTTGTTTTTTCTTTTGGACTTTGTGAGTTTTTTTGGGTATAATTGTGAAAACTCAAATCTATCCTTCTTCTTTTTTTTTTTTTTTTATGAAGGGGGGCTGGGTGGAGGAATCCTGGACACAGAAAGTTTTCCACTTGTCATTATCCTTACAATTACAGCTCCTCTGTCCCTTTTTATCATTCTAGGAGCGAATGTGTGAAGAATCTGCTTCCTTTGACCTAACGCCGTATGATTTGGCTTCTGGGATTGATGCTTTAGATTTGGTGATGAGGGAACTCACGGACGATTTGCAGCAGAAACAAATCAGTGCACAGTTCAACATGGAGTCGCCTAACCCCTGTGAGTAGATCCGTCTTCTTTGGACCCCTTTCACACTGGAGGCGTTTTTCAGGAGCTTTTGGGCTAAAAATAGCATCTGTAAAGCGCCTGAAAAACGCTTCCCCAGCAGCCCCAGTGTGAGAGCCCGAGGGCTTTCACACTGGGGCGGTGCGCTTGCAAGAAGTTAGAAAAATTCCTGCAAGTAGCATCTTTCTAGCGGTGCGGGAGCGCTGTACACACCGCTCCTCCACTGCCCCTGCTGTTGAAATCAATGTGCACCGCTTCGGCAGCGGCACTTCGGCAGCGGCGCTTTTAACCCTTTATTGGGCCGGTAGCTGGGGGGTTAAAAGCGCCCCGCTAGCAGCCGAAAAGCACTGCTATAACAGCGGTAAAGCGATGCTAATATTAGCGGCCCTTTACCGCTAACGCCCCTCCGCCCCAGTGTGAAAGTAGCCTTCTGACGCGTACACAAGAGCGTACTTTTCGACCGGACTGGTCCGACGGACTTTCCCAATGAACGGACTTGCCTACACACGATCACACCAAAGTCCGATGGATTCGTACGTGATGAAGTACGACCGGACTAGTCGATAGCCAGTAGCCAATAGCTGCCCTAGCGTCGGTTTTCGTCCGTCAGACTAGCATACAGACGAGCGGACTTTTCGACAGGAACTGGGTCCGGCGGAGTTCCGACGTAAAGATTTAAAACATGTTCCAAACCTAAAGTCCGTCAGATTTTCGACCGAAAAAGTTCGCTGAAGGTCCGATGAAGCCCACACACGGTCGGATTGTCCACCAGACTCGGTCCGTCGGACCAGTCCGGTCGAAAAGTCCGCTCACGTGTACGCGGCATTAATGTGTTTTGATTTGCTTTTGGCTTGCAGAGATGGGGGGGGGGGAGGGGATTGTCGAGGGCGATGTATATTTGTAGGTGAATAGCCAGCGGGCTAAATGGAGAAAAAAAAAACAAATGGCAGATTCCTATATCCACAGAAGCTAGGTGAATGGAGAAATCCCCTCTGCTGGGACATGATTGGCCATGGCTGATTAGCTGCAGCTAATGATCAAGAAACATTTCCCAACATGTCTCTTTGACAGAAGTCTATTTTAAAAGATCAACTTCTGTCGAGCAGGGACCGCCACACACACTGATCCAAATTCGTCCGGGCCCCGCTGAACAAGCCAAGTTTTTGATCAGTTTACGGTCAGCTTAAAGTGTTACTAAACCCACAATCGTAAAATCAGTCTGTGTATACAGTAAATATGCTTCTTATACTCGCTGTGACCAGTATTTTCAACAAACTACCTGTCAGTGCATTTCAGTGGTCCAGCAGTTGAGACCGCATGCAGAGAAAGCCAACTCCTCTTCTCTATTGTTACAGATGCTGAGAGGATGGTTAAATTCTCTGATCTGTCTGCTTTCTTTTTTCTCTAAAGCTTGATCTGTAGCGGTGCCTACCTGACATGAACAGGCCGGGCTGCTGCTACAAGTAGGTGGGCAAGTAAACAAATTCCCTTCTCTCTGATTTTTTTTGCTTGATAGCAGAGCAGGTGTCTTCTTGCACTGTGGGATGACTCTGCATTGGCACCGCCCACAGGCAGCCCCTGCGGACCCATGGGGCCAAGGCCTAGTATTGGAGCACTGTCTGTACCCCCTATATCGGCAGCCTTGACTATACAGTACATTTTGTTTTTCTAGTATCAGGGCTATGGTTTGCATTGACTGATGCTGAAGCCTAATTCTTTTGCTGCTTTAATTTTGAACTGGATGGATGTCAACTAAAGTTCATCAATTACAACATTGTTATTGTTCTTCTTGTTTCCAGCCTTGAACATACAGCTTGAAGACCTAGCTAAGATAAAGGGTAAGGCACTTTCTTAGGAATAACATGGGGAGAAAGGCATTTGAAAGTATTTGTGAAGCTTGAACCTGCCAGGGTTGGTTTGCACATACACTGGCATTGGTTGCATCACAGTGAGAGAGAGTGGAACCGACGTCGTCCCTCCCTCTCTGTGACCCCAGAAACTGTAAGGATTTAGTCACCTCTGGTTTTCGGTTATTTGTTTACCTGGCTGTTTGCAGCCAGTGAAGCAGCTGATCGGACCAATCTGTGTCTGATCGGCTGCATCGGAGGCCAGATGAGAGAGTTTGGGTCTAACAGACCCCAGCTCTCAATAAAGAGGACCTGTCATGGCCCATTCTATCACAAGGGATGTTGTACATCTTTTGTGATAGCAATAAAGTTGACAGAAAAAAAGGACAGTTAAAAAAAAAAAAGGATAAATAAATAAAGCACCTCTTCCCCCGTGCTCATGCACAAAAGCAAACGCATACGTAAGTCCTGCATGCAAATGTGAACGGCGATCGCACCACCCATGTGCAAAATCATCATGAACGCCAAAGTGAGAGCAATTATTTTAGCTCCAGACCTCCTGTGTAACTCTAAACTGGTAACCTGTAAAGGCTTTTATAGAGTCGCCAATGGAGATTTTTAGGTACTGTATTTTATTTATTTATTTCAGGTACTTGTATAGCGCCATCAATTTACGCAGCGCTTTACATATACATTGTACATTCACATCAGTCCCTACCCTCAAAGAGCTTACAATCTAAGGCAGTAGTTTGGCACCATTCCACAGGCGGACACAATTTTAGAGCATGACATCTTAGGAATCTGTTTACTCAGCGTAACATCTTTTATATTTTACCAAAGAAACTGGTATCATATAGTGTGTGTACTAAAGTTCATTAACCACTTGCCGACTAGGTTTTCTCTAGCACTTTTTATTTGCAAGTTTAAATTTTAGTATTTTTTGCTTTTAAAATTACGTAAAATACCCAAACATACACATTTTTTTTTTTTTAGCAGAGACCCTAGGGAATAAAATAGCAATCCTTGCAATTTTTTATGTCACTTTGTCATGTATTTGAGCAGCGGTTTTGCAAATGCAATTTCTTGGGAAAAAATACTTTCATGAATTTAAAAAAACCAAAACACAATATTTACCCCATTTGTTTATATAATATGAAAGATGATATTACACAGAGGAAATAGATACCTAACATGTCAGGCTTTAAAATTACGCACACTTGTGGAATGGCGACAAACTACGATACTTACAAATCTCCATAGGCGACTCTTTAAACGCCTTTACAGCTTACCTGTTTAGAGTTAGAGGAGGTCTAGCTCCAGAATTATTGCTCTCGCTTGAACGTTCGTGACGTGTGGTGTGAATACCGTTTTACATATTAAAAAGGAGAGAAATCAGCAGTATTGGGACTTTAAATGAGGATAGTGGGGCCGTTCATACCCCTCCTCCATCCCGGTTCAATATTAATATTGTTTTACATATGCGCGTGTGACTTGCGTATGCTTTCGTTTCTGCCCAAGAGAACAAAGGGATGGGGGCGCTTTAAACATTTTTTAAACATTTTATTTATTTTACTTTTTATTTTTACACTGTCCCGTTAATTTTTTAAAAATTTGATCGCTTTTATTTCTATTTCAAGGAAAGTAAACATCCCTTGTAATAGAAATAAGGATGACCGGTCCTATTCATAAAGAGATCTGGAATCAAAAAGACCCCAAATCTCTTCTTTACCTTTTTAACCACTTCAGCCCTGAAAGATTTTACCCCCTTCCAGACCAGAGCACTTTTTACAATTTGGCACTGTGTCGCTTTAACTGGTAATTGCGCGGTCATGCGATGCTGTACCCAAACGAATTTTGCCTCCTCTTTTTTTTTCCCCACAAATAGAGCTTTCTTTTGGTGGTATTTGATCACCTCGTGCGGTTTTTATTTTTTGCGCTATAAACAAAAAAACAGCGACAATTTTGAAAAAAAAAATAAACATATTTCTTAACTTTTTGCTATAACATGGCCAAAAATGTTTTTAAAAATACTAATTTCTGCATCAGTTTGAGGCCAGTATGTATTCTTCTACATAGTCTTGGTAAAAAATATCGCAATAAGCGTATATTGATTGGTTTGCGCAAAGGCTATAGCATCTGCAAACTATGGGAAAGATTAATGGTGTGTATGTATATATATGTATATATATGTATATATCTCTCTCTCTATATATATATATATCTCTCTCTATATATATATATATATATATATATATATATATATATATATATAGAGAGAGAGAGAGAGAGAGAGAGAGAGAGAGAGAGAGAGAGAGAGAGATATATATATATATATATATATATATATATATAGAGAGAGATATATATATAGAGAGATATATATATATATATATATATAGAGATATATATCTGTATTTATCGGCGTATAACACAAACTTTTTTCCCCTTAAAATCAGGGGAAAATCGTGGGTGCGTGTTATATGCCGATCCCCACTGTCTGTGTGCCAAAAAGAGCAAGCGCCGCCGCAAAAAACAGATCGCCGCAGAAAAAGACCGAGCCGAGTGCTCGGCTCCGCTCGCAGTCACGCTGTCCCGTCTCCTTGCTGTCTCTGAGAGGATGAGGAGCGAGTGCTGCCAAAAAAGACTGAGTGCTCGGCTCCGCTCCCAGTTCCGCCTAGCTCCTATGATATATATATATATATATATATATAAAAAATATATTTTTACTAGTAATGGCAGCGATATGTGATTTTTATCGGGATTGTGGCGGACAGATCGGACACTTTTGACACATTTTTGGGGCCATTGACATATATACAGCGATCGATGCTATAAAAATGCACTGATTACTGTGTAAATGTCACTGGTAGGGAAGAGGTTAACACTAGGAGCGATCAAGGGGTTAAATGTGTTCCCTCAGTGTGTTCTTACTGTGAGGGGATAGGACTGAGTAAGAGAGGAGACCTATCGTTGCTCCTATTTACTAGGAACAAACGACATGTCTCCTCTCCCCAGATAGCACAGGGATTTGTATGTTTACACACACAAATCCCCGTGCCGGCGCTGTAGGCCGGTGGTGATTGCGCCCGCCGGCCACCCGCATCGGGTCCCCCCGCTGTGCAGCACGTGCCCTTTGGTGGCTCTTAAAGGGCCGACGTACCCATACGGGATTTTGTCCACCCGTGCCACTTTGCCGCCGTATATCGGCGTGAGCCGGTCGGCAAGTGGTTAAAAGCAAAAAATATTTTTGATCTTTTGCGTTTAAAAAAAAAAAAAAAATCACTTCCAGCCTGGACCGGACTTGATGTCATGACATCACGTCCGGTCCTCCAAGGCCATAGAGGCGATCAAAGAGTATCTACTCTTTGATTGCCTATGGAAGCAACCGGCCGCACCACTGGATCATTTCTCAGGCGAACCGGCGGAAACGGTAAGCCTGAGAAACAACGGTGGGAGGGGGGGGGGATCCCCTCCTGCCACTTCGGAAAGCATTCCAGGGGCTTATGCACCGCTCGAAACGGTTTCATGAAAAAGTTGTCCGCCAGCTGCAAAAAATGATTTCCCAAAAAATTGCATTGGAAATAAACACTGTTTTGGTGCTGAAGTGGTTAAACTGAAAGCTGAGTTGGGTCTCTTTCAAACGGGCGCCTCCGTGTAGCGGATTCTGCTTGCTCAGCGGAGTGATCACTCCGCTGAGCAGACGGATGATAGGTTCGTGTCTGCTCCACTATGCAGAGCGGATACGGACACCGTCCCGCTCTCCTCTGTGGTGAAATCGACCATCCATCTGGTTTTTGCGGGCAGGATCGGATGGCGGCAGGTGTCTGCTGACATCTGCCGCTTCACAGGGGAGACTGGAGGGTCCGATCGGACAGCCCATGTGAAAGGGGCCCTAAAGTAACCCTCTGTGTGTAAATTATTTTTCTATTTATTTGTGAGGTTTGTCTAATTCAAGACCTATTTTCATCACCAACCATGGGAGCTGTTAGTCTCAGAGTTATTCCTTTGTACCACCCCTAGATGGTGCTAGATGTCTGTGTATTTTTCTGGAAATGGTAGACTTCAAGGAATATGTAAGCTATAAGGAATATGTAGGCCGCCATTGCTGATCCGTCCTTTCTGATCAAAACACTAGATGCCTGGCCATTAACCACTTCAGCCCCAGGAGGATTTACCCGCTTAATGACCAGGCCATTTTTTGCGATACGGCACTGTGCTACTTTAACTGACAATTGCACGGTCATGCGACGCGGTACCCAAATAAAATTGGCTTTTTTCCCCACAAATAGAGCTTTCTTTTGGTGGTATTTCATCACCTCCTGCGGTTTCTATTTTTTTTGCGCTGTAAACAAAAAAAAGAGCATCAATTTTGCAAAAAAAAAAAAAATTTTTTTTAATTCTACTATAAGACATATCATCCAATAAAAATATGTAAAAAATCTAATTTCTTAATCAATTTAGGACAATTTGTATTCTGCAAAAAGAAAAAAAAAAAATCCTAATTAGCGTATTTTGATTGGTTAGCGCAAAAGTTATCAAACTATGGGATAGATTTAGGGACTTTTAATTTTTTTTTTTTTTTTACTAGTGATGGCGGCGATCAGTGATTTTTTTTTTTTTTTTTTTTTTTTTTTTTTTAAGCAGAACTGCGACATTGCGGCAGACAAATTGGACACTAAGTGACAAAATGCACTCTCGCAGTATGAATGACACTGGCAGGGGAAGAGGTTAACATCAGGGGCAATCAAAGGGTTAAATGTGCTCCCTATGTGCGCTTTCTAATTGTGTGGGGGATGCTGACACTAGACAAAGAGATCTGTGTTCCTGGTTAGTAGGAATCACAGATCACTGTCTTCCTCTGTGACAGAACGACGGTCTGCCTTGTTTACATAGAAAAAAGGAAGGGAGTTTGGGACTTTAAATGAGGCCCACGGACATCAGGAGGTAAAGAAAAAATGTTGTTTATTGATCATGCAGTGTGTATCAAAACATATCACAATTATAGACTGTATGTAAAAGAAGAACATTGTAATAAATGTCATTCAGTATACCTACGCACATTTGTGTGAGCGCATGCAAAAAGCATCAAGAATACATCAATATGTCAAACTAGAGGCCACATGATAGTCACAAGTGATCAATGGATACATACAATGATAAAAGATATATATACACATAAAAGCAGCATAGGACAATAGTCATAAAAATAAACCCGTGATTGATTGAAGAAAGATGTTCTGAGTTGATAGTGTGATGTGAGCATGTATCTGCGTAACAAAATGCCCGACGCGTTTCGTGTAAACCACTCATCAGGGGCACAGTGCTCAAACATATCTATGGGGTATAGTAGAGTAAACAATTAATTTATATGCAACCAATGGTAGCCGGGGGAAGCAAACGTGCACCCCAGAGTACTTACATAAAATCAT
Source organism: Lithobates clamitans (assembly GCA_037952925.1). Taxonomy (NCBI): domain Eukaryota; kingdom Metazoa; phylum Chordata; class Amphibia; order Anura; family Ranidae; genus Lithobates; species Lithobates clamitans. The sequence continues at coordinate 915,336 of JBBGZY010002155.1, forward strand.
TGCAGAGGAGGTGTGGTAATGATGGAGCCAAGGCCATATTGGTGGTCCGTACCGGGAACTGAGGTGACCGAAACATGCACTGGCGGGGCGCATGCACAGAACCCCCCCAAAAACATACACAGAACCCGGAGCACTGGATCTTGGGATGAGACAGTGATCTGCCAGTAATGACTACCAAAAGAGGTCTGAGAAAGAGGGAAGGTACATAATCAGTAAACCATATTGTGCTGATGGGGTAATTAAGAGAGATCTATGTGTCAGATGCGTAGAAACTGAGTTTGGAAAAATCAAAGCAACAAAGGGAAACCCAGCTGGGAATAAAAGAAAATAAGGAAAAATGAGAAACGGAAAGAAAAATGTATAAAAATATATGAAAAACATATAAAAAATATATAAAAATATATAAAAAAGGATGAGAATTAGAAATAAAATAAAAATAAAAAATAATAAATAGTGATAGATGAGTAAAAATAGTAAGTGAAATAAGTGATAAATTGGACTGAAAATAAATAAAAGATGAAGGGGTGAGTAACATCCCCATGGGATATGGTATAAATAAATAAAAAAGTAACAAACGCAGACCTAATTGGTAAGTGAAACCAAAAGGACAGGGGGGAAGAAAACGGAGGGGGGTAAAAAAGGAAATGATAAAAAAAGAAATGGTGACTGATTGTGAAAAAATAATAATATATGGATGGGGTAGCTGAGTAGGAGCTTACATGTTTCCCAGGCTGTGTACATGTGCTATGGTGAGGTCTGTCATCGTCTCTGTACGGCACCCAGACTGTGTCGGGAGGGGCCATATATGTGCACCCGCCCTAAACCACGTGCACGCTAACGGACACCAGCGTCACGCAGGTACGGTATGTGCAGGGAGGGGCCTCAGCGTGGGCGAAAAGCGCCGCCCACAGGGGATGCCCACATGACCCCGCTGTCCGTCCAAGATGACAAGCCTGATAACTGCACGCCGTGACGTCATTTGACATCACCCGTGCGGCAGGATGCGTGGCGCCGATGCGCTGTGAGCGCCCGCCCGCCCCCCGCATATAACCACTCCCCACGATCCTAATAGGACAGGAGGGAGTGACGGGGGGGGGAAGGGGGACACACAGAGCGCATCGCAGCTCCCGGAAATCGGACAACAAGGCAGCCCTGGTGATTCAAAAACCACATCATTCCCCAAAGAAAAAAAGTGTATGTGACAAGCTGTGCTGCCTAATCCCATGGACACACATAGTTGTGTCCATTGAGAGTGTGTATAAACCTGGACAAGGTAAAAAACCTTCCAGGGCTGAAAAAAGAAAGAACCTAGCCTGTGAGTAGCAGGGGAACACTGCTAGCTCTGTCCGTGGACCTCCATCCCTAATAGCGGACAAATATTGGAGTTTTTGGGACTTTAAATGAGGTGCATGGGGAATGCGCCTCCATCCCTAATTCAGAGAAAAAAGGAAGGGAGTTTGGGACTTTAAATGAGGCCCACGGACATCAGGAGGTAAAGAAAAAATGTTGTTTATTGATCATGCAGTGTGTATCAAAACATATCACAATTATAGACTGTATGTAAAAGAAGAACATTGTAATAAATGTCATTCAGTATACCTACGCACATTTGTGTGAGCGCATGCAAAAAGCATCAAGAATACATCAATATGTCAAACTAGAGGCCACATGATAGTCACAAGTGATCAATGGATACATACAATGATAAAAGATATATATACACATAAAAGCAGCATAGGACAATAGTCATAAAAATAAACCCGTGATTGATTGAAGAAAGATGTTCTGAGTTGATAGTGTGATGTGAGCATTCCCCATGCACCTCATTTAAAGTCCCAAAAACTCCAATATTTGCCTTGTTTACATAGGCAGACCGCCGTTCTGTCACCCCCCCCCCCCCGAACGATCGCGGGTGGCCATCGCGGCCGCCTGACCTGCTGATTGGCTCCCGCTGTGTCCAATCACAGCGGAAGCCGGTAGCTGGCGGTGCACGTGCCCCGACCCAGACCAGGGAGCGCGAACAACATACAGGCGCGGTGTTTCGCGCAGCTGGGCTGCCCTGCCGCAGTATGTGGGCGGTCTGGAAGTAGTTAAGCTGAATTCAATAACTTTAATCTATGGGCCTTTGGCCTGTTACAGGCATGCAGATCTGCAGTTTGGTCTTTACTTAGCCATATCCTTGTTGTGGTCAATGGTTCAGGGAGGATTAAAGCTACAGAAGGCCAGGCAAGTCGTGTTCATCGTTACTTTTGAAACCATTCGATGTGAAATTTCTGCCCTTTTTCTATGGTTTTCTTTTTAGGGGCCCTCCTACAGCTTGAGAGCGCTATTGATGCCATTACCCTTCCAGCTTCCGGGACTGGGATCACCAGAGACGGGAGGTAATTTCTGCTTGTAACACTCAAGGATGAACTCTCATGACTGGACACAACGTTTTTAACTATATAATAGATATTTGATATTTTTTTATCTACCGGTAATTTCATCCACTGTCTACATTTATTAATGCCTGTTCACATTATACCGCAGTGACCATCATTTTGCAGAACAAGAACACATAGAGAACCAATGTTTCATTATGTTGCACCACAACGCTGGTGTCACAAGTAGTGGTATGTTGTGCTAAAATGCTAAATGTATGCATTTTAATGCAATGCATGTAAATTCACATCGAAGTAATGCATGGGGGGGGGGGGGGGAAGGCTTTTTTTAAATTTTTTTCCCCTTGCAATGACCCATAGCACATTTAAAAACTTGTATCAACGCGTGTATGTAAACCCTTATCTTGTAAAACAACCCATTCAGTTTAAAATAGAAATGAAAGGCTGTATGTATATATATATATATATATATATATATATATATATATATATATATATATATATATATATATATATATATATATATATATATATATATATATACACATATTACACACACACACACACACACACACACACACACACACACACACACACACACACATATATATATATATATATATATATATATATATATATATATATATATATATATATATATTTTATTTTTTTTTAATATACAGCAGGGATGTAAAGTATTCAGACCCCCTTACATTTTTCACTCTTTGTTATATTGCAGCAATTTGCTAAAGTCATTTAAAGTGGTGTTCCAACCGGAAAAAAAAAAAAATGCATAGATGTGCCTAAAAAAAAAAAAAGATATATATATATATATATATATATATATATATATATATATATATATATATATATATATATATATATATATATATATATATATATATATATATATATTTTTTTTTTTTTTACTAACCTCTAAATGCCTGTTGCTAGGGGGTCCCTCGTAGTCTGCCTCCTTCAGTGCCTGGGCTGGTGACATCACTTCCCCCTCGGCGCAGGATGTGCTCAGCTCTGCCCCCTCCCTCTTGTCAATCATCTGGGACACGTGACAGGTCCCAAATGATTGCGCGGCCAATCGCAGCGCACGACGCCGCTCGCGCATGCACAGTGGGTGCCGTTGCGCATGCACAGTGGGTGCCCCGGCTGTGAAGCCACAGCCGAGCGCCCACAGTTGCAATGCCGGCGCCACCGAACGGAGGGGTCGACGAGCGGGGCTTCCGATCCCCCCCCGCATCGCTGGACCCTGGGACAGGTAAGTGTCCGATTATTAAAAGTCAGCAGCTGCAGTATTTGTAGCTGCTGACTTTTTAATTTTTTTTTTTGTGGGAACTCCTCTTTAGGTTCATTTTTTTTTTTCCTCATTAATGTACACACAACCTCATATTGACAGAAAAACACAGAATTGTTGACATTTTTGCAGATTTATTAAAAAAGAAAAACTGAAATATCACATGGTCCTAAGTATTCAGACCCTTTGCTGTGACACTCATATATTTAACTCAGGTGCTGTCCATTTCTTCTGATCATCCTTTTTTTCCGAAATAAAAAAAAAAAAAAAAAAAAAAGTTGCATAACAGAGCCTCTGGGCATTCCCAGGCTCAAGGAGGCTCAAGGTGTATAAAACATTAGGCTAGACATACCATACATTAACTACTGGCCTAAAACTAGTTAAACAAGTTAAACAACAACAAAACAGACCCCGTAGCTTGCTGCTAAAAATAACAGGATGAGTAAAATTCTCAGCAATTGACATAGATATGTGGTATACGACAGGCATCATTTAATAGAAAGAGGAAAAAAAAATCTGCAACCAGTGGGTGGCTATAGGCGTGTGGTTAGTCACGATGCACCCCTGGAGGGACAGTCATAGGAACCATCATCTCACATGTAAATCAAATCAGACCGATTGCCCTACAGGCTCTTCTTGTGCTACCGTTGTTGTTTCAGACTCTAGTCATATGTTTCAGACCTTTTGAAACTTTAGGGGGCATTTTCTACTGGAGTATGTTTCCTTGTATAAGGGTACTGCAAGGTTGACTAATGATTTCCATGCATTCAGGGTAAGTGCAGATGTGGGAGCACTCCACTTGAGTATGATGAGTTTCCTAGCATAGAAGAGAAGCAATCCTAGTAGTGTACGGGCTACCCTCGAAGGAGCAAGAGCATCCACCAAGCCTAGCAGGCAGATCCCTATCTTGTGGGGTATAGGAATTGTGGTCAGTTCAGTGATGAAGTTTGTAATTGATGACCAGTAATTCTGTACATCAGGGCATGACCAGATCATGTGTAAGAAACCCGCAGAGTCAGCTCTACAGCGCCAACACTGCGACGTGCAGTCCGGGTATATTTTGTGTAGCCTGTATGTGATCATCCTTGAGATGGTTCTACACCTTCATTTGAGTCCAGTTGTGTTTGATTATACTGATTGGACTTGGTTAGGAAAGCCACACACCTGTCTATATAAGGCCTTACAGCTCACAGTGCATGTCAGAGCAAATGAGAATCATGAGGTCAAAGGAACTGCCTGAAGAACTCAGAGACAGAATTGTGGCAAGGCACTGGTCTGGACAAGGTTCCAAAAAATTTCTGCTGCACTTAAGGTTCCTAAGAGCACAGTGGCCTCCATAATCCTTAAATGGAAGACGTTTGGGACGACCAGAACCCTTCCTAGAGCTGGCCGTCCGGCTAAACTGAGCTATCGGGGGAGAAGAGCCTTGGTGAGAGAGGTAAAGAAGAACCCAAAGATCACTGTGGCTGAGCTCCAGAGATACAGTCGGGAGATGGGAGAAAGTTGTAGAACGTCAACCATCACTGCAGCCCTCCACCAGTCAGGACTTTATGTCAGAGTGGCCCGACGGAAGCCTCTCCTCAGTGCAAGACACATGAAAGCCCGCATGGAGTTTGCTAAAGAAACACCTGAAGGACTCAAAGATGGTGAGAAATAAGATTCTCTGGTCTGATGAGACCAAGATAGAACTTTTTGGCCTTAATTCTAAGCGGTATGTGTGGAGAAAACCAGGCACTGCTCATCACCTGTCCAATACAGTCCCAACAGTGAAGCATGGTGGTGGCAGCATCATGCTGTGGGGATGTTTTTTCAGCTGCAAGGACAGGAGGACTGGTTGCAATCGAGGGAAAGATGAATGCGGCCAAGTACAGGGATATCCTGGACGAAAACCTTCTCCAGAGTGCTCAGGACCTCAGACTGGGCCGAAGGTTTACCTTCCAACAAGACAATGACCCTCAGCACACAGCTAAAATAACCAAGGAGTGGCTTCACAACAACTCTGTGACTTTTCTTGAGTGGCCCAGCCAGAGCCCTGACTTAAACCCAATTGAGCATCTCTGGAGAGGTCTAAAAATGGCCGTCCACCAACGTTTACCATCCAACCTGACAGAACTGGAGAGGATCTGCAAGGAGGAATGGCAGAGGATCCCCAAATCCAGGTGTGAAAAACTTGTTGCATCTTTCCCAAAAAGCTGGCTGTATTAGATCAAAAGGGAGCTTCTACTAAATACCGAGCAAAGGGTCTGAATACTTAGGAACGTGATATTTCAGTTTTTTTCATGTCAACAATTCTGTGTTTTTCTGTCAATATGGGGTGCTGTGTGTAATTAATTAAGCTTGGACAAAACAAAACCTGGAAGCGTATTGGTTTCTATGCAGAGGTGCACCAGATTTTTCGCTCTCCAGTTTTAGTAAATCAATCCCAATGTCCTAAATGAAGAAGAGGAGTAGAAAGGGAATGGCATTGCTATTAATGAGATGAAAGGTGCTGCACACCCCGAATATATATGAAATGGAAAAATGTCCCCTGTGGGGTTTTATTGCCAGCAAAACAATGAATTCAAGAAATAGTTTCTCTCTTTATCAAAAAAGTATAAATTGTTTATTCAATTAAATGTATCCCTTAATGAGTAGTCCACATTGTACTCCACCATCTCTCCTCCAATAACCTCTATGGATTGTTAAAGTGATACTAAACACACACTCTTCAATTCCTATTGTCCCTTCCACTTCTGTATGTGGATGACGGCACTGTAATTATTTTAATAAGAAAAAAAAAAATCGAAGTAGCTTTTTGCTAATCGATATACAGCTGTCACGTGACCCAGCAGTGGCGGGAGGAGCTTTTAGTTCTCTGCTGCTGGTCATATGTTAAAAAATAAAAATAAAAGGCTTTGGAATACAGAGCAAAAATAAATAATCTAAAACTGTTTTTAATTGGCATACAAATATAATATTTGAAATTAAATCTTTATTATTTTTTGGCATTAAGATTGTTTGGGAGAATTTCCGCCAGTCGCAGGCTGTGTCACGCCCTCTGCATCCGGTGTCTTAGAATAAGAGGGGGGTGAAGCCACCATTAATCTACATGTAATATTTGAAATTAAATCTTTATTATTTTTTGGCATTAAGATTATCTGGGAGAATTTCCACCAGTCGCAGGCTGTGTCACGCCCCCTGCAGCCGGTGTCTTAGAATAAGAGGGGGGTGAAGCCACCATTAATCTACATGTAATATTTGAAATTAAATCTTTACTATTTTTTGGTATTAAGATTGTGTGGGAGAATTTCTGCCAGTCGCAGGCTGTGTAACGCCCCCTGCATCAGGTGTCTTAGAATAAGAGGGGGGTGAAGCCACCATTAATCTACATGTAATATTTGAAATTAAATCTTTACTATTTTTTGGTATTAAGATTGTGTGGGAGAATTTCTGCCAGTCGCAGGCTGTGTCACGCCCCCTGCATCAGGTGTCTTAGAATAAGAGGGGGGTGAAGCCACCATTAATCTACATGTAATATTTGAAATTAAATCCTTATTATTTTTTGGCATTAAGATTGTGTGGGAGAATTTCTGCCAGTCGCAGGCTGTGTCACGCCCCCTGCAGCCGGTGTCTTAGAATAAGAGGGGGGTGAAGCCACCATTAATCTACATGTAATATCCCGCCCCCCATTGTGTTTAGCTGGTTAGTGGGCATGGAGGAGGGAGGGAGTGGTCGGTCACATGGGCTACTCAGATGTGTTAGGGAGGAAATGCTCAGCATAGAAACTCGCTGAAAACTGAGCATGTGCAGATTTGCCACTACAGCTGCAAAATCCCTCGCTGAATTGGGGACATGAACAGAAGGGGGCGATAGAGAGCAGCAGGATCAACCAGGTTTTTTTTGCAGGATACAGAAAACGAATCTCATAGTGACTGCGTATGAACAGCGTGTAATGCACCATTTATTGATCTTTTTTGGGGGTTTAGTGACACTTTAACCACTTGAGCTCCGTAAGAATTACCCCCCCCCCCCCCCTTCACGACCAGGCCATTTTTTGCAATACGACCCTGAGTTACTTTTACTGACAATTGTGACGTTGTACCCAAATAAAATTGATGTCTTTTTTTCCCCTACAAATAGAGCTTTCTTTTGGTGGTATTTGATCACCTCCTGCGTTTTTTTTTTTTGTTTTTTTTGCGCTATAAACGAAAAAAAAGCGCGACAATTTAAAAAAAAAAAAGTTACTTTCTGCTATAAAACGCATTCAATAAAAAAAATGATTTCTTAATCAATTTGGGCCAATATTTATTCTACATATTTGGTTAAAAAAAAAAAATTCCAATAAGCATTGATTGGTTTATGCAAAAGTTATAGCGTCTACAAACTATGGGATATTTTTTTTTTTTTTACTAGTAATGGCGGAGATCAGCGACTTATCGCGGGACTACGATATTGTGGCGGGTAGTCGGGACACTAACTGACACCTTTTTGAGGACCAGTGACACTAATGACTGCTAAAAAAAATATGCACTGTCACTGTACTAATGACACTGGCTGGACAGGGGTTATTATTAGGCGCCATCAAAGGGTTAAATGTGTGCCTAGCCTGTGTTTTACTAAACTGTGGGAGGCGCTTTTACTAGGGGAAGCCATAGATCCTTGTCTCTGCTTTGCAGGAACACGGGATCCACGCCTTTCTTGCTGACAGAACAGTGATCTGCCTTGTTTACATAGGCAGGCTGCCGTTCTGCCTGTGTAACAATCGATCAGCAGGTGCCATCTTACATTAAGTTCGCACTACCTGCTGATCGGCTCTTGCTGTGAACAATCACAGTGGGAGCGGGCTAGCGTGTCCGCGCACCCCCACCCCGGAAGTGCTGGATCATGTACTAGCTAAGTGATCCAGTGCAGTAGAGCCTCCTTGCCGCCGTGTAGCTAAGTGATACGGTTCGGCAACTGGTTAATAATGGGTGCAGCAAAGTATCTCAAAACAATAAGTGTGAATCTAGTGCTCTCCGTTTTTTTGTTACAGATAAGAGGAGAGAAATATACCCACAAAGCTAGTGCTCTCCGTTTTTTGTTACAGATAAGAGGAGAGAAATATACCCACAAAAAAAAAATAAAAATAACATGTAATGGCAATCCTCAGCAATCGGGACCACTGCCGTCCATACACAAACGTTTTCAGGTTGGCAGACCAAATGGGTAAATGTGATAACATCGCTAAGCTCCGCCCCCTTTATACGTTTTGTCCCGTAGAAGGGGACTTCTGTAGAAGGCGGAGAGTTTGCACATCATTATGCCTTTATCAAGTAATCCCGATAACCATTCCCATGTGCAACTAGTAAACGCTGGGGTTGATTTACTAAGGGCAAATAAACTGTGCACTGTGTAAAGGGAAGTTGCTCCAGAGTTTAGTAAATGAGCAGAAGCTCTGCTGACTTCCATCATCCAATCATGTGCAAGCAAAAAGGCTGTTTTATTAACCACTTAAAGCGGAGTTTCGCGTTTTTTTTTTTGTTTTTTTTTAAGTCAGCAGCTACAAATACTGCAGCTGCTGACTTTTAAAATATGGACACTTACCTGTCCAGCGCGCCCGCGATGTCAGCACCCGAAGCCGATCTGTCCCTCGGCTGTCGGGTGCTGCCGCCGCCGCCATCCTTGGTAAGGGAATCGGGAAGTGAAGCCTTGCTGGTTCCCTACTGCGCATGCGCGATGCGCTGCGCTATCCCACTGGTCCCTGCTGTTTTCTGGGAATCCGTGTGTCTAAAATAGCGGGGGGGGGGGGAGAACGAGAAGTGGCGTAGACTCCCACCGGTGGCACGGGTTTCTATGCCCAGAAGTGGGAGTAAAATACCTGTATTTGACAGGTATTTGCTCCCCCCTGAAAGGTGCCAAATGTGACACCGGATGGGGGGGGGGGGGGACCGGAAAAGCGAAAGTTCCATTTTTGGGTGGAACTCTGCTTTAAGGACTGAGATGTGTTGTTTACAAGTTAAAAACAGTTTTTTTTTTTTGGTAGAAAATTACTTAGAACCCCCCAAACATACATTTTTTTTCTAACACCCTAGAGAATAAAATGGCGGTCCTTGCAATACTTTCTGTCACACCGTATTTGCGCAGCGGTCTTACAAGCGCACTTTTTTTTAAGGAAAAAATACACTTTTTTTTAAATTAAAAAATAAGATGACAGTAAAGTTAGCCCATTTTTTTTTTTTTTTTATACTTTGAAAGATAATGTTTACGCCGAGTAAATTGATACCCAACATGTCACGCTTCAAAATTGCGCCCGCTCGTGGAATGGCGACAAACTTTTCCCCTAAAAAAATCTCCATAGGCGACGTTTAAAAAATTCTACAGGTTGTTTGTTTTGCGTTTACAGAGGAGGTCTAGGGCTAGAATTATTGCTCTCGCTCTAACGATCGCGGCGATACCTCACATGTGTGGTTTGAACATCGTTTTTATATGCGGACGCTACTCACATGTGCGTTCGCTTCAGCAGGCGAGCTCGTCTGGACGTTTAAAAAAAAAATTTTTTCTTATTTATTTTACCTTTTTATTTTTTACTTTTTTACGCTGTTTTTTTTTTTTTTTTTTAAATGTCACTTTTACATATAAACATAAACATCCCTTGTAATGGAATAAAAGATTGACAGGAACACGTAAAATATGAGATCTCTGGGTCAAAAAGACCCCTGATCTCATATTTACACTAAAATGTAATAAAAAAAAAAAAAAAGTTGTCATTAAAATAAAAAAATAGCCCTTTAGAAGCTATGGGCGGAAGTAACGTTTTGATGTCGCTTCCGCCCTGCACTGTTATGGAGACAGGTGGGGGCCATCTTCCCATCACACGTCTCCATGCCTAGCAAGATCCGATCGCCTCCGCTGCTGCCGACGGCTCTGGTTAAGCGGCGGAGGGCACCGAAGGGAGGGCCCCTTTCCCGCCGCCGATAACAGTGATCTCGCGGCGAATCCGCCGCAGAGACCACTTTTTTCTTAAATCGGACCTCTCACTGAAGAAGAGGATACCGGGGTTACGGTAGCTAGCTGCTGCCATAACAGCGATATTCCTCTTCAAACAGCTGACGTATAACGACGGTGGGCGGTCTGGGAGTGGTTAATTTGCCTTGCACATGATTGGGTACTCTTTACAAAGTGAAGCTTTACCTCATTTCTGGAGAAACTGCACTTTCCAAACTGCACAGTCTTTCTGCCTGTAGTAAATCAACCCCAATGTCTCGGCGTTCTGCTTCAGCATTCAGAACAGCGATCGTATATTACATAACGGCCGGTAAATATTAAGACATTGCTCGGCAACCGGTAAACAACTTTCTTCTGCTTCATTTAGGGTTCCCAATCACATTGACAACATTACAAATACGGTAGTTTTAAAAAGCTACACAGTGTTAAACACAAATATTATTAATAACATTGGTAAAATGTACAAACATTAGATAAAAGCATTAATTTCATGACAAATAAAATGTTTATAAAATCAAATAGGGGACTGGTATGAGAGCTGAGAAAAAAATATTTTTTTCTAACAAACAGGCTATTAAAATTGTGTATGTGATAAAACGAAATCCCGCAACACTCTTAAATATGTTCAGTTTAAGCCAATACAAAGGTCATTTAACCACTTGTCACTCAAGCCAATTCTGACACTTCTCTCCTACATGTAAAAAAAATGTTTTTGCTAGAAAATTACTCAGAACACCCAAAAAAAAAAAAAAAAAATATATATATTTATATTTTTTTCCATATATATATATATATATATATATATATATATATATATATATATATATATATATATATATATATATATATATATATATATATATATATATTATATTATATATATATATATATATATATAATATATATATATATATATATATTCAGAGACCCTAGGGCTGTGATGGGGAATCTTGGCACCCCAGATGTTTTGGAACTACATTATTTCCCATGATGATCAACTACACTGCAGAGGTGCGTGAGCATCATGGGAAATACCGTATATACTCGAGTATAAGTCAAATTTTTCAGCACCTTTTTTTGTGCTGAAAGTGCCCCCCTCGACTTATACTCGAGTCAAGCACTTTTCTGCAGCAAAAAATTTCATTTTCCGAACCGAATTTGGGGCCCCGTATCTCAGGGCCACTTAGTGCTAGAAACCCCAAATTTGGTGTGCAATCCCAGTGGACCTGGTCTCAGAACATATCCGAAGCTGGAGTTCCTAGCACTAAGTGGCCCTGAGATACGGGGCCCCAAATTCGGTTCTGAAAATGTCATTCTCTGCTGCAGAAAAGTGCTTGACATTTTCTGAACCGACTTTGAAGCCCTGTATCTCAGGGTCACTTAGTGCTAGGAACCCCAAATTTGGTGTGCAAACCCAGTGGACCTGGTACCATAACATATCCAAAGCTGGGGTTCCTAGCACCAAGTGACCCCGAGATATGGGGCCCCAAAATAGGTTCGGAAAATGTCATTCTCTGCTGCAGAAAAGTGCTTGACATTTTCTGAACCGATTTTGGGGTCCTGTATCTCGGGGCCACTAGGTGCTAGAAACCCCAGCTTTGAATATTTTATGGTGCTAGTTCCATTTCGGGACACTTTGGGTTCAGAGACCCCAAATTTTGGCTGCAGCTAGGGGGCATCTAGGAACCCTTAACTACCGAGTTTGAAGTTCGGGGGACCTATGGCTGCAAATGGGCACAGTGAGGCTGCAAATGGGCATTGTTGACCCTCTTTTCCACTTACAGTAGCTGTGCATTTCTCACCCTCGTCTTATACTCGGGTCAATAAGTTTTTCCCATTTTTTGTGGTAAATTAGGGCCTCGACTTATACTCGGAATGACTTATACTCGAGTATATACGGTATATATATATAGAAAATATTTTTTATATATATCATAATATATTATATTTTTTATATATATATATAGCAGAGACCCTAGGGCTGTGATGGGGAATCTTGGCACCCCAGATGTTTTGGAACTACATTATTTCCCATGATGATCAACTACACTGCAGAGGTGCGTGAGCATCATGGGAAATAATGTAGTTCCAAAACATCTGGGGTGCCAAGATTTCCCCATCACTGCCCTAGGGAATAAAATAGCAGTGGTTGCAATTTTTTATGTCACACGGTATTTGCGCAGCAATTGTTCAAACTTGATTTTTTTTGTTGAAAAAAATAAAACACTTTCATGAATTAAAAAAAAAAAAAACACAATATTTACCCCCCATTTTTTTTTTTTTTTTTTCTGTAATGTGAAAGATGTTATGCTGTGTAAATTGATACCTAACATGTCTTGCTTTAAAATTGCACACGCTCCTGGAATAGGGCCAAACTTCGGTACTTAAATCTCCGTAGGCTACACTTTAAAATTTTTTACTGGTTACGAGTTTAGAGTCTTGTTAAGCGTTGCGCAAACTGTTGGCGCTATATAAATTCTGTAGAATAATAGAGTTAGAGGAGGTCTAGTGCTAGAAATATTGCTCTTGCTCTAAAGACGCTGCAGCAATACCTCACATAGGTGGTTTGATTGCAGTTTACATATGCGAGCGCAAACCTATGTGTGCGTGCGAGCAGATGGGGGGTGCTTTAAAAAAAATATGTTTTTTATTGTTTTATTTTTATTTTTTTTATTATTTATTTATTTATTTATTTCCCTTTTTATTTTTTTTTAATCACTTTTATTCCTATTACAAGGAATGTAGACCTCCCTTGTAATAGGAATAGGGCAGGATAGGTCCTCTTTACAGAAAAATGTATAAACTTACAGACCCCAGATCCCTCTGTAAAGAGGACCTATCATGCCCTATTCCTATTACAAGGGATGTCTACATTCCCTGTAATAGGAATAAAATTGATTAAAAAAATAAAGGGAAAGTGTAAAAAAAATAAAATAAATAAATAAAACAATAAAGATAGGAGATAGGAAAAAAAAATTGATGGCTTTCCAGCAACAAAAGAAAAAGTCAGTGTTTTACATCTGGTGGCATCGGAAGTGACGTCAGGATGTCGCCCCCAGCCTCCCAGGGTTATAGAAATGGCTGGGGGTCATCTGGTCCACGGCCGGCTTTATGGTAAACCGCAGTCACCAGCAGATTCATTCTTCGGCTCCCCGACCGCACAGGTGAAAACGTAGGACACCCCCCCTTCCCGCCGCCTATAAAAGCAATCAAGCGGCTACACAGCCGCTATGATTGCTTTTACATTGCAAGGAATCGCCTGCTGAAAAAAAAAAAGATATCTGGATGATGCCTGCAGCTGCACCCATCATTCAGATATCGCCACTTCGAGTCCCCGACGTCATATGATGTTAAGCATTATTAATACTATTTACAACAAAGAGGCATAGCAATGGGGAACTCTCTCCCAGCCTGGCCAATTTTTTATGGCCAGGTGGGAGGCGGATGCTATATATGGAACTCACTAGCCCAAATTTATCTTTAAAAAAAAAAAAATGATTCATTGATAACATTTGTGTCCTCCTGGAATAGAAATGTAGATTCCTTGCAAGAATTCATGGGATTTGTGAATGATGACGCACAAAATAATGTACGTTCTTTTGTACAGCAGGGAAGAGAATTGCCTTTTTTAGATCTTACTCTATTAGAAAGGAGACAATATAGGCCAAGTCCTATTTTTAATAACAGTTACATTCCTCGCACGAGTTGTCATCCAGCCTGGCTTACGATTGTCCGTTTTAAAATTCATGTGTAAATGAAGTCAGTCTAGCTCTGTGGGGGATTGTATTATGCGGCTGCACGTTCTCAGACAGAGAATTTTGGAAAAGGGATACGACTGTATGAGCAGGAAGTAGATGTGACCATTAATGAGATCACAAAGGAATCTGGAATCCAGGCTGTTCAGCCCATTTATTACTAACTTTCCTATACAGCATTACCAGGTTAGGCGGATTATTAAACTTCACTGGAATGTATGAACACATGATCCGGTGCTTAACCCCTTCACGCCTAAGGGTAAAACAAATCTTCATGCCTAAGCACAATTTTGCAACTTCGACATGTGTTAGTAAAACTGTACATATCATCACAACTACTTTGTACATCCAAGTGAATTATATCACGTTTTTTTTTTTTTTTTTTTTTCAGAACAAATTGGGCTTTCATTTGGTGGTAAATAGTTAGGGATATCTCCTGATTTTTTTTTTTTTTTTTACTTTATTTTATTTTTTTATTATCAAAGGGAAAACTTGGCCAAAATATTAAAAGAAATGTATTTTCTTTTTTAAATGTAGCTGTATTCTTCTTGTTATTACCATAACCTACCACCAAAGAACAACCCAAAATAAATTCTCCTGCTCTTGGAGAGCGTAGCGATACCACATATGTGTATGTCAGTTGTTGTTTGTACCTGTAGTACAGCCCAGAAACAATAGTGCACATTTTGCTTTTATTTTTTTTTACTTTTATTATTTTTGTCCTAGCTAAATGTTTAATCACTTCAGCTCCGGAAGGTTTTTTTGTTCCTGACCAGGCCATTTCTTGCGATACGGCACTGCGTTTCTTTTAACTGACAATTGCGCAGTCGTGCGACGCTGTACCCAAATAATGTTTATGTCCCCCCCCACAAATAAAGCTTTGTTTTGGTGGTATTTGATCACCTCTGCAGTTTTAATTTTGTGCGCTATAAACAAAAAAAATGATTGACAATTTTGAAAAAGAACAATATTTTTTACTTTCTGCTATAAAACATATCCAATTAAAAAATTTAAAAAGTCAGTTTAGGCCAATTTGTTACATATTTTTTGGTAAAAAAAAAAAAAAATCCCAATAAGCATATGATGATTGGTTTGCGCAAAAGTTATAGTGTCTACAAACTATGAGATATGCCGCGTACACGCGATCGGAATTTCCGCCAGGAAAACTCCGATGAGAGCTTTCTGTCGGAAAATGCGACCGTGTGTATGCTCTAGCGGTCTTATGCTGGCGGAATTCCAGCCAGCAAAAGATTGAGAGCATGTTCTCTATTTTTCGGTCGGGAAAAGTTCCTATCCGAAAATGCGATCGTCCTGTACAAATTCCGACGCGCAAAATTCCTACGCATGCTCGGAAACAATTCAACGCATGCTCGGAAGCATTGAACTTCATTTTCTCGGCGCGTCGTAGTGTTGTACGTCACCGTGTTCTTGGCGGTCGAAAGTTCAGAGAACTTTTGTGTGACCGTGTGTATGCAAAGCAATATTGAGCGGAATTCCGTCGGAAAAACCATCCAAGTTTTTTCCGTCGGAAAATCTGCTTGTGTGTACGGGGCAATAGATTTATGGACTTTTTTTGTTTAAATTTTTAATTGATTTTACTAGTAATGGCGGCGTTCGTGGGCCGGGTGCCCGTGAATTAATCACAGATACTGACGGGCCAGAGATTTAGTGGCAGGGGGCCGCAGGTTGGCGACTCCTGGTTTAGATTGGATGTTCAGACGCTCTCCATCCAATCTGACAGAGCTTGAGCTGTTTTGCAAAGAATGGCCACAAATTTCCTTCTATTAGATGTGCAAAGCTGGTAGAGACATCCCCAAAAGGACTTGCAGCTGTAATTGCAGAGAAAGGGGATTCTACCATGTATTTTTATTTTTATTTTTTTATTTCATTTTTTTAATCACTTTTATTCCTATTACAAGGAATGTAAACATCCCTTGTAATAGGAATATGACATGATAGGTCCTCTTTACAGAGGGATCTTGGGTCTGTAAGTTCCCACATTTCTCCTCTATGCTTAAAAGCCTGAGATCGAAAAAAATAAAAATTGATCTCAGGCTTTCCAGCAACAATAAAAAATGGCAGTGTTTTACATCTGGTGGCGCCGGAAGTGACGTCATGATGTCGCCCCCAGCCTCCGAGGGTTATAGAGATGGCCGGGGGTGATCTGGTCCACAGCCAGCTCTGTGGTAAACCGCAGTCGCCAGTGGATTCATTCTTCGGCTCCCCAACCGCACAGGTGAAACCGTAGGACGCCCCCCCCCCCCCCCCCCTGCCGCCTTTAAAAGCAATCAAGCGGCTAAACCAGGGCTCGACAAACCCCGGGCGCCAGGTCGCATTTGCGACTAGAATTAGCGACCTGGCGCGGCACAGCTGGGGTATCCTGTGTCCATTCGACACCCCCCCGCCCGCCGCGATCGCGCTGGGCCGCGCCGGTAATTGAGGCCCCGGCTTTGCGGCCTACTGCAGTCCTATGGTTCCTGGTTCCTTCTGCAATCGGGCGCCCTCTGGTGGTGGCCGTTGGTATGACAAGACATCCACCAATGCTAATGGAGCTTTCCCTACCTGTTTTCACTGCCTGCTCATCTCCTTCCCTTTACTTAGAACCCCCAAACATTATATATATTTTTTATTCTAACACCCTAGAGAATAAAATGGCGGTCATTGCAATACTTTCTGTCACACCGTATTTGCGCAGCGGACTTACAAGCGCACTTTTTTGGGAAAAAATACTTTTTTTAATTAAAAAATAAGAAAACAGTAAAGTTAGCCCAATTTTTTTTATATTGTGAAAGATAATGTTACGCCGAGTAAATTGATTCCCAACATGTCACGCTTCAAAATTTCATCCGCTCGTGGAATGGCGACACTTTTACCCTTTAAAATCTCCATAGGCGTCGTTTAAAAAATTCTACATGTTGCATGTTTTGAGTTACAGAGGAGGACTAGGACTAGAATTATTGCTCTCGCTCTAACGATCGTGGCGATACCTCACATGTGGTTTGAACACCGCTTTCATATGCGGGTGCTACTCACATATGCGTTCGCTTCTGCAAGCGAGCTCGGCGGGACGGGGCGCATTTAAAAAAATTATTATTTTTTCTTATATATTTTACTTTTTATTTTTTATTTTTACACTGTTTTTAAAAAAAAACAAAAATTGTGTCACTTTTATTTCTATTACAAGGGATGGGGCACATTTAAATTTTTTTTTTTTCTTATTTATTTTACCTTTTTTTTTTTTTTTTTTAAAAGAACAGTGAAAAAATAAAAGTCACTTTTATTCCTATTACAAGGAATGTAAAAATCCCTTGTAATAGAAAAAAAGCATGACAGGTCCTCTTAAATATGAGATCTGGGGTCAAAAAGACATCAGATCTCATATTTACACTAAAATGCATTAAAAAAAAAAATTGTCATTTGAAAAAAAAATAAATAAATGTCCCTTCAAGAGCTATGGGTGGAAGTGACGATTTGACGTCGCTTCCGCCCTGCAATGACTTGGAGATGGGCGGGGGGGCCATCTTCCTCTCACTCGTCTCCATGTCAGGCCAGGGACAGATCCGGATCGCCTCCGCCGTTACTGACGGCCACGGTGAGCGGTGAAGGGCACCGGAGAGCGGCGGTAGGGGGGCCCTCTCCTGCCCCCGATAAAAGTGATCTCGCTGCGAATCTGCTGCAGAGACCACTTTTATCTGAAAGAGAACCGCCGGCTCTTGAAGAAGATACCGGGGTTATTGTAGCTAGCTGCTACCATAACAACGGTATTGCTCTTCAAAGACAGGACGTATATAGTCGTCCTGCGGGAAGGAAGTGGTTAATTAAAATGAATTTATTATTTGTCATCTCCCTGCTTGGCCCCTTTCACACGGGCTGTCTGATCAGGTTCGCCTGTCAGTTTTTCAGGCGGACCTGATTGGACCCTTAGTGGGAATATGGCGGTCTTGTGTCCCTGCATGGCAGGAAATAAAAGCAGTCACATTAGTTCTAGTCGTCTCTGTGTAAATTTAAGATTGGTTAATTTTTATATTGAAAATAAAGCTGTCGGTCGTTTAAAAAAAAAAAACCTGGCTCCTAACTTTTTTAGCTGGCTCCTAGATTCCAAGCAAATTTGTCAAGCCCTGGGCTAAACAGCCAGTATGATTGCTTTTACATTGCAAGGAATCACCTGCTGAAAAAAAAGATAACTGGATGATGCCTGCAGCTTCACCCATCATTCAGATATCGCCACTTTGAGTCCCTGACATCATTTGATGTTAAGCATTATTAATACTATTTACAACAAAGAGGCATAGCAATGGGAGCGAAACTCTCTCCCAGCCTGGCCAATTTTTTATGGCCAGGTGGGAGGCAGATGTTATATATGGAACTCACTAGCCCAAATTATCTCTTTTTATAAAATGATTCATTGATAACATTTGTGTCTTTCTGGAATCGAAATGTAGATTCCTTGCAAGAATTCATGAGATTTGTGAATGATGACACACAAAATAATGTACCGTATATACGCGAGTATAAGCCGACCCGAATATAAGCCGAGGCACCTAATTTTACCACAAAAAACTGGGAAAACGTATTGACTCGAGTATAACCCGAGGGTGAGAAATGTGCAGATACTGTAAGTGGACAAGAGGGTCAACAATGCCCATTTGCATGCCTCACTGTGCCCATTTCAAGCCATAGGTCCCTCAAACTTCAAACTCGGTAGTTAAGGGTTCCTAGATGTCCCCTAGCTGCAGCCAAAATTTGGGGTCTCTGGACCCAAAGGGTCCCGAAATGACATTGCTGCAGATGGACACTTTTCTGGTGCAAAGATTGACATTTTCCGAACCAAATTTGGGGCCCTGTATCTCGGGACCACTTGGTGCAAGGAACCCCAAATTTGGTTTGCAAACCCAGTGGAACAAGCAACAACATATCCAAAGCTGGGGTTCCTAGCACCAAGTGGCCCCGAGATACGGGGCCCCCAAAGTCGGTTTGGAAAATGTCAAGCACTTTTCTGCAACAGAGAATGACATTTTCCAAACTGACTTTGGGCCCCCATATCTCGGGGCCACTTGGTGCTAGGAACCCCAGCTTTGGATATGTTGTAGACCAAATTTGGGGTTCCTAGCACCAAGTGGCCCCAAAAATACTGGGCCCCAAACTTGGTTCGGAAAATGTCAAGCACTTTTTTGTAGCAGAGAATGACATTTTCTGAACCGATTTTGGGGCCCATCTCGGGGCTACTTGGTGCTAGGAACCTCAACTTTGGATATGTTATAGTGCCAGTTTTACTGGGTTTGTAGACCAAATTTGGGGTTCCTAGCACCAAGTGGTCCTGAGATATGGGGCCCCAAATTTGGTTCGGAAAATGTCAATCTTTGCACCAGAAAAGTGCTTGACTCGAGTATAAGCCGAGGGGGGGCATTTTCAGCACAAAAAAGTGCTGAAAAACTCGGCTTATACTCGAGTATATACGGCACGTTCTTTTGTAGTGCAGGAAAGAGAATTGCATTTTTTTTAGATCTTACTCTATTAGAAATGAGACAATACAGGCCAAGTCCTATTTTTAATTAGATACATTCCTCGCACGAGTTGTCATCCAGCATGGCTTACAAATGTCCTTAAAATTCGTGTGTAAATGAAGTCAGTCTAGCTCTGTGGGGGATAGTATTATGCGGCTACACGTTCTCAGACAGAGAATTTTGGGAAAAGGATACGACTGTATGAGCAGGAAGTAGATGTGACCATTAATGAGATCACAAAGGATGGATGAGGAATCCTTATTAATGGATAACAAGGAAGATCTGGAATCCAGTCTGTTCAGCCCATTTATTACTAACTTTTCTATACAGCATTACCAGGTCAGGCAGATTATTAAACATTACTGGAATGTATGAACACAGGATCCTGGTGCTTAACCCCTTCACGCCTAAGGGTAAAACAAATCTTCATGCCTAAGCACAATTTTGCAACTTCGACATGTGTTAGTAAAACTGTACATCACAACAACTTTGTACATCCAAGTGAATTATATCACGTTTTTTTATTTTTTTTTTAATTTTTTTTTTTTTTCAGGACAAATTGGGCTTGCATTTGGTGGTAAATAGTTAGGGATATCTCCTGATTTTTTTTTTTTTTTTTTTAATAGTAAAAGAAATGTATTTTTTTTAAATGTAGCTGTATTCTTCTTGTTATTAACATAACCTACCACCAAAGAACAACCCAAAATAAATTCTCCTGCTCATGGCGATCGTAGCGATACCACATATGTGTGTGTTATTTGTTGTTTGTACCTGTAGTACAGCCCAGAAACAATAGTGCACATTTTACTTTTTTACTTTTTTTTTTTTTTTTTTTTTGGTCCTACCTAAATATTTTTAACCACTTTAGCTCCGGAAGGTTTTTTTTTTTTTTTTTTTTTCCTGGCCATTTTTTGCGTTATGGCACTGCGTTGCTTTTAACTGACAATTGCGCGGTAATGCGACGCTGTACCCAGATAATGTTTATGTCCTTTTTTCTTTTCCTTCACAAATAGAGCTTTCTTTTGGTGGTATTTGATCACCTCTGCGATTTTAATTTTGTGCGCTATAAACAAAAAAAAAAAAAGATTGACAATTTTGAAAAAGAACAATATTTTTTACTTTCCAATTAAAAAAAATGTAAAAAAATCAGTTTAGGCCAATTTGTAAAATGCGACATATTTTTTGGTTAAAAAAAAAAATCCCAATAAGCGTATGTTGATTGGTTTGCGCAAAAGTTATAGTGTCTACAAACTATGGGATAGGTTTATGGACTTTTTTATTTAATTTTTTTTAATTGATTTTTTTACTAGTAATGGCGGCGATCAGCGATTTTTTTTTTTATTTTTTATTTTTTTATTTTTTTTTATTTTTTTTTTTTTTTTTTTTTTTTTTTTAGCAGGACTGCGACATTGCGGCAGACAAATCTGACACCAAGTGACAATTTTTGGGGACCAGTGACACCAATACAGTGATCAGTGCTAAAACAAAAAAAGAGCACTGTCACTGTATAAATGTCGCTGACTGGGAAGGGGTTAACATCAGGGGCAATGAAAGGGTTAACTGTGTTCCCTGGGAATGACCCGAGAAAGAGACACAACTGTTTAGACCGGTTTAGATTTGATGTTCAGCCGCTCTCCATCCAATCCGACAGAGCTTGAGCTATTTTGCAAAGAATGGCCACAAATTTCCTTCTCTTAGATGTGCAAAGCTGGTAGGGACATCCCCAAAAAGACTTGCAGCTGTAATTGCAGAGAGAGGTTATTTCTACAATGTATTGACTCCGGGGGGCTGAATACAAATGCACACCACACTTTTCACATATTTATTTGTAAAACATTTTGAAAACCATTTATCATTTTCCTTCCACTTCACAATTATGTGCCACTTTGTGTTGGTCTATCACATAAATTCCCAATAAAAGACATTTATATTTTTGGTTGTAACGTGACAAAATGTGGAAAATTTCAAGGGGTGTGAATCCTTTTTTCAATGCACTGTATATAATAGATGAATGCGAATAAGGAAGCTAATGTGTGTGGAATCTGATTTGGTAAATGGGGTTTTTTTTTTTCTTTTTTTTCTCTACTTTCTTTTTTTTTTTATTCTCTTCCCATCATAAACAGTGTTGTAATTTTGTAAATGAAAAAACTGTATGTGTGTATGTAATTATGTGTGTGTTTATATGTGTGTGTGTGTGTGTATGTATGTATGTGTGTGTGTGTATATATATATATATATATATATATATATATATATATATATATATATATATATATATATATATATATATATATATATACACACACATATATATCTATGCGCTTCTGGAAGAATGGTCAAACATTCCCATAGACACACTCCTAAACCTTGTGGACATCCTTTCCAGAAGAGTTGAAGCTGTTATAGCTGCAAAGGGTGGTGCAGGTCAATATTGAACACTGCGGACTAAGACTGGGATGCCATTGAAGTGTGTGTGTGTGTGTGTGTGTGTCTGTAAGTAAAGGCAGGCGTCACAATACTTTTGACAATATGTGGATGAGGAAGTGCATCAGCGTGTTGACCATCCCCATGGCTTCTATGCACTTCAGGATTAACATGGCTCACACCTCTCTTTCTAGATGGCTGTCACGTGGTTCACACTCATTTCCATATTCATGGGGATGGTTCTTTAGGGACTGCTGTCTGTTACCGGACCTCCATCTGTGTGCTCTGGGCCAGTCCACCTCAGCTCCCAACAGGCTGATGTTTCGCCGGTTGGCCCCCAGCCTTCCATGCCTATGCGCAACCTCATAGGAGTACCTACACCTACCTCATACTTGCTCCTGAAGAGTGGCGTTCGCCACGAAACGCGTCGAGCCAATAGATGCCCCTTCGTGTATATTATACTATTATCATTCTACTACAACATATATACCAATTGGACTATACCAATCAATTATGACTATAATTATCTACCATGGAGACACACTTCAGTGAATTTGGCTATCTACATTATTTATGGCATGAACCAATTAGTTTGTTTTACTATGGGATTGTGAGCCAACATTTGCCTCCCTATGTCTATAATTGCATCAGTTCTTATCTTTATTCTCATTATTGGATTTTACTCACCAACTAAGATTACAATGGATTGTTATGGAGACCTACTGTTTATGAAACTGTTTTCTACAATGTTTACAGTATAAACCAATTATGTTATTACACTGTATTTCTGTTACATTTTATGTATAATGTAAGACTTGGCTTTCATAGATCTGGGTTTCTGTAGTACCAGTATGGATCTTGTTACAGTTTGTACTTTTGTTACAATTTTACACTATTAAACCATTTAATGCCAATTGATGTCATGTGATGCTTCCACTCAACGTTTTTGGTTCTGCTCTATTCTTGGGTACCTGCCATGTTCATGGTTGTGGTGTTGTCTCCTGGAGTGCATGTTTCATCTAAAGTCCCACTTTTTTGCTCCTTTTCCTTGTCCAAATTATCGGGGATGGAGGCGCTTGGCTCTACACACCTCGCGCCTCATTTAAAGTCCCACCTTCCTGTTCAGTTCTTTAAGTTTATTGTAATCATGGCCAGTTAGGCTTTCCTTAGATAAAGGAACTCATTGTAGTTGGAACAAACATTCAAAGCATATTGTGGTTGAGTTTAGACCTTCAGATTTCGTTCTATGTGTCTTGGTGTCATGGGTCAGACATGAAGTTCTTTTCCTCTGAAAGCCGTATGTATTGTCTATTTTCAGTTACATCTTTGAGCTCTTTGCATCTGCGGGAATCACTTACAACACCAAAACGGATCTACTGGATCTCTTGGAACAGATCATACAGCATGTTGGCGGAAGTAAGGCATTTCCCAGGCAGGCTTATCAAATTGGCCTTACTTTTTGTCGTTTCCCCTGTCCACAAAAAAGAATGTACTACTTCTGTATTCATGTCCTTGTCTTTAGGTTCTGGGATCTTCACCAACACTCTTGGCCTCCAGAAACTGTCAGATATTATCCAGGTAAGACTTCCTTTTACTTTAAAGCTGATAACGATATATATATTCTCCAGCCCAAGCACTAGCTTTGAAACCCATATTCAATATCCAGTTAACAAGTTAAGTACCAGTCTGAAATATTCCTCCACTACCGGGCCATTTTTCGGGTTTCAGTGCTATGATAGTTTGACTGTTGGCCATGCAACACTGTACCCAAATTAATTTTATATACACTTTTAAGACTTAGCGCTTATTTTGTTGCTATTTAATAATCACCGTTTATTTAATTTTTTTTATTATATAAAGCAGCTGTCCCCAAGTTCTCTGGCACTAGGGACCACCCGTGGAAGACAACTATGCAATATGTAATATATGTGTTTGGGTTTAAACTTGGAGGGCCATCTACCCAACATTCTTACCTCATCCATCTAGACTGGTCACTAGAGCTTCTACAGGCTCTGATCCATCACTTCCCTCCTCTGCTAATACCACTTTATTAGGATCTATAGAGGGACAACACCGGCCTGGCTTTCTACAGCAAGGTTTACTGCTGTGTTTGTCGCTGAACTAATGGTCCTGGGTCGAGCTGTATTATCGGTGTTTGAATATAGCTATCAGCCATCCATCCAGAGCCTATCCCCACGACCTTCCATGCAAGCAAAGGCCTTGGCTGGGCTATAGCCACATGCCTGGTTTTGCTTTCCATCTGGTAAGCGAGTTTTCTAAAGGTGGTGGCACAGTTTGCTGTATGAACTCGCCGTGGTGTTAATACTAGAAGAATAAGGTTCATTATTCCACCATATTTTCACCACTGGGAGATATATTTATTCCTACAATCAAGTTTCTACATTAATTTGGACTTCATTAGCGTGGCTTCTTTTTTCCTATGTCTATTTTGTGTATATCTCACATTAAGCGGCTGCTTATTGGACTATAACGCTTTAGTAATTGATCATTTACAACTGATACAGTAGTGCGTTTTTTTCCCCTCTTTACAACTGTGCCACCTACTGGGGAAAGGGGTGGGGGGAGTGCAGTCTCAAGTCAGTTCAATATGAAGGCCCCCAAGGACATGGTGGTCTCTCTCCTATAGACCACAGCGCTGTACGGTTGTCATTAATGCTCTATGACAATCTTGTCCTCAGCCCGGCTCTCTTCCTTCTCCCTCCCCTTCTCCTCTTTCCCTTTTCCCTTCCCATCTCTCTTCCTCTTCTTCCCGCATGTCGCCAAAACATGACCACAGAGAGGGAAGGGAGCAGTGGTGCTGGGAAAAGGGCGAGCGGGCGCCCTCTGGTGGTTGGGGGGTGGCAGTGCAGGTTGTGCTGGCCTAAAATATTTCCGAGATAGGAAAAGTGCTGAAGTGCAATGACAGTAGTACCTGCAAGCACCTGTGTTTAGTATTACATTTGATCCCGCAACGCCCCCTTTTGACCCAAGTTTTATGTTGGGGACTCTACCGCCCACTGTAGTTCTGGTATTTGACAGCTTTATGACATAGGGTGAGGTTTTAGCCTCATCTCAATTTGTAATATCGTTGTGACACCATGTAGGACCTGGGTCCAAAGTGACCCTACATAGACACAGGGATTGGTTTGATGTCTAACACAGGTACTTGTAGGTGCTTGAACTTCAGTGATGTTACCTTTTGTTAGGCTAGGCCAGATTCACTTTAAGAGGACTTGATTGGACACTTTCCATTGGTAATGTGGAAAACCCATTAGGGCAAGCAGGGCACTCTGATTCTATCTGTATTGAATTGAATTGCGTTGTAACTGTACTGTCTGCCCTCATGTTGTAAAGTGCTGCGCACTGTTGGCGCTATATAAATCCTGTATAATAATAATAAGGTGAAAGAAAGGGAAATCGGCAGTTCATTGTTTTTGTTTTTTTTGTTTGTTTTTTTTTTTTTTTGCCTTTTCACTCTTGTTTTATGTGTTTTCTGCAGATTGTATTTAATATTGAGATCCCTGAAGGTTCCACTGCTGTCATCAACACCAAACAGGTGTCGAGGTACTACAAGGTAAAGTGCTTAAATCCATTACCATCTTTTTACTCTATGAATAAAGACTGTTAGGATAGATCTTTGCAGCAGAAGGTTGTAGCAAACTTCACTTTGAAACGTAACTGATGTCAGACTGCTGTTGAAGAAAGTCATTCTTAAGAAAAGTGCCATTTCCGAGCCAGTCGATCAGGGGGTCTCCAAACTGTGGCCCTAAAGTTGTTCAAGAACTACAATTCCCATCAAGACTAGTCATGTCTGTGAATGTCAGAGTTTTGCAAAGCCTCGTGGGGACGTGTAGTTCCGCAGCAGCTGCAGGGCCATAGTTTATAGATCCCCTCTGGAAAAAAAAAAAAAGCTTTTGTAAATCAATAAGACCAAAGTCACCGGAAATATTGATCTTGGGTGTTGGAGTATTTTCTTCCACTTTTTCAACATACAGATGATCTTTTCTTTTCCTTTGTGGTCTTTCCATTGCAACATAATGGAAACGATATACATGGCATGCATAGGCATTTCTTGTACAAGGAAGCATTGTTTTCATAGTATCGAACACTTAGGTTTCCCCAGTAGATAGTCATTTTATTTTTGGGATGAGCTTTGAAATAACTACTACTTAGAAACCAACTATTACCAACTTTTCTGAATAACCTGAATGAAGAAGTATTTTAACCCTTTCATGCCTAAGCCTATTTCTGACATTTGTTGCTTACAAGTTAAAGTCAGCATTTCTTGATAGAAAATTAGTTAGACCCCCAAACATTATATATATATATATATATATATATATATATATATATATATATATATATATATATATATATATACACCGTATTTATCGGCGTATAACACGCACAGGCCTATAACACGCACATTCATTTAAGAAAGAAGTTTCAGGAAAAAAAACTTTAATTTAAATAAGAAACTTTGGGTCAGTGCCCATCTGCAGCTTCACAAGTGCCATCAATTCAGGCCCATCAGTCCACATCAATGCAGCAGCCTCGCCATTGCCATCAATGCAGCAGCATCACCATTGCCGTCATGCAGCAGCATCACCATTGCCATCAATGCAGCAGCCTCACCATTGCCATCACTGCAGCCTGATCGATGCCCTTCTGCAGTTTAGACGGGACAGGGAGTGAGGCGGAACGAGTGCCAACAGATTACATACAGTGAGAATCTTCTATGATGGACAGAACAGTGGTCCAATGGTGGCTCAGGAGAGAGGACTTGATATTACAGAGGCCGCCAAGTAAACATCTGATGGTGCTCATCCCGCCCCCCTCCCTGTCCCCTCCGAGGCAGCTGAAATTGAAGTATCGTATAACACGCACATGCTATTTGCACCCGATTTTCATGGTGAAAAAGTGAGTGTTATACGCCAATAAATACAGTATATATAGATAGATAGATAGATATAGAGATATATATATAGATATATATATATATATATATATATATATATATATATATATATATATATATATATATATATATATATATATATATATATATATATATATATATATATATATATATATATATATATTATAATTTTTTTTTTTGTAGCAAAGACCCTAGAGAATCAAATGACGATCTTTGCAATATTTTATGTCACATGGTATTTGCGCAGAGGTCTTTCAAACAACTTTTTGGGGGAAAATGTCATTAAAAAAAAAAAAAACAGTAAAGTGAGCCCACTTTTTTGTATAATGTCAAAGATGTTACACCGAGTAAATAGATACCCAACATGTCATGCTTTGAAATTGCGCACACTCGTGGAATGGCGACAAACTACGGTACCAAAAATCTCCATAGGCGACGCTTTACATAGGCGACGGTTACCAGGTTAAAGTTACAGAGGAGGTCTTTTGCTAGAATTATTGTTCTCACTCTGACCATCACAGCGATAACTCACATGTGTGATTTGAACACCGTTTACATTTTGCGGGCGCGACTTGCGTATGCTTTTTCTCTGCTGCGCGAGCATTCGGGGAAGGGGGCGCTTTAAACATTATTATTTATTTTATTTTTTATTTTATTTTTTTACATTGTCCCTTTAAAAAAAAAATCTGATCACTTTTATTGCTGTCACAAGGAATGTAACAACAATAACACCCTTGTGACAGTTAATAGGTGGTGACAAGTACTCTTTATGGGGGGATCGGGGTCTAAAAGGCGATTCTGAATACTGTCATTTTTTTTTTTTTAAATCGACGCCATTGGCAGCCGAGTAAACCGCATTGTGGCGTCGCTTCCGGGATCTGAGCCCTGATCAAACCAGAATCTGGCTTTGTTCGGGTCTCAGCCTAGGCGGCGGACTCGTCGGCTCTTGGCTTGAGTCTCCCGGTGGGACAGGAGGCCCGGGAAGAGCGGTGGAAGGTGGAGGGAAGGGGGGGGGATGTCCCCTCCCAGCTCTTTTAGGCAGCCGAGCAGCTTTTAGCTGCATCAGTTGTTATCACTAAGGAGCCAACCGCCTGCTCCAAAAAACGGTACCGGGGTGATTCCTGCAGCTGCAAGCATCAACAAAAGGGCAGGGTAGCTTGGCAAAGGTGAGTATTAGAGGGTGGGGAGCATGTCCTATCGAGGGACTTCAGCACATTGCCCTGAATGGACAAAGTAACAGATCCTCTTTAAACAAATGTGCTGCTAGTTTTTAAATGTGTTGCTTAGGCTTATATTATCTCCTTCACGCTGTGTTAGATCTTGCTCATCTATGCTATACGGAGCCTCAGCTTTTGCTAGTGTAGAAGACCTCTTTTACAAATGGATTTGAGTTTCCCTTCCCATATCTATTGCCCAATTGTGTAATTTTCTTGTGCACGAGCAGGTTCACATCCACCCTGACAACAGCCAGAAGAAAAAACCACGGGGAGATGTGTGGAGCAATAGCAGGAAGCATGGAGGTGAGCCAGAGTTCATGTGATAGAACTGGACTGAAGTTACCCTAAAGAGACAATCACTCTATTATTCTATCATGCTTAGGAAGGTTTTTGTTGCTGCCTGTTGCAATTCCTTAGATTCCAGCTGAGTCAGTCGATTGACTGCTCGGGGGACGCATGCACAGTAGGGACAGCAAGGAGTTATGGGACATGTAGTCCTGAAGATTTTAAATTTCTGATGTGCTCAGGCTGTGCTCCCTGACCAGGCATGCTGAGTAGTTCTGAACAAAGGGACCCAGGAAGAATGAAATTGTGACAGTTTACCATGATGTTATCTAATCTTTGAGTGGATTTAAATGTAGTATAGAGCAGTATTTTCATTTGGGTTTAATATTATTTAAAGTATACCTAAGCCATAGATTTTTTAGTTTTAGTATGGAGTCGGTATCACTCCTGTCAGATTCCCCCCCCCCCCCCTGTTTTTGTCCACTTTGGGAACATTCTCTTCCCTTCTTAACCTGTAGACCTAACAGGAAGCTAGAGGAAACCTTTGCTAAATAATGGGACATCCCCTCTTCGAGAGCTATCACCATTGGAAGATTTCCTCTTGCTTTCCTTTTCCCATTATCCTCTAGAAGTTTGGATTTCCCATCTCTTTCTATCTTGATGGTCACCAGGGCAAATGGAGAAGGGGAATCTTTCCAGCAGGGATACAGACAGCACTAAAACCCATACTGGAGTTTTGATTCTTCTCTTCTCCATCCAAAACCAAACATTTTGTCACTAGGTATACTAAAAGCAGAAGTCTAGGTAAGAGTGTAAAACCTGTAACCTTACATCACCTCTAAAGGTTTATTCAATCCAGAAGTCTACTTTAGCTCAACAGTGGTCAGTCATAGCCTTGCTGATCTGGGATCCCGTGTTCAATATCCACCAGGGGCACTGTGTAGCTTGTACCTTCTTCATGTATGTATGTGTTTTAGCAAAAGTTGTAGCTGTCTCTTCTTTTTTTTGTACCATTGTCAGGCCCTAGATCACCTGCTGGTGGCACTGTGCTTCCCAGAGCGAAAGGTTGTAGTTTCGGTGTCCATCAGTGGGTATCTGCCAGCAGATCCCAGTAATCAGTTTCCACCTGACGCTGGCTGCTGGGAGGGTATTTAAAGAGGAACTGCAGTCGGCTCACATAATTTGTAACAAAAACATCTTTGCCATTCTAAAGCTTCCCTCCAACCACTTTACATATTATTTTATATATATACTGTGATTCTGTACTTGCCAAATATGCTGCAGAAATCTCCCGCCACTAGGTCTGGCTGCAGCCATTTTAACTGTGGGCAGCTAAAGCTGCTGCCTGTTCACTGCCTTGATTTATACACACACCTTCAGCCCTGCAGCTTTCATTGGCCCTCTTATGACTCATCCCCCCTTCCTTCCTGGCAAACTCTCTGGAGAGTGAGAGAGAGAGAGCGCGCTGTGCATGATGTCATAAGCCTAGGCTAATGGTCAGACAAGAAACAGGAAGTGGGCTGTACAAGGTATTTACTGGCAGAAAAAAAATGATTTACTATCCAAAGTTAAAACACCAAGGGCAGAAGATTTAATAGAAAAGTAGGAAAGTTGAAAAAATGACCAAAGGTCTGCTTTAGACCCCCTTCACACTGTGCCGCCCCGGGCGTCAGCGGTAAATCGGCGCCGCTTTACCGTTGTTTTAGCGGCGCTATTTGGCTGCTAGCGGGGCGGTTTTAACTCCTGCTAGCGGCCGAAAAGGGGTTAAATCTGCCCGCAAAACGCTGCTGTAGCAGTGCTGCCTCATTGTTTTCAATGGGCAGGAGCGGTGTATTCACCGCTCCTACACCGCTGCAAAGAAGCTGCTGGCAGGACTTTTTGTGACGCCCTGCCAGCGCAGCGCCTCAGTGTGAAAGCACTCGGGCTTTCACACTGAATTTGCAGCTGAGGCTTTTTTCAGGCGCTTTACAGGTGCTATTTTTAGTGCTGCAGCGCCTGAAAAAGGCCTCAGTGTAAAAGGGGTCTTAAGTCCTCCCCTCTTAGTGCCTCTCGCTCCAGTGTTTTGCTGTGCTACCAGTTACTGCTGGCCGGTGTCCTGTTCCTTCAGCGGTTTGCTGTATCCTGTTGCCTTGTGCAGTGAGGGAAAAAAGTATTTGATCCTCTGCTGATTTTGTGCGTTTGCCCACTAAGAAAAAAAAAAGGTAAGTCTATCATTTTTATGGTAGGTTTATTTTAACAGTGAGAGACAAAATAACAACAAAAATATCCAGAAAAACGCATGTCAAAAAAGTTTATAAATTGATTTGCATTTTAATGTGTGAAATAAGTATTTGATCCCCTATCAATCAGCAAGATTTCTGGCTCCCATGTGTCTTCTATACAGGTAATGAGCTGAGATTAGGAGCACGCTCTTAAAGGGAGTGCTCCTAATCTCAGCTTGTTACCTGTATAAAAGACACCTGTCCACAGAAGCAATCAATCAGATTCCAATCTCAACACCATGGCCAAGACCAGAGAGCTGTCGAAGGATGTCAGGGACAAGATTGTAGATCTACACAAGGCTGGAATGGGCTACAAGACCATCGGCAAGCAGCTTGGTGAGAGGGTGACAACAGTTTGTGCGATTATTCGCAAATGGAAGAAACTTAAAATAACGGTCAGTCTCCCTCGGTCTGGGGCTCCATGCAAGATCTCACCTCGTGGAGTTTCAGTGATCATGAGGACGGTGAGGAACCAGCCCAGAAACACACTGGAGAATCTTGTCAATGATCTAAAGCCAGCTGGGACCATATTCGCCAAGATAAGTTGCAAACGGGGAATTTTCCTCTAAATGGGACTTTAAGGGGCACTACTCCTCTACAGATCAAGACCGTAAATATAAAAAATATTATTTTATTTGAAAAAGGTTAAAACTAGGATATACAATACAGAGTTTACAGGATGCAAATACAAAGGTATGCAAAGATACCATACAGTTGGAGACAGCCACTGCTCTGTTGGATAAATAAAGCAACAGAGATGACCCAACGCATTTCGAGTTAGTGATATTTGTTCTCTTCTTCAGGCTTGTGGTTAGACACAGGACATAAATACGTCTATCATTGATAAAAGACTGGTATAAGAATAAACGCATTGTAAAACAAGAAAAACATCAAAAATTCAGTCAAACAATTTGTGTGAATCCACGGACCATGAAACTTGCATAAAAAAAAATCAATGATCTTGCATCCATGTTAAAAAAGAAAAATTGGTACCCCTGGGGTGAGATTTTACAGGCATTACCACAAAAAAAGACTTTAATAGTAAAAAAGATATTTTATTACAAAATGCAAAAACATAACATACAATACACCAGAGTAAAAAATTAACACACATGAAAGATACATATGCACAATTGCATCAGGAACGACGTGCATGTGACAAAAACTGTATGTATATCACACAAGACAATAAATGAAAACAAATAAATGATAAAAGATAGAGTGGGCCTCACTAAACCGACGCGTTTCGGAAAGTCCTTCGTCAAGGTTTGACAAGTGAGAATTAACATCCAATGCAGGTGTAATAAAGATATTCAAGGCAAATAATCAGCTCTGCTGTGGTGTCCCAGGCCACGTGCATATATCAAAAATCCAACAATGGGTAGGCAAAATGCTATAAAGGGTTCGTATGAAGAGTACCGTCCCCCTAGATGCTAAAGAGACGCTGCGTCCAAATATAGGCGCAGCGCCTGTGCGCAGGCTGGGGTCCAAATGGATCTTCGGACCTGGAGACTAGAGCTGGAGGAGACACCTACAAGGTGTAGCGTAGGAGGGAGGGGGGGGGGGGGGCTCATAGATCACCGTGCCGGCTACCGGGCTGACATCCAAGTGAAAGCCTATGACAGCCAGGAGCGTAGCATAAGTGCATCATCCACCTCCGATCACCAATCCATGCATCCATGTTAAAACATTTGGAAAAAATGCTGCTGCCTTAAGCCAACCAGTTCGGGTCCAGAGAAATGGGTACACCCAGGAAAAGCAACCCAAGGCCCAGGATGGTCACTCACAGAGGGCGCTCCAACTCTGCCCCAATGGGAATACCACACGTATGGCCCAAAGTGTCAAATATCGCTAGAGTCAAAAAAAAAAAGAGGGGATATAAATATAGTGTTAGGGCCAAAAATGAGGTAACTTTGCATTGAAATGACTATATAAGTGTCTGTTCGGAGCATACATACCTAGCTTGTTTCTGGATAATACAGGAACAGGAGAGGGCTAGAGGTCAGAAACGGCTAACTTCAGATGTTTGGAGTCCGAGTGCCCAAATAAACGTTAAAGGGGCCTATGTAGGGGGAACATAAAAAAGGACACCCTCAGGTCAACGAGTTATATGCATAAATATGCACCCGTGCGATGGTACTTGTCTTATAGTATCTATATGTATGTAGTATTAGTACCCCTCAACGTAACTGGTTCCAAAAGGATTACCTTGATTAGGGCTCAGTTCAGGTGTAGTCCTGTCTGACCTGGGTGTGCAGCCTAAAATGATGTTGGAATGGACAACGTTTTATGGGGTTGATGGAGATCCCATGGACCAATCCTAGTGGTGGCGTGGGGAGGAGCTGGACAAGGCGTCGTGGCGCCATACCTCCGGCGAGTGGAGTCACGGCAACCAGGGAAACCTGGCTGTACAACTCCAATCAAAGGATGTAATGAAATGGCGTGAACGGCCCCCGTGTGCTGAGTGAGGGACCTACTGGGCGGGTGCTGTGGTGCACCAAATCATCCATACTCAGACCGGAATGGCTAAAAGGCAGGCAAGTCAGGAGGAAGGAAATAGAAAATTATTGTGAACACAGAAACATATATATGTACAATCATCCACAGAAAATATCTAAACTAGTTCTATGCAGTATATATGTGAAAATTCTGACATCTTATTAGAAATGGAGAGAGGAAGGGAAGACATGAGAAAGGGGGGCTTCAAGTTGCAAAATCTGATGGTAAATGCCAAAAACTGCAATAGCACGGCTTATATGTACATATGTTCATATAGAAAATATAAATCGTTTTTCTGCAGAAGTTAGTTTGGTCATTGTCCTAGAGATCTCTCATTGGGGTCATTTGGTTCCCATTCAGACCCCCCTGAGGTGAAACCTTCCAGGAAGGGTCTGAAAGAGATGAATCCATTGAGGGCAGGTGGTTTTGTCGCATTGAGGTGGAAAATCCACCTTTGTTGATGCTGTAATAAAGTCTTATTCCAATCCCCTCCCCGCATACCTGGATGTATGCGGTTGAGGATTAGGAAGGAGACCCTAGGAAAAAACCCCATCATGTATATCAGTTACATGTCTTCCAAGGGGAAGACCGGGATTGCAGGTCCTCATTGAAGTGATGTGACGATAAGCTCTTCCCCAAAAATCCTTGTATGGTCTTCCCAACGTAAAAGCATGCACAGTCAGAGGAGGAGATAAACCACACTAGACGTTTAGCGTAGTGTTTCGGTCTTGGTGTTCCCCGTCTTATTCTCAGATACTGGCTGTAGGGGATAGAGGAAATTAAGGCTTGTGGATGGAAGCTGCTAGTGTGTAGTATAGAGTTGCCAGCCATAGGTTTCCTATATAGACTACTGGTAAGTAGGCCATTCTCATCTTTGGATGGTAACATCAAGGCAAGTGATGGAACAACAATCCCACGTCATAGTAAACGTTAGATTGAAATTGTTGTGGTTAAGTTGATTAAGAAAGTTTGTAATTGATCAATAGGCCCATCCCATACGAGAAAAATGTCATTGATATATCTATATTAGACGGCAATGTTCTCCATAAAGGGGATCATCTCTTCTGATTGATAGTCACCAAGAAAACAATTGGTAACATTGCTGAAATTTTGCAGCGCCCGCAATATCCCCCTGCTCAAAAAAAGCACATGTACAGGCCCGCCTGAAGTTTGTCAACGTACATCTGAATGATTCAGAGGAGAGTTGGGTGAAAGTGTTGTGGTCAGATGAGAGCAAAATCGAGTTCTTTGGTATCAACTGAACTCGCCGTGTTTGGAGGAGGAATGCTGCCTATGACCCCAAGAACACCATCCCCACTGTCAAACATGGAGGTGGAAACATTATGCCTTGGGGGGGTGTTTTTCTGCAAAGGGGACAGGACAACTTTACCGCATCAAAGGACAGGGCCATGTACCGTCAAATCTTGGGTGAGAACCTCCTTTCCCCAGCCAGGGCATTGAAAATGGGTCGTGGATGGGTATTTCAGCATGAAAATGACATAAAACACACAACCAAGGCAGTGAAGGAGTGGCTCAAGAAGAAACACATTAAGGTCCTGGAGTGGCCTAGCCGGTCTCCAGACCTTAATCCCATAGAAAATATGGGGAGGAAGCTGAAGGTTTGAGTTATCAAACGTCAGCTTCAAAACCTTACTTGGACTTGGAGAGGATCTGCAAAGAGGAGTGGGACAAAATCCATCCTGAGATGTGTGCAAACCTGGTGGCCAACTACAAGAATTGTCTGACCTCTGTGATTGCCAACAAGGATTTTGCCACCAAGTACTAAGTCATGTATTACGAAGGGGTCAAATACTTATTTCATTCATTAAAATGCAAATGAATGTATAACTTTTTTGAAATGCGTTTTTCTGGATATTTTTTTTGTTATTCTGTCTCTCACTGTTAAAGCGGGGTTCCACCCAAATTTTGAACAATATCTGTATGTATTCTCTTCCTTGCCTAGATGCTGACATGCCGTTTAAAAAAATTTCAATCGCCGTAATTACCTTTTATTTTTCTATTCTTCTTTGCACTTCCTGGTTCTCCTCCCGTGGGAGTAGGCGTGTTTCTAGCCTCTCCCAGACTCCTGGGAGCTAGTCTCAGGCTTCCCAGGATGCCACTGAGCATGTGCGGGAACGAGCGGTGAATGCTGGGAGCACAGCATTCACCACATCCAGGAAATAAATGCTTGTGGGCTTCAAATGCCCACAATGAAGATGGAAACTGCCTGCAGTGAATAATATAAGTTATTCTTTCCGACGAAATCTGACACAGGCGGACTTATTACACACAATATGTGAGTATGTAATGCTGAGAAGAAAAGTTTGTGAATGAACTAAAAAAAAAAAAAAAAACGATAGATAGGTGGACCCCCGCTTTAAAGTAAACCTACCATTAAAATTATAGACTGATCATTTCTTTGTCAGTGGGCAAACATACAAAATCAGCAGGGGATTAAATACTTTTTTCCCTTACTGTACCTGGTCTCCCTTTTTCCTGATCCAAGTTTTGGTTCCCCTTTCCATCTGCTCCCTGCACCTCCAGTTTTCCCTGCCTTTCTGTGTTCCTCATTGTCTATACATTGTACATAGTTGTCAGTCAGGCTTTTGTCACTCTTTTGGTAAGGTATTTTGTCACTGGGTTTTTGGTTGACTTGTATCTTTGCTGTGTGCCGTTATTTGGACAGATTTTGTTTCACTGTAAATAAATCTAATTTATCGCATACACAGTCTGGTCTTAGTCTACTAAGTGTAGCCATGCAGATCTAGCCACCTCTGTTGCTGATTTCTGACAACCAATTATTTAGGCTGGGTTCACATCTGTGAGGCCGCGGTTCCCAGCACGGGGTCCAGTCCGTGTCTGTTCACCGGTTCAGGTTTGAATCGGGTCCAAATGTTTTGCCTGAATTCTTAAACCAAAACCAAAGATGTACAGGACCCTTTTGGAATGCGCCCCACAGCCGCCCCAGACCTGTGCGAGCCAGACACACTCACCTGTCATGCAAATTGGATGCGGACAAACCTGCATTTAATTCACACATATGTGAACCCAGCCTTAGATTTCCTGTGGCTGATTTCAGTATATAGTGATTATCTGGAGTTCCTGTTGAAAACTGAATATGTCCCTTAATTTATTTTCCATCTGTGTATGTGTGTTGCAGGGAAGGTTCTCAGTTACTGGTGTTTCAGTCCTGGTTACACAATGCACGACCTAGTGAGACAAGGAGTGCGAAGCATCATACTGACCAGTGGAACTCTATGTCCCCTCTCTTCCTTCACCATGGAGATGCAGATGTAAGTTTTTATTTTGCTGGGGAAACCATACTGCATATTGTGGTGAACTATGTTAAAGCGTACCTATGTTCTTGTTGGGTAATGGAAGCCTCTAAACTAGGGTTTCTCAACCGTGGTTCCATTAAACTGTAGTGTTCCTCCAGAGGTTGTTAGGGATTCCTTGAGCATAGAACAATATCTGTCTCTCTCAGATAAGTTCCCACTGACTCCATTCATCTTTTTAGCTATCTGTAAAGGGGTAATTCTTCCCAATGACCACAAGACTAAGGAGCATTCTTCCCACTGACCATCACACTAATGTGTCATGAGTTGTAGATATAGTAATTATTCGCAGGGGTGCCCTGAGACCGGAAAGCTAATTTAAGGGTTCCTCTGTGTTTGAAAAAGTTGAGAAAGGCTTCTCTAAACCCAGAGTACTCAAATACTGTATATAAATATCAAGTAAGCTCTTGCTTAGCTCTGCCCATTCAACCAACTTTTTGAATGAGCGCCTTCACTAACCAAAGAAAAGGCAGAGCGATTCTAGAAAATATGGGCAAGCACTATTGAGTGACTGCAGTAACATCGGGGTTTATTTACCAAAGGCAAATCCACTGTGCACTTGGAAGTGCAGTCGCTGTAGATCTGGGGGGGACAATTCCTTGCAAGGAAAATTTAAAAAAGCATTTCTTAATCGTACATCACGGGACACAGAGCCATAGTAATTACTATGTGGGTTATAGGCCACCTTCAGGTGATTGACACTGGCCCACCCTAAACAGGAAGTTGCCTCCCTATATAACCCCTCCCACTACTGGGAGTACCTCCGTTTTTTTGCCAGTGTCTAAGGTGTTGGTCACGAGTAAAGATGTGATGTGCTGAGCTCCACTGGAGTAATCCTTGCTGGGGCTAGCTATGCAGCCGGATCCATTTAAAAAGTGTCTTTTCAGGCCGAATTGAATGGTACCCGGGCATCGTGGCGGAAGAAACGAGGTTTAGCCTGTAACGCTTCTCTTTTTAGAGAGCTGGACCCCGGGATCCAGAGCTTTGGTGTTTTCAGCCATAAAGTTTTTACTGGCGGGGTGCTTTACGGGTCCAGGAGTGTGGGTTCCCCGAGGGTCCCCGGTTCCTGAAGGTTTTATAACAGAGCCCACCGTGAGAGGCGAAGATTGGGTCTGTTGGTTTTTACCACAGAAAACCCTGCAGTGGGAAAGGTAAGTGGAGGTTTCTAAGGAATTTTTTAATTTTCTTATGAAATGTCTCCTTTAATAACGTAAATGTTGACATGCCTAAGAGTCACCACTGGGGGCTGTATAGAGCACGTACCTTGTCATGCTTTCCTCAAAGATCACGCTGTGTCACAGAAGCAGCAGGCTTCCCTCCGGCAAGCAGCTCAGACCCTCCGGTAAGATTGGGGGGGTTTTCTTCCACGAAACACCCCCCACCTGGACAAAGCTCTCCCCCTCTTCCTGGATAAGGGGGAGGCCAAAAATGATCGGCGATGCCGCTCCGTTTTTTTTCACTGCCCCTGCACGGCAGCTTGTTACAGGTCTCCTTCTCACCATCACCCCACACACACGCCGATCCTGTCGGATCAGAGTCTCGCGCTGGAAAATACTCTTAAAAAGGGGCAGGGCTTAGCGCGGCGTTGGCGTCCTGCAACGTCCAGTGCGGGAGTGTGTTTTTAAAAGCTCCATATTTGCTGGCTGCAGATGTCAGAGGGACACGAGCAAAAAGGGGCATGTAAGAGGTTGGTAACACAGGCATTCCCTTGGAACATTTACTAATAGCATCAGGATGAGCGTTAATAGCAGCGGCAGTGGTTGGACTATTGCTTTAGCAGTGGATGCGATTTCTTCTGGTAGTACCTCTGCTTTTGTGCATCGGGCTAAGGTCCGAAGGAGGGGTTGAAACACCCCCAAAAAAGGGCTAAAAGGGTCTCCCTCAAGCTCTGGTAAGCCTACTCATCTCTACAATGGCATCCTCCCCTGAGAGGGGGTGGCTGGTCAGAGTGAGCATCAGGGCCATGAAATGTTTGTAACTGTTTTCAACACTGCAGCCCCTGTCTATATTACTAAAGAGGTCTTTTTTCTCAGCCATGATATGATTGGAAAAAAGGTTAGCAGCTTTAATCGCATCCCAGTGTGGGACAAAATGCGAGACAGGTTCCCGTCCATTACCCAGAACCCTCAAACTGAGGAACTGGGGGCGAGAGAAGATGAATTCCCTCAGGGGACCGTGGTAAAGCTGATGACTCCTCTTCTGAGGGGTCAAATGCGGGGGGGGCTCACCTTCACAATCTGTAAGATTGATGGTGCAATTTCTCACTGAATGGTCCGCTCCACATTTATGTACCCTTAACTGAGTATTTGGGTTCGCTAAAGCCTCCTGAAGCTGTGCATGCCTTTCCTGTCCATTCATTGCTGAAAAAAAGCTTTTTGTATATGAGTGGGATCACCCAGATAAGCATTTTTTCCCTCCTAAAAAGTTTTTCTCACTTTAGCCTATGGAGGAAAAAATTCACTAAAAGTGAGGTATACCAGCAATTGACGCTGCTATATCCTCTGTGAATAAAAGTTTGACTTGTCCGACAGACAGTGCTCAAATGATTAGGGATCCAACGGATAAAAAGTCGAAATTCTTATTAATAAACACTTTTTTCTCTGGCAGGTTGAGTGTTTCAGCCTGCCTTGACAGTAATTGGTCAATCCTTGAGAGACCACTTTAAACAGGTGCTCAAGGTTATCCTGTTCAGCAGGCCCGGGATCTGGCAAGCTACTAGCAGCTTTATGTTTGCAATAGTTGCTATGATAGATTCTATCCTTCAGGCCTCGCGCCTTTCGCTAAGCGCCATGCAAGAAGCTCCTGGTTAGTCCTCCTTTTTGTGGTGAAACGGCTGTTTGGGGATGATTTGGGTAATACATCCAAAGAATTTCTAGTGGAAAAAGGACCCCTTTGCCATTTAAGAAAAGGAGTAAACGTATTTCATTTTAACAAGCTCCTTCTCCAGTGCCAGGGGCATCAGCCTCCAGGCAGTCAAGACGGCCTGCGCCACCAAGTTCAAGAGGTAATCCTCAGGGTCAACCCCAGGGACAAAAGAAGTCTTGGGGGAGGAACCCTACAAAATACTAAAGCCTCCTTATGAGGAGGCGCCTCCGCTCGCTCGAGTAGGGGGAATACTTTTGCAATTCCTAAGGGTCTGGCAGGAAGAGTGTCGAGACAGATGGGGGACTTCCTCAATAGCTCCAGGCTACAAACTGGAGTTCCAAGAGTTCCTGTCTCCTCGTTTTCTCAGATCAAACGTTCCTAAGGATTCAGAGAAAAGGAAGTCTTTCTTTCAAGCATTGGACCATCTTTTGGCAAAAAGTGATCATGGTGGTCCCTATGTAAGAGCAGAGGTTGGGGTTTTGTTCAAACCTTTTTTCATGGTGCCAAAACCGAATGGACATTCTGGATCTCAAAATCTAAATCGGTTCTTGAATATCTGCTCTTTTTTCGCACGGAGTCAACCCAATCAGTTGTCTCCATCATACAAGCAGGAGAACTTCTGGCGTCGATTGACATCAAGGATGCATACCTCCATGTGCCTATTTTCCAGCAATATAGAGCAATATTATTATTCAAGGATAAAGTAGTATTGCGTCCTCATCCTAACTTTCTGCTGAAGGTAGTGTCAGGTTTTTATCTAAACCAGGATGTTGTTCTACCTTCATTTTTTTCCAGAAACCTGTTCTATGGAAGCAAAATCACTACATTCTCTTGATGTGGTGAGAGCAGTCAAGGTCTACTTAAAGGTGACTGCTCAGATTCGAAAAACAGATGTTTTGTTTGTGTTGCCTGAAGGTCCTAAAAGAGGACAGGCAGCATCGAAATCTACTATTTATAAATGGATTCGACAAGTAGTCATTCTAGCTTATGGTTTAAAGAGGTAGATTCCACCCTCTCAAATCAAAGCGCACTCCTCCAGGGCTGTTAGTGCTTCAGGGGCAGTGCATCACCAAGCCTCCATGGCTCAAATCTGCAAGGCCGCAACTTGGTTTTCAGTTTATACATTTACCAGATTCTATCAGGTGGATGTAAAAAGACATGAGGACGTCGCCTTTGGGCGCAGTGTACTGCAGGCAGCAGTTTAAGTCCTCCGATCTCATGTTGCCCTACTTTTGTTGTGTCTACCTCCCCTCAGTTGGCATTGCTCTGGGGAATCCCACATAGTAATTACTATGGCTCTGTGTCCCGTGATATACGATTAAGAAAATAGGATTTTTATAACAGCTTACCTGTAAAATCCTTTTCTTTGAAGTACGTCACGGGACACAGAGGTCCCTCCCCTCTTTCTGGTATACACGTGTATTGCTTTGCTACAAAAACTGAGGTACTCCCAGTAGTGGGAGGGGTTATATAGGGAGGCAACTTCCTGTTTAGGGTGTGCCAGTGTCCATCACCTGAAGGTGGCCTATAACCCAGATAGTAATTACTATGGCTCTGTGTACTGTGATGTACTTTAAAGAAAAGGATTTTACAGGTAAGCGGTTATAAAAATCCTATTTTTTGCTTGCACATGATTGGATGATAGAAAACAGCAGAGCTTCCCCTCATTTCAGATCTTCCCCTCCGATCTACAGCGACTGCACTTGGAGTGCACTTGTAGTGCACAGTGGATTTTCTTTTAGTAAATCAACCCCATTGATACCACTTTACGTGGGTCCAGAAACATTTTACAGAGCTCATCCTTCGCAAAGGCAACCTGTTATATTGGAAGTTTTTAGAGGCTTTGGGGATGTAAAGAAATGTGTAATTCATCATTAACCACTTGCTGACCATATAACTTGGATATATGGCGGCAAGGTGGCACTGCTGCTCCAGATCATGTATCTAGTACGTGATCGAACACTTCCGGGTCTGGGGCGTGAATGGGTGCCGGTGTTGGCCTGCTCCCGCTGTGATTATACACAGTGGGAGCTGATCTGCGGGTACTGCGGGCTTTATGTCCGCAGGCACCCGCCGATCATCGAGCATAGAGGCAGAACAGCGGTCTGCCTATGTAAACAAGGCAGATTGCCGTTCTAACAGGAGGGAAAACATGGCTCCTGTGTCTCTGCAAAGCAGGGACATGGATCCATGCCTTCCCCTAGTAAAAGCACTTCCCACAGTATGCTGAAACACTAGCTAGGAACACAATTAACCCTTTCATCGCCCCTGATGTTAACCCCTTCTCTGCCAGTGTCATTAATGCAGTGACAGTGCATATTTTTACCACTGATCATTGTATTAGTGTCACTGGTCCTCAGAAAGTGTCAGATTGTCACTGATACTAGTAAAAAATAAATAAAAATATCCTATAGTTTGTAGACGCTATAACCTTTGCCAAAACCAATCAATATACACTTATTGGGATTTTTTTAATTAAAAATATGTAGCAGAATACATATTGGCCTAAATTTTATGAAAAAAGTTGATTTTTTTTATTGGATATGTTTTATAGCAGAAAGTAAAGAATATTATTGATTTTTTTCAAAATTATCTTT
Organism: Lithobates clamitans; assembly: GCA_037952925.1. Lineage (NCBI taxonomy): Eukaryota > Metazoa > Chordata > Amphibia > Anura > Ranidae > Lithobates > Lithobates clamitans. The sequence continues at coordinate 957,670 of JBBGZY010002155.1, forward strand.
TTTTTTTTTGTTTATCCACTTCCCGCCGAGCGTACGCAGATGTGCAGCCTCGGCTTTCGGGGGTTATACCGGGATGATGCCCGCAGGTGCTTTTAGAGTGGGCGATCGGCTTTCCAGGTATAGCAACCGATGCGGCTAGAGGCCGCTCGGCTGTTATCCCGGAGGAACGGGAGGGAACATCCTCGCCTCCCGCCGCTCTGAGCTAAAACAAATTTGGCTAACTTTACGTTTTCGTTTTTGAAATTAATGAAAGTGTCTTTTTTTCCCCAAAAAAGTTGCGTTTAAAACACCGCTGCACAAATACCGTGTGACATAAAATATTGCAACAATTGCCATTTTATTCTCTAGTTTCTCTGCTAAAAAAATATATATAATGTTTGGGGGTTCTAAGTAATTTTTTAGCAAAAAATACAGATTTTAACTTGTAAACACCAAATGTCAGAAATGGGCTTAGTCATGAAAGGGTTAAAGTGCAAAAAATGTAAAACACAGATGTGATCAAATACCACCAAAAGAAAGCTCTTTTTGTGGGAAAAGAATGACATAAATTTTGTATGGGTACAGTGTTGCACGACTGTGCAATTGTCTGTTAAAGTAGCACTAAAGGTTTTTTTTTTTTTTTTTTTAAATAACATGTCATATTTACCTCCACTATGCAGCTCGTTTTGCACAGAGTGGCCCCGAACCTCCTCTTCTGGGGTCCCCCGTCGGCTCTCGCGGCTCCTCCGCACATCAGATAACCCACCTGGGAGTTACCCTGTTGGCGCGCTCCCGTGTCCAGCATTTGGCATCCATAGAAACAGAATGCAGGACTCGGCCCCGCCCCCCAGAGCCCGTGTCATTGGATTTGATTGGCAGCAGCGGGAGCCAATGGCTCCGCTGCTATAAATCTATCCAATCAAGAGCTGAGAACCCCCGGCAGAGAGAGAGCGCGTCCCCGTGGGTCAAGTTCGTGGGTTCAGGTAAGTAAAATGGGGGGCTGGGGGGCCGGTCACTGACAGGTGTTTTTTCACCTTAATGCATAGGATGCATTAAGGTGAAAAAACACGAACCTTTACCACCCCTTTAAATTAATGCAGTGCTGTATCACAAAAAATGGTCTGGAGGTAAATCTTCTGGAGGTTAAGTGGTTAAAGTGCAATTATATTTTAGGAAGCTAAAATATTGAAATATAATACATGCATGTGGTAATATAATGTAGGTGCTGTAGATCGAAAAGTCCTTTATAAGCTGTGAGGGATGTTGGTAAAAACTGCAAAGCTTTGTATTAAAGTGCCCATTAAATGCAAGCTCTCGTCAGCCACTTGTGTAACTCCTTTGTAGTTATTCTCCTTTGATCTCACTCAGCTGATGCCCAAGCCAGGTTTCCTTCCTCTGGCAGAGGTTTGGGATATATTCCAATATGCACTGACAGGGACTTGGAAGCTTTGACAGAAATCTTCACCATCAAAGGCTTTTCATCCCCCACGTGACACTGCATACCATGGCTCTGCCAAGGAAACAAATGAAGGCTTCTGGTTTAGCAGCATGCCATTGGCTCATCTCTCTCCATGCTTTGCAAAACATAAGACAGGCTGTTCTTTTTTCTGCATTAGCTGAATGAGGGAAAGGGGCCAAATTAGACATGGGGTGTTGCATTTCAGGGTTGATATTTACCTGTCCTCTCTGAATACCAATGTGCACACTCCTGCTCTTTGTAGCTGGTTATGTACAACTTTTTAGCTGTATTTTTCTGCTTTCAGACCTTTCCAAGTGTCGCTAGAAAACCCACACGTGATCGAGAAACACCAGATTTGGGTCGGAGTTGTTCCCCAGGGTCCTGATGGAGCTAAGCTGAGCTCTGCATATGACAGAAGGTTTGTTATCCTGGTCTGAGAGTCACAATCATGCTGTGCTGGGTTTGACCCCTGTTTAAAGAGAACCTGTTAAAACTCTTGTGTTCTGGTACACTTGGGGGGGTTAAAAGAGAAGTATGAGTTCACTTTTTTTGCCTATTCGTACTTACCTAGGTGGGTGCAGCATCAGACCGATGTCCCCCGGCATCCCTGCACTGAGAATCGAGCCACCGAACGCCCTCTCGCTCCAGAGTGGAGAGATGCTGACTGTCAGTCAGCATCGCTTCTGCTCTGCTCCTCCACGCTCATTGGAGCGTTGAGCTGTGAAGGGGCGGGGAGCAGCTGTCTCAGCGGCTCGCTGAGACTGCCATCAGTCAAGGCAGCTGGCAGATCCAGACTTCGGAAGTCGGGATGATGCGGTGCCTCCACTAATTGCATTGACGTCAGCGGAGAGCGGACTTTAAACCGTTCTCTGCTGGAGCGGACTTCAGACCGCTCACCGCTGAAAACGGGTCACAGGAGTGCAAAACGAATTGCATTCCTGTGACCCTTAGGAGAAGCCCAGCCTGGCTGGGCTTCTCCTTTACTAAAACTGGTGCATGCAGAATCTGGTGCAGCTGTACATAGCAACCAATCGGCTTCTAGGTTTTTGTCAAAGCTTAAAGTCGTACTATACTCTCCTTAAATCTGGCAATCGGCCGCTGCCCGCACTCACCGACGGCCACTGACATCTTGCAGCGCTGTCGTTGGCTGGGCCGAGATGACGTCACTTCCTCACACGTGATGGAGTTCCATTAGATTCGGAATTGCTGAATTTGTGCAATGAGCTTCACTTTCACAGCTTACTGTACAGGGGCTGGCAGGCAGTTAAGTAGCTTTTAATGCAAAAGAGACAAAGCATGTCTCTTCTGCATAAAAAAAATCCTGCCTGTCCGCCCATTTTCATTGTGGATCCTAAAGTTCCACTTTAATTGAACAAGCTGACTGGTTTCTATGCATGCTATGTAAATCAACTCCTCTGTGTCCACTTATGTTTAAGAATTCCCATTCTGTGCACAGGTAGTTGATTTTTGCAAGAGTTGGGCACATGCTACTTTCAGGGACGGTAGAGATTAAAGCGGTTGTAAAGGCACAAGTTTTCTACCTTCATGCATTCTATACTTGAAGGTAAAAAACCTTCTGTGAGGAGCAGCCCCTCCTAATTCTTACTTGAGCCCCCTCTCGATCCAGCGATACCCACGAGAGCCTTGGCTCTCCGGGAACTCGCACGCCTGATTTTGGCAGCAGTGGGATCAGGAGATGGAGGGGGCACCCAGCAGGAGGGAGGGGCCAAGAGCGTTGGCGTGGGACCCGAGAAGAGGAGGCTCTGGGCTGCTCTGTGCAAAACCATTACACAGAGCAGGTAAACATAACACGTTTGTTATTATTTAAAAAAAATACAAGACTTTAATACCGCTCTAATGCCTTTAGCTACAACCCAATGAACAATATTGATCCAGTAATCCATATGCAAGCATTGCTGGATCATACAGCCTCTTTTTTGCTGCACAAGGAGTTAATTCAAGTAGTGGTTCTCAACCTCAGTACCCCCTAATGAGCCATGTTTTCATGTTTTCCTTTACTTTGCACAGCTGCTTTAAATCAATATCACTGACATGATATTGATAAGAGCTATTTTATCTAAGAGAAGTTCCCAAAACATGGACTGTTGGGGGTACTTGAGGACTGAGGTTGAGAACCACTGAATTAAAGTGATTGTAAAGTCTCGTTTTTTTCCCCTATAAAAATAATAAACATGTCATACTTACCTGCCCTGTTGCAGTGGACTTGCACAGAGCAGCCTCGATCCTCCTCTTCTCGGGTCCATCGTCTGTAATCGTGGCTCCTCCCTCCTGTTCAGTGCCCCCACAGCAAGCAGCTTTCTATGGGGGCACCCGAGCTAAATCACACCCTGCGCCCATTCAGACACGGCGCCCTGACCTAGCCCCGTATCCTCTCTCTCCTAGTTGGCTAGTTGACTTTGACAGCAGTGGGAGCTAATGGTGCCACTGCTGTGTCTCAGCCAATCAGGAAGGAGAATCTTGGATGGCTGAGACACTCATGAACATCGCTGAACAGAGAGGGACCTCAGGTAAGTATTAGGGGGGGCTGCTGCACACAGAAGGTTTTTTTTTTTTTTTTAACCTTTACAAGCCCTTTAAAGTACACACGTCATAAGAGTATTATATTGGCTGCCATTGCTAACCTTTCATTTTGAGACAGCTAGTCTCCAGGTTATTAGGCTGATGAGTTGGCTTCTTAGTCACCTAATTAGAGTATGTATAGCGATAAGAACCTTGGAAAGTTTTTGACTCATGTAGATAATTCTTGCCCTAGACAAATGATTAAAATGTTTTTACAGCATAGCAACTAGCTAATGACTTTCTAATGGCAGTTATACTATATTATTTCATCCAGTGATGACAGGTTCTCTTTACTCATAACTATTCTTCTTAAACGAGATCACTGTGGGGAAGATTTACTAAAACTGGAGAGTGCAAAATCTGGTGCAGCTGTGCATAGAAACCAATCGGCTTCTAACTTCAGCTTGTTCAATTAAGCTCTTACAAGAAAACTTTGAAGCCGATTGGTTTCTATGCCGAGCTACACCAGATTCTACATTTAAGTTTTAGTAAATCAACCCGTCTAAGTTTTTTACTGAGGTTCTATGGCCTCATGCCCACTTGAGCTCAAAAACACCCGTTTTACTGGCAGTTGACGTGTATTTGTTTTTTTCCCTGACTCTGAATGCCCCTCCATGTTAGCCTGTATGTCCATGTGCACACAGGCATTTACAGGAGTTTAGAGGGAGAAAAAAACAAAAACTTCATCACTTGTGCATTCAAGAGAGGAGTGTTTTAGTTAAAAAAAAAAACCCACCAAAACTCGCCTACACATGCCTAAGCGCTAGGCACATTTATTCATGTCAATGTCCAGAATAAATTATTATTCCGGCCAACGAAACGAATAAACTTCCAATCGCTAGACGCGCCTAAACGCGTTTGCAAAAACACATTTTTGAAACGGCTTTTCTCCTACCAGGAGAAAAGCGTTTGCAAAAACCCCAATGTGAATGAGGCCTAAATGTAAATTTACTTGTTAAAATTAAAGCGTTAGCGTCTTAACAAAAAAGAAAAGGTAAACGCCCTGCACCATCCCCACTCCCTATCACCGCCCTACTTACTGACAGCACTGACCACCCCCCCACTGGAGGAAAGTACAGCGGGACAGCGGGGACTGGGGGAGGAGATGGCGCAGGGTGTTTACCTTTTCATCTCCTTTTCTGAAAAGGAGAATTAACACCTAAATGTCCTTGTTATGAAATAAAAAAGTTGTGACTCTAATCTAAAAAGTGTAAGGCCCTATGTGCAACACGCAAAATTGCGTGCAAACCGATTAACCAATTTTGAGAGCAGTAACGCGAAAGTGTGAATGCAGCCTAAGAGTATATGACACTTGGGGCTCTGCATTGAGACAAGTACACACTATAGAGGGATATGCTCTGTTCATATTTCATGTCTGAGGTATACAGCCACTTTTTAAAGAAGTTATTTTTTGTGTAAGGAAGTCGATTAGTCTACAATGATAAATCGGGGCATACTGTGTCTGTCTTCATCTGGCTCCAAGATGACTCACTTTGTGGTAAGGCCAATGACTAGATATCATTCATGGTGATTTCTGCTTTCCTATCTCTTTCAGATTTTCGACAGATTACTTATCATCTCTTGGAATGACAATTGGTAATAAATAGCCCTTTTGTTTGTTAACAATATGATTAATTGTATTAAAGTAAAGCTGTCACAATCCTGGGTGATCCAGATCCAAGCAAATCTCGAACATGTGCACAGTCATGGCTTTAAAAATCAATTTGTAAATCACATCTTATATGCAAAATCACATCTTGTATGCAAAATTAAATCCCACGACTAATATGTCATGTGGATCTAGACAGCGGGAAGTTTGCAAACTTCCACTTCTGTAAAAGTCAAGCTTGTAACAGATGCTGTTGATTTTGTGTTTCATACAATTATGCTATATATCCTTTTATTCAAAGTTCAAGATTTAAGAGAGTACAAAAACAAAGTCATGTGGAACACCAAACAAAGAAGTATCATGTTATACACCCACCCCACCACCCCCCAATGACATTTGAAGAGGCAATAATAGACATATACGTAATCCAAAAAGAGCATCATACAAAAAGGAAAAGTAAGGCCAACTGTGCATTGCACACCATAGCCAAGTAATGGATCCAGTACTTTTTTTTTTTTTTTTTTTTTTTAATCTGGTCCAGTTCAGTCCGGTCATGTGATTCTGAAGCTTCAGCTCGTGTAATGGAGCACTTCGCAGCGGCTGTGAATTCCAAAAACTGTGGTGTCATCCATAAGCTCCTATGGCCCAGCCATTGTCTGCACTTCCCTGCTTTCCCCTGCAGCAGCCAATCACTGTCACAGGGGAGTCGGAGCTGCCGGATCACGTGACTGGACCATCATGAGAAAGATATAGAGCTGTCATTGATGACCTTCTGAAAATCTAGTTACCTAGCCATTCCAGGATTTAAAGTTGAGGGAAAGACGACACAACCGCTTATTTGTTAAATTATGCTTCTCCTTTGCTCTGAACCTCTCTGCTTTCTAAATCTTTTTTTTTTTTTATTTGAGTTTCTCTGTGTTCATGTGACCGCAAAGCTGGTGGGTGTGATAACACTAGGAGCTATGGACCTTGGTGAAATGACATTATGGCTGTAGGGAATTCAGCACCATTGCACAGGTCGGCTGATGCTTTGCGGTCCCTTGTAATTCAAAAAGCAATTTATTAGAAAACCTAAGCAAGGGAGGATCAAAGCTTAAGCCCCGGTTCACACTGAGGCAGCGCGACTGCCTCAGGCGATCCTGGACACGACAGGGGCGGCGACTTGCAAAACGACTTCTGTATAGAAGTCAATGCAAGTCACCCCTAAAGTCGTACAGGAACCTTTGTCTAAGTCGGAGCGACTTGCGTTGCTTCGATTAGAATGGTTCCATTGTACAGAACGGGACGCTACTAGGTCGCCTGACAAGTCGTCCCACTGTGAACCGGCACGTGTCATTTAACAGGTAGGTTATTTTGTAGCCTTTTATTCTACCTAAATAGAAGCATATCACAAGTGTAATCCAGGTTTTACTCTGGCGCAGTGATGGTCAATGACTGAAATTACCTAAAGCCCGGAGGATTGGTATGACAGCAGAGGAACTAGCATATGCAGGGCCAGGTCATCAACGGCAGCTCTTGCACTTTTCCCATGTCAGACCCCGTTTAAAGCCCAACTCTGAGCTGTCCTATTTTTCCCACAGTGGCCCACCTCCCCAAATCTCCTCTATGCAGTATTTTTATTCCTTTTTTTTTTTTTTTTTTAATACCAACTTTTTTCAGGATGGTAAATCAATGCAGTCACCGTCCTCCTAATTTGTTTGCAGTTATTGCTGAAATTAGACATTAGCAGTCATGCTGTCTGTACAGTTAGGCTCTTTCGTCAGTCACTGATTTTGCAAGATAGATGTTTGGGTTCATTGACCGTACTCTTATTTTTGTTCACTGACTGGCAAAACAAAGCTAGAAAAGTTTTTCGGCAATGGCAGCACCCTTAGGCCACGAAAAAAAAAAATATATTGTAGATTTCTTGGAAGCTGGCCATAATGCACTAAAAGGGTTTTTGAGCTCATGTTTCTTGTGCATCCTCCTAACTTGCTCAATTTATGCACAAATGTGACCCTACTTTGTTTCCCTTATTAAAAAAATGTGTGACTCTTTACATTTATTTTATATATCAAGGACATTTTTATTATTGAGCAATTTTCAGCGTTCCAGAGCAAGTACGGTATATACATACACAAAAAAAGAGACATGTCCAAGACAATTTCAAACATTTAGGCTACTTTCACAATCGAGGGGGGGGGGGGAGTTGGTGGTAAATCACTGCTAATTTTAGCGGCACTTTACCGCTGTAATAGCGGTGCTTTTTGGCCGCTAGCGGGGTGCTTTCAACCCCCGCCAGTGACCGAACAAAGGGTTAAAAGCGCCACTGCCGAAGCGCCTTGCTTCCAATGGCAGGGGCGGTGGAGGAGCGGTGTGTACACCGCTCTTGCACTACCCGAAAGATGCTGCTTGCAGAACTTTTTCTAACGTCCTGCAAGCGCACCACTCCAGTGTGAAAGCACTCTGGCTGCAGGGGAGGCGTTTTTCAGGTGCTATTTTTAGCCCAAAAGCGCCTGAAAAAATCCCCCGTGTGAAAGTGGTCTAACAGTCTCGTCAGGGGGTACATTGGCATCTTTGAAAGAGTATAAGACTCAAAGATATAATGAGACATAACTTGAAAAGGTGAAATGGAGATCCGGCAACTCATTCTTCCGAATTAATGACTTTATTATATGGGCAGAGTGTACAAATTACAGCCGCTTACGCGTTCCAGCAATAAGGGCTATGATGAAGGCTTATTGCCGAAATGCGTAAGCCGCTGTAATTTGTACACACTGGCCGCTATAATAGAGTCCTTAATTCGGAAGAATAAGTTGACGGCTATCCTTTATAACTTTCAAATGTGTTTTAATTGAAAAGATGGGGAAAAAAAATAAATCTTACAACCGAGGTATATGACACAATCACAGTAGTATTATGCATAGACATTAATCCGAAACTGCTCCATAAAATTAATCATGTGAAAAAGGAAAAAAACAATCAAACTACACAGTATAGGCAAGGAAGGAACATCAGTGGTCACACTGTAAAGGCTCGTACACACTATAAGAAAATCGGGCGAACATTTTCGTCCAAAGAAGTTTCGTACGATTTTCGTATAGTGTGTACACCACTTTTTACAGCCGATTCTGAATTTTCGTACGAAAATTCTCGAAGGGACACACTCCAAAATTTTCTTGTACGGGAACAGGACGAACTATTTACCTTTTTTAAAGTGTACCATTTTCATACCATTTTGGTACAAGAAAAATCAGAAAAGAAAGACTGCGCATGATCAGAAACAATAAACAACAAAAATAAGTCTTTGTCGTACGAGAATATTCGTAAGAATTTTCGTACAAATTTTCTTTCATCGGTTCTGATTTGCTGTGAAAAAATCATACGAACGTTCGTACGATTTTCTTATAGTGTGTACCCCACTTTAGACGTAGTTACACCCTACAAATTGGGTTAGCAAAGTAAACAAGCAAGATCTAGTATCAGCATGTAGGTAAAGTGGAGTTCCAGTCACATTTGAAAATAAAATCCAACAGCTACAAAAACTGTAGCTGCTGACTTTTTAAAAGAATAGCCACTCACCTGTCCCGCGATCCAGCGGTGTGCTTACCCCAGTCGGTCGCACCCGGTATCTTCGTTCCTCGGCGCTGGCTTCTTCACTACGGGCCCCCGGCTGTGACAGCTTACGTCTTCCCTACTGGGTTCCCGCTGTGCATTATGACTGGTCGATGTAGTCTTTTGGGACCTGCCAGTGTCCCAGAAGACTGCAGGGGGAAGGGAGGGAGGAGAACTTCTGTTTTCGACCGCTTAGGCGGAAGGAATTTAACCACTTGCGACCAGTAGTTGTGTATAGCCGGACATTCCCACAGTATGTGGCAGAAGCTCCCCCAGGAGTCAGAACATCTGGGACATGTAGGGAAGTCCCTACATGTAGTGGAGTCCCTACGCTAAAGCAGATAATACCTACAGCTAAAGCCTTGTACACACGATCAGTTTATTAGACAAATTTTCGCCAGTTTTTTGTTGGATGCTAGTCTCAAATCGAAAGTGAAGAGGGTACTCGCCATCAGACGAAAATTCGTAATTGGCTGTCAAAAGCTGTACAGATTAGCCCCGATCCTCTCTTCGAGTCTTTCGCCGGCGCTCTTGGCCCTTCCCTGCTCCTGGCCTCTCCTGCTGTGACCCCCCCCCCCCCCCGCAAGCATCTTGCTATGGGGGAATCCAAGCCGAGCTGCTGCTCTGTGTGTCCATTCAGACATGAAGCTGCGGCTCAACCACCCCCCCCTCCCTTTCCTCATTGGCTCACTGGCTTTGACCACAGCGGGAGCCAATGGTGCCCACTGCTGTATCTCAGCCAATCAGGACGGAGAGTCCCAGACAGCCGAGGCACTTGTGCAACGTCACAGGATCGAGATGTGGCACAAGTAAATATTGGGGGGGGGGGGGTGTCTGCTGCACACAGAAGGTTTTATTATCCTAATGCATAGAACTTCTGCCTTTAGAACCACTTTAACCTAATCATGTCTGTGGGATAGGAAATGATGGACAATCTTCCCATTGGGACACAGGCAAAAAATAAATAAATAAAAAGGAACTTAATGAGACTTCTAATCTCTTACCTTGGTGGCTAGATTAAAATTGCCTCCTTGCATTGGTGGTCAGAGTTGGTGGGAGATCAACCCAGCTTTGCTCATTGCTCAAGGAAACCCTAGCAACCTCAGGAGGAACCCTGGTTGAGAAACGCTAACTTAGAGTCTAGCGGCACATTGGCCTGAAATACTCTATTAAGGGTATCCACTACTCCTTTCCAGTACACCTGTAGCTTTGGGCATTGCCATAATAGGTGAATCAGGGGTCACCGTGATCTCTAGCGTCATTTACAGCAAAGGGGATCAGAAAGGCATTTTATGGAGTCTTAAGTGAAGTAGAGTGAATTCTCAATAGGATATAATAATATATATATATATATATATATATATATATATATATATATATATATATATATATATAGTTGAGATCATTTCTGAGACTCTTTATATTTCTTGATCTAGTGAAACTCACCAAGTGTCTTTGTTTTGGTTGATAGGTAATATCGCTCGTGTAGTTCCACATGGGCTGCTGATCTTTTTCCCATCCTATCCTGTCATGGATAAAAGCCTTGAGTTCTGGAAGGTGAGGACATGGCTCGCTCCTCTGATTGAATGTCTTATATAAGTTCATACTATTTACTGCTGCATTTGAGCTTACAGTCTAGAAAAGGAAAACTTGGGTATGATGGATTCTGCGTTCTTTGGAAGTGATAAGTATTAGCTTTTGAAAAGAAAAATATACGAATAAAGCATTATTTAATATAATCTATAATGAATAAATATATCTTGATTAGAAGAATAACAAGTTAAATGGGACCAAATCGTGTTTTTTTTTTTTTTTTTTTTTTTTTTTTTAAGTACATTTATTTACAAGGGTTCTTGTTGTTATATGTATATGCATACAAAATATGCCACATAGGACGGTAAGAAAGAAATATAAAAACCTAACCATGGAGCATATGTAGACAATAAAAGGCACTTAAGGGCATTACAGCAACCCCATAGCGACTTCCAGACATCAATATATAGAAAAAAACAAATATCAAAAAGGAGAAGCAATGGAAGGAAACCAAGCAAGTGCACTTAAGCTGTATGGGGCCTACCCCAGGGTGAGGCACATAAACTCAAGCCATTGTGACCGGATTGCATCAAACTTCCTCACTGGGTTTCTAAGGAAATTGGTATGTTTTTCATGGGGAGTGCCGACAACTGGCAAAGCTGACAGTACATTGTTTACACTAATGTTCAGTGCAGCCTCATCAGCGCACATCAGTGAAGAAGAAAATATTGAATAAAACAGTGGCGCTTAATTCAACCTAGGTGCTACACTCTTACCGTGACTTATTCAGCACAAAATCAAGTGTAAATAACATCTAAACATAAATTATATAAAAACACACATATACTCTCATATATGTATAAAGTGAACTATATATATATACACATATACCTTCATATATGTGTAAAGTGAACACCAGGTGATAAGTGAAAATCATATAACGAGTTGAATAAATAAAATTCCACATACAAAAAATTATACCAATGTGAATCAGTAATATGCAGGAATCTGATCCAAGGCACAAAACATTCGAAAAAAATGTTCATTAAATATTTGTGATACAGTCCTTCAAAAAAAGTGATGATGTCTTCCGTTCCAGCTTCCACCACACCCAGGTGTTGAGTGGACCCACTCCCAATGAAAAACTCACTCACCAGCTTCAATTGCCCCCACTTGCGTGTAAGGCTATAGTGCTTAATGTTTCCAAACAGGAAGGATTATGGTGATAAGCCAGCCATCCAAATATATATGTACAATCCGTTCCACATGTGAATAAAAGAAAAGCTTCCAATAGTGTAATTCTTACAACCAGTTTATTGAACAACACACAAGCCAAATCTTCAATGGTTAAACTCACACTTTTAAAATCAAAAAAAGCAAAGTGAAACTTCCACAGCACACTGCATTCCACTGCACAGCACAGCAACTTGTATAACACTCTCTAGGGGTTGCGGTCACGGCGGACCCGAGGTATGCAGGCGTCTGCTCGCTTATCTCACCCACTCCTCGTTCGCCCCACCACTTAGACAGGTCCCCTCTCCTGATAGGCTCATCAGGAGAGGGGACCTGCCTAAGTGGTGGGGCGAACGAGGAGTGGGTGAGATGAGCGAGCAGACGCCTGCATACCTCGGGTCCGCCGTGACCGCAAAACCTAGAGAGTGTTATACAAGTTGCTGTGCTGTGCTGTGCTGTGCTGTGCAGTGGAATGCAGTGTGCTGTGGAAGTTTCACTTTGCTTTTTTTGATTTTAAAAGTGTGAGTTTAACCATTGAAGATTTGGCTTGTGTGTTGTTCAATAAACTGGTTGTAAGAATTACACTATTGGAGCTTTTCTTTTATTCACATGTGGAACGGATTGTACATATATATTTGGATGGCTGGCTTATCGCCATAATCCTTCCTGTTTGGAAACATTAAGCACTATGGGTGTGGTGGAAGTTGGAAGGAAGACATCATCACTTTTTTTGAAGGACTGTATCACAAATATTTAATGAACATTTTTTTCGAATGTTTTGTGCCTTGGATCAGATTCCTGCCAATTACTGATTCACATTGGTATAATTTTTTGTATGTGGAATTTTATTTATTCAACTCGTTATATGATTTTCACTTATCACCTGGTGTTCACTTTACACATATATGAAGGTATATGTGTATATATATAGTTCACTTTATACATATATGAAGGTATATGTGTGTTTTTATATAATTTATGTTTAGATGTTATTTACACTTGATTTTGTGCTGAATAAGTCACGGTAAGAGTGTAGCACCTAGGTTGAATTAAGCGCCACTGTTTTATTCGATGTGTGGTTTAACACTGTTTTTACACATTTTAGAAGAAAACACTATATACTAAATTTCCATATAAAGTGGCAGCTAGAGTTAAGTATTTGTATTAACACATATCACATAATATTAATAACTACTGTGTGTATACTCCGAGGCGCAGTGGTGGTAAACAGGGTATAGGTGGACAGTAATACTTTGTGGACCAGTTGACGAAGAAGAAAATATACCTATTTGCAAAATGTTATTACAGAAACTAAGAGAGAACGTTTTTTCCCCAAATTTTCAGTCTTTTTTGTTTAGCAAAAAAATCTAAAAACCCAGTGATGATTAAAAATCGAAGCTCCACCCAAAAGCCAAAGCTCTGCTTGTCTGCCTCCCCCCCACTTGGCAGCACAGTGGTGTAGTGGGTAGCACTGTCCCCTAGCAGTAAGAAGGGTTGCTGGTTCAAATCCCAACCACGACACTACCTGCCTGGAGTTTGCATGTTCTCCTTGTGCCTGCGTGGGTTTCCTCTGGGTACTCCGGTTTCCTCCCACACTCCAAAGACATGCTGGTAGGGCTCCTTGAGGGTAGGGACCGATGTGAGTGTGCGATATATGTGTGGAGCGCTGCGTAAATTGACGGCGCTATATGGGTACCTTAAATAGGGATAATTGTAGACACGCACCTACACTCACTCAGGTTGAATTTGTTTATTCAGCCTTACTAACTATGTAACCAACTATGTAACTTCCACATTTGGCAATGTAACGGCACCCGAGTATGAAAGGGGTTAAAGTCGTTTAGGACATTCCATACCCAAACACAAAGGCAGCTACCAAACCCATACAAATAATTCTCCCCCCAAGTTTGAGACGAAGCTCTGTCTTGAGGTTCAAGCAGGAATTAATCTATATTCAAACACATGTTATACAGATCCCACTTCAAAACACTTCCCCCCCACCCTTGGAAAACAGGACGGGTTAAACTGTCCAATGACAGTGGACACACAGGTCAGCTGTGTTTAAATTCTCATCAGTAAACGGTCTTAACAGGACGGCTGCTGGAGGAATCCCCCCTCCATCATTCCTCACAGCCAGACACTTAGACATCCCATAATAGTTGAAGCAGACAGCCACAATAGAATACAATCACACCCCAAACTAGCACAGCAAATAGTACACAACATAATGAGACAGCACACATTATATATACATATATACAGCATTGAGTCTGACTAGCACAGATCATAGTGGGGTTCTCATTCACCTTGTGCCTGTATTAGTGACTCACAATGGCATATCCAGGGTCCCCAGAGTCTGTGTGTCTTGGGGGACATGGACCTGAATCTAAAGTAAAGCCACCTCAAGGTTCCCCCAGGCATACAGCTCACAACGAGCACCGTTCCCCCAAATGCCAGGGCCCATAATCGGTAGGCAAGAGGCTGGCATTCAGTCCCCTCCAAAAGCCTCTGTCCCGGCTAGGTCTGTCACAGGCACCTTTTGAGGGGGAAGCGGGCACCTGGGTTTGACAGGTACCCACTGCCCCGCAGCCGGCCCTTTCACAAAGCGCAGCGCACTAGAAAACCAGCTGTGAAGCTGCAAGGCTTTACTGTCTGTTTCCCTTAGTCAAGATGGGGACGCGAGCACCCGATAGCCGATTGGACACCGCTGTATTCCTGGACAAGCAAGTGCCCTAATATTTTTAACGTCTGAAGTTATTTGTATCTGGAGCTCATTTTTACCACCAAAAGAAAGCTCTATTTGTCTCCAAAAAAAATTGTAAAATGTCATACAGTATGTGTACAGTGTTGCATGACCGCGCAACTGTCATGCAAAGTGCGACAGTGCTGAAAATTGGCCTGGGCAGGAAGGGGCTGAAAGTGCTCAGTACTGAATTGGTTAAATATACATATAAATTATCAGATCAATAAAACGTGGGATTAACAACAATATGAGCTACCGTCTTAAAGTACCGCTTCCTAGGATATATAAAGTTCTATACCTGATACCAAATAGTACCATAGACAAGTTATTATCATAAATATATAAAGTTTGTTCACACTAGAATTATCAAGATCATACCGCTCAGCAACAGTCCAGTGGGTGATGAGCAAAGCAGGTAATTATGCAAATGAACGATTATAGAAAAAAAACAACCATGTGAATCCAACAGCAATCACTTTAGTATCAAAGGTATTCGAGGTCTTATGTCAAGACAGATAACGACTCATTCCAGCTGGGGTATGCATACACGTGAATTATGGAATGAGATTTCAACCTAGCCGGCCTCACAGGTCAACTTCAAGAAGCTTTTTTTTCAGAGTCCAATCTTGCAATAATTATAATCTACACTGAAGTCTATGGACATAGGAAGGAGCCAATACATTTCCATTTGTGGATTGCAGGAGGGAATCTGTGAATGCTGAAAAACACAAACTGCGGGGGACTGAGTTTTCTACGAGAACAGCGCTTACCACTGCAGTACCGATCTTCCGTAATTCATCACAGTTAATTGCAAAACTCAAACTGCTTTCTTTTGCAGGAAAATGGACTTTCCTCCCGAATTGAGGATGTAAAACCGATGTTTGTGGAGCCAAGAGGCAAAGGAACATTTACTGAGGTGAGATAGCTAAATATTTGCTGCTAGCATCCTGCTCTGCCTTTGGCTGCTTTCACACTGAGGCGCTATAGCGCTAAAAATAGCGCCTGTAAAGAGCCTCTCCTCTCACTCCAGTGTGAAAGCTCAAGGGCTTTCACACTGGAGTGGCGCGCTTGCAGGATGGTAAAAAAAAAGTCCTGCAAGCAGCATCTTTGCAGCGCTGTAGGAGCATGTGTACACACCGCTCCTAAAGCGCCCCTGCCCATTGAAATCAATGGGCAGCGCTGGCAAAGTGCCGCTGCAGCGGCACTTTGCCGGCGGTTTTAACCCTTTTTTCGACCGCTAGCGGGGATTAAAAGCACTCCACTAGTGGCCGAATAGCGCTGCTAAAACGACAGTAAAGCGCCGCATTACCGCCGACACCCCTGTGTGAAAGCAGGCTGAGTGTTTACGTGGTTTACTTATAGTGAGCCACTGGCTTGTTTTTAAACCTTTCCTTGCCACCAATGTGTGTGGCATGCATGGCATCACAGCCCTGTAAACTGATTCGTGCAGACACGACAATTGTACCACACATGTTTAGTATCTCTGGGAATGCCAGAGTGAGAGCAAAAATTCAAGGGCCATCAATTACGGTTAACTCTGAATTGATGACCAAGTTGTTGGCTGTGGACAATTTTGGGAAGCTTATCGCTGATTCACAGGTGTCCGCATATATTTAATGCTTAACATCGTTGGTATATTTTACTCCTTGCATCCTCATCTTTTTAATTTTATATTAATCAACAGATAATTATGGTTTTTAAAAATATTTGCCCTCAAAAAAAAAAAAAATTACAGCTACCAGTATTTGCTTCTTCGGGGTCTCTGCTTTCAGAAAATGTTTGGGTTTTTTTTTTTACTAATCTTCAGGCCTAAAAGGTGCATCTTAAAGTGATTAGTAAAGTCTAACTAAAAAAAGAAAATCTGGTCCCACTGCAAGTTAATGCCGTTATGTGCTAGGATACATCACATACTCGCACATTATGAAAGGCTTAGCTCTAAAACTAAGCCCTACAGCAGCGTGCCGTCACAGCTTACAGGGCTTCCATCTTCACCTGGTCTTCCTTCCGGGTTCGCAGGCTCCAGCCCATTTGAATGGCCAAGCCGCCATGACGCCACAGTTGTGACACAGCTTAGGATTGACGGCACATTCCCTGTGCCCTCAATTCAGAGTTCAGTGCGCATGTCCTGGTGATGTCAGTGGCTGCAAAAAAAGCAATTTATATCCTAAATGGTGCACGTTTGGGAGATATTAATTTTACCTACAGATAAGCTTATTTGTTAGCTTACCTTTGAGTAAAAGTAACAAAGTGGAGTTTACTACCGCTTTAACGTGCACAAAAAAAATAAGAGATGCAAAAATGGCTTTGGCACTCTCCTGCTGCTCATTTTTGGGGTTGGGAGCCGAAAGAAATACCCATTACCTTTGGGTATGGAGAACCATGTGACAACGTTGGGCCAGTCGGTGCTATCATAGGGAATCCATAGCCCTGTGGGTCTCTTCGCTAGTTGTAGTTTACATATGGCTTTCCTTTCAATCCAAGTAGCAGAATGGAGCCCTGGGGGAGCAAAAGGATGGTAAGTATATGTGCAGTGCATCCGGAAAGTATTCACAACGCTTCACTCTTTCCACATTTTGTTATGTTACAGCCTTATTCCAAAATGGATTAAATTCATTATTTTCCTCAAAATTCTACAAACAATACCCCATAATGACAACGTGAAAGAAGTTTGTTTGAAATCTTTGCAAATTTATTAAATATAAAAAAGGAAAAAAAAAATTCCATGTACATAAGTATTCACAGCCTTTGCCGTAACACTCAAAATTGAGCTCAGATGTATCCACTGATCATCCTTGAGATATTTCTACAACTTGATTGGAGTCCACCTGTTGTAAATTCAGTTGATTGGACATGATTTGGAAAGGCACACACCTGTCTATATAAGGTCCCACAATTAAAGTGTGACTCAACTTTTGTTGAGAAAAAAAACATTCCCCTCTAGGTGATCTATGTACATTGCAAGGATTTTACCAAACTTTGTTGCAGATTCCTACCTTTTGTTAATTTGAAGAAATCCCTGTGTGTTTCTCTGTGTCTCTGTACTGAGTGGGTCTAATGGGACTGGTTTCATAATTAACTGTCAGCTGTGGCAGCCAGCAGGGCACTAATGAGGAAATCTGCTGGGCCTGCATTCCTTTCGACGTGTTCCTATTGAAAGTATCTCTCCAAAAATGACATTTTTGTTGCAGGGGATGCCTGAAATCTGACTTGTATCCTAGTGCAGATTTCTGGGAAAATTGGTGAGCCAATCACACAAGCAGGAAATGATGTTTCTGGGGAGTGGTCAGTACACACTCTGTGTACAGAACAACCCCAGGTAGCCATATTGCAATGCATTCTCAGAAAATTACAGAGCTGCAGATCGTAAATGAAAAGGGAATTTTTAATAAGATTCAATTACAATATGATTAGTGTCTATAGGAGAAAGTGTTGTTGGACTGTTTCCAGAAACAGACAAATGTCTCCAAATCCCTGGTAATGAATGAAGATAAAAATAGGAGGAAGACTGTGCTTCCACGAAGAGAGTGGGATCTTTAATGGAGACATCAACGTCTGTTACCAAGGTAAACACGCAATTGATAAAATTAAAAAGTATTCAATTTATTATCACATAATGGCATAAAAAAATCACATAATCAACATTGTACATAAACCATAGGTGATACTGTATACAAAAAATAGCAAGATGCTTGGGTATGCAGAAGGGCCGACATGTTTTACAGATTCCTGCTTCTTCAAAGGCACCGCATGCATCTACAATTTTATCCAATTTGAGACTACAGATGCTTGTACGGACAATCGCGGCATAATACCATGGTCAGGACTCAGCCGCAAGGGCCAGCCAACTATAGCAGCTACCTGGTGGAAGCCAGATCCGCCAGGGTTGGATAGTGGGGGTATCGGATCACGTGATTGCCAGGATATCAGATAATACCAATAATCTGTTTAACGCTGTCAAAACTTCACGAGTCCCAGTGGATGTGGGATTATCCACCATGCAGTGCACTAGGTGACAACCTAAGGCATGTGACTAATATGATTAGTGTCACAATTCTATGCGCTATATTATTTTTTCTTTATTTGCTTTTTTTTTTGTTTTCCCCCACGAGAGTGGAGTTAACCTTTAACAATGCATGCCAGAGAACAAACCAAGGAATTGCCTGTAGACCTCAGACAGGATTGTATGGACGCACAGATCTGGGGAAGGGTACAGAAAAATGTCTGCAGCTTTGAGGGTCCCAATGAGCCTCCATCAGTGGCCTCCATCATCCGTAAATGAAAGACGTTTGGAACCACCAGAACTCTTCCTAGAGTGAGCCGCTCAGCCAAACTGAGCAATCGGGGGAGAAGGGCCTTAGTCAGGGAGGTGACCAAGAACCCGATGGTCACTCTGACAGAGCTCCAGTGTTTCTCTGTGGAGAAAGGAGAACCTTCCAGAAGAACAACCATCTCTGCAGCACTCCACCAATCAGGCCTGTATGATAGAGTGGCCTGACGGAAGCCACTACTCAGTATAAGGCACATGACAGCCTGCCTGGAGTTTGCCAAAAGGCACCTGAAGGACTCTCAGACCATGAGAAACAAAATTCTCTGGTCTGATGAAACAAAGATTGAACTCTTTGACTTGAATGGCAAGCGTCATGTCTGGAGAAAACCAGGCACCGCTCATCCCCTGGCCAATACCATCCCTACAGTGAAGCATGGTGGTGGCAGCATCATGCTGTGGGGATGTTTTTCAGTGGCAGGAACTGGGAGACTAGTCAGGATCGAGGGAAAGATGAATGCAGCAATGTACAGAGACATCCTTGATAAAAACCTGCTCCAAAGCGATCTGGACCTCAGACTGGGGCGAAGGTTCATCTTCCAACAGGACAACAACCCTAAGCACACAGCCAAGATAACAAAAGAGTGGCTACGGGACAACTCTGTGAATGTCTTTGGGTGGCCCAGCCAGAGCCCAGACTTGAACCCGATTGGACATCTCTGGGGAGACCTGAAAATGGCTGTGCACCGACGCTCCCCATCCAACCTGACGGAGTGTGGGAGGTCCTGCAAAGAAGAATGGGAGAAACTGCCCAAAAATAGGTGTGCCAAGCTTGTAGCATCATACTCAAAAATACTTGACGCTGTAATTTGTGTCAAAGGGGCTTCACCAAAGTTTTGTGCAAAGGCTGTAAAACTTATGTACATGGGATTTTTTTCAGTTTTTATTTTTAATTGATTTGTAAAGATTTAAAACAAACTTCTTTCACTTGGTCATTATGAGGTATTGTTGGTAGAGTTTTGAGGGGAAAAAGTGAATTTAATCCATTTTGGAATAAGACTGTAACATCACAGGTTCCCTCTAAAGAGGACCTCATGTTTCTGGAATGCCGTATTTCATCAGCGCATGTTGTTCATTTCCAGGATTTGTCTTCTGCAGAATCTCTGTTTATTTGTCTCCTTATCTCCCGCATTTCCTAAAGTCTCTTCGTTTCTGTTAATCGGCACACCCACGTCGCCTGTACTGGGTAACGATCATGCAAGGGATTAGTGGAGGAAGTGGTTTTGCCAGGTGGTGTCTGGCACAGTGAGGTAGAACGATGGTATGCAGGAATAATATTGTGCTATGGACACTTTAGACCTGACTCACCTGAGAGTCAAAACTGTACAAATGAACAACGTCCCATCTGTCATCTTTTGCAAAAAATACATAACAGAAAACTGAAACAGAAAGTTGCATCTAAGTAATCTATAAAATATATTACAAGGTGGGTAGTCCTTTTTAGGCTTCATGTACACTAACTACTCCTAAATCCGAGTTTAGGGGCTTTTGGCGTTTTTTTTTTTTTTTTTTGCCAAAGCTCCTAAACTCAACTCCATAAAAGCCTGTACACATAAACTTTTAGGATCGTTTGGGAGCTGCTGCGGTTAGGGGAGGTTCAACCTTCCTCTCCTGAATGCGGAAGAATCGCGTTCAGGTATAGGAATATTCTGACCGCCGGCCGCAAAATTGTGGTAAAATCCGGGTGCCAGGTTTTTGGCTTGTTGATTGGCCGGTAGGAAGGATATGAATCCCGCGTATGAGAGTCACTGTTCCTGGCACCAAGCCAAAGCTGCATGCACAGGTTAGTGTCCATTCAAAACGATATAAACAGGCAGGTACGTTTTTTGTTTTTTTGCAGTTGAGAAAGTGTGTCTCTTCTCCAATCAAAAGCTGCTTGTCTGCAATTTCTTTTTGTTACTAGAGGCTTAGTGCCCCGTTTTTAATATAAGCAAATAGCTCAAGGCCACTGATATAGTACAGCAGACCCTCCTGTGCCAGGCCCAAGCCCCATTTGTTCAAAAGGGTGACCTGTGCACCTGCCGAGCATGAGGGCTGGCTGTTTTGCCTTATTGCTGACGCTTGTGGCTCTTGTGCATCCCGCTGCTGCTTTACCAGCTACTACTCCTCTTTCTTCCTCCAGCTGTTGCCAGGCCCACCCTGTGTGCCCCCCTTCCACAGTGCTGGTGGCTTCCCTGCAGGATGGAAAGCGGAGGGGGGGGTGTAGGAGGGTAAAAATGTTTACTAGCCCCCTCCTTTCCTGAGTGTACACAGTGAGCGATCATTACCGATCGCTCATTGTGTCCATTCATCACAGAAACTTAGTAAACTGTTTACTAGGCTTCAGTTTGTGAATGAACGGGAGCCGCAGAGCACTTCCCATTCATTCACTGTCCAGTGCAGCTGTGGCTGCAGAGAAAGGGACTGAGGAATCTCTGTCCTCAGTCCCATCCTGTCCCAAATGTGAGAAATCAGGGGTCTGTTTAGACCCATGATATTTCAACAAAGGTACCTCAACAGGGCAATTATTTATTTATTTATTTTTAATTCTTAAAAATAGTTGAAAACATTGAATGAATTGTTCATATATGCTTTGCTCTCTGAATAGTCAGTCAGTATTTAGATTTTACAGATGGTGGGGAGGCATATTGCCTCCTTATTGCTTGGTTTAACCCTGTACTTTGTGTGTAGCGCTTGCAGAGCGGGGCTATTCAATTGAATGGGTCTTGATCGATGAGGGTGTAATTTCTGCCATGGCTGTGAGGCACAGCATTGCGCTCTGTAAATACCTCGATGAAATACATATATGAAATCTGTTTTACCTGCCAAAGGATTTTATTTCTGTTCATGCGTTCTTGACATTTGCACCACTCTGGCACACAACACAGTCCTGTTTGGTGGGAGAGGAGACCTATTCTTTTTTTTGCCGCTCCAGTTTTGCTTCGACTTACACTATATTACCAAAAGTATTGGGACGCCTGCTTTTACATGCACATGAACTTTTATGGCATCCCAGTCTTAGTCCATAGGGTTCAGTACTGAGTTGGCCCACCCTTTGCCGCTATAACAGCTTCAGCTCTTCTGGAAAGGCTTTCCACAAGGTTTAGGAGTGTGTTTATGGGAATGTTTGACCATTCTTCCAGGAGCGCATTTGTGAGGTTAGGCACAGATGTTGGCCCGAGGCCTGGCTCCACTGTATTTCATCCCAAAGGTGTTCTATCGGGTTGAGGTCACGACTCTGTGCAGGCCAGTCAAGTTCCTCCACCCTAAACTCTCTCATCCATGCCTTTATGGACCTTGTTTGTGATCGGATTGTTAGTACAGCGGCTCCGACCGGAGCTGTCTCGCTAGTGGTATGTACGAGGCTTTAGAGCCTGCATTGTGGGTGTTTTCATTTTTTTGTCCTTTTTACATGTTGCCTTGTTGTCTTCCAGATTATGGATGCCTATTATGAGAGGATACAAGCTCCCAATGGCTCAGGTGCCAGCTTCCTTGCTGTGTGTCGGGGAAAGGTGTGTGTTACAGGATGCTCATCGACCTGCTAAAACATAACCAAGTTAAGCATGCTATACTAATGCCTCTCTGTCCATTTCCAGGCTAGCGAGGGCTTGGATTTTGCGGATTGCAATGGCCGTGGTGTAATAATCACAGGGCTTCCTTTTCCACCAAGAATGGACCCTCGGGTGGTCCTAAAGATGCAGTTCCTGGATGAGATGAGGAGAACAGCAGGACCAAGTGGGAAGGTACGTGTAATTTTCAACGTTTAGATCCCCGGTGTCCAGCCTGCAGCCCAAGGGCCACATGCGGCCCTTTGGTATATGATGTGCAGCCCTCAGGCCTCAGAAGTATGTAGTGGGAACATTCAGGTCATGGAATTGATCTCTGCTAGCCCCATTCATGCAACATGTTACCATTTTTATATTGTCTTCTGCAGGATATCCCCAGTCAACAATGTGTCCTGTCCACACTCTCTGACCCTCATTTCCGCTATTAGGTCTGCAGTCTCTGACAGTCCTCTCAAGCATTACATATATTGAACATTATGTGTCCTTTAGTGACGTCAGGGGCCCGCATTTGAAGTTTCCTTTCACTCATAAACTGACAGTCACTGCTATAGATGGATTACAGTGTGAGATTATCAAAAAATAACCTGATTAGTTGACTGTAATCTCTTGCCTATGGGTAACATTAAAGTACTGTATAACTAAAGGCAAAGCTTTTTTATATAAGTTTTGGATGGAGTGGATAGGGATTAGAACCCCTGTCAGTTGTTATTGCTGTCTGTGCCCACCCCCCCCCCCCTTAAAGAAACTCACCCTCGCTATTTGTCCGGTTTACCGTTATCATTGAAAGTAAAAAAAAAAACACAAAGTTTTGGCTTGTTCCCAGAAAAGTAGTAAAGGGGAAATCTTCAAATGGGGGCACTAGTTCTGGTGACTTGGGGTTTTCCCAAGGGATTCCCGAAATCTGCAGTGACTTCCTTTCACTTCCTGTTTTGGCTATTGGACAGGAAGTTGAAGGGAATTCTCCGCAGTGGGACACAGACGGTGCAAAAAAAAAAATCCGACAGGGGGTTATAACCCACCCTTGCTCTATCCAAAATGAAAAAAAAAAAAATGTTTGCCTATAGTTCTACTTTAAGAGACCCTGTCACATCGCTCATTATAGGCAACGTTCAGGACTGTTCAAAACGTGCCGAATACAGGCAGTCCCTGAGTTACGAACCTCCGACTTGCGAATGACTCCTACTTACGAACGGGAGGCGGCGTGACGTTCGGCGGTCACCT
This sequence comes from Lithobates clamitans, assembly GCA_037952925.1. Classification (NCBI taxonomy): domain Eukaryota; kingdom Metazoa; phylum Chordata; class Amphibia; order Anura; family Ranidae; genus Lithobates; species Lithobates clamitans. Next base: position 981,490 of record JBBGZY010002155.1, read on the forward strand.
CGGAAAACGACGTCTGCGCATGCGCGGCTACTTAACAGAACATCGGAAAACGACGTCTCTGCGCATGCGCTTCCGACTTACGAACATATCCGACTTGAGAACAAACCGGCAGTCCCTAACCCCTTCGTAACTCGGGGACTATTAGTGAAGAGGCATATCTTCACCCCTCTGAGAGCTCATATGGACCCATGTGGGCTATGCTTTCTTATAAGAAAGCCCAGCATGCATTATAAAACTGTGACAAACTCAATTTATGGTTATCACCAATATAATTTGCAAAAAATAATAGAACATTTAAAAAAAAAAAAAACCAGGTTAAATCCAAATACAGCCAACGTATATTTTTTTTTTTTAGTCTTGAAAGGAGTGGAGGAGGAGGAAAGCGTGGGGGTGGGGGGAGGGGCTGCAGTACAAACCTGACAAGGAGGTTTGTACTGCAGCAGCCCCCCCCACACACACACACTGTCACTTCAACCTGATAGGGCAAGGTGACAATGTCCCATTTTTTTATAAATTATAATATATTGTATTAGCAGTCTGATAAGTATTGTTGTACTTCCTCTCCACAGTACTTGTCCGGGCAGGACTGGTATCGGCAGCAGGCTTCACGTGCTGTAAACCAGGCCATTGGCAGAGTCATTAGACATCGGCAAGACTATGGAGCCATCTTTTTGTGCGATCACAGGTAAAGAAATTTAGCCAACCTATATTGTATATGCCGCTATTTTTTTGCCGTAATTCACCCTCTATTGATCTTACAATATTGATTGGGCTGGTGCTGGCCATTATGCAAATACAGTTTCATATCTAGACGTATAACACATTCTGAACAATTTCAGCTCTATGTGTAGATTTTTTTTTTACATTATTTTTATTTGTATGTGGTATTTAATTAGCTTCACCTAAAATTTCAAATCAATCCTAACTAAACGACTCAAACACCACTCTTCCCATGAATGAACAAAAAAAAAAAAAAAAAAAAAGAAACTCCGTCCTCTGGATACAACTATACAGTTATTCCATATTTCAATTACTATCTCCCTAATCAAAGCCCCGGGCATGAAGCGCTGCGGCATGTAAAACGCCCCCGTCTGCGGCCAATTGCAGCTTAAAAGGGTTGTAAACCCACAAGGTTTTTCATTTTCATTCTGTGCATTAAGGTGAAAAACCTCCTGTCATGCAGCAGCCCCCCTTTCACTTACCTGAGCCCCGTAATTCCCGCAACGGGAACGAGCACACTAGCTCCGGCCGGTGTCTCGTGTCTTGATTGGATAGATTGATAGCAGCGCAGCCTATGGCTCCAGCTGCTGTCAATCAAATCCAATGACGCGGGTGCTGGGGGGGCGGGGCCGAGTCCTGGCTTTCTGTGCCAATAGACGCAGCAGCAGGACTGGGGAGCAGGTTTCGCCTCCTTTACAAGGATATAGTACACCCGAGATTTACTTTGGGGCTTGCCAGCAGGGGGGCCAAATGGCTTCTACACTGGCAACAGATTGCCCCCCCTTGTATAATGTCTTAGGTAGTGAAGTTATAAAATGTTCAATTTGTGCATACCTCCATTTATCTAGAGGCATTGTACCCCATTTTTGCCTCAATTCCTGAAGTGTGCATTGGGATTGATTTACTAAAACTGGAGAGTGCAAAATCTGGTGCATCTCTGCATAGAAACCAATCAGCTTCCAAGAGCGACAATTTTGAAAAAAACACAATATCTTGTACTTTTTGCTATAATAAGTATACTTCATTTTTTTTTTTTTTTTTAAAAAGCTTTCTCAGTTTAGGCCGATATGTATTCTTCAACATTTTTATTATCTTCTCGCATTTTTATTGTTTTTTTTTTTTTTTTACTAGTAATGGCGGCGATCTGCGATTTTGTTTTTATCAAGACTACGACATTATGGTGGACACATCGGACAATTCTGACACATTTTTGGGACCATTGGGATTTATACAGCGATCGGTGCTATAAAAATGCATTGATTACTGTAAAAATGTCACTGGCAGTGAAGGGGTTAACACTAGGGGGCAATCGAGGGCTTAACTGTGTTCCCTGCTACGTGTTCTAACTGAAGGGGGCTGGGACTTGCTAGGGGAAGAGATCGGTGTTCATACTTTGTATGAACACACGATCAGTCTCTTCTCCCCTCAGAGAACCAGGATCTCTGTGTTTACACACAGAGATCCCGGTTCTCGCCGTGTCACCAGTGATTGCGGGAGCCCGGTGGTCACCGCGACCTCCGGGCACTTGCATCGGCTCAGGGGGCAAACAGCGGACGCGCGCACGCCCCTAGTGACGTAACATGACGGCGATTTTTGCAGCCGTGCTATGCTGCCGCAGTAAAACTGCGGTGGCTGGTCGGCAAGCGGTTAAAATAACATGTTGCAACACAAGTCATATTGTAATTGAATGTTATTAAAAATGACCTTTCCTTTTCAATCTGCAGCCACTGACATTTTCTGAAAATGCAATGCAATGTGGCTACCTGGAGGTGTTCTGTACACAGAATGTGTACAGAACGCTCCCCAGCAACATAATTTCCTGCTTGTGTGATTGGCTCGCCGATTTTCCCAGAAGTCTGCACAGATTTCAGGCATCCTCTGCAACAAAAATGTCATTTTTGGTGAGATACGCCCAATAGGATATCATGTCTAAAGGGATGCAGGCCCAGCTGCTTTCTTCATTTAGTGCCCTGCAGCTGCTTCAGCTGGTTGATAAATATGAAGCCACTCCCATTAGACTTATTCAGAACATGGGCACATGAATTTCTTCAGAATAACAAAAGGTAGAAATCTGCAACAAAGTTTGTTAAAATCCCTTACGCTTTAAGGATCAGTTAGTCAAATGCATTTCAGACGCTTGCAATTTCAGTCGACTGAGCTAGTGATCCAAAGTGTTATCGTTTTTCAAGTGTTACTGAACCCTCGATGAAAAATGTAAAAAAATAAATAAATAAAAGTAGCAGCATAGCTTATACAACCACTATTTCCTTTCCCCTTGTTTGCGCAGTCTTTAGCGCAAACTCTGCCTTTTTGAAAGTCTGATGTGTATATTTTCCCCTTATACGGTGGCTCATTTGCCTTGAAGGGTCTTCCTGGAGCCTCTCTGAGGTCTGTGATCCTGGCTGGGACTAAATATACACACTCTGCTTTAATGCCATGCTCGGGGGATGCATGTGCAGTAGGGGCAGCAAAGGAGTCGTGGGACATGTAGTCCTGAGGACTCACTTTCCCACATGGGCACAGAGAAGCACACAGTGATTTCTTTAGAATAACTAACAAAAGGTAGGAATCCACAACAAAGTTTGATAAAATCCTTGCAATGTACAGAGATCACTCAGAGGGCAATGTTTTTTTTTTTTTTCTCAACAAAAGTGGAGTTACTCTTTTTAAAGTGATTGTAGAGCTACATTTAAAAAATAAATAAATAACAAACTCTATACTTATGGAATTGCGCAGAGCTGCCACGAACCTCCTCTTTTTGGGTCGCCCGGCGGCACGCCTGGCCCCTCCCCTCTGTCCGGTGCCCCCATGGGAAGCCGCTTCCCATGGGGGGCACTCGTGAGTGCTCACGCTCGAGTCCCGCTGCTGTTTCAGGCAGGGGGACTCGGCCACGTCCCTCGCTTCCTTGTCACTGGTTTTAATTGACAGCAGTGGGAGCCGATGGCTCCCGGTGACCCAGCAAAACAAGCGAGACCTGAAAGTGAGGGGGGAGAAGATCTGCAGACGTGCACAGCATCGAATGAGGGCTCAGGTAAGTAAAGGGAGGGGGGGGGGGGATGCTGACACCTATAAACATTTTTTACCTTAATGCAAGGAATGCATTGGCTGGCTTTGCCCTCTATTGTACACTCCTCCGGTGATGCAGCATCCGTGCTCCCCCTCCCCATTCTTCCGGGCCTGGCATCTTCCAGCTTCACCAACGGGCATCCAATGATGATGTAACACTCAAGCACGTGTGTTGGATTTAAAACGTCCCAGCATGTTGTGCAGGTTGTACATTGCACTGCAGGAAGTGTACAAAATTATGTAGAAATTACTAGGTACAAGACATTTTTGGGGCAGAACAACACTCTACCTCCTAGCTATATTTATTTTGGTTCTTTAGTTCCATGGTAATGCTATAAGGAAGGCTGTTGTTGGATAACTGGCCTTGTAATTGTTTCTTTACAATGCTTACTCTTAGATAAGGTATTTTCTGTGACTTCTTTCCTCCATCTATTTCCTCAAAGTTGTTTGTGAAACAATACCTTTCTGTTGGTGCCATCAGTCTGGTGTCCTTCAGTGCAGTGTAGGATTTACCAATGGGAACAGTCGCACGTTCCTAGCTGTCACTTTTATGGATTCAATTACCGGTTATTTGGTTATGCAAAAGACTTTCAGACATTTATTGTGAACCTTACAGGAACTTTCCCCCTCCGATTTTTGGTAAGATAAAAAAATCTGACCCTGGGGGAGGTATTTCCAACACAGAACTTCCTGTAAGACTTGCTAAACATATGGAAACCAATATTTTTCTCCCTCTCCTTTGTTGGCAGAGCCAAATACATGTATACATGCCAAAACAATTGAGGAATTATTATAGTTTGGATAGGGTTGGAGGGAGTCCAGGCAGGGGATTATATAACACACACTTTCACTCACTCAACACACACACACACTTTCCCCCTAAAAAAAATGGGTTTTTAGGCAGCGATGTGCAAGAGGCCCAAGGCAGGCCATAGATTATGCCATTTTCTTTCCTGCAACCCTCCCCCCTCTCTCTTTCTCTTTTATCTCTCTCTCTCTCCCCCCTCTCTCATGCTCGCTCGCGCTCTCTCTCTCTCTCTCTCTCTCTCTCTCTCTTTCTCTCTTTCTCTCTCTCTCTCCCCCCTTTTTTACTCTCTTACCTTTTTTCTCTCTCTACCTTTTTTTTCCTCTCCCCTCCAGGCAGGGGATTATAATAACACACACTTTCACTCACTCAACCCCCCCCCCCACACACACACACTTTCCCGCTAAAAAAAAAGGGTTTTTAGGCAGCAATGTTAGGCTCTCTCTCTCACACCCCTCTCCGCCCCCCCTCTCTCTCCTCTTCCTTTTTTTTCCACTCTCACTTCCTTTTTTTTCCACTCTCACTTCCTTTTTTTTCCTCTCTCTTCCCTTTTTTCTCTCTATTCTCCCCCTCTCTCTCTCTCTCTCTCTCTCTCTCTCTCTCTCTCTCTCTCTCTCTCTCTCTCTCTCTCTCTCTCTCTCTCTCTCTCTCTCTCTCCCTTGCTTCCCCCTCTTGCCCCATCTCTCTCTCTCTCGCCCCCCCTCGCCCTACTCTCTCCCCCCTCTCTCTTCCCTTTTTTTCTCTCTATTACTCTCACTCTCTCTCTCTCTCTCTCTCTCTCTCTCTCTCTCTCTCTCTCTCTCTCTCTCTCTCTCCTCTCTCTCTCTCTCTCTCTCTCTCTCTCTCTCTCTCTCTCTCTCTCCCAACGTCCCCCCTCGCTCTCTCGCCCTACTCTCTCCCCCCCTCTATCTCCTGCCCCTCGTTCTCTCTCCCTCCACCTCTCTCTCCCCTCTCCCTCCACCTCTCTCTCCCCTCTCCCTCCACCTCTCTCTCCCCTCCCCCTCTCACTCCATCTCTCTCTCGCGTTTCCCTTTCTTTCTCTTTTTTTTTTTTCTCTTTCTCTTTTTTTCTCTTTCCTTCATCTTACACTTATTTCTTTTTCTTTCTGTGCCCCTGGACACTATGGGCCCTTTCACACTGGAGCGGTATGCAGGCGCTATTACGCTAATAATAGCGCCTGCAAACCGACCCGAAAGTGCCACTGCTGTCTCTCCAGTGTGAAAGCCCTATACCACCGGCAAAGCGCCTCTGCAGAGGCGCTTTGTGGTGGTTTTTAACCCTTTCTTGGCCGCTAGGGGGGGTAAAACCGCCCCGCTAGCAGCCGAATACCGACGGTAAAGCGCCGCTTACAATAGCGGCGCTTTACCGCCGATGCCGCCCCCGCCCCAGTGTGAAAGGGCCCTATCAGGGCAAGAGATAATATAAATTGTATCATAGCCAATTTCAGGAATACTACCAGGATAAAGGATAATAAAGAGGATAGGGGGTGAGTCCAGCTAGGGGATAGATAAGTCCACATGCGTCTGTGACATGCTAGAACATATTTTGCAGATACAGTATATTCACTGTTGGATCCCAGCAGAATGTGGTAGTGAAGTCCGAGATATGTGCATATGAGAGTCTCTGGAAGTGAGTGTCTAAGGCAGGCCAAAGATAATACAATTTTTTCTTTCCTTGCACCATGGGTGCAAGGAAAGAAGATTGATTCCCCCATCAACACGGACTGTGTTGATGGGGGAATCCCTCCCGCAGCGCTATTATGTTCTGCCAGCGGGGAGCCCTACCTGCCGGCAGAACACAATGATTAATATTGCCAGCTGTAATCAGTGGCACTAATCCTTTGGGAAAAACCAGACAGGCTGGTTGTACACCAGCATCAGTAGATCGTTTTTTTTTGTACAAACAGGGTGCCAATACATGGATGGAAATTCAGGGGGGGTCCCTGCTGAATCGTCTGAATTTCGATCCATGTGTTGCTGGCTTAACACTTACTGTAGCAGGAAGTGGACCTTATCCTCCAAAGCCCTCTGGTCACTTCATTGGCACAGTCTATGCTCTCTGTGCTTGGTGTTCTCTAGTCCACATAGAGAAATGGGGACAATGCTAACTGATAACAGGGAAGCTGTGGCAGAGAGAATGCAGGAAGTTGTTAGTTTACTAGATTTATTGCACTTCTCAACCAGCTATACCAAAACATGTTCAATGGTACATTGTACAGACCAAAAGGGAGCAAAACAGGAGTTCATTGTTGAGAATTATATAGACTTTAATTTTATTAAACCCTAACCTTATACCGAACATAACAATTCATTAAAAACTAACACTAAGCCAACCCAACTTAACTCTTGAATTAATCTCTACCACTAAACCTAGGCCCTTCACAGATAATTTGCCATATCCTGTTTTGAAAGCAGTGGCACGGAATCTTCTCAATCCTGTGCCAAAGTGCAGTCACCCAAAACAACTGGTTCTCCTTTCCAAGACCCGATAATCCTCTTCTATTTCCTGAATTAAAGTCATGTCATCTTTCTACTTCTATAATAATAAACATCCTTTGTGAATTGTCCTATTTTGCCATCTGTTTTTCCTGGATGACGTGAACAATGGTACATTTTAAGGTTCTGAGAAAAGGCAGTGACTTCTTACTGGTAGAGAGAGCTGGTCTTATCAAATCTGGACGTGCTTGGTGATGATGTTACAGTGGGACGTTAAAGAGGAAAAAAATGATTCAGGCTCTGTAGAATTGTTCGCACATACTTCATTCCAAGTCCAGATTACACTTTACCGGAATGAGCTTTAAAAAAAGATAGCATTTTAAAATTTTTACTGAAATACACGGCCTAATGCCATATGATTATGTCTCTTGCCAAAAGATCTGTGCAGCATGTGTGGGTAAGTACAGCGTGGTACGGCGGCAGGAAACACTGAGTCCCAGTGCAGTGAAACAGAATAATATTGTAACTGACGTTTGGCAATACAGAACAGGCCCGAGGTGAAGGCAACCCAACCGGGAGAATTTGCAGCATATAACAGCGATGTGTCAGAAGAAGTAGGCTTAAGGCGTTTCCCAATAACAGCTGTCTTAAAGGGTGGAATGCAGCCTGACTGGCCCATAACCAAATGGGGAGGCTTCCAGAAGGATTATGTGTCCCTTTCCCTAATCCTCAGGAACCTCTCCCCGACGCCATGCCCTTTCCCTACTCAACGCGCGAAATGCACTCCAAACGCGGGAGTCTTAAATAGACCCTGCCTGATCCAAGATGGCCACCAGAGTCACATGGGGTGCCAACATCCAATCGAATGCTTCCTCTTTGTGACCGAGGAAACTAGGTTCCTCTCGACTTCCTCCTCCACCTGCATTGCCACTGCACAGGGTTGATTTTAAATCCTGATTTAAATCACTAGTAAAAAGGCTTGATTTAAATCATCATTTTTGAAGAGCAACTGCCATCTCTGTCCTGCAGCGGCTCCTCCTCTGACCCGCTGTTTACTCACCGATGGTCCCATTAACTTTAATGGGACGGCTGGTGATGCGGCAGTCACAGAACAAGGTGAGGGACGTGGCGACAGCAGGTGAGTGGACGCCCGCTAACAGGTGCTGCCACGATGGATCTGAAATGACAGGGGCTCTTTAAATGTAAGGACTTATTCTTGCTGGTAGTTAGAATCTTTAATATGTGCAAACAAAATGAAGGTTTCCCATTTCGAATTATAAGCTGTCAGGTTAGTAAAACAGCGATATCAGAACCGATTCAATGATACAGTTTGTAGTGTACATAGATGTGCAAAAAAATGGGATAAAGGAATATGCCTGAACTTTGTTTTATCTCATGGGTACTGTGAACTTGTGTGAATGCATCAATGCAGTGCATGTTATCTCAGCTTGCAGAGCTCGGATTCATCGAATGAGTTTACCAAAAATGTAAATACTGCAGAATATACAGCCTCATGCTACATAACTAAGCTCCATTTCATGCTGAATAAACTAAATTATTAATGTATCTTAAATAGAAAACCTTCTTTAGATAGATTTTTATCCCAAAAGCATTTTATTAAAATTTGATAAATCAAAAAAAAAAAAATTTTAATTAAAAAAATCAGATTTAAATAGAAAACTATTTTTTTTTAACCACTTGCTTACAGGGCACTTAAACCCCCCTCCTATCCAAACCAATTTTCAGCTTTCAGCGATGACGCACTTTGAATGACAATTACTCAGTCATGTAATACTGTACCCAAATGAATTTTTTGTCCTTTTTTTCATACAAATAGAGCTTTCTTTTGGTGGTATTTGATCATCTTTGCGGTTTTTATTTTTTGTTAAAAAAAATGTAAAAAGACCGAATTTAAAAAAAAAAAAAAAAAAGATTTTTTTATATTCTGTTATAAAATTTTAAAAAAGGTAATTTTTCTCCTTCATTGATGTACGCTGATGAGGTGGCACTGATGGGCACCGATAGGTGGCAGTGATGGGCACTGATGGGTGGCGATAATGGGCACTGATCGGTTACACTGATAGGCAGCACTGATAGGTGGCACTGATTGGCACCACTGGTGGGCATTGATAAGTGGCACTTGTGGGCATTGATAGGTGGCACCCATGGGCATTGATAGGTGGCACTGGCAGGGGGTACTGGTGGCACATATGAGGCATTATTGCCTCTTCCTCTTTGGGACCGATGTCCCTTGCTGATAAGCCGGTGATCGTTTTTTTTTTTTTCTCCTCGCGCTGTCAGCGCGAGGAGAAAAAAAAAAAACGATCACAGAGCTTTTGCTTTGATCATGTGATCAGCTGTCATTGGCTGACAGCTGATCACATGGTAAGGGGCCGGGACTGGCCCCTTACTCGGATCGGTGATCACCCAACTCTCAATGACTTGGTGATCACAGCGCGCTCCACGCGCGGCCCGTAGGGCGTGTGCACAGGGGAGGCCGTCATTTGACGGTCCGCACTGTAGCCGTCGTTCGGCCATAGCGCGGATGTCAACTGGTTAACCATTGGTTTATATCCACCCTGCCACTGCGGATGAGCACAACCTACAATGGCGAATATCGACTGCACCTAACTACAAGCTGGTCTTCTGATCCAACCACTCTTTGCCAGACAGCACAGCCAGGTTGCGGAACTCCCTGTAGACTAGAGCGCCAATAAGCTATACAGCCTGGTCAAGGACTTGACCCAGCCTGCGACTCGTCTGTGAGGGAGAAGCAGTTCACTAGTAAGGTTATCCCTCTCCTTTTTTTTTTTTGCCTCCTGTAAAGAACAATTAAGTTCTCAGTTGAAATCCTCTAAATACATTTCAGGTATTAAATGTCGTAAAGTTCGTATTCCTCCTAAAGCAGCCACAGAATGCATAGAAAAGCCTGTCCCCTGTCAGCAGCTTCAAAACAAGATCCTTGCTCATGGTGGGGAATCGGTAGTCTTTCTGCAGAGATCCAATATGCCCCCCCCCCCTCCCTACTATGCCAGACTTGTAATTGCAGTCAGCAAAGCAAATGCTCTTACCAATTGAAGAGCACTGGGCTTGACTCGGCAAGGGGTATGTCAGACCTCAACAGAGAGATCATTGTTTCCCCACAGATAGCAAAGGTCCTTTTCTGTAGCAGGGAACAGGATTTTCTACTGGCTGAGGCTGCTTTAGAAATAAAACAAGCTGTAAGACTTTGCACGCCGCTTCCTGTCATGCACCTGCAATGTATTTGGCTTTTTTAACCCTTTCACTGCCAGGTTCGTACAACGGTTGGACCTACAGCACTGCTTCCAGCTGGCCAGGTCCTTATGCTGTACAGACCTACATTCCTCCCCCTGCTTACAAGCTTCTGGTCACCTCAGTGAAAAAAATCCATCCTGCTTGATATCGCATTATATAAAATACTGCATATTTTCATTTAGGGTTGCACTGATACCGATAGAGTACTCAAATGCTCCGATGCCTGATCCCATACCAGATGTATCGGACCAGGCATCCTCAGCGTAGCACGGGGGGGGGGGGGGGGGGTACTGTGTTGGCTGGGTAAGCAGACTCACAGGTGATCAGTGCGACGGTGGGGGGGAGGTAAAAGCAACGATTGCCCTGTATATTTTCTGACAGCAGCTTTTCCTCCTCTCCCTCCCACGGCTCTCAGATTTTTTAATGAAAGCTATACAGGGAGAGCAGTGCTTGTTCCTCCCCCCCACCGCTGTACCGATCGTCCTCGATTATCCACCTGACTCCCCCTGTGCTCCGTGTTCTGTCCCGGTCCCCCTCCGGCTCCCCGTGTGCTTCTCGTTCTGACCGGGTCTCCCCGTGTGCTTCTGGTTCTGTCCGGGCTCCCCTGTGTGCTCCTAGTTCTGTCCGGGTCCCCCTCCGGCTCCCCTGTGTGCTCCTAGTTCTGTCCGGGTCCCCCTCCGGCTCCCCTGTGTGCTCCTAGTTCTGTCCGGGTCCCCCTCCGGCTCCCCTGTGTGCTCCTAGTTCTGTCCGGGTCCCCCTCCGGCTCCCCTGTGTGCTCCTAGTTCTGTCCGGGTCCCCCTCCGGCTCCCCTGTGTGCTCCTAGTTCTGTCCGGGTCCCCCTCCGGCTCCCCTGTGTGCTCCTAGTTCTGTCCGGGTCCCCCTCCGGCTCCCCTGTGTGCTCCTAGTTCTGTCCGGGTCCCCCTCCGTGGTCCTTGCTCTCTCCCTGTCCTAGGGGGGCCCCCCTCCTCATCCTGGATCTGTTAGGATGGAGAGCGGAGGAAGGAGCCGGTAAATCTGTCATCCTTCCTTTTCCGAATGCACAGAGTCAGTGATCGCTGACTCTGTCCTTTCAGAACTGAGTATTGTAAACTGTGATTACGATGCTTCAATTTATGAATGGAGAGCCGCTGTCTCCTGTCCATTCATCTTCAGTGCAGCTGAGGCTGCAGAGAAAGGGGCTGGGGGAGCTGTGTCCTCAGTCCCTTTCCCTGTTTTAAGGGGGAGATGTCAGGGGCCTGATATCTCACCAAAGCCCCCCAACAGGGCTGATTATAAAAAAAAAGAATTATAATAAATATTTAAAGGTTAAATTGTAAAATTTGTAAAAAAAAAAACACTGACACTGTCCACTCCCCCCCCCCCCCCCCCCTCCCAGAAAGAAAGCATTGTATTAAAAATAACAAAAACAATATAAATTGTAAAAAATAAATTTGTAACAAAAAATAAAAACTACTGACACAGTCCACGCCTCATCAGTGCCACCTATTAACGCCCATCAGTGCTGCATATTAGTTCCACTGTCACACGACCTTAAAATCCATCCTTTCCTCTCATCGTTCCTGTCATTTATTATGCCAGGTCAGCAATTGCCAATCAGTGCCGCATTTCAGTGCCCATATGTGCCACCTGTCAGTGCCCATAAGTGCCACCTATTAGTGCTGATCAGTCAGTGCCACCTATCAGTGCTACTGTCACATGACATTAAAAAAAAGTATCGGTATCGGCAAGTACTTGAAATAAAGTATCGGTACTTGTACTCTGTCTTAAAAAAAGTGGTATCGGTGCAACCCTATGTTCATTAGATAAATACAGCATCTTTCGGAAAAATACAGCATTCTGTTTTTTTTTCAGTGAATGCCAAAAAAGGCAGAAAAGCGCAATGCAATATTTTACCGCAATGCTTAAAGCAGTAGATACCGCTTGGTTAATGGCGCCCCATTATTATGTCATTGTGGGAATTCCCCCCGGTTGGCCGGGTCACCGCGCGCCCTGCATTACGGAAGCCACCGCCTTTCATCATCTCTACAATGTAAGTGGGAGGTATTCTGTAGGGGTCTGGTAGGGGAGAACTCAGGCAGGGCTGCTAACACTGCATGGAGTTTCAGTGCGACAGAGAGGGTATTGTGTGGTCACTACAGAAAATTAGGAGATCACAAGATTATTGGCAGATAAACCGGTATTTTTCCGCACCTGCATCTATTGAAAGGTATATGACACAGGAAATGGGCATGTATTGAGGGGATGTTTTGAATATATTCAATTCTAAATTGGAGACTGTGTTTCATTTATCTTATGACCCCTTGCAGCCTTAATTACGGAATAATGTGTATATTACAAGGGTTAACATTAGGGTTGTCCCGATACCACTTTTTTAGGATCGAGTACAAGTACCAATACTTTTTTTCAAGTATTCGCTGATACCGATACTTTTTTTTTAATGTCACGTGACAGTGTTTTTTTTTTTTTTTTTGTTTTTTTACAATGCTCTCTTTTTTTTCTTTTTTTTTTTAGGGGTGGGGGCGGAGGGGGTGGATGGTGTCTGTGTGTTTTTTATTTACATTTTTATTATTTTTTACAAGATTTTTTTTTATTTTGTTTATTGCAATGCTTTGTGTTTTTTTTTTTTTTTTTTTTAATCAGCCCTGTTGGGGGGCTTTGGTGAGATACCAGGGGTCTTAACAGACCCCTGATATCTCCCCCTTGAGACAGACGGAGGGGGACAGCAGAATGAAGGAGGCATGGAGGAAGAACGGAGGGGGACAGCAGAACAGAGGGGGCATGGAGGAAGAACGGAGGGGGACTTCAGAACGGAGAAAGAACGGAGGGGGACAGCAGAACGGAGGGGGCATGGAGGAAGAACGGAGGGGGACAGAAGCAGAACGGAGGAGGCATGGAGGGGGACAGAAGCAGAACGGAGGTGGCATGGAGGAAGAACGGAGGGGGACAGCAGAACGCAGGGGGCATGGAGGAAGAACCGAGGGGGACAGCAGAATGGAGGAGGCATGGAGGAAGAACGGAGGGGGACAGCAGAACGGAGGGGGAGGGGGACAGAAGAACGGAGGGGGCATGATGGAAGAACGGAGGGGGCATGGAGGAAGAATGGAGGGGGACAGAAGCAGAACAGAGGAGGCATGGAGGAAGAACGGAGGGGGACAGCAGAACGGAGGGGGCATAGAGGAAGAACGGAGGGGGACAGCAGAACGGAGGGGGCATGGAGGAAGAATGGAGGGGGACAGCAGAATGGAGGGGGCATGGAGGAAGAACAGAGGGGGACAGCAGAACGGAGGGGGCATGGAGGAGGAACGGAGGGGGACAGCAGAACGGGGGAGGCATGGAGGAAGAACGGAGGGGGACAGCAGAACGGAGGGGGCATGGAGGAAGAACGGAGGGGGACAGCAGAACGGAGGGGGCATGGAGGAAGAACGGAGGGGGACAGCAGAACGGCATGGAAGAGGATGCAGTGACAGTCAGCGGTGATCATGTGTGGGAGAGTTACAAGCACCGATCACCGCTGTATAAATTTCACTAAAGCAGCTGAAAGCCTCTGGGGGAGAAGCTTGTAACTCCCCCACGCACTGATCACTGCTGACTGTCCAGATATTGGGGGAAGCATCGGGAGTATTTACCCGAGTACAAGTACTCGGGCAAATGCTCGGTATCGGTGCCGATACAGATACTAGTATCGGTATCGGGACAACCCTAGTTAACATTGAAATATCCTATATAGGTTAGTAATATCATAGTGTCGGTTTGAATGTGATTAATAAACACAGCACTTCTTTGTAATCAGTGATTCATTATTCTCACACTGTCTTGCTTGTGTATTTACAATTCTTACTCATAAACTGCAGTTTGACATCACCTCTGACTAACTGACCAATACCTTTTTTGGGAAGATGCTACAGCTGTGTAAATAGCATAATGCATAGCTCATAGAAGACTTTAGTGGCACTTTAACAAAGAGCAATGTTCAAAATGCAGACACCTATGGTAATAATTTATTTCCCAATGGCATGCCTACCTTGTGAGCGAAGTTCTTTGTCATTTCTATGAGCTATACATTTTGCTATTTAAACAACTGTGGTGTCTTCCCAAAAACGGGTATTGGTCAGTTAGTCAGAGGTGATTAAGAATTGTGAATACATAAGCAAGCAGGTGTGAGAATAATGAACCACTGATTGCAAAGAAGTGCTGTGTTTATTAACTCCGAGCATTACTGTATTCCACACTGCCAACATCCCAAAAATTATTTTGACAACCACTTACCGACCGACCACTGTATATATACGTCATTTCTTTGAAGGTGTATATCTTGGTAACGGCAGCAGGTGCTGCCACAACCGAGGTATCCATCTTTAGGGCCGGCGGTTCTGTGTACGATAGTGCGAGATCATCGTTATCAGCGGCCACCCCCCTCCCGCCGTTCTCCCGCGCCCTCCGCCGCTTACTGGAGCCGTTGGTAGCGGCGGAGGCGATCGGGACCTTTCACGTCCGTGGTATGGAGACGAGTGAGGGGAAGATGGCCCCCCACCCGTCTCCATACCATAGGAGGGAGGAAGCGACGTCATAACGTCAGCTTCGCCCATACGTCTTAAAGGCATATTTTTTTGTTGTCATTTTTTTCAAATGACTTGTTTTTTTTTTTTTTTTTTTTTTGCATTTAAGTCCAAATATGAGATCTGAGGACTTTTTGACCCCAGATCTCATATTTAAGAGGACCTGCCATGCTTTTTTCTATTACAAGGGATGTTTACATTCCTTGTAAAAGGAATAAAAGTGATCCAAATTTATTTTTTGTTAAAAACAGTGATAAAGTAAATAAAATAAAGTAAAATAAATAAGAAAACAAAAAGCGCCCCGTCCCGACGAGCTCGCGCGCAAAAGCGAACGCATACGTGAGTAGCGCCCACATATGAAAACGGAGGTCAAACTACACATGTGAGGTATCGCCGCGACCGGTAGAGTGAGAGCAATAATTCTAGCCCTAGACCTCCTCTGTAACTCAAAACACGCAACCTATAGAATTTTTTGAACGTCGCCTATGGAGATTTTTAAGGGTAAAAGTTTGACGCCATTCCACGAGCGGGCGCAATTTTGAAGCGTGACATGTTGGGTATCAATTTACTTGGCGTAACATTATCTTTCACAATATAAAAAAAAAAATGGCTAACTTTACTGCTGTCTTATTTTTTTTATTAAAAAAAGTGTTTTTTTTTTTTCAAAAAAAAGTGCGCTTATAAGACCGCTGTGCAAATACGGTGCGAAAAAAGTATTGCATTGACCACCATTTTATTCTCTAGGGTGTTAGAACCCCCAAACATTATTTTTTTTTTTCGAAGTAATTTTCTAGCAAAAAAAAAACTGTTTTAAACATGTAAACACCTAAAATCCTAAACGAGGCTAGTCCTTAAGTGGTTAAATACCCATGAGGTGCAGATGGTCTGGACAAATATTCTGACTCCAATTGTTGGTATTAATGGCAACTCGTGTGACTGTCCCCCGGTGTTCATTGACTTGGTGTGGGTCATGTGAAGGCATCAGTTAACAATTTGCATCAGTTAACAATTTTTTTTTTTAATTTACATGGCTAGAAGCTTTCTGTGGTCTTTCTATCATGCAATATACCATATGCACCCCTGAAAAAGACAAGTGGTCAAAACGCGTTGGATCGCTTCGTATGAATTTTGCTATTTTAAAGCAAGGGACATCTATAACTTATGTAACAAGTGGAAATAGTGGTATATTGTTCGCTTCAGTTCCAACCTTTCAGTGTCTAGTACCCCTCTCTGCCAATCCCTCCACTGGCTTCCGCTCACCCAATGAATAAAATTCAAAGTACTAACAACTTACAAAGCCTTCCCCACAACTCAGCCCCCCCCCCCCGAGCTACATCACTAACCTGCTTTCAAAATGACAACCTAATTGTTCCCTTCGGTCCTCCCAAGACCACCTGCTCTCTAGCTCCCTGGTCACTTTCTCCCATGTTCGCCTCCAGGACTTCTCCCGAGCTTCTACCATCCTATGGAACTCGCTACCCCCATCTGTCCGGCTGTCCCCTAATCTATCCATCTTTAGACGATCCCTGAAAACCCTACTCTTTAAAGAAGCCTTTCTTTATTGTACATCATGGGACACAGAGCCATAGTTATTAATTTTTAATTTTTTTTTTGAAAATTGTTTTTATTGAATTTTCAAGACAAACAATACATATACAACCTAAAAAACTATGGTGTATATCCAGTATGACATATACAACACATGGCATGCTATTATGTTGTGCAAAGTGTCTTATTTACAAGCTGACTCACAGTGTGACGTTACCAATATACATTTACATGTTTCAAAAAGACTTCATGTTCATTCCTCAGAGTAAAACTAACGGACTCAAAATATTCGGCAATAGTGACCCCTAACATGGTATATTAGACATCAACCAGCTGTGTCTGCTTCATCTAGCCAAGCACGCCAGACTCTATCGTACTTTGCCGGGCATCCTCTATTAGAGTAAGTGTCTTTATAGAGGGGAAGACTATTATTTACCAGGCTTTTCCACTGTGTCAACGAAGGGGGGGCTGTTTTTTTCCATTGGATTTCAGGGCATAAAAGAGTAGTAACCCGACCAGTGTACGTTTCGCTATTGTTGGTATGTGTGTTTCGATCAATCCCAAAAGACGGATTTCCATTGCAAGGGGCAGTATAGTGGATGCAACCCTATTTACCACGTCAAGCACCTCGCTCCAGTATTGCTGGATTTGTGGACAATGCCAAAAAAATGTGTGAAAAATCACCTGGGGAGATGCCACATCTCCAACACTCCGCCGAACATGAAGGGTTCATTTTGGAAAGTCTATATGGGGTAAAATAAGCTCTATGAACTATTTTAAATTGGATAAGCCGATCTCACATTGAAACTAGTGATTTAAAGGGAAAATCCCAGACATCGTCCCAATCATCATTATCCAGCGCGGGGATATCACGCTGCCATTTAAACCAAATCTTGTCAAGCGGTTGGGAGGGACACATACACCAAATGCGCATATAGCTGCGAAGTAGGTTTTTCTGCACATCTAGTTCTTAGTGTCTTCTCCAACCCCGATTGAACCAATGACACTGGAAGCGTGAGGTAATTGTGCAGCAAATGCATGGGACAGTTGGTGGTAGCGAGATTGATAATGATATGGTATATTGTACATAGAAGAGAGGTGTGAAAAACAATGACATTTGTGACACTATATTGGAAAGGATTTTTATACCATATTTGGTCCATGCATAAGGGTCAGGAAGTTTGTACATATGAGTTAAGGTGGGTGGGGTTCAGCCATATCGGAGTATTAGGAGAGAACTCATTTGCTTTATACTTCTCTATGGCCAGACCTGCCTGCCAAGCCCGCAGGGTGGTACACATTGAGGGAGTCAGAGGATACGGGGCCCGAAGGCCTCTGAATAAAAGGAGTTGCAGAGCTTCTAATGAGCCCAATATCGTCGCTTCTAGTACTGTGGACGAATTCGTTTTGTCAGGGTGCAACCACCAGGTCGCCGTCACCAGTTGAGTGGCTAGGAAATATTTGTAGCAATGAGGAAATGCCATACCACCCTGTGTTGTAGGCCGCATCAAAGTTGCTAGTCGATATCTGGGTGGTGAGGGGCCCCATATAAAGGATGAAAATAATTGATTCCGTTTTTTAAAAAAGGATTTGGGTATCCACTAGGGGGAGTGGCGGAACAAATATGTAAATTTAGGGATTATTTTCATTTTAAGGAGATTTACTCATCCCCAAACTGAGAGAGGCAAGTTACTCCACGTTTTAAATTTCTTCTTTGTTTCTAAAAGCACTGGGGCTAGATTAAGTGAGATAAAGTCTGATGCTTGAGTGGAAATATGGACCCCTAAGTATTTAAAAGTTTCCACCCATTGTAGGGAACAATCTGGGGGGGATGTAGTTTTGGCAGCCTGGTCTATTGGAAAGAGTATAGACTTTGACCAATTAACCCTTAACCCTGTAACACCTGCAAACGTGTCTAATACATCTAGAACACCCTGCAAGGATGGACCTGCATCATTAAGAAACAGCAACATGTCATCCGCATACAGGGCCAGCCTCTCCTCCAGCAAGCCAATACGAAGACCTCTTCTATGCGGGGATGAGCGTAGTGCTTCCGCCACAGGTTCAATGGCTAAGGAAAATAAGGCCGGAGAGAGAGGACAGCCCTGCCTTGTTCCTCTTGTAAGTCTAAAGGGAGCCGACAAACCACCCCCCAATCTCACCGATGAAGTGGGGCATTTATATAGTACCTGAAGCCATTCAATAAACAGCAGAGGAAATCCCATTCTGCGTAATGTTTCCCAAAGAGAAGGACACTCTACAGTATCAAAAGCCTTTTCTATGTCGAGTGAGGCTATAGTCCTGGAGCCCGTATTGTGATGTTGGGTATGTATATTAGTATATAATCTTCTGAGGTTAACATCAGTGGATCTACGGGGCATAAAGCCAGTTTGATCTGAATCGATCACTGACGGTAGTAGGGAATATAAACGTAGTGCGAGTAATTTGGTCAAAATTTTAAAGTCGTTATTTAATAATGCAATGGGTCGGTATAAGGCGCAAGAGGTTGGGTCCTTAGAGGGTTTGTATATTAAGGTTAAATACGCATGATACATTGAGTCAGGCAGCTTTCCAGCCTTTAAAACGTGTTATATAGCTGGGCCAATAAGGGTGCCAAAAGATCTCCATGCGCTTGATAAAAATCAATTGGAAGGCCATCTGGCCCCGGTGCCTTTCCAGTGGCAAAAGATTGAATGGCATTCAGATCTTCTGGTGTCGTAAATGGCCGAACTAATGCCTCACGCTCCTGGTCCGAGAGCAAAATCAGCGCCAAGGGATCTAACAGGTCCCGTAGTTGCTCAGGCCGGAAGTCAGAGGCCAGAGTGGAGGCATATAACTTATCATAAAAGGCATTAAACGTTTGTAAAACCTCCGAAGGAGATGTTGCCATCCCACCATCTGAGGTCTGCAGGGTGGAGACAAGTGTAAGTGGTTGGTCATTCTGTGCCAATAATGCCAACAGGCGACCGTTTTTGTCACCCTGTTCAAAAGTTCTCTGCCTGCCTTTATGTGTGTCAAGTCGTGTGACCTCTGCCATGTGTAAATTCAGCTCCCTCTGAGCTGCCATAAGCAGATCAAAGTGAGCTGGTGTGGGATCGGAATTGTATGTAGCAGTATTATTTGTCACTGATTGCTGTAACAGTTGGGTCTCTTTTATTTTTTGCTTTTTTATGTGGGCTATAGATGAGATATATTGGCCCCTAGTATACGCCTTGAACGCATCCCACGTAAAATTCAACTAGCAGGGGGGGTATTGTTTCAGTTAGTTCTGGATGAGAGACACAATGAGCTCCCAGCCTCCACAATGCAGCACTGCGAGATGCAGGAGAGCGGAGTGTTACTACCAATGGGCTATGATCACACAATCCACTGGGCAAGTAAGATGCCTCCAGCACATCAGCCAATAGTGGGGTATTTGAGAATGCCAGTTCTATACGGGATGCAGTTTTTTGCGATGCTGAAAAACACGAATAGAGTTTGGTTGCAGGGTGTTTCCACCTCCAAATCTCCTCTAGACCCACTGCCTGAGCCCAAGCAGAAAGGTCCGTGCAATGGTTTTTGGGTGGAGCAGGTCTATCCAAGACAGGGGACATTATGGCATTAAAATCTCCCATTAATATTTTCCCGGGGCAAAAAGGTGTAATCTTATTAATAACCGCATACAATATTTCAGGCGTGAAAGGCGGGGGTATATACATATTAATAACTATATACCTATGCGACCAGAGTGTAAACGCAACAATAGCAAATTTTCCCTGTGGGTCAGTACGCACTTCCTCAATTATACAGGGGAAGCTCTTATGTATGAGAATTGACACTCCCCTTGCATAAGTAGAGTATGGAGAGCTCGTTTAAATTTGGATCCCAGACGCCTGACATTCCAGGAAAGAACAGTAAAATAATCAGTAGATGGGTTAGCCATCTAATGTATACAGCGGGATCCAAATAGGATAAATGGGAAGCCGAATCAGGAAGGAAACCATGAGCAGCAATATCCTCAATATAACACACCATGTATTAGTATCAGTTGGATTTCGTTCAAAACCATAGACCAAAAAGAAAATAACAAACGAGAAACATTTTTTCCTGAACATTTCTAAACGACCCAGGCACGATGTGCCTTTCCTACTATGCCCCATCTCTCTTCCAAAAACCAGGGAGAAGAATGGGGATAGTTTTACCCCTAAACTAAGGAACACTTTAGAATTGTAGTGGCAACCTCAATTTGGTGCACTACACTCACACGCTAGACCAGAACTGATGGCAGACTGCAGTCAGACTTCCGCAATTTGTGAAGCCTGGGAGGCGTGCGTTCAGATGTGGACGCAACCACCTCCCGAATCCACCAACAGAGGAAGCAGACAAAAGTGATGGCCTCTAAAGCAAGGAAGAGTAACATGGGGGGAGGGTAGGGGGGGGGGACCGTCACAAAAAAGACTTCTGCCTTGTATATCTAGAAGTGCTTATGTCTGCATTTTAAGGCAAGCAGTCCGGCTTTATGTATGTGTCCAAAAATTTCAGAAGGAAAGAATAAAAAAAAAAGCTGAAAGAAAAAGCAAAATGAAAAACAAATTAAAGGAAAAAAGAAAAAATTAGCAGGGGGGATCATTCAGGTCCTGTTTGAACACCCGATCCTCACTGTGCCAAGAACTTCTATTTGGTTTGTAACACTGATCCAGCAAGAGGATTGTCTGTAATACTCTCAGGTAAAAGGCAGTGTCGAGTATAACAAGTTCCAGCATAACATACAGGGCTATCCCATACGACTGTCCAGCCAAGATAACGCTGACTCTGGGTCAGTAAAGAAATGTGCTCAATCGCCGTCGATCACCCATAACTTGCTCGGGTATATTGAACTGAATTTCAGACCTTTTTCCCGGAGACGGGGTCTGGCTTCGGTAAAAGAACGGCGGCGTTGTTGTATCTCTGGCGAATAATCGGGGAAAAGCATAATCTTCCCATTATTGAAACGTAGATCCTGCTTTTCCCTGGCAGCTGCAAGTATCCTGTCCCAGTCCCTGTAGTTCAACAGACGGAGGAGAAAAGGTCTTGGAGGGACCCCAGGGACCGGTGGTACAGGAGGCACCCTGTGTGCCCTTTCCATAGTTATTCATTTAATGGGTATATAGGCACCTTCAGGTGATGGACACTGGTATACCCAATACAGAACGTTCACTCCCTTATATAACCCCTCTTCCTTCCAGGAGTGCCTCAGTTTTTTCGCCAGTGTCTAAGGTGTTGATCACGAGTGAAGATGTGCGCTGAAGGGCTCCAAACTGGAGGGATCCCATGCTGGATTTAAACAGCCTCCATAGACCGGATCCATCCAAAGTACCAATAAGGCCAAGGTGGATGGTACCCGGGCCCCGCATAAGAACAACAAGGTTTTGCCTGTAGCGCCTCTCTTTGTAGGGCTGGACCCCAGGACCCAGGACTTTTTTGGTCATGCTACATTACCTAAAGTTTTCCTGAGGGGTGCTATACAGGTCCAAGGCAGTGGACCCCCTATAATAGGGACCCAGTCCTTGAAGGTTTGCTAACGCAGCCCGCCATGATGGGTGAAGTTTGGATCTGTCTGTTACATCAGTATCCTGCAGCGAGGAAAAGGTAAGGGAAGAAGCCTAGGAACTGTAAAAAGTCCACCTATGCTTTTTTCTTACATAAGTAAAAAATGTTTTCATGCCTAAAGTCTCCACTAGCGGGAGTAAATTCATATCTTAGTACGTTGCTTCTCAGTCAGCTCAGAAGTCCCAGCTAAACAGCACGTGTGTGGTCTCAGCAAGCCAGGGGGGAATCATCATTTAGAACATTTTCCCCCGGGGCAGGGAGGTGCAAATGTAGGTTGTATCCCCCCCCCGGCGGCTGCAACGGCTTTTCATTTAGAGTTTATTCTTCTATTCCCCGCAGAAAGTTTTTAAACTTCCCGCCTCCCAGCCCTCCCTTGCCTCCCCTCTCGCTCAAGGAGCATATCAATGCCGTGCGCAGGCTAGGGCTAATTAAAACAGAGGGGGACGTGGCTAAGGCGCGGCGCCATGTGTGGGACATAAGTACATGAGGAGCACACGGCGCTGGCACTGGGAACAGAGACAGATGCTCACAGCTCACTGCTGCAGCAGACACACAGGACATGAGCGCTGGGGGCACGTAAGGGGTGCAGGCAATTCCAGTACAGGAAATAACATCGATTGATTTTGCTCAGCGAGTTGTGCATTTACTTAGTGCCTCTGTTTTTTTTTGTGCTCAGCACTATGGCTCCCAAAAAAGACACCCCAAAGGTACCAAAAATTCCACCCCCAGGCGCTGGGAACTCCAGCCGTGTCTCCACACTGTCATCCTTGCCTGAGATACCAGATATGGCAAGCCAGGGTGAGTCATTGGTACCAGTTGGTGGTGCAACTGCTTCTCACAGTTCAGCCCCTGTATATGTGACTGAAGATGTGTTTTCCTCCGCCCTGCAGGGCCTAGGAGGAAGATTAGCGATTTTAATCGCATCTGCTATCCAAAAGGCTAGGAAGCGTGTTAGGTCCCCCTCCCCCACCTCAGACCCCTAGAGGATGAAGGGTTAGACTCCAGAGGAAAACCTCAGGGTCAGGCCCAGGCACAGAACAAGACCTGGGGCTGGAAATCTGCAAAGCAGAATACTAAAGCCTCATTATGAAGAGCCCCCCCCCCTTACCAGAGTGGGGGGAGGACTTCTACAATACTCAGAAGTCTGGCAAGAGGAAATTCAGGACAGATGGGTCATCTACACGGTTTCTCTAGGATACAAACTAGAATTTCGGGAGTTTCCACCGTCTCATTTTCTGAGATCAAATGTTCCCAAAGATCCAGGGAAAAGGCATCTTCTCCTTACTCCAGACCTTAATCCCCTTTTTCCAGGGAAAAGGCAATCTCTGTTTCAGGCATTAGACTGAATACTAGCTCAGGGGGTGATCATACAGATCCCCACAGAAGAGCAAGGTTTGGGGTTTTATTCAAACCTTTTTTCGGTACCAGAACCGAATGGAGATGTCAGACCCATTCTAGAGCTAAAGAATCGAAATCAGTTCTTGAAGATCCGCTCCTTTCGCATGGAGTCGATCAGGTCAGTAGTTTCTATCCCACAAGGAGGAGAACTATTCTATTCGAGACTGTTGCAAAACAGTATTCTATCTGCTTGGAACAAAACGATCCAAGCTTTAGACTTCCCAATGCGGCTGTCCCCAAGGGTGTCCTAAAGCCTCAATTGGCGGTTACTAACCCAACATCTGCTGAAAGGAAAATCCTTCAGACAAGCTAGCTGGAAAGTGGTAACGACAGACGCCAGCCTTTCAGGCTGGGGAGCAGTACTAGAGAATACAACTGTCCAGGGACAGTGGTCAAGAACAGAAAGAGCCTTGCCCATCAATATCCTAGAGATTTGGGCAGTGCGTCTGGCTCTTAAGGCCTGGACTTCCAGGTTACTGGATTGTCCTGTCAGGATCCAATCGGACAATGCCACAGCGGTGGCCTATATCAATCACCAAGGGGGCACCAAGAGTTTTGCAGTGCAGACAGAGGTGAACCGTATTCTATCTTGGGCAAAAAGTGATGTCCCGTGTCTGTCGGCAGTCTTCTTTCCAGGAGTAGAGAATTGGCAGGCGGACTACCTGAGTCGCCAGCAGTTAATCCCCGGGGGAATGGTCTCTTCACCCCAACATTTTTCGGGCTGTTTGCCAAAGATGGGGGACTCCGGACGTAGATCTTCTAGCATCCAGATTCAACATGAAGTTAGTCGACTTTGTGTCCAGGACAAGGGATCCACTCGCATGCAGAACAGATGTGTTGGTGAGGTGACCCCGTGGGATCAGTTCTAACTGATCTACGCATTTCCCCCTATTCAGTTGCTGCCTCGACTTCTTTGCAGGATCAAGCTGGAAAGAAAGCCAATAATTCTGGTAGCACCAGCATGGCCCAGAAGGTAAATCGTAAAGATGGCGGTGAGGGGTCCATGGTCCCTTCCACTCCGGCAGACCTACTCTCACAGGGGCCGATATTCCATCCTACCTTACGAACGCTAAATTTAACGGCTTGGCTATTGAAACCCACATTCTGAAGAAATGTGGGCTTTCCGGGTCAGTTATCTCTACTTTAATTAGTGCAAGGAAGCCAGCTTCCTGAACTATATATGATAGAGTCTGGAGGGCTTATGTTTCCTGGTGTGAATCCAAGGGTTGGCACCCTCGGAGATATATAATAGGCAGAATTCTTGCTTTTCTACAATTAGGGGTAGAGATGAAGTTGGCCTTGAGTATTATTAAAGGCCGAGTCTCAGCTTTATCGGTCTTATTTCAAAGACCGCTTGCTACACATTCTTTAGTCCGGGGTTTTTTACAAGGGGTGATGCAGATTAATCCGCCAGTTAGATCACCTTTGAACCTTTGTTACAAAAACAGCCATTTGAACTGATACAGCATATTCCCTTAGTCCTTCTGACAAGGAAGCTGATGTTCTTGGTTGCTATATCCTCAGCAAGGAGGGTTTCAGAATTGGCTGCTCTTTCTTTTAAAGAGCCATACTTGATTATTTATGAGGACAGAGTGGTGTTATGCCCTGGTCCAGATTTTTTGCCAAAAGTGGTCTCAGGGTTTCACTTGAACCAAGATATTGTCCTGCCATCGTTTTTTCCAAAACCATGCTCCAGGGAAGAAAAGTCACTACATTGTCTTGATGTGGTGAGAGCGGTCAAAGTATTTAAAGACAACTACTCAGATTCAGAAAACTGATGTCTTATTTTTTCTACTAGAGGGTCCTAAGAACGGACAGGCAGCGTCGAAATCCACTGTCGCTAAGTGGATTCGGCAAGTTATAATTCAGACTTATGATTTAAGGGATAAGATTCCCCCCTTTTCAAGTCAAGGCGCACTCTACCAGGTCGGTTAGTGCTTCTTGGGCAATGCATCACCAGGCCTCCATGGCTCAGATCTGTAAGGCCGCAACTTGGTCTTCAGTAGATACATTCACCAAATTTTCAGGTGGATGTAAGGAGGTATGAGGATATCACCTTCGGGCGCAGTGTGCTGCAGGCAGCAGTATAAGTCCTCAAGTCTGGGGGTACTCTGCCGGTTGTCTCTCCCTCCCCTCAATTAGCATTGCTATGGGACGTCCCATTAAGTTAGAAACTATGTCTCTGTGTCCCATGATGTGCGATAAAGAAAATAGGATTTTTATAACAGCTTACCTGTAAAATCCTTTTCTTGGCGTACATCATGGGACACAGAGGTCCCTCCCCTCTTTTGGGGTTTAGATATATTGCTTTGCTACAGAAACTAAAGGTACTCCTGGTAGGAGGAGGGGTTATATAGGGGAATGAACTTCCTGTATTGGGTATACCAGTGTCCATTACCTGAAGGTGCCTATATACCCATTAAGTTGATAACTATGGCTCTGTGTCCCATGATGTACTCCAAGAAAAGGATTTTACAGGTAAGCTGTCATAAAAATCCTATTATCCTGCGTCTCACTAATACACATTGGGGGTTATTTACTAAAGGAAAATCCACACATGCACTTGCATTCGCTGTAGATCTGAGGGGGACATGCAAGGAAAATAAAAAAATGCCTTTTAGCTTGCACGTGATTGGATGATAAAATCAGCAGAGTTTCCCCTCATTTCAGATCTTCCCCTCAGATCTACAGCGACTGCACTTCCAAGTGCACTTGCAATACAGAGTGGATTTGCCTTTAGTAAATTAACCCCTGTGTTTTTACTTTCTCAATCAGCTCACCCCACACAGTTATTACCTTTTGTATCACTTGACCTTCCCTTCTAGATTTTAAGCTCTAAGACCCGGTTCACACAGGGGCAACACAACTTGCAGGTCGCCTCAGCGACGCAACCTGCAAACGACTTCCGCGGCGACTTGCAAAACGACCTCTGTATAGAAGTCTATGCAAGTCGCCCCAAGTCGCCCCCAAAGTCGTACAGGAACCTTTTTCTAAGTCGGAGCGACTTGCGTCGCTCCGATTAGAACGGTTCCATTGTACAGAATGGGAGGCGACTTGTCAGGCGACTAGGTCGCCTGACAAGTCGTCCCTGTGTGAATGGGCTCTTACGAGTAGGACCCTCTAAATCCTCCTGTACCAAATTGTATTGTAACTGTAATGTCGGCCTTCATTTTGTAAAGCGCCGTGCAAACTCTTGTCACTATATAAATCCTGTATAATAATAATAATATTGTATTGTATGTTGGAAGTTGGAATAGCCATGCTGTAAAGTTTTATCATATTTGTTTAGTAAAGAGATCCATGATTTTTTTTTTTTTTTTTTACATGTAGGTTACCGCATTTATTTTGTGCGTGTAAATGCCCCAGTTACATGTGTGGTTGTTGAGGTTGCATTTTCTGAATGAGTGTAAAATGTTCTCTGATCGGATGTGGTGTAGAGGCTGGGCGGTGATGTCACGCGCTCCACCTCATCCAATCGGAGATCAAAATTTTGTATTTTTTCTGTACATTAAATCTGCTATGTATTTTTTTTTTTTCTTTTGCCCAGGTTCACTAATAGCGATTCTCGCTCACAACTTCCCTCCTGGGTCCGTCCATACCTACGTGTTTATGACAATTTCGGTCATATCATCCGTGACGTGTCTCAGTTCTTCCGTGTAGCACAGAAAATTGTGAGTGTACCAAGTGGATAAGTATTTGGTTAAAAGAAGAACCAACATATGATCACCTTTTTAGTTGCACTAGTTTTCAAAAGTGATTTAATTTAAACTTCAGTTTTTGTGATGATACAAAGCAATGGTTCTTTTGAAGGGGCAACTTACTATTTTGTCTCCTATGTAGATGCCGCCGCCTGGACCCCAGAAAGTCCGAAAAGATGGCGGCCCTCCTGTGTTATCCCTGGACTCCTCTGTGCTCTCTCAGTCCTCTCGTGCATCATCCAGCCTTCGTGATACCTTAAAAAAAGCGAAGGCACTGGACTCTCATGTGCCAAGCTTAAAGCGGAAGAGAGATGGCGGTAAGGGTCAGATGATCTCGCTGTACATTACTTAACCGCTTCAATACTGGCACTATTACCCCCTTCCTGCCCAGGCCAACTTTCAGCTTTCAGCACTGTTGCATTATGAATGACAATTGCGTTTTCATGCAATGCTGTACCCAATCAAAATTTTTATCTTTTTTTTTTTTTTTTTAGACAGAGCTTTCGTTTGGTGGTATTTAATCACCACTGAGCTTTTTTGCTAAACAAATGAAAAAGGACTGATATGCAGCACTGATGGGCAGCACTGATATGGAGCACTGATGGGCATCAATGGTGGGCACTGACAAGCATCGCTGATGGGGCTGCACTGCTAAACATTGCACTGATTATCAGCATAACCCCCCCCCCCCCCAATCTGGAAAACTGCTTATCAGCTCTCCTCTACTCAGTAGAGTTGTCAGTGTGAGTAGAGGAATGCCAATAACCTGCATTTCCTATTTACACTGTGATTAGCTGTGATTGGACACAGCTGATCACATGGTAAAGAGCTAGGGTTGCTACCTCATGCATAGCATACTAGCTCATTATGAATAACTTACCTGAGATGGAAGCTCTGAAGCGACCCTCGTTCTTCTCCTTCATCACCGCCATCTATCCCGGAGTGACTTCCGGGTATCGCGGCTCTGGCGCTGTGACTGGCCGGAGCCGCGATGATGTCACTCCTGCGCATGTGCGAGGGAGCCGCCACTAACGGCATGATCGCCATTAGCAGCGGCATGCTCAGTGCGCCTGCGCGCCGCTGTCTGCGGGGCAGGCGCCGTAGACATCGGTTCCAGTCTTTTGCAAATATCTCCTAAGCCGTGTAGGTTTAGAAGATATTTGTTGCACCTACAGGTAAGCCTTAATCTAGGCTTACCTGTAGGTAAAAGTGGTCCCAGAGGGTTTACGACCACTTTAAACCCGAACACCTTTGAATTACACAGGTTCTGAGGCTGATTTAATGCAGATAAGGCACCAAGTGAGTTTAATTAATATGTGTTTGGTTTTAAAGGGATGAGGTGGCAACCCTATAAAGAGCCTACGTCATAGGCTCTTTACCATGATCGGAGATGCAGTGTGTCCGAGCGACATGTTGCCCGGCCGTCATTTTGCTATAAGCCAGGCGGCGGGTTGGGGTTAAAGAGGACCTAAGCTCTAGAAGCTGTGCACAAAGACGGCCTAATCACCAGCATGGGCTCCCTGCAGCTCATCATTTCCCTATTACTGTATTACTATGCCTTGCTTTACACTTTGGGGTTGATTTACTAAAACTGGAGTGAAATATCTGGTGCAGCGCTGCATAGAAACAGCTTCCAGCTTTGTGGTTTGTTTTGTTTTTTTGTCAAAGCTTAACCGCTTCCCACTTCTTTCGGCTATAGTGCGTGTGTACTTTGCTGGGAGCGCGTATATGGACACCCTCCCCTGACCGCTCTGCCCCCGCGCCCCCTGAGGCGTGTGGGTAGCTCACTCTGTGATTGGTGAGTCCTTCAGACTCGGCTGATTACAGATCGGAGTAAAGGGCCAATGACAGCTGATCACAGGATGATAACACAATCCGGTTATCTGCTTTTCTTTCCTCACACTCAGCCTGAGAAGAAGAAAGCCGATAACCGGCTTCTGTTAAAGGGTCATCGGTACTGATTATCAATGTCCTGATTATCAGTGCAGTCTCAACAGTGCCCACCATTGCTGCCAGTCAGTGCCCACCGTTGGTGCCCATCAGTGCCCCCATCAGTTCCGCCTACCAGTGCCCGTTAGTGCCACCTATCCGCTCCACCCATCAGTGCCACCTATCAGTGCAGCCTCATCAGCGCACATCAGTAAAGGTGAAAAGTTATCGGTTTTGCAAAATTTTATAACAAACTATGAAAAATGTTGTGTTTTTTGCCAATATTTTTTGTTTGTTAGGCAAAACGTAAAAAACGCAGTGTAGATTAAATACCCCCAAAATAAATCTCTATTTGTGTCAAAAAAGATGATAAAATTTCATATGGGTACAGTGTTGCAGGACCGCGCAATTTTCATTCAAGCTGTGAAAGCTGGAAATAGGCCTGGGCAGGAAGGGGGTTAAAGTGCCCGGTAGGCAAGTGGTTAATTGAACAAGCTGAAGTTAGAAGCTGATTTGTTGCCATGCAGAGCTGCACCAGATTTTGCACTCTCCAGTTTTAGTAAATCAATCCCTATGTCGTTTTGTAGTGACCAACATCTAGTTGGAGGTAGGGCTTAGCTTCCTTGTGTTGGCATTTTCCTTTAATGATTAGTGATCTGATGACTGGGGGGGGGGTGGTTTAGTAATCGGGAAGCTGCAGGAGAAATGATCTTATACTGTAGATATGCAGCTTTTTTTTTTTTTCAGGAGGATTCCCAGCCATAGGGGTTGATTTTCTAAATCTGGTGCAACTGTGCATGATGGCCAATCAGCTTCTAACTTACGCTTGTTTAATTAAGGTTTGACAAAAAAAAAACCTGGAAGCTGATTGGTTTCTATGCAGAGCTGCACCAGATTTTGCACTCTACAGTTTTAATAAATTAACCCGATAGGGTACATTTGCATACTACAGCATCATTTACGTTTTTCTAGCAGGTCCACTTGAATGGTTTTGTCTTCTGTAACAAATTTGTGTATGGTTTGTATTTTTATGTCTTAGAAGGAAGCCAAGAGTCTGACTTTTGTGACGGGTATGAACAGAGTTTAGGGGTCACCACCCACCGTCCGGCTAGTCTGCTGGATGCTCTGGATCACAGTGAAATGAGACTTCAGGGGGACCTGAGCTCCGATGAGAAGGTGACGATGACGAGTGTGACTTCTTATAGGCTCATATTTCTGGATACCTTTTATAGGAGGCATTAGTTCTTTTTTTTTTTTTTTTCTGTTGTTACAGGCTACACGTCTGTCCACATTATCTCTACAGTATGATAAGAGACTGGATGATGAGAGAAGGGGAGGAAAGAAGAAGATAAAAATTGTTCAAAACAAGGTCAGTGTTTTCTAAAGTTGCGAAATAGCCTCATCGAAAGAACATTTTGTTTTGTGTTTAAATTACATTTACAAATGATTAACATCTACTTCTGTTGATGGTGGATGCTTTAAGCCCTGTACACACAGGCAGAATGTCAGGAGGCCTTTGCCGGTACAAAAAATACCATCTGACATTCTGCCCATGTGTATGTTGTTCTGTCCGACAGAAGCCAGCCTTTTGGCTGGCTTCTGCCGGACCTGCATGCTGGAAAACTAGTAGCCGATCATCTCCCAATCGGCGCTCTCAGCCAATGGCAAAGAGCGCTGATCGGAGTGTTCCGGCGGGGGCTGTCCCCTGTCAGAACACAACAGCCCAGCGGGGGGGAGATCGATACACTAACCTCGCATGGTTAGTACAGCGGCTCCCGACTAGTGCTGTCAGTTTTTTCTTTGTGTAACCTGTGGGGTTTGCACGAAAAAAAAAACTAGCGTGGACCAGGCTCAAGGCTGGCCATGGGTAAAATTTCTTTCTTGCCACCAAGGGTAGTAGGAAAGTAATTTCCCTCCTGCCGAGCCATTGTTTTCTCCCGGCGGGGGAAGCTGTCCCTGCTAGGAGAATGCAGTGATTTGCTGTTAGCGTCTATAACAGCCGCTAGCGATAATCACATGTAAAATCCGACAGGCTGGTTGTACCCAAGTTGATCGAACGAGCCTGCCCATACATGCTTCGAATCTCGACAGAAATTTGAACCGCCTATGGCTGGCTTAACCCCATGACAGCGAGCGTACGCACATACTATATGTGGTCTCACTGAAGCGATTCTTCTTTTGTAGGATCGTGTGTGTGCATAGCTGGATTTGTGCCAGGAGAATGCTGCATAGCGCACACCCAGCACGGATCAGGAGCTGGGAGGACTGGCTCTCAATCACGTGATCGCTGCGATAGCCTTTAATTGGTTATCACAGTGACCAGTAAATGTACAACCAACCCCTGTAAAAAGATGCACTGGAGGAGATTTACTAAAACTGGAGCACTCAGAATCTGGTGCAGCTGAGCAAGGCAGCCAATCGGCTTCTAACTTCAGCTTGTTCAATTAAAGTCATTCTAAAGGTAGGTTTTTTTTTATCATACATTCTATGGCTCCCGCTGCTATCAATCAAAGTCAGTTAGCCAAAAAGGAGGGGGGGGGGGGCGAACCGCGGCTCCGTGTTTGAATGGACATAGGGAGCTGCGGCTCAGCTCGGGTGCCCCCATAGTATACAAAAAGGGGGGAGTTCGGGACTTTAATTGAGGTAATTGTGGCTAAAGGATGAGTTAATGTTGAAGTATAACTTTTATTCACAAACATGATGGAATATATAGGACATATACGTATACAATATACGTTTGACATGAACCTGACAGTCATACATGGTATAAACATGTATGCATAAGAGCAGTTAAAAAAATATATACATAATAACATAACCCTGATATAATGAAAGACTTATGTCTACATTTAGAATTGCACAACGGTAGTCTGTTGCTGTAGGGGCACTCGACGGGAGGGAGGGGCCAAGAGTCAGCGAGGCACCCGAGAAGAGGAGGATCTGTGCTGCTCTGTGCAAAACCACTACACAGAGCAGATACGTATAACATGTTTGTTATTTTTAAAGAAAAAAAAATCAGACTTAAGCATCACTTTAAGCTTTGCCAATAAAACCTGGAAGCTTATTGGTTTCTTATTGGTTTCTATGCAGAGTTGCACCAGATTTTGCACCATCCAGTTTTAGTAAATCTCCCCCATTGCATCTGGTTATCCTTGCTAGTGAAGAAACATGTAAACAAAAAAAAGTCTGCGTAAAATAAAATGGCTAGATCAGGGTTTGATTTAGGTCAGGATTAGGGGCAGGGACAAAGGTCATGGGTCAGTTTAGTAGGTAGAATATATATATATATATATATATATATATATATATATATATATATATATATATATATA
Organism: Lithobates clamitans; assembly: GCA_037952925.1. NCBI lineage: Eukaryota > Metazoa > Chordata > Amphibia > Anura > Ranidae > Lithobates > Lithobates clamitans. The sequence goes on from JBBGZY010002155.1 coordinate 1,013,821, forward strand.
TATATATATATATATATATATATATATATATATATATGTGTATGTGTGTGTGTGTGTATGTATATGTATGTATGTATGTATATATATATATATATATATATATATATATATATATATATATATATATATATATATATATATATATATATATAGAGAGAGAGAGAGAGAGACTGTGTATGTATATATATATATATTATAAAATTGTTTGGGCTCTACTACAAATACCAATCATATAAGCGTACATGGGGTTGATTTTACTAAAACTGCAGAGTGCAAAATCTGGTGCAGCTCTGCAAAGAAACTACCGGCTTTTAAGTACACCCCTCACATTTTTGTAAATATTTTATTCTATCTTTTCATGTGACAAAACTGAAGAAATTATACTTTGCTACAATGTAAAGTAGTGAGTGTACAGCTTGTATAACAGTGTAAATTTGCTGTCCCCTCAAAATAACTCAACACACAGCCATTAATGTCAAAAACCGCTGGCAACAAAAGTGAGTACACCCCTAAGTGAAAATGTCCAAAATGGGCCCAATTAGCCATTTTCCCTCCCCGGTGTCATGTGACTCGTTAGCGTTACAAGGTCTCTGGTGTGAAAGGGGAGCAGGTGTGTCAAATTTATCGCTCTCACTCTTTTACTGGTCACTGGAAGCTCAACATGGCACCTCATGGCAAAGAAATCTCTGAGGATCTGAAAACAAGAATTGTTGCTCTACATAAAGATGGCCTAGGCTATAAGAAGATTTCCAAGACCCTGAAACTAAACTGCAGCACGGTGGCCAAGACCATACAGCGGTTTAACAGGACAGGTTCCACTCAGAACAGGCCTCGTCATGGTTGACCAGAGAAGTTGAGTGCACGTGCTCCGCATCATATCCAGAGGTTCTCTTTGGGAAATAGACGTATGAGTGCTGCCAGCATTTCTGCAGAGATTGAAGGGGTGGGGGGGTCAGCCTGTCAGTGCTCAGACCATACACCGCTAGGGTTGCCACCTCATCCCTTTAAACCTGAACACATATTAATTACACAGGTTCTGTGGCTGATTAAGGTGGTAATTAAACTTACTTGGTGCCTTATCTGCATTTAATTAGCCTCAGAACCTGTGTAATTCAAAGGTGTTCGGATTTAAATGGATGAGGTGGCAACTCTATACGCCGCACACTGCATCAAATTGTTCTGCATGGCTATCGTCCCAGAAGGAAGCCTCTTCTAAAGATGATGCACAAGAAAGCCAGCAAACAGTTTGCTGAAGACAAGCAGACTAAGGACCTGGATTACAGGAACCATGTCCTGTGGTCTGATGAGACCAAGATAAACTTATTTGGTTCAGACGGTGTCAAGTGTGTGTGGCGGCAACCAGGTGAGGAGTACAAAGACAAGTGTGTCTTGCCTACAGTCAAGCATGGTGGTGGGAGTGTCATGGTCTGGGGCTGCATGAGTGCTGCCGGCACTGGGGAGCGACAGTTCACCATGAATGCCAACATGTACTGTGACATACTGAAGCAGAGCATGATCCTCTTCCTTCGGAGACTGGGCCGCAGGGCAGTATTCCAACATAACAACCCCAAACACACCTCCAAGACGACCACTGCCTTGCTAAAGAAGCTGAGGGTAAAGGTGATGTGTTGAGTTATTTTGAGGGGACAGCGCATTTAAACTGTTATACAAGCTGTACACTCACTACTTTCAAATTGTAGCAAAGTGTCATTTCATCAGTGTTGTCACATGAAAAGATATAATAAAATATTTACAAAAATATCCCCATAAAATGTCCCTATTTGCCGATTACATCCTTCTTACCCTAACTTCCCCTAGAATTTCCTTACCAAATTTACAATCCCTTTTGGATACCTTTGCTTCACTTTCGGGGCTCCGGGTTAACCCTACCAAATCTAAAGCATTATCGGTCAATCTCTCGCCTGGATTGTTAAGAGATTTACAGTTGGCGTTCCCCTTCCAATGGGTTTCCTCGCTGCCCTATTTGGGAATCCACCCTACCCCTATGTACTCTGGATTGTACCAGGCTAATTTTCCACCTTTATTCAAAAGACTAACGGATATGCTGTTGTCTTGGTCCCATTTTCCCCTGTAATGGTTCGGCTATCTTCCAAAACTATTATTTTTTTCGTGTCTTGCCTATTCTGGTTCCTTCGCATATTGTTCGCATTCACCAACGCAAGATCTTGCAGTTTATCTGGGGATCAACCCGCCCTCGAATTAACAAACAAATCTTGTATGCTAAACGAATTAATGGCGGTCTTTCGGTCCCTAATTTATGGGCCTATTATATAGCTGCGAATATAGCCCCACTTTCACACCTTCACGAGACATATCAGCTCCCGCTCTGGGCTATGATTGACCTAGTCAACACCGACTCTATTCCTATTTCCTCATTGCCCTGGCTCCCTCCTGCGCACCGCCCGGCGGTTATAGGGCCCCGTTTGACCCATTCTTTGCGAATATGGGACTCGGTAAAATATTCTGCAGGATTGATTTCTCCCCATCTTCCACTTTTACGACTATTACATTGCCCATTATTTCCTCCAGGCTGTGACAACCCCACCCAATTCTTATGGTGGACCATGAACGGGTTCGTAGATATTCATTCGTTGTTCACGCCTACTAGAATTTTGACATTTGACGCTCTACGCTCTTCTCATGATATCCCCTTGCGAGAGCATTATAGCGATTTACAACTTCGTCACTTCCTCCAAAGTCTTATTAAATCCCAACCCACTCCTTATACTTTGACTCCCTTTGAGAGCCTCTGTAGAGCTAGGCCCCATTCTCCGGGCCTGATATCACTGATATATTCGGCTGTGATATCCACAAAGAGACCCCCATTGAGGCCCTACCACCTTCAATGGGAGAAAGAATTGGGGAAACAGTTGGACCCTGAAGACTGGCAGGCAATGACATTAGCTTTGTCCAAATGCTCACGTAACGCGTTAATTGTGGAAAATGCCTATAAAGTATTGTACAGGTGGTACTACACTCCGGCAAGATTGGCTCGCTTTATTTCAACTTATTCCCTGCTTTATTTTAGGGGATGCTCCCAGGAGGGCTCCATGGCACATATCTGGTGGTCATGCCACCAGATATATCAGGGTATACGCTCTTCTTCGCAACCTGTTTCAGGTTAATCTTAAACGGGACCCTTATGAAGCTGTCCTTGGTAAGCCTGTTATTGAATTACTGATGAGCGAGCCCCCCCCTCCTTAACCATACCAGGCGGCATGCCCTGAACATGGGGGGGTGGGTGCTTTGGGGGCGGGGGGCCTGTCACTGTTGATGGGGACAAGAGCCTCCTCCCGACAACCCTGGCCGTTGGTTGTTGGGGTCTGCGGGCGGGGGGCTTATCGGAATCTGGAAGCACCCTTTAAGAAGGGGGCCCTCAGATCCCTGCCCCCCACTCTATGTGAATGAGTATGGGGTACATTGTACCCCTACCGATTCACCTAAAAAAAAGAGTGTCAAAAATAAAACGCAGTACACAAGTTTTTAAAGTAATTTATTAAGACCACTCCGGCGTCTCTTCCGACTTCCTCTCCCCTCTCCGGTTCTTCTCCCTCTGTCCGCTGTCTTCTCCCTCTGTTCTTCTTCCGATGTTGACACAACGCTCTCTACCGCTATAATGCTAGGTGCGCAGTGTGCCACTACTTATATTGGCATGTAGCGGGGTCACTGGGTGACGTCATATGGAGGCCCCGCCCCCAAATGATGTCAACGCCCGGTGCATGATGGTGGTGGTGACTTCACAAGGCGGAGGGGCCTCCATATGACCTCACCCAGTGACCCCACCCCCCTATGTTGAGGGCATGCAGCCTGGTACGGTTCGGGGGGGGGGGGCTGATTGGTCAATTGCCAGGCCTGAACAATGTCACGTGAGGAAAGGGAGAGGGACAGCGGCAAAGGTGAGAATAACTAGGTGTCCCGTGGGCTGCGTGCTCGGATAATGGTCTAGCATGGATTTTGGGGGGAACCCCATGCCGTTTTTTTCGGAGTGGGGTTCCCTGTAAAATCCATGCCAGACTAAAGGGCCTGGTATGGTTTTGCAGAGGGAACTCATGCTGGGTTTTTTTTGTTATTTTTTTGCGTGGCGTTCCCCTTCAAGATCATCAGAGCACAAGTCGCATGCCAAAGTCGGATCAGTTAAGACGGCGATCCGACTTTGATCCAACTTCAGTGATATTCAATGGGCTGTAGTAGGATCAAAGTTGGACTAAAGTAGTGCAGGGAGCATTTTCAGAGTCTAACCTACTTCTGTCGGACCAGTTAAGACGACTCCCATAGGGAAACATTGATTTTTACACGTCATGCAACATGAGCTCCCAATGTCGGAGCGTTTGTCGTACCAGTGTGAACCCGGCCTCAAACTGGTTTTAGAGAAGTACAGCAGGGGCAAGAAGTGCCTAAAGCTGGGTACACAATGCATTTTTTTTTTTTTGTGCAACCCTGGGGGTTGCATTAAAAAAATCAGACTGCTCTGGTCTGGAGCCGCTGTACTAACCATGCAAGGTTAGTCCAGTGATTTCCGCCACTGAGCTGTTGTGTTCTGACAGGGGGGTGGCCATTGGCTGAGAGTGCTGATCGAGAGTCGGTCAGCTGCTGGTTTTCCAGCATGCACGTCCGACAGAAGCTGGCCGTCGGACAGATACCGACTTAACAATGAGCAGAATGTCGTCCAGGATTTTTTGTACCGGCAAATGTCTCCCGACATTCTGCCCATGTGTACGGGGCTTAATAGAGAAGTAATTGATATTATTTTTTATTTTATTTTTTTTAGAATCATACTTCCCTCGGTGGATGCAGCATCGATCCGATACTGCTCCTGTACCCCAGCGCTTCTGCACTGATAACTGAGCGGCTGAACACCACCAATCGTTCGGTTTTCAGAGTTTCCCGAGCAGAGAGCAGCAGACGGTCAGTCACAGCTCTCTGCTCTGCCCCCTCCTCGCTCATTTGAGCACTGGACTCTGGTGGGGGGCGGCCGGGTCAGGCTCTCAGCGGGCTTTATCCCACTCTCTTCTGAAAATGGGTCACAGGCGTGCAAAACGAATTGCACTCCTGTGATCCATAGGAGAAGTACAGCCAAACGAGCTTTGGCTATACTTCTCCTTTAGGCCTCCTCAGTGTATTTCTAAGAAACCCCAGAAGCTATAATCTTGTGTTATGTAAATTGCAGCCACAGCATGACCAAGAATGTGCAGGCTCTTATTACAGTTTTCTTTATACCTTGAGTGTGTTAGGTTTAGGGGCACTTAAGTTGTGAAAAGTTGTTCAATAAAGATTTTGTATTTGCTTCCTTATTTAGCTAATTTCATTTACTTGAGAGTCAAGGGTCAGGAGTCATCTCAAGCTTCCATTTTTTTTTAATCAAAGCTCAATTGAACAAAATAAAGTTAGGTGCTGTTTGGCTACCATGCAGAGCTGCACCAGATTTTGCGCACTCCAGTTTCGGTAAATCAACCCCGTTTGTCACTCTGATCAGCGCTTTCTGCCATTGGCTGAGAGCGCTGATCGGAAGTCGGTCGGCTGCTGGTTTTCCAGCATGCACATCCCACAGAAACTGGCCGAACAGCCAGCTTCTGTCGGACAGACCTATATACACACGGGCAGAATGTCGGCCGGTATTTTTTGTCGGCCAACATTCTGCCCCTGTGTACGGGGCTTAAGTGACTTCATTGCCATTGCCTTCTTCAAAGGATAAGTTCACCTTTTGTAACATGTTACACCATATTCAGGATGAAACATTTTAAAAATGTACCGGCCCCCGCACCTCCCCGATCCCCCACCTTGACAGTGAGTGGGGGATCTTCTCCCCTCATTCGCTGCCACAATGTAAATAAAACGCGGCTTTGCACGGCCCCGCCCAGCCGGCCACATCATTTATTCACAGTGTACTGTGAATGAATGGACTACACCTACAAACATCCTTTGGAGTTGTCGGTTTGTAGTGCTCAGTGAACTACCATTGCGCTGATGAGCACTGGTAGTTCATTGATTCTTCTTGTCGTTCATTGATTCTTCTTGTCGTTCATTGATTCTTCTTGTCGTTCATTGATTCTTCTTGTCGTTCATTGATTCTTCTTGTCGCTCATTGATTCTTCTTGTCGCTCATTGATTCCTCTTGACGCTCATTGATTCCTCTTGACGCTCATTGATTCCTCTTGACGCTCATTGATTCCTCTTGTCGCTCATTGATTCCTCTTGTCGCTCATTGATTCCTCTTGTCGCTCATTGATTCTTCCTGTCAGTGTGAAACTGCCTCTCTGTACAGCTTACACGGAAAGTCTGCAGGGCACCTGCATGGCACCAGTGATCTGCTGATCAGGGGTGTAATGCTTTCCAGGCTCCTAAATAAATAAAAAATAGTAAATGCACATTTTTTTAACCTGCAAAAAAAATGTGCATTTACCGTATTTATCGACGTATAACACGCGCCTGCGTTTAACACGCACCCCAAGTTTAGGAGGGAATTTTAAGGAAAAAAACATTTAAATGCCCATCAATGCAGCTTTATCAGTGTCCATCTGCAGCCTTTCCTGTGTCATTGCAGCCCGTGCCATTGCAGCCCTGCCTGTGTCATTGCAGCCCGTGTCATTGCAGCCTTGCCTGTGTCATTGCAGCCCGTGTCATTGCAGCCCGTGTCATTGCAGCCTTGCCCGTGTCATTGCAGCCTTGCCCGTGTCATTGCAGCCCGTGTCATTGCAGCCTTTCCTGTGTCATTGCAGCCCGTGTCATTGCAGCCTGTGTCATTGCAGCCTGTGTCATTGCAGCCCGTGTCATTGCAGCCCGTGTCATTGCAGCCCGTGTCATTGCAGCCCGTGTCATTGCAGCCCGTGTCATTGCAGCCCGTGTCATTGCAGCCTTTCCTGTGTCATTGCAGCCTGTGTCATTGCAGCCTTTCCTGTGTCATTGCAGCCTGTGTCATTGCAGCCTTTCCTGTGTCATTGCAGCCTTTCCTGTGTCATTGCAGCCTTTCCTGTGTCTTTGCAGCCTTTCCTGTGTCTTTGCAGCCTTTCCTGTGTCTTTGCAGCCTTTCCTGTGTCTTTGCAGCCTGTGTCATTGCAGCCTCGTGTCTTTTAAAATTGTCGCCGATCGAGATACACAAAGTCGAGTGTAATTCGACTAGACTCGGCTCTGCTCACAGTCAGGGGTGGGACTGCGAGAGGGGAGAACCGAGCGCTGCCGACATTCACAAAGCCGAGTTTACTTCGGCTAGACTCTGCTCTGCTCACAGTCGGGGGCGGGACTGCGAGAGGAGTGTATGTCGGCTCCGCTCGCTCCTCTCCTCACAATCAGCGGGGATCAGCGTATAACACGCACCCACGATTTTCCCCTGATTTTAAGGGGGAAAAAGTGCGTGTTATACGCCGATAAATACGGTACTATTATTTTTTTTATTTTTTTTTAAAGGTGAACTTGTCCTTTTTACTAGCTTTCGTATTTCCTTTCTCCAATCTTCCACTTTTTTCACAGATTTCAAAGGACAGTTCTCCTAGCAAGAAGAAGAGCGCCGCCAACATGTTCCTGACTTCCGTCAGGCAATGTCTTAGTCAGGAGAACTATGCCATTTTCATGGAAGCCCTTACAGGCTATAAGGTGGACAATGATCTGCAGGCACTCGTTCCAAAGCTGTGTGCTCTGTTCTGCCAGGACCCAGGGAAGAATGCTCTGATGAGAGGTAAGTAGCTGTCATGGGTGTTCCATGCTGTCTTTTATGTAGCACATCACAGTGTGAGCCAAGTCCAGTTAATAATTTCCAGCTACTCTGTTTGATATCACTTATAACCCGAGCTGAAGAAATTCCAGAAGCCAGTTTTAAGAAATGATGTCTGGTGCCTCATTTTTATTTTTTTATGCTTTTTTGTTATTAAAGCACACAATTTATTTATTAATTACAGGTACTTGTATAGCGCTGTCAATTTACGTAGCGCTTCTCATATATATTGTACATTTACATCAGATCCTGGCCCTCAAGGAGCTTATAGTCCCTAACTCACATTCATACATACACATTCTAGGGCCTATTAGCATGTCTTTGGGATGTGGAAGGAAACCATAGTACCCAGAGGAAACCCATGCAGACACAGGGGGAACATGCAAACTCCAGGCAGGTAGTGCTGTGGTTGGGAATGGAACCAGTGATGCTAGTGCTGCTAGGCAGAAGTGCTAACCACTGTGCTGCCCAATTACTGTCTCCTTAAAGAGAACTCTTCACAGGGCACCTAGTTATTCTCACCTTTGCCACTGTCCCTCGGCGCTTTACCTCTCCCTTTCCTCACGTGACATTGTTCAGGCCTGGCAATTGTCCATTCAGGCCAGAGCACTGCATGCTGGGAGGAGGTGGAGATAGTCACATGCTCCCCCCCCATACCTACAGATGTGCTCCTTCACATGAATGGAGTAGCAGAGGACTCAGTGGAGTGACAACCTGTTACTTTCCTATGAATGGCCAAAAGGAAGGGGTATCTATATATGTGCCTCAATTCTCAGGGCAAGGTGCAAAAGGGCAACCAGCTCATGTATTAGTGATGCCAAGTTTTGACCATGCTACCAGCAAGGGGGAGAAATTGGCAAGCTGTCATCTCTTCCAGAAACAACATATGGGTGGATACTTGGTGGAAGTAGAAATTTTGTACCTAGCAGCAATTTTTAAACACCACGTTTATTTAAAGTGGATGTAAACCCTCACATATACCCAGTGAAGTGAACAGCCTCAGATGATACACAGAGATGAAAACCAATATCCCTACATACGCTTTACATGTATATCTGCTGTCTTCAGCTTTATATACTGTTTAGAAAGTGTACATCCTGTTATAATTGTCACTTCCTGGTTCCCCTGTAGGAGGGGATCATTGCTAGACACTGAGACAGCTAATTGGAGGAAAGGCACACCCCCCCCCCCCCCCCTTCCCCACACATGCAGAGGTTGCCTGTATATAGTTTAGCAGTCTGCTAATCTATTTATAGCAACCTCCCCCAACACACACTTCAGGCTCCTGTCTAGAGAGCTTGTCAAAAGTTACCAGGCTGATAACAGAGGAACTGAGCATAACAAAGCTACAAGACACAGGGCTTTGAAGAGAGATAGAAAATAAATCACTGCAGATATATGTGCCCAGCTTAAATTTCATGAATCGGGTTTACATCCACTTTAACCTAGCTGATACCAGCATGCAGTTCTCATTCTTATATCATGGCCTACAAGAAAGACATGTCTGATAGATTTAAGATGTAGGAATTGTAGTATTTTTTTTATATTAATCTTGCCTGTGAAAAAGAGAACAGTGATATGAGAAAGTGAAAGCTACATCTACCTTTGCAAATGTACTGTACAAAGCAGTAAGTACACTGTATTGTACCTCCGTCCCTCTTTTTTTTCTATAAAAGCCCCCACTCTTCTGGGAAGGCTTTCTACTTATGAAGATTATGGAGTGTTTTTGTATTTCTCACTGCGTGAAAATCTTCTTTTCCATTTAGAAGAACGTTTGAGATCTGGTAATGATGTTGAATGAGAAGACCTGGGTCACAATTTGCACTTCAGCTCATCCCAAAGGTGTTCAGGAAAGTTGAGGTCAAGAGTAGAACAGTCAAGTTCCTCAACACCAAACTCCTCAAACCATGTCTTTATGGAGTGTGCTTAGTGTACCAGAGCAAAGTTATATTGGAACATCAAAGGGCCTTCTCCAAATTGTTGCTGCAGCATTTACAGTACTATTCACTGAGCCACACCCCCAATCTCAATCATTTGATGGGGTGTTCACATTCTGTATAGTGCAGCTATTCTCAACCAGGGTTCCATTGAACCCTAGGATTCCTCTAGACGTTTCTAGGTGTTCCTTGCACAGTGAACAATTTCTGCCTCTCAGCTGAGTGACCACTGACACCAATGATCTGGCAGGTACCCGCACTCATTGATGGCAGCATAGTCAAACCATTCTCAGCCAGTGTTCCGTGGAGCCCTAGGGTTCCTCCTGGGTAGCCGTGCTCAACCAGGGTTCCATGGAGCCCTAGGGATCCCCCAGGGCAGCCATTTTCCACTAGGGTTTCATTGAGCCCTAGGTTTCCTCCAGGGCAGCCATTTTCCACCAGGGTTCCATTGAGCCCTAGGTTTCCTCCAGGGCAGCCATTCTCAACCAGGGTTCCATTGAGCCCTAGGGTTCTTCTTCAAGGGCAGCCATTCTCAACCATGATTCCATGGAACCCTAGTGATCCTTCAGGGCAGCCATTCTGAACCAGAGTTTCATGGAGCCCTAGGGCTCCTCCAGACATTGCTAGATGTTCAATTTCTGCATCTCAGATGAGTAACCACTGACACCAATGATCTTTTTAGATGTCTGTAATAAACAGTATTCTTCCTAATGACCCTCAGATTATGTAAGATGAGTGGAAGATATAGTAATTATTAGCAGGGGTTCCCTGAGTCCAGAAAGTTATTTCTTCCAGGTGTTAAAAAGATTGAGAAAGGCTGGTATAGTGTATATTCTAGAATGATAAACCTCTTTTCTTTTTTTTTCTTTTTTTTTACAGGCTTTTACCAGTTCATTCGGCCTCACCACAAGAAAGAATTTCATTTGGCCTGTGAAAAATTTACTGGAAAAGGGTGCGGATACAAACCGGAGCACAGTATACCACGGGAAGTGAGAGAGAAAGGTGAGCAATTCAACGTTAGGACTGATTTCTCTAGTTGCCTAAATCTTGTATTGGCCTTATTTATTTACACTGCTATTGTGGCTGATCTTGTTTTTAGCAGAGCCTTCTACCACAGCACACAGCCAGGGCATTTCCAAGCTAACGTTTTCTGAGGGTTCAGAGCATCACCTGAATCAAGGTGGAGGCCACATGAGCTCCGAGTCCTTAAAAGGTAGGAATTCAGCTGAAAAAATTGTCCTTTCAAATTCCTGCGAGAGATACATGCAGCGGGCAAGCTTTAGGCCCCTTTCACACTGCCACGACTTGAAAGTCGTTCGATTTTGCCACGATTTCAGGGAATGCTTGTGTAAACTTGAGGTCTGTGGACCTCAACTTGCATCAAAGTCGGACAAAAGTAGTACTGGGACTACTTTGAAGTTGGTGCGACTTGAAGTTGCACAGATTTGAATGGTACTCATTGAAATCATGGGGTACAACTTGTCATGTGACTTTGCAGTCCCAAGTTGCAGGACAAGTCGCACAAGCGTGAAAGGGGCCTTAGCTGACCAGGATAGACATTTCAAGAAATTCTGAGGGTTGTTAGAACTATCAAACTCAGCCCTGAATTCAGCTGTGTTTAAAGTAGCACTAAACCCGATCTTTATCCAGTTGCCTACCTTGGGCGTCTTACAAACGTCCATAAAACCCTCTTCTGTGCACAGGACGTGTCTTGAACATCTTGCACTTATCTTTTCTTATCTCCTTCTGCTCAGCTAATGTGCACAGCCTGTGAAATCCTACCACAGGGAGCTAGTCAGAAGTCTTTCTCACTGAATGATCCCTGTGACAATCTAATTGAGAATTCAATGTAATATTTTAAGCCAAAACAACAAGTAACACAGTAGCTATCTTATCTCCTGCATGGCATCAGACAGATTTGTGAGTGAGAGAGAGCTGCAGCTGACAGAGGAAAGTTTTTGTTGTGTGCACAGGGAGTTAACTCTTACAAAAAATGGAGATTTCCCTGTGGAGTTTTGAATTGCAGCAATGGAGTCAAAATATTAGAAAAAATAATTTTATTACAACAATCCGTAACGTTACATTGACATGACCATTTGTTAAAAATATGAGCTCTGTGATGGAAATTGGCATACATACAGGGGATACATAAAAAATACAGCTGAACAGTATACATTAAAACATAGCATGATATGTAACAGAAACCATGCTGAATAAGCCCAGACGCGTTTTGACCATATGTAGTATCGGTCTTCAGGGGAAAAGCATTACAGATTTCTAAAAATATACAGTATATAAGTATGCTAAACAATGTGTATGCAATATCACATAGGTTCAAAGATAGTATAGATGGATATATGATAAATAGTTACCACTGACAGAAGTAGGACCATCCAGATGTATGCCTTGGGAGTGTCATTCAAGGATCCAGACCGCTCGGCAGGAGCCTAACGTGGAACCCCCCCTGCGCCAACAGTGGGGTGAACGCTCACATCGCCAAGAAAGGGAACTACGAGAGGCCACACTTTACACCGGAACCAAGGAGAGATATCGGGGGAGGGGAGAAAATAGGAGGCAGGCCTAACACTGGAACCCAAAACAAGAGTCCAAAATACACTGTAGGGATTTAATAATACATGTAATCACTTGTTGATTGTTCTAATAAAATGAGCGTCATGACAAACAGTGTGTGACGTGCCCGTGATCAAAAGGATGAAAAATGAATATAGTGTAAATAGGAGAGTGCTGATAGAAGTTGTGTTAAGAGCCACCAAATAAAGAACAGTTGTTGACTAGAAACTGTGCAAATGTAGTGAAAGTGAGACAAATAGAAAAAGGGGAAACTTTGAACAAAAACTCCAGAGTGAGGTCAAGGTGAAGTATGAGAATGGGGAAACCGCGTGAGAAAGACAGCATACAGGAACGACAAGTTTACATGTTAGATAAGCATCGGGTGAAAAGGGAGGAAAAAATCACAAGGTGCCAGAGCGAAAAAAAACAAAAAAAGTGAAAAAGAAAAGAAAAATGTGCAAACAAGCAATTGTGATGGTTCTCTCTCTGGGCTAACCCACCCGAAGACATGAAAATCAGTGAAGCATGAAAAAGAGATGCACACGGGAAGAAGGGGAAAGGAAAAAGAGTGGGGGGGGGGGTGAAAAGAAAGTGGGGTAAGAAAATAGACAAGAAAGAAGGAGATGAAGAGAAGGATCAATGAGAAATGAAAAGTGGAGAAGAAAGAGAGAAGAGAAGAAACATGAGTGTAGAACAGAGAACAAAACTAAATAAAAGAAGAAAAAAAACAATGAAACAGGAATTAAGCAAGGAAAAAGCTAAAATCGGTGAAAGTGAATGCCTAGTGCTAAGAAGCGAATATAAACACAAGTGAGAGTGAAAACTACTGTGCTGGGGTTTGGAAATGTGCATGAAAAGTGAGGATGGCCAACAAATACTAAACACTTTATACCTTGTTATAGAGGGGGGGGCGCCAAGCTTCAATGGCCGCTCTTAAGTTTTGAAGTCTGTAAAGCGGTGTACAGGACAAACCTGTAGACCCAATGATAAATGATTAGACTGGGAATAGTATATTTGGCATAAACTTTTAATTAACCAGGACATGTTTTTCCCAGTTTCTTTTTTACTACTTAACCCTTTCATTTCAATCTTTATAATCACTATTTACCAGATTTTCATCTCCTGTTCCATGTTTTTATTTTAAATTTATTTGCTGGTAACATTTTTATTTTTTTTTAATAAAGCACATATACATTGTTATCTTGAAGGATTTACTGTTAAAAATATGTGGTTTAGGGTATATCTGTTTTATTTTAAATCGGTAAGAACTATAAATTACTGATGCATTATGAGAAAAATGAAATGTATGCAAAAAAAAATAATGTATTTCGCTTTGTACCCAAAATTTTATTTTAATGTTTCAGTAAATAGCACAAGCAGCAGCGGAAAATGCATACCTTTTCCTCACATTCTTGGTACTTGTGTTCAAAATGTTACCTTTAAAATGCAAATAATTAAAAAAATTCTCAGGGGACTTTAGGATCACGAGAAAGCCCTGTTTATCCCCCAAAAAGTTATATCTATATAGATATATATTTTCTTTATCATAAGTAATTACAATGTTATAGACTCATGAACACATATCTGATATATGATATCAGTGGAAGGAATAGCCCCCCTTCCTTGGTGTCAGTGGGAGGAATAGTGCCCCAAGGGCTGGATAGAGGCAAGTAAAGGGCCACAGTTTGGAGACCACTGCTCTAATATCTATAGCTATCTACTGCCATGGGGTGAAGAGGTATTAAAGCATATCTAAACCTAAAACCAAAAATGTAAAATACTGAATTTTACCAATCCTTAGATGTGATGGCTGCTTTATTCTTCTTCTTTTTTTTTTTTTTTTTTTTTTTTTTTTTACTCGCCGATCCTGCTTGTGGCATACCTCCTTTTTTTAGGCTGACTGCCCTGTGTCTGAGGAGAGAGCCATGGTTGTCGCCCTAGACTGCTTTTCTAATTTGGACTACAAACAATTTTCTCTTACGTTCGTTGAGAGACATAGCGTATCTTCTCTCTTCATTCTTGAACATGGGGTATTACAGCATCACCTACAGGTGTGGGACACAGCGCCGTCTATGGGCAGTCCTAGCTGGTATGAACCCCCTCTCTGCTATAAGCAAGCTATTTTTTTCTACCCAGTGTTTCAGGAGTGAGGACCTAGTTTACTGCTGGGACCTGTGGTTCCATAGCTCATTTGTTTTTTGTTTTTTACCCCATTTTTCTCATTTTCTGAGATTTTTTTTCTGTGGAGACCTTCAGTCAACAGCTGGGCTGAGCGACAGGCTGGATGATATAGATCCAGTGGTCATCCCAGTCTGGGCAACGAGTGCATGCAGACCTTTAGCTCCACGCTGGGTCAGCTGTGATGAGCCCAATCCTGGACCCGGGCAGTTAAGCGTCTCACAAGGGACACATTTTACCAGACAGTCCGTGTCCCATCAGTGTCACCCTGGCCGACAGCCCCCCCACTTCGATAGAGAGATGGATCTGTCATGGGAACGTTACTTGCACGCTCTGCTGAACTGGTAAATAGATGCCTCCTTTCCTTCCTTGACGCGGTGTGCGGCATGGGTACTCCCTGGGGTGGTCGGTCCTGTGGGGTCCCCTCCTCCCCTATAGGCCTGGGTCCCTTTGCCAGCCCCTCTCTCCCTCTATGTCTCTGGGGTTATTTGAGGCAGGGTTGGGCTCCTAGTCCCCCCCTGCTCCGGTTGTGTTATGGGGTGTAGCTGTGGTGATAATGTGGTGCACCCACCCCCTTCCTTCGTTTATGCTGTTTTAATTTGGACTACACTTATTATTTCCATTATATGGGGGTGGGGGCATTTGTAGTTTACACTAGACTGCTTTAAAGGGGTTGTAAACCCTCATTGTTTTTCACCTTAATGCATTCTATGCATTATGGTGAAAAACCTTCTGTGGTGCTCCAGCCCCCCTGTTTTACTTACCTGAACGCTGTCATTCTTCGACCGGGAACGAGCATTCCAGCTCTAGCTGGTGTCTCATGTCCTGATTGGATAGATTGATAGCAGCGCAACCATTGGCTCCCGCTGCTGTCAGTCAAATCCAATGATGCGGGGGCAGGGCCGAGTCCTGCATTCTGTGTGAATGGACACAGATGCAGGACTCTGGAGCGCGCCCGCACGGGTGTCCACCAAGGAGAGTGCTTCTCCAACGTGGACACTCGATGCGGGGAAGAGCCAGGAACGCCACGGAGGGACCCCAGAAGAGGTAGATTGGGGCCACTCTGTGCAAAACGAACTGCACAGTAAAGGTAAGTATAACATGTTTGACCCTAGAGAATAAAATGGTGGTTGTTGAAACACAGTTTTTGCACAGCAATTTTTCAAACGCGTTTTGTTTCATGAATTAAAAAAAAAAAAAAAAACACTAAAGTTAGCCGGATTCATTATATAATGGGAAAGATGATGTACACTGAGTAAATAGATACTAACATGTCACACGCACACACTTGCGCACACTCGTGAAATGGCTCCAAACTTTGGTACTTAAAAATCTCCATAGGCGACGCTTTACAGGTTACCCGTTTAGAGTTACAGAGGAGGTCTTGTGCTTGAATTATTGCTTCCGCTCTAATGTGAGGTATCACTGAAAACGTGTGGTTTAAATGCCGTTTACATATGCGGCCGCAATGTAAGTATGCGTTCACTTCTGCGCGTGGGGAAGAGGGCGCTTCAATTTTTTTTTTTTTACACGTTCCCTTCAATTTTCTTTTTTTTTTTTTTAATCATTTTATTCCTATTTCAAGGAATGTAAACATCCCTTGTAATAGGAATAGTGCATTACCGGTCCTCTACAGAGTGATCTGATGTCTATAAGACCCCACATCTCTCCTCTAGAATGGAAAGCCTGAGATAAAAGAAAACACGATCTCAGCTAGAGCTGCACGATTCTGGCCAAAATGAGAATCACAATTTTTTTGCTTAGAATAAAAAGATCACGATTCATCGACTTTGCGTCTGCTTGTTCCTTATCTGCTCCACCCGTTACCTGAACCCCCCCCCGCTTGCTCTTTCCCTACTGGGCAATCCAGAGAACCAACACCTGGCAATTGGCATGCAGCAAAACCCATCTCTACTATCAGGCGCTCTGATGAAGACCGGCTAGTGCTTAGACCCCCGCACCTCAGGTGAGCCCGGGTCATCCGCAATGAGGATCTGCTTGTATATTTAAATTTGATTATTTGTGAACCTCTCTACTGCTACAGCCACGGGCCCCCCCAAGTGCGACCCCTACACCCTGACATTTTGCCTTTAGTTCCCCTTTAAGTTAATATCATTTGATCAATCGGCATCAATAATCTGAGCTAAATTTGTTTCTTTGGGAGTGTCAATTTTACTGATGCGTTCATCTTAAGACTTCCAGGAATTCCTGGCTAAGTAGACTTGAGTCACATTCCAGAGGCTAAATAATTAGCCAGTGAAGTATGGTCGACACAGACTCAAGGGCTAACCACAAAGCAAACTTTCTTTTGAAAGATTTCCACGATAAGCTTGTTCTGTGTTTTTTTTTTTTTGGTGAGGTTCGAAGAAACATCCTGCTTTCCCGTAACATGTTCTCTTAGGTTGTTCCTCTGTTTAATGACCCATTACCAGCTAAAGACTTAATTGTTTAGTTTTATTTGTATTACACAAAGGATCCATCAGGGGCTTAAAGGATACACTGACCCGTATGTTTTTTTTTTTTTTCCTTTCCAACACCTGCGTCTTTTCGGAGAATTGGTCTTTTATAATCACTTTCCCATTTTCAGTTTCATTTTCCAAAATCTGCCTAGGGGTCTTTTGTGTTTGCAAGACACTGATATTTGAGACATTCCTTTTTATTATATTCAATTATATTATCCATGGGTGGTAATGTTTAAAACAAATTGTTTGTGATAGAGCTGCACGCTTCTGGATAAAATGAGAATCACGATTTTTTCACTTCGAATAAAGATCACGATTCTGAAGAAGTTTTTTTTTTATTTTTAAAAATGTACAATCCCTGAACAGTTGGTTATCAAACAAGATGGCAATAAAATAAGACACAATACTCTTTGCTTCAATCAAATGTAAAGAAATGTAATGAAAAATAATGTAAGTTGTAAATATTTCTTTATAGAAGAATTACCATTATGTTATATTAGGGTCTTTCTTTTTTTTAGTACTCGCCCATACCAATTACTGATACCTATTACTGATACCTACCACAACTTTTTTGTTTAAACTTCAGCTGTCAGCAATGGTACAAAGCATCGAAACGTTATTTTACAAATGAAATAATTTTTCTTTTTTTTTGCACTCCTTACAATGTGAAATGTGTAAATATATGTTAAAAGTGCGAAAATATTACTGAACAAAGCAAACAAAAAAAAGTTTTAATTATTAATCGTTTATTAAATAAAAGAAAAAAAAATCAGCAGGAAAATAATGAATGGAAAAAGATACTAAGGAGTTAATAAGGCTGATTAGAGTACATTTAGGGTGAATAAGGGGTTAAACAACAAGTTAAACATGAACAATTCCATTAAAAAAAAAAAAATGTAAAGAGATGGGATTAAGGGTGTTCTGCATGCAGTGTAGTGTGTACACTGGGTGGGCTTCTGCCCGCTCACCAATCCTGATGATACCAAGGTTTAAGGGAATAGGATGTCTCGGAACAGGCTCTTGAAGAATCTGCAAGAAGTGATGGGTGCCTGGCCATGCACCTAGTGATGCTGGGATTCTGCTGTAACTGTACAGATGATGATGAGAGTGGCCCCCGATAGTCGCTCAGCCGCCAGGGAGCTGGCAATGGTGGATCTGTTCGCTCACTCGCTGGAGACTCTCCGCGGCACCTGCTTGCATCCCACAGGAGCTGCCGGGTCCCTGCTCTGAGCTGAAGGTCGTGGTCAAGAGAGAGACTTCTTTCCGGCTATTTCTTTCCCCACCCAGCATTCTTCTCTCTCTCCCAGCCGGTTGGAACTTGTAGTCTGCAGCAGTCTGGCTCCAATGCAAATCCTGGCTACTCGGACCACATATCCCACGATCCCCTGCTCTCAACAGTGGTCTCTTGCTTGCTCTGAATTCAGGAGATAAACAACAAATTTCAACAGCGCTAAAACGTGGCCATGTGTGGATAGGAAAGGGACACAGTCACTGGCGTGGAGTGTAAGCCCAGTGCAGCTGGACGGCAGCCATGGCTGGAGGGTATGGATGAAACGGAACAAAACAATCCAGCGCTCAATGGGTTAGTGGAAGAAGCAGTCTCACAACAGGCAGTTGAACATAAGTACACCTAGTTTAATCAATAACCATAAAATCCAATCCTGTTGTCAATCAAGGAGGAGTAGGGAATGATAAAAAATAGAGCAGGCTTCCGGTGTAACCATGAGTCTAGTGTACAAACCACTCGCCAGCGTATGAGAGATGGCTGGACGTGCTGGAGAGGAAGGAGGAGGCAGCAATAAGCGGGGAGATGGAAACACGAGCTCCGTGTGTCAACATGTTAAAAGCACCTGACCAGCTGGAGTGCTGACAGGAAGAGGAAGAAATACCGAGATGCTGCAGATAGATTCACGCCGCTCTCTAGTAGAGCTAAATGCTTGGGTTGTTGCTCACCGCTGTATGGCAGTATCCTGGGGTTATGTGATGACCAAAGGGATAACAGCCAGAGCTGGGATGGCTGACATAGAGGACGATCAGCGTTGCTGGAGGTTGTAAAGGCTTTACTACCTCGTCGGCTGTGGTGACCCGCAAGCTACTTGGTTGCCTTGACGACGCGTTTCGTGCGCATGTGCTTTTTCAAAGTCAAGAAGGGAGGCAACCAGGAAGTTTAAATAGTATAAGAGGGTGGGAAGTTTTAATGGAGCAAAGGGGCAGGACAATTTGGTACCTGACGTTAGCCCCTCGTTGCTCAGAAGATAACCATTGAAAATATATCTACATAATTTTAATATAAATAAAAAATATATATAAAAAATAAAAATAAAAATCATTAATAATGTATATACACACATACATGGACTTGCAATTCATAATCCGCAAAAAAACCTAATGGTAACAGTGAAGAAAGAAATTAACAATGACCGATTAAAAAAAGGCACCACATACTGTATATTAAAATATATAGATATAAAAATATATAGGGTGTGTAAAGGAACTTGTGCATATTTGTTCCCATAATCACACCCGAACTTGTACCGATGGAATGTACCAGCAAATAATTCTAAAAATATTTACGCAGATGCGAATTGAAGAATATAAAAAAAATGGAACAATAACCTAAAAAACATTGAACAATAACATCAGAAAACAACTAAAAAATACACTAAATGTTAATTACCAAATGTATATGTCAATTAACAACAAAAAATGGATACTGTGGCTAATAGAATCGAGAGTGGAGGGTGTGGCAAACAAAGGGATATGGGGGATTGTGGGGGGGGGGGGGATATAGGGGAAGAAGGGTGTGGGGGGAGGTGGGGGTGTGGAGAAAATGGGGGGAAAAGGAGGGAGGAGTGATTTTTTTTTTTCATTAAGGGGAAAAAACTTCTGTCACTGACCAGCCCCCCCCAGCCCCCGTTTTACTTACCTGAGTCCTGTATTCCCCCACTGGAGCCGCGCTCTTCCCCTCTCCCCATTGTCTCAGCTCTTGATTGGATAGATTGATAGCAGCGCAGCCATTGGCTCCCGCTGCTGTCAATCAAATCCAATGACGCGGGCCCTGGGGGGGCGAGGCCGAGTCCTGCATTCGGCGTCTAGGGATGGGGTCATTGTCCTGCTGGAAGGTGAACCTCACTACTAGCCTCAAATCACACACAGATTGGTACAGGTTTTGCTCAAGAATATTCCTGTATTTAGCACCATCCATCTTTCCCTCAACTCTGACCAGTTTCCCAGTCCCAACTGCTGAAAAACATCCCCACAGCATGATGCTGCCACCACCATGTTTCACGGTGGGGATGGTGTTCTTTATGTGATGTGTTGGATTTGCGCCAGACATAGCGTTTTCTTTGATGGCCAAAAAGTTCAATTGTAGTCTCATGAGACCAGAGCATCTTCCTCCATACATTTTGGGAGTCTCCCACATGCCTTTTCCCAAACTCAAAACGTGCCATTTTGTTTTTTGCTGAAAGTAATGTCTTTCTTCTGGCCACTCTGCCATAAAGCCCAACTCTAAGGAGCGTATGGCTTATTGTCGTCCTATGTACAGATACTCCAGTCTCTGCTGTGGAACTCTGTAGCTCCTCCAGGGTTACCTTAGGTCTCTGTGCTCCTCTCTGATTAATGCCCTCCTTGCCCGGTCCATGAGTTTTGGTGTGCGGCCGTCTCTTGGCAAGTTTGCTGTTGTGCCATGTTCTTTCCATTTGGTTATGATAGATTTGATGGTGTTCCTAGGGATCATCAAAGATTTGGATGTTTTTTTATTACCTAACGCTGACTTGTACTTCTCATCAACATTGTCTCTTACTTGTTTGGAGAGTTCCTTGGTCTTCATGGCAGTGTTTGGTTAGTGGTGCCTCTTGCTTAGGTGTTGCAGCCTCTGGGGCCTTTCAAAAAGGTGTGTCTATGTAATGACAGATCATGTGACACTTAGATTGCACACAGGTGGACATCATTTCACTAATTATGTGACTTCTGAAGGTAATTGGTTGCAGCTGAGCTTTTTATGGGTTTCATAGTAAAGGGGGTGAATACATACGCACATGCCAATTATCAGTTTTTTATTTCTGAAAAATAGTTTTATGTATATATTTTTCTAATTTTACTTCACCAATTAGACTATTGTGTTCTGATCCATCACATATAATTCAGATTAAAAAAAATTGAACTAAAGAGGCTGTAATGTAACAAAATAGGTAAAAAGCCAAGGGGGGTAAATAAGATGTCAAAATATTAAGTGTTCTG
The DNA here is from genome assembly GCA_037952925.1 of Lithobates clamitans. Taxonomy (NCBI): domain Eukaryota; kingdom Metazoa; phylum Chordata; class Amphibia; order Anura; family Ranidae; genus Lithobates; species Lithobates clamitans. The sequence continues at coordinate 1,034,937 of JBBGZY010002155.1, forward strand.
GTCTTTTTTCTAAACACTGTGACTTGACAGGAAGCCCTATTCAAAAGCATCTGCAAATGTCAGAGTTACGACTTATTTACTTACATTTCAGTGGTAGCTACACACATTTGGGCAAAAGATAAACATACACTGGGGCTGAAAGATAAACATGGACTGAGGCTGAAGCATGATGTCAGTCAACACCGCTAGGTCTTTAACAATGTCCTATTTAGCCAGTAATATACTCATAAGGACTTCCTTTAAAGGGAATATGTTGTGTTTTTGCATGTATTTCCCAGTTAAAGCGGGATTGAACCAAAAATGTAATGTATTGCAGCTTACCAATCCTTAAATTGTTGCTAAAGCAAAAAATTTTTTTTTTTTTTTTTTTATCTTGTTTTTTTAATGTTTTATTGCTCTTCTCCTCCCCCTGCTCTGTGTGAAGGAGAAGAGAGGGGAGAAGAGGTCCAGCGCTGTGCAGGACTGCATCTTTTGTCCCCTCCCTTTCGCTCCACGCAGGGACTTGGCTCATGCTGCTGTTAATCGAATGCAGTAAGGGGGTGGCGGGGGCGGGGCTAAGTCCCGCTGTTTGTGTCTGTGGGGCGCTGCTCCATAGGCACACAGCTTGGGAGTGGGCATTCACTTTGTGCCTCGATATCAAACGGCTTGCTATGGGGACACACAAAGAGGAGGAGCCAAGAGCACCAGCAGGAGGAACCAGGAAGAGGAGGATCAGGGCTGCTCTGTGCAATATACATGCACAGAGCAGGTGAGTATAACATGTTTGATATTTTAATAAAAAAAAAAAAAAAAGGTTGACTTTTTTAACACTTTAAGGCTGGGTTCACACTATTGCGAATTGGATGTGGGTTTCCCAGTCGGGAGACTGACCGGCTCTCAGTGGGGCCGGTTCACACATCTCTGGGATGGCTACGGTGCAGATTACACAGGAGTCCTATGCATCTTCTGTTCCGTTTTCAGGTACAAATTCATCCAAAAATTCGGACCGATATAGGGTGTGAAACGGTGACCCAGATTTAGCTTACAGCGGGCTAAAGCGTGCTGTCGGCTGATTTCCAGGCTCTGGAAGCATCCCGACAATAATGTCAGGATCCACCCAGAATGCTGACCAGCAGCTAGCTCAGCCTCTCAGCATGTCGCAGAGAGCCTAAGACAGCCACTCCAGTGAGCAATGGAGGGCCAGAGCAGAGATCCGGTGGCTGACAGTCACCGCTCTCTGCTCGGTAAAAACTGAGAACTTAGCAATCAGTGGTCATAGTCTTGGTTTTAGAGCCGTTGTCTTGCCGAGAAAGTTCCCCCGGCGGATAAGGACCCCCCCCTGTACTGCTCAGGTGCAGCGCTTGCGCACTATGAACAACTAGGAGCCGACGAAAATAGCCGAAGCTTAAAAACTTCAATCAGCTGTACACGGCGCCTGCGCCCTGGGTCCAGGTTCAAGCCCCACCATCCAAGTGGACCTAGAGAGAGAATAAAAAAGTGGTGAGCGAAGCGAGGCCGTGCCCGAAGCGTGGCGAGCGAAGCAAGGCCGTGCCCGAAGCGTGGCGAGCGAAGCAAGGCCGTGCCCGAAGCGTGGAGAGCGAAGCGTGGCGAGCGAAGCGTGGCGAGCGAAGCGTGGCGAGCGAAGCGAGCCCGCGAGGGGCCCTTTTACAGGCGCCGTGTACAGCTGATTTCTATTCGGCTTCGGCTATTTCCGCCGGCCCCTTATGCGCAAGCACTGCACCTGCGCAGTAGAGGGGGGTCCTTAGCCGCCGAGGGGAACTTTCTCGGCAGAACACCGGCAGGGAACAGGTGCAGCTTTGGACCAATGCTGCAGCCACATAAGTGATTATGAATGTTTTTTTTACATCCTGCACTGCTCCGTACAATGCTGCAGCTGCATTCTTTTTTCTTTTTAGGCTTTTTTCCCCCCTTTATTTTCACCCAGTGATGTGGCCACTAATGCAATGGAGACACCTTTAGACAGCTGCATTGTCAGTCTGTGGGAAGGGGAGTGTTAGATGCACCAACAACTTGAAGCCAAACTCCAGCTAACATTCTTCAAAGTAGAAAAGAGGCTATTGTGGACTTTCATGGTACCGTACAAAAGGCTTACATGCTCAAAATGGATAAAATATACATTTTTATTACAACACTGTATTAAAACATACAAACATTTTAAAATGGGCACATTATCTTGCGTCTTAATATTCTGTTCTAGAAAGACCACAGATGAAGTGACCTCTGGGCATAGACTATTGTCAACTTTAACAAATGCCGTGACATTACTCATAGGCTCCCGTGTTGCAGGCGTTGTCGGCACTCCCTCCTTTCCCCCGCAGCTGCCATTCACTAATTATCATGTCGGTGGAACAGACTAAAAATAGGTAAGTATACACTTTTTTTTTTTTTTTTAAACAAGATAACTATTTGGGTGGGGGTCCATCAAAGTGGAGGGCCACCCTGAAAAAAAAAAAATTGCACCAAAAATTCTAAAAAAATAAATAAAAAAAACATTTGAAAAAAAAAATTTTTTTTAAACTTATCTGAACCCTTGTTGCTAGGCAGTCTTCCTAATCTGCCTCTTCCTATTCCGCGGCGTGTCCTGTTCCTCGGTGAGCGGCCCCAGGGCCATTCACAGAGCCTCACGTGTGCGCAGTAGGAAACTGGCAGTGAAGCCGCAAGGCTCCACTGCCTGTTTCCCTTAGTTAGGATGGCGGTGTCGGGACCTAAGGGACGGGTCGGCTTCGGGCGGCCGACATCGCGGGCACCCAGGACAGGTAAGTGTACTTATTTAAAGTCAGCAGCTACAGTGTTTGTAGCTGCTGACTTTAAAAAAAAAAATTACTGGCCACTTTAACATAGATATTAGCAAGAGAGATCAGATTACACAAGTTACTGAATAACTCATAAAAGGAACCCCCTCCTCTTAGAGTGTCTATCTCCTTTCTTGCTAAATCCCACTGTCTGCTGACATCACAGAGCCGGTCCAGGCTGGGGCAAGATTGCGACAATGAAGTCAGTATCTGCCCCACGTACCGGCACACGGCTCAGCCTCTCAACAAGCTGCTGAGAGCCTGAACTGCCCGCTTCCGCCCCCTCCACAGCTCACCGCTCCAGTGGGCACGGAAGGAGGGGGGGGTCAGAGCAGAAAGCTGGTGACAGACAGTCACCAGCTCTTTGCTCAGGGAGCGCTGAGAACCAAGCGATCAGTGGTGTTTGATCGCTCAGTTCTCAGTCTTAGAACCGACCGGGGACAGATGCAGCATCGATCCACCTAGGTAAATATGATTCCCAAAAAAAACTAAATCCCATACTTCTCTTTTAATGCATTCTCTGCATTAAGGTAAAAAAAAAACATACAATGCCTCCCCCCCCCACCCAAGCCCTAAACACATACACGAGTCCTCGCTCGATCCAGCATTGTCTCGTGTGCAGCAGTGCTGCTTTGACTTCCTCTTCTCACAGACACACAAGCAGCAGCGGGAGCCATTGGCTTCTGCTGCCATCAGAGAGGCCTTGCCAGCATGCTGGTTTGCACAGAGTTTTATGGTAGCACCTGGTATTAAAGCAGGGTTCCACCCACATTTTGTACCCCTCACCATCCTGCACTAACGAATGTGTCTAGTTGTAATGAATTGGCTTTTTTTTTTGTGGGGATTACTTACGTTATTGTAGAAAACTTATTTTTCCACTCCCTCCTTCGCGGCCACTGCCCTGCGCCTCATTTCCGGCTTTGCATTGTCTCCTGGGATATGTGTGGTGTTAATCCCAGGAGGCAATAGGCATCACCGAGTCCTAGCATCACATTATTTGTATAGCCATTGCTATGGAAACCCAACCTCTACTGCTCACGCTGCGCATGCGCGAGATCGGCAGGTGCATGCTGGGTAGCCAGCATGCATGGAATACAGGAAGAGATACTATCCGGCTTTAGATGCCCACACAGGCAATGGCCGCGGTCTGCTTGCAATTTATAAAGCAAGAAAACACTGCTGCAAAAATGCTAAACGGACATTTATATACAGAATACCTTTAATAGAATACAAGAAGAATGAGTAGTAAAATTGTATTTTTATTTAAAAATTACTAAAGCGTCAAGTCCCAGGAGTCTCCAGAAGCACTTGCCATAATGTCTAGGCATTTGTAGCCTACTGGCAAGTTATTGGTAACTTACCTCCCAGTTTGGCCTGCCTCCAACAATGACTGGTCCATACCCCCTGCTGCCCTCGCCATCTTCTACCAGCCTGGCTCTTGTTTCTTTGGCCATTGATGCAGGCATGCTGGAGTTGCATTATTCCAAAAACGGGCTCCTTTCTTGGCATCTGTAGGGCTAGACTTGCACCTTAGCTGTACATTAATGTGTGTTATGTTATGGCAGCCTATTCATTCTGAAGGTGCTGCCAACCTACTGGACCCTTTTCTTTATCATACACCATGGGACACAGAGCCTAAGTAATAACTTAATGGGTTATGGGCCACCTTCAGGTGATACACTGGTATACCCAATGCAGGAAGTTCACTCCCCTATATAACCCCTCCTCCTTCCAGGAGTACCTCAGTTTTTTCACCAGTGTCTAAGGTGTTGGTCACGAGTGTGCTCTGAGGAGCTCCAGGAGCGATCCATGCTGTATTTAAATAACCTCCACAGCCAGATCTATCCAAGCCATTGAGGCCATAGGATGGTACCCGTGCCTCGCATAGAAGAGCGAGGTTTTGCCTGTAGCGCTTTTCTTTGAGGGCTGAACCCTAGGAACCAGGACTCTTTTTGGTCTTGCTACATTACCCAAAGTTGCTCCTGAGGGGTGCTATACAGGTCCAAAGGAGTGGAATCCCTATTAAGGGACCCGGTCTTTGAAGGATTACTAACGCAGCCTGCCTTGATCGGTGAAGTTTGGATCTGTCTGTTTTAGCAGTATCCTGCAGCGAGGATAAGGTAAGGGAAGAAGCCTAGGAACTGTAAGAAGTCCACCTATGCCTTTTCTTCCATATATTTAACATTGTATGCCTTAAGATCTCCACTAGAGGGAGTATATTACACATACCTTAGTATATATCCTGCAGATTTGGGAGCCTAACACTCTGCTGATAAAACTCCCCAATCCCCTCCCGGAGAGGTGCGGTGGCAGCTTCACATATACTACTTATACTACTTGTATATTTCAAACTTGCCTTTATTGTGAACATTGTCCAGCAAGAGATTGTTGGGACAGGCAGCGCGCCAATTCTTGTGCTTAGGCAGTACGCTCTGGCAAGGTGCCAAACGGCGCTCACAGCCTCCTCCTCTTTGGGTCTGCATTTGCAGACCTGAATGCCTTTCGTGCGCCAACTGGATTTTTTATTTTAAAGGAGGAGGGGGGCGGGTATTATAGAGGGGCGTGGTCAAAATAACAGGCGGCGCCCTGTGCAGGACGTAGCGTCCTCGTGGAGCACACGGCACACACGCTGAGGAGTGGAAAACGCTGACAAATGCCAGATCAGGCTCATCTGAGGCTTTTAAAAGACAGACGCTCTCATACCAGAAACCTCTAAGAGTAACTGAGGAGAGTAAGTCTGACACACTAAAGGACACAGGCGCTGGGTCACGTGAGGGGTGTATACAGGCATTTCCAGTACAGGAAATACAATTGTTATTCAGCACCAAAAGCTGATCTTCATGGTGGCATTGTTTTTCTAAACTATTGCTCAGCAAGTGGTATATTTTTCTTAAGTGCCTCTGCTTTTGTGCTTAGCACTATGATTTCCAGAACTACCGCTAAGGTGCCAAAAATTCCACCCCCAGGCGCTGCGAACTCCAGTCATGCCTCCACACTGTCATCCTCTCCGAAGATACCAGACATGGCAAGCCAGGGTGAGTCTTTGGAACCAATTGGTGATGCAACTGCTTCTCACACTTCAGGCCCTGTATACTGCCTTAATCGCATCCTCTATCCAAGTGGAAAGGAAGCGTGCTAGATCCCCCTCCCCCACCTCAGACCCTTTACCAAGGGAAAAGTGGGGACAGGTTGAGGTATTACCCTCAGGCGATCGAGAGGAAAAACAAGCCGATTATTCCTCTGCGGAGGAAACAGTTGATGATTCAGCTTTTCAATCTGAGGTACAAATCCTTACGGAAATGGTTCGTTCCACTTTCATGTTACCCCTAACAGTCAGCTGAAAGTCCGGTTTCTTCCTTGGGTTCTTTAAAACCTTTACAGCCTTTTCATGCGTTTCCGGTCCATGCATTCCTAGAAAAGCTTATTTATGCTGAATGGGATCATCTGGATAAGCATTTTCTCCCTCCAAAGAGATTCTCAGTTCTCTATGCCATGGAGGTAAAATTCACCAAAAAGTGGAAGGTTCCAGCAGTTGACGCTGCGATTTCCAGTGTGAATAAAAGTTTAACTTGTCCAGTAGACAATGCACAAATGCTTAAAGATCCAACAGATAAAAAGTTGGAATTCCTGTTAAAATCCTCTTTATTTCCTTGGCAGGGACCGTTACTCAGCCTGCAGTCGCAGCAATAGGCATCTGTCCGTCCCTAAAGGACCAGTTCGTAGAAGATTTTAAAGAGCTCCCTGCACAACAGGCCTGTGAGTTGGCCAAACTACCAAAGGCATTATGTTTTGCCATAGATGCCATAAAGGACTCTATTCACCAGGCGTCCCGCCTTGCGTTTGTGCTAGTACACATGCGTAGTACCCTTTGGTTAAAAAATTGGTCAGCCGAAGCACATTGCAAAAAGCTTCTGCCTAGTTTCCCCTTTCATGGGTAGCGACTATTTGGGGATAATTTGGATAAATACATCCAAACGATTTCTAGTGGGAAGAGTACTCTTTGCCAGTCAAAAGAAAGTATAAACGTCCTTCATTTAAACTGACTTTTTCTTCTGCGCCAGGGGCATTCGCTTCTAGGCAGTGGCGATGGCCTCCGCCGTCAGACTCTAAAGCAGTGGTTTTCAACTCCTGTCCTCAGGACCCACCAACAGGCCAGGTTTGCAAGATAACTGAAATACATCACAGGTGATATCCTTTGCTGCTCAGTGATTGCAGTATTCTAGTCTGCATCTCCCCAAGGTAATACATAAAACCTGGCCTGTTAGTGGGTCCTGAGGACAGGAGTTGAGAACCACTGCTCTAAAGGAAACCTCAGGGTCAGACCCAGGCACAAAAGAAGACCTGGGGCTGGAAATCTGCAAAGCAGAATACTAAAGCCTCATCATGAAGAGGCGCCCCCCCCCCCCCCCCCCCCCCTCACCAGAAATACTCAGAAGTCTGGCAAAAGGAAATTTAGGACAGATGGGTCATCTCCACGGTGTCTCTAGGATACAAACCAGAATTTCTGCAGTTTCCACCGTCTCGTTTTCTGAGGTCAAACGTTCCCAAAGATCCAGGTAAAAGGCAATCTCTGTTTCAAGCATTAGACCGATTATTGGCTCAGGGGGTGATCATACAGATCCCAACAGAGGAGCAAGGTTTGGGGTATTATCCAAACCTGTTTACGGTACCAAATGGAGATGTCAGACCCATTCTAGATCTAAGGAATCTAAATCAATTCCTGAAAATCCGTTCCTTTCACATGGAGTCGATCAGGTCAGTAGTTTCTATTCTACAGGGAAGAGAACTTCTGGCGTTCATCGACATCATTGATGCATATTTGCATGTCCCTATATTTCCCGCTCACCAAAGGTTTCTGCAATTTGAAGTAGAACAGCAGCCCTTTTAGTTTGTAGCCTGGCCCTTCGGGCTAGCTACAGCACCCCGGGTGTTCACAAAAGTACTGGCCCCACCTCTAGCTAGGTTAAGGGCACAGGGCATAACAGTCCTGGCATACCTAGACGATCTATTGTTAATAGACCATTATAACCAGTTACCTGGAAAGTCTGGGTTGGATTCTCAACCTAGAGAAGTCTTCCTTAAAACCGCTAAGAAAGCTGGAGTATTTGGGCCTGATCATAGACACAGCCCAGAAAACGGTGTTCTTGCCTCCGGAGAGAGCTGGTGCAGATGGTCAGGTCGAAAAGAAATCCCTCGATTAGCCTTTGCATGAGGCTGTTAGGAAAAATGGTGGCTTCATTCGAAGCAGTTCCCTATGCCCAGTTCCATTCGAGACTGTTGCAAAACAGTATCCTGTCTGCTTGGAACAAAACGATCCAAGCTTTGGAGTTGCCAATGCGGCTGTCCCCAAGAGTGTCCCAAAGCCTCAGTTGGTGGTTACTAACCCAGAATCTGCTGAAAGGAAAATCCTTCAGACCAATTATCTGGAAGATAGTAACGACAGATGCCAGCCTCTCAGGCTGGGGAGCAGTACTAGAGAAAATGACTGTCCAGGGACAGTGGTCAAAAACCGAAAGAGCCTTGCCCATCAACATCCTAGAGATTCGAGCCGTGCGTCTGGCTCTGAAAAGCCTGGACTTCCAGGTTAAGGGATTATCCTGTCAGGATCCAATCCGACAATGCCACGGCTGTGGCCTAAATCAATCACCAAGGGGCACCAAGGGTCTCTCAGCGCAGAGAGAGGGGAACGATATTCTATCTTGGGCAGAAAGGAATGTTCCGTGCCTATCAGCAGTCTTCATTCCGGGAGTAGAGAATTGGCAGGCGGACTACTTAAGTTGCCAGCAGTTATTCCCAGGGGAATGGTATCTTCACCCTGACATTTTTCGGGCTATTTGCCAAAGATGGGGACTCCGGACGTAGATCTTCTAGCGTCCAGGTTCAACATGAACTTAGTCAACTTTGTGTCCAGGTCAAGGGATCCACTCGCATGCGGAACAGATGCGTTGGTGACCCCGTGGGATCAGTTCTCACTGATCTATGCATTCCCCCCTATTCTGTTGCTGCCTCGACTTTGCAGGATCAAGCTGGAAAGAAAGCCAGTATTTCTGGTAGCACCAGCATGGCCCAGAAGGTCATGGTATGCAGAAATCGTAAAGATGAAAGTGGAGGATCCATGGTCCCTTCCACTAAGGCCAGACCTGCTCTCACAGGGGCCGATATTCCATCCTACTTAAGAACGCTAAATTTAACGGCTTGGCTGTTGAAACCCACATACTGAAGAAACGCGGGCATTTCTGGGTCAGTTATCTCTACTTTGATTAATGCAAGGAAGCCAGTGTCCAGAGCTATACATTAGAGTCTGGAAGGCTTATGTTTCCTGGTGTGAATCCAAGAGTTGGCACCCTCAGAGATATATCATAGGCAGAATTCTTGCCTTTCTACAATTAGGCGTAGAGATGAAATTGGCCTTGAGTATTATTAAGGGCCAAGTCTCAGCCTTATCGATCTTATTTCAAAGACTGCTTGCTACACATTCTTTAGTCCGGGGTTTCATGCAAGGCCCTTGGGACTTGAATTTAGTTTTGTCAGTGTTACAAAAACAGCCATTTGAACCGATACAGCATATTCCCTTAGTCCTTCTGGCAAGGAAGCTGGTGTTCTTGGTTGCTATATCCTTGGCAAGGAGGGTTTTAGAATTGGCTGCTCTTTCCTGTAAAGAGCCATATTTGATTATTCATGAGGACAGGGTGGTGTTACGCCCTTGTCCAGATTTTTTGCCAAAAGTGGTCTCAGGTTTTCACCTGAACTAAGATATATTGTCCTGCCATTGTTTTTTCCAAAACCATGTTCCAGGGAAGAAAAGTCACTACATTGTCTTGATGTGGTGAGAGCAGTGAACATCTATTTAAAAGCAACTGCTCAGATTCGGAAGACTGATGTCTTATTTATTCTGCCAGAGGGTTCTAAGAAAGGACAGGCAGCGTCAAAATCCACGGTCGCTAAGTGGATTTGGCAAGTTATAATTCAAACTTATGATTTAGGGGGTAAGATTCCCCCTTTTCAAGTTAAGGCGCACTCTACCAGGTCGGTTAGTGCTTCTTGGGCAATGCGTCACCAGGCCTCCATGGCACAGATCTGTAAGGCTGCAACTTGGTCTTCAGTGCATACAGTCACAAAATTTTATCAGGTGGATGTAAGGAGGTATGAGGATATCGCCTTCGGGCACAGTGTGCTGCAGGCAGCAGTATAAGTTCTCAAGTCTGGGGGTGCCCTACGGGTTGTCTCTCCCTCCCCTCAGATAGCATTGCTATGGGACGTCCCATTAAGTTATTACTTAGGCTCTGTTATCCATGATGTACGATAAAGAAAATAGGATTTTTATAACAGCTTACCTGTAAAATCCTTTTCTTGGAGTACATCATGGGATACAGAGGTCCCGCCCCTCTTTTATGGAGTTTAAGTATATTTCTTTGCTACAGAAACTGAGGTACTCCTGGAAGGAGGAGGGGTTATATAGGGGAGTGAGCTTCCTGTATTGGGTATACCAGTCTCCAATCACCTGGAGGTGGCCTATAACCCATTAAGTAATTACTTAAGGCTCCGTGTCCCATAATGTACTCCAAGAAAAGGATTTTACAGGTAAGCTGTTATAAAAATCCTATTTTTTGTAACATAACACATCACTGGCGGTCATGCAACACTGTACGCAAATTAAATTTATATAATTTTTTCCTACACAAATAAAGCTTTATTTTGGTGGTATTTGGACAATACTGGTAAACTTGTACTTTAAATTAAATCGGAATGCTTTATATTACTTCCATTCCATGAGCCTCCAGCTTCTCTGGGTTCAGATGCTGATCTCCCCTGCACAGAGCCCTTCAAGTAATTGTAAACGTTAGATTTTTTTTCTTTTTTCTTTTAAAACACTTGTCATACTTGCCTGCTCTGTGTAATGGTTTTGCACAGCGTAGCCCCCCCCCCCCCCGTGCTTTTGGCTCCTCCTGCCTTTAAAGAGCCCCCATAGCAAGCGGCAATGTATAGAAAAGAGTGCCCCTGTAGCAAGGTAAAAAAAACTTCTGCCTTTAGAATCACTCACTTCATGTCCCATGAGGCATTGCTCCTCACACATTCACAAGCTCTCAGGCACTTATTGACATGTATGGTGGGAGAAAATGCATCGACTGACCAACTAACCGATTATCAAAATAGTTGACAACGATTTTCATGATCGATTATGCCAATTAGTTGTTTCAGCCCTACTAATAACCTTTGATTTTTGCCACCATTTGCACAGAACACACAGTTTCAAAGAACAGATAACAATTTTTTTTATACGTATACCCCAAAGTCTCCAGTAGGGTTGTCCTGATACCAATACTAGTATCGGTACCGATACTGGGTATCTGCGCGAGTACTTGTACTCGCACGAATGCTCCCGATGCCTAATCCAATACCTGGGAATGAGGCGGAAGTCAGCGGGCGGTAACGGAAGTGACGCTCCATGTCTCCGTCAGAGGTTAAACATCCCGACGCCCATCTTGGTACACCCTGCACTCGGCCGCAGTAAGCCAGCAGCGGACATCTTGTTACGCCCATATAGTTATTGCTGGGTGTAACGAGATGTCCACTGCTGCTTACTGCGGCTGAGTGCAAGGTGTACCAAGATGGGCGTTGCAGCATATAGTATATACTATATGATAAATTACATGAATGATAAGAGGAAAGGAAGAATTTTGCAATGCTATATGTCGTTTATTATGCCAGGCCAGCAATTGCCAATCAGTGCCGCATTTCAGTGGCCATAAGTGCCACCTATCAGTGCTCATAAGTCAGTGCCACCTATCAGTGCTCATAAGTCAGTGCCACCTATCAGTGCTCATCAGTCAATGCCACCTATCAGTGCTCATCAGTCAGTGCCACCTATCAGTGCTCATTAGTGCTACTGTCACATGACATTAAAGTATCGGTATCAGCGAGTACTTGGGAAAAAAAGTATCGGTACTTGTACTCAGTCTTAAAAAATGTGGTATCTGGATAACCCTGGTCTCCACACTTTTTTTTTATTTTCAGCTTGGTTTTAAATGAACAAATAGTATGCAAATAATTACATTAATTTATTTAAAAATGCACGCAACACTACGCAAATTAAATTTATATCATTTTTTTCACACAAATAGAGCTTTCTTTTGGTGGTATTTGATCAACACTGCGCTTTTTATTTTTTATTTTATAAACTAAAAAAGACCGAAAATTTTGAACCCACTGCCACTGTACTAATGACGCTGGCTGGGAAGGGGTTAACATCTAGGGGAAGTCAAGGGGTTAACAATGTGTAATATGTGCTGATTTTACTTTACTACCGGGCTGTTTTTTTCTCCCTGCTCTGTCTGGCCTGCCTGTTCCGCTTGCCTGCAGTAAAACTATTTATTTTGAATGTGTTGCCAACGCACCAGACCCTTTTTAGTAAAGCAGCATTGTACTATTGTGCGTTATGTTGCAGTACTATGGCATTATGTTGCTTTAATGGTTAAGAATAATGCATTAACATGCCCCTTACCACAATGCAAAGGCGTCTAGCCAGCCCAAGTGGGCTGAAAGCGTACACTGTACTACGCATGCACTGCCAGGATAAAGGAAAAAGGAGGTGGCCATAATGCAGTGTGTTCCTGATTCATTCTCTTCTGTATAAACGAATAACATTCAACCTGTCGACAAACTAGCCCAATAACCTTCGATTTGCACAGGACAGATGGCAAATTTTTTATGAGCACACCCCAAAGTCTCCAGATGATGATTTTTTTTTTTTTTTGCCAGCTTGGTATTAAATTAACAAATAGTATGCAAATGATTATGTTAAATCGTTTATAAAGAAAGAAACCTAATATACAATGGACTCAAACCATAAGACTTTGCATTAGACAGCAGATGACAGAATGATGTTGGAATGTTTAGTCTCACTCTTAATATCTTTGTTCCTCATTTAGCAAAGAGGAAGCTGCCAAGGTAAAGATTTCCCAGTGTTTGCCCTTCCAACAGGAAAGCTTGGCAGTGCCCTTTAGTCTGGCACAAAGCGGAAATGCACATGTGTGGAACCTCCGTGATTCAACTTTTAATTATACCCTCTAGGCTCGTGTGTCTGTGTAACAATGTATGCCAAGGAGTGGAGAGGTCATACTTCGTCACTATGAATAGAAAGTTTCCAATTAAAATTTTTAAGTTAACTGTTACATCCCTGGTGCTTTTTACCCACTGCATGAGCACTCAAAACTAACACCAGATGCAAAAAAAAAAAAAAAGTGAACCATAAAAAAAGTGCACATGGTGTACACTTGGTCCTCCTCTAAAGGAGAAGAGACCCTAGCCCTGATCCCCCGGGGCGCAAGACTCCTGATGGGGACTGAGGAACTTGTGGTCCACCCAGCCAATACCAGGCAGACCCAATGAGTTTGTGGTCCACTTACAAAATCTAATTTCTTGGAAGAGTGCAAGCAGTAAAGATTGTCCATCCTCCCAAAATTATTTTTTTATCTTAGATCCCGTCCTCTATATGTTCCTCGTTCAGCAATCGAGGGGATTCAGTCTGTCAAATTGGACAACCATTAATGTATAGATCTCAATCTAGAGGAGGCCTAGGTTGCCCTGACCTGTGGAAATACTTTCTGGCAGCGCGGTTGATTCAATTGACACAATGCCATACCTCACCAATTCATATCCCGTGGCTCCACTTTGAGCGCATTTCAGTGGCTCCCTACTATCTTCCTGGCCTCCTAGTCGCGCTTTGTAGGCCTGAGGGATGTCACTCCGTTTAATGGAGTAGTGGGTCAATCCTTATATATATATATATATATATATATATATATATATATATATATATATATATATATATATATATATATATATATATATATATATATATATATATATATATATATATATATTGTTGCAGTGTAAAGAGAAATACAATATACTTCCCAGGTCTCCTCGTTTAGCCTCATATCTGGGGGAACCTACTTTTCCACTGGCATATACTGCATACGGCATATACTGCAGACCCTGAATTCTCTAGGTGGATTGAAAAAGGCTTGGTGACCCTGAAGTCTCTCACTAAGGAATCCTCCTTCTGTTCATTTACCTATCTCCAACAAAATTACGCCCTCCCTAGATCTGAATTTTATAAAATATCTACAGATCAGACACTTCTATTCATCCATTCCATTACCGGAAGAGGGAGAGGCGTATTCTCTATTAGAGGGTCTATGCGGAGATAGTTCTAGAGATAGAGGGACTATCTCTATTCTATATAGATATCCTTAGGAGTATGGTACCCTATCCAAGTCCCCTGCTATCTAGGGCTGGGAGGAGGAGACAGGCCAGGATTTCACTGCGGAAACAGTGGTTTCCGCAGTCATGGTTTGACATGGTTTCAAATATGAATAAATACACACGTTCCATAGCTCTCAAGGAGACTGTGGTTTTGCTCCAAACACGCTGGTACTATACCCGAGTTAAGTTGCATAAATTTTATCCATTACTGCCTGAATCTTGCTACTGGGAGTGTCCACATAGAGATACACTTCTTCATACCTTCTGGAGCTGCAGAGCTCTTCGGTCACTGTGGCAACATGCCACTCAAATAACTGTGACATACAAGATTTGTCTTCTTTCTGCTAATCTCCCTGAGGTTCCACCTCCTCGCCAAAAACTGGCACACACATTATTTAGTGCCATTCAATGTGCTATTGCTCTTAATTGGCGGTCACCAACAGTACCTTGGTCCCAGGTGCTTCATCTCATGGAGTCCATAAGGCTGATTGAAAGGTTACACCACACTATTATGGACACTATGCGTATCTTTGACCGCAAATGGGAATACTGGTCTGCTTATTAGCCTATTTATTGATTTTTGTGTGTTCCCACTTCTATACAGTCTATTAAGCGTTAATGTAGAAGTTTGATTCAGTTAGCCAGCAATTTTTCTAACCTGATGTCATTTTGGTTTATTTTATTTGTTTTTCTTTAGTATTATGTTAGCAGAGAAATATTTTTTTCTGTTCATATTCAATCTGATATTTGGATAACATAGTGTACAGGACGCCAAGGTTGGGTCCTGGACGGGTGCTATATAGAACCAGTATTTGTGCTGTGGTCCCTTTTTAAAGGAGTCACGGTAGTGTTCAAGGGGTCACCCCGAATGGGTGAGGAATTCCGGGAGTAGAGTCAATCATGAGAGGACTGACTCGCAGTACTCTCTATCTTAATAGAGAGTTATTTGGGACCCGGAATTTGAGAGGCTTCTGAAGTGATATTCAGGTGGGAAAGAGCCTCCACCCCTGACCACAGGGATTCAGCACACAGGGGGTTAAAGGCCTCCAGGAAACAGCTCATAAAAGGCAGGAAATAGTGAAGAGGTGGTGGTGAGGGGTAATAGGTGATTACACCTGTTGTGATGAGATGTGTACCTGTTTGGAGCTGCTAAAGATTCAACAAGGACTTTTTAAACTCTGGGGTGAAGACCCGGCTACACACTGTATGAGCCTTTCTTTGGTTTTCTTTGTGCTGAAGAAAAAGCAGACTTTATTTTGTGCTGAAGATAAGCAGACTTTATTTTATATTTTTGTTCTGTGTGCTGAATGAAGCTTTATTTTTGATTTGATTACAAATAAAAGCCTTGTTGTTTAAAGTTTAAACGGTTTATGTACTTGGTTCCGTGGAGCTATTATACCCAAACTTTTACAATAGATGTTTTCTTTGTGCTTTTCCCTTTGTATTGTTGATACCTTTCAATAAAAATGTTTGTAAAAAACAAAAAAAACAGGCAGACCCCTTTCTTCAGGATGCCTTCCTAAGCAGCTCCAAGTACTAGGTGGGGCTCCCCCAAAGGGAGAGCCCTTTGGAGGGGGAGAACCTGACTATAAGGCCATGTGCCCTCCCCACCCAAGATTTGCAGGACAAGTCTGAGAACCTACACCACTCTCTACATGGCTCAGTAGATTTTTAAATCATCTTTGCTTGATCTGGGTGGTGCCACCTGCAGCTTGAATTTTGACCGTTTTAGCAGGAATTAATTAACATTTAAGCCGTCTATGGCTAGCTTTACATGGACAGAGGGAAGAACATTCTGGCAGATCCTACTCAGAATGTATTTGCCATGGTTGCACAGAAAAAAGACCCAATGGGAGAGGGAGAACCTAGAGTGTCAATGATCATGAGAATAGTGAGGAATTAGCCCAGAACTACACGGGAGAATCTTGTCAATGATCTCATGGCAGCTTGGACCATAGTCACCAAGAAAACAATTGGTAACACACTACACTGTGAAGGACTGAAATCCTGCAGCGCCCGCAAGATCCCCCTGCTCAAGAAAGCACATGTACAGGTCCGTCTGAAGTTTGCTAATAAACCTCAGAATGATTCAGAGGAGAACTGGGTGAGTGTTGTGGTCAGATGAGACCAAAATCGAGCTCTTTGGCATCAGCTCAACTCGCCGTTTTTGGAGGAGGAGGAATGCTGCCTATGACCCCAAGAACACCATCCCCACCATCAAACATAGACTTGGAAACATTATGCTTTGGGGGTGTTCTTCTGCTAAGGGGACAGGACAACTTCACCGCATCAAAGGGACGATGGACGGGGCCATGTACCATCAAATCTTAGGTGAGAACCTCCTTCCCTCAGCCAGGGCATTGAAAATAGGTTGTGGATGGGTATTCCAGCATGACAATGACACAAAACATATGGCCAAGGCAGCAAATGACTGTCCCAAGAGGAAGCACATTAAGGTCCTGGAGTGGTCTAGCAAGTCTCCAGACCTTAATCCCATAGAAAATATGTGAAGGGAGCTGAAGGTTCGAGTTGCCAAACGTCGGCCTCAAAACCTTAATGACTTGGAGAGGATCTGCAAAAAAGGGTGGGACAAAATCCCTCCTGAGATGTGTGCAAACTTGGTGGCCAACTACAAGAAACGTCTGACCTCTGTGATTGCCAACAAGGGTTTTGCCACCAAGTACTAAGTCATGTTTTTGAGAAGAAATACTTATTTCACTCATTAAAATGCAGGACATTTTTGTTGTTGTTCTGTCTCTCACTGTTAAAATAAACCTACTATTAAAATTATAGACCAAGTATTTCTTTGTCAGTGGGCAAAAGTAACAAAATCAGCAGGGATTCAAATACAATATAATAAATGTTTTGCTTTTTGGTTTTAATACTGCTTTAAAGCAGAAATTAAGTTAAAAACTCTCACCTATGCTTTCAACGGTTTGACACTCCCGAGGTCCTGCACAGGCACTGGGTTCTTCCATCTTGCTTGATTACTGGATGACATCACAGCCCCGCATGCATGGGAGTTAAGTCTAAAATACTCTACTAGTTTTTTTTCGTAGTACAGTGATCTCCCCTACAGACCCCCCTTGCTAGAAAAGTCAGCCCTCTCGGCCATTGGCGCAATCAATATTTTTTTTTAACCAAAATATGTAGCAGAATACATATTGGCCTAAATTTATGAAGACATTTCTATTTTGTTTGTTTTCTTTTTATACATTTTTTTTATTGGATAGGTGTTATAGCAGAAGGTAAAATATATTTTGTTTTTCAAAATTTTGAGTTTTTTTATAGCGGCAAAAATAAAAACCCAGTGGTGATCAAATACCACCAAAAGAAAGCTCCATTTGTGGAGAGAAAAAAAATTATATAGATTTCATTTATGTACAGCGTTGCATGATCGCGCAATTATCAGTTAGAGTAACGCAGTGCCAAAAGGCAAAAAATGGCATGGTCATGAAGGGGGTAAAATCTTCCGGAGGCCAAGTGGTTAATGGTAGTGACAGACTGTCACAATTGCTGTATATTAGTTTTGATTTTGCGCACACAATGGCTTCCTCTGTCTCACATACAGTGCCTTGCAAAAGTATTCACCCCCCTTGGCATTGTTCTTGTTTTGTTGCCTCATAAACTGGAATTAACATGGATTGTTTGAGCATTTACATCATTTAATTTACAGAACATGTCCACAACTTTGAAGATGTTGTTTTTTTTTTTTTTTTTTTATTGTGAAGCAAACAACAAATAGGTCAAAATAACAGAAAAAGTCAATGTGCATAACTATTCACCCCCCTAAAGTCAATACTTTGTAGAGCCACCTTTTGCGGCTATCACAGCTCCAAGTCGCTTTGGATAAGTCTCTGTGAGCTTGCCACATCTTACCACTGGGATGTTTCCCATTCCTCCTTGCAAATCTGCTCCAGCTCCATCAAGTTGGATGGTTTCACGCTTGTTTCTGACCACAGATTTTCTATTGGATTGAGGTCTGGGCTTTGACTAGGCCATTCCAACACATTTACATGCTTCTTAAACCACTCAAGTGTTGCTTTAGCAGTGTGTGTTTGGGGTCATTGTCCTGCTGGAAGGTGAACCTCCGTCCTCGCCTCAAATCACACACAGAGTGGTACAGGTTTTGCTCAAGAATATCCCTGTATTTAGCACCATCCATCTTTCCTTCAGCTCTGACCAGTTTCCCAGTCCCGACTGCTGAAAAACATCCCCACAGCATGATGCTGCCACCACCATGTTTCACTGTGGGGATGGTGTTCTTTGGGTGATGTGATGTGAAGTTCCTTGGTCTTCATGGCAGTGTTTGGTTAGTGGTGCCTCTTGCTTAGGTGTTGCAGCCTCTGGGGCCTTTCAAAAAGGTGCGTCTATGTAATGACAGATCATGTGACACTTAGATTGCACACAGGTAGACATCATTTCACTAATTATGTGACTTCTGAAGGTAATTGGTTGCACCGGAGCTTTTTATGGGCTTCATAACAAAGGGGGTGAATACATACGCACATGCCAATTATCAGTTTTTTATTTCTGAAAAATAGTTTTATGTATATATTCTTCTAATTTTACTTCACCAACTTAGACTATTGTGTTCTGATCCATCACATATAATTCAGATTAAAAAAAACCATTGAACTAAAGGCTGTAATGTAACAAAATAAGCAAAAAGCCAAGGGGGGTGAAGGCACTGTATGTGACTAATGTGTATTATAAAGGAACGCTGGAATAAACATCATCATCTCCATTTATCACTCCCCTCCCAACATTCTTTATTCCTTTGAAAACAAAATTCAGTTCAGCTGAACCTAAAAGGAGGTTTTTTGTTCTCCATTCTTGTCTGCCTGAAACTGCTACAGGTACACCTACATGATTCCATTGTGGTGAAAGATTGTGTTTTTGTTTTTTTTTACTCCCCATCCTAGTTTCAGGACTACAACACTCTTCTGGGTGAGTCACTGGGACTAGTATGCACACAGGTAAGTTATGGGACTCCTGAAGGCACCATAGCACAATGCATTTTAGTTTCTTATTATATCATTTTAGTTTCTTATTATATCATTTTAGTTTCTTATTATATCATTTTAGTTTCTTATTATATCATTTTAGTTTCTTATTATATCATTTTAGTTTCTTATTATATCATTTTAGTTTCTTATTATATCATTTTAGTTTCTTATTATATCATTTTAGTTTCTTATTATATCATTTTAGTTAGGGCGATATTCTAGTATAAAAGATGATTGGGAGGTGACTCATCTGTGTGAGAATTGGAGCGATCGAGGCTTTTGAGTAATTTCCAAGTGTTCTTTCCTGCAATGTGCAGCATGTATGTATGCATGCATTTGGTGCTTTTGATCACTTATTTTTACTGAACCCGAATCGGCTTTTTTTTTTTTTGCATTCCACTGGGAACTTTCCTCTTATGAGATATTTACAGCGACATGTTTTACTAGACTGTAACAGGAAGAACTTATGCAACATAATAAATATTGTTATCTTTTCAAGTTCTCTCTTTTGATTGTGGAAAATGATATTGCATATTTATTAACTTAGGGAAATTATTTAATTTCCTTAAGCCAGTTTTACTCCAATGCTATGCGTGTAGTTTGACTCTTTCTCAACTTTGTAAAACGTTCTGTGAAAGCGACCATTTCCTCCCCCACCGCTCTCTTTAGATATGGTGTGCAAAATGAAATGCACAGTACATCCTGGTACTGGATGTGGCTGACCCCCTTTCTTCCATGTGACAGCTCTGTCACAGGGTGGCATCGATGGAGTCTATAGGTCTGTGTAAGCTCCGAAAATTTGGCTTGGAAATTTACACAGGGCTTTCTTTTCCTGGTCCTAGCGACCAAATGGAGGGGAATTGGACCAATGAAAGCTAAGTGTTGTAGGGAAAAGGGGGAATTTGGAGGAGGAGTAGGAGGTTGGGAAAAAAAAAACGTTTATACTCACCTAGGTTGATGCAGCATCGCTCTGATGCTGCATCTGTCCCTTGCCAGCTCTGCACTGAGAACTGAGCGATCAAACCCTGCTGATCATTCAGTTCTCCCCTCTGCTCTGACCATCGAGCTGATGCTGCATCTGTCCACCACCGGTACTGCACTGAGAACTGAGAGATCAAACATTGCTGATCGTTCAGTTCTCCCCTCCAATGTGAGCAGAGTGGTGACTGTCAGTCATCGGCTATGCTCTGCCCATTAAGGGCTGTGCAGGGGGTAGGAGTGGCTGGCTCAGTCTACCAACGTCTCGCTGAGCGGCAGAGCCAGCTGCCGGTTCAGGCCTCTGGGTGGATCCCGACTGCAGACACTCCCACTAAAAGACTAATTGAAATTTCAGCTAGTGCAGGGAATGATGGGAAAGATGTTTTGGGCTTCTAAAAAGAAATGTCCCCTGGAATATCCAATGACAAGTGCCTAAAGCCTTGTACACACTAATAGTTTAAAAAAAAAAAAAAAACTGAGGAGAAGCGCAGGATCTGGCGGAGGAGTTCTGTCCTCTTATCTGCTGCCAACCACTGAGACAAGGTAGGGGTGGAGATGAGGGGGTTACCGCAGCCACATGAAATGGCCTGGACGGGCCGGATTCGGCCCAAGGACCTTGTGTTTGACACGTGTGATTTTTAGCAGATGATTTATATGTATACTTCACCCCTCTATCTAGCGGTTTTAATATAATACTTCAAATTGTTTTCTACAGCTCCTGCCAGCAACTATAGCGCTGCCCCTCCTAAGAAAGACCAGCAAGAGCAGATATCGACTTACCTGAAGCAGGTGAAAGAGGCACTGGGAGAAGAGAATTATAAGCGCTTTTCTGCAGCCCTCACCTCCTACAAGAAGACGGACAACTATGACACAATGGTGTGCGAGATTGCATCTTTGCTTACAGAGAAACCAGAGCACTACCCTCTGCTGAGAGGTGAGAGAATGCAGTCTATTCTATACATTTACATATTCTTATCAAATAGTAAACTTAAAATGGTTGTAAAGTCTAAACCTTTTTTACCTCAATGCATTAACATAAAAAATGTTTAGGTATCAACATCCCCCCCCCCTTTTACTTACCTTAGCCCTCATTCAATCCAGCGCCGTGCATGTCTGCAGATCTTTTCTCCCCTCACTTCCGTGTCTCGCTGGCTTTGCTGGTGCATCGGGAGCCTCCCAGTGCTGTCAATCAAAGCCAGTGACGAGGGAGCTGGGGTGGCGGGGCCGAGCGCCTCTGTCTGTGTCAATGGACACAGCAGCAGGACTCGGGTGAGAGCATGCACGAGTGCCCCCGAGGGAAAGGGGCCAGGAGCGCCGGCGGGGGGGGGACCCGAAAATAGGAGTTTCGTGGCCACTGGAATTGCACAGAGTAGGTAAGTTTAGACATGTTTGTAAAGGTCCGTTATATTTTTTTAAAATAACAATCACTTTAAAACAAGCCCTCACTGATCTCTTTAGCGGCAGACACTGTCGTGCATTCAGTACTGCTGCTGTGAGCTTTGATGAATAAAGGGGTTGTAAAGGTTCGTGTTTTTTCACCTTAATGCATTCTGTGCATTAAGGTGAGAAAACACCTGTCAGTGACCGGCCCCCCAGCCTCTTCCCCCCGCCCATTTTACTTACCTGAACCCTCAAACTTGTCCCACAGGGACGCGCCGTCTCTCTGCCAGGGGGTTCTCGGCTGTTGATTGGATAGATTGATAGCAGCGCAGCCATTGGCTCCAGCTGCTGTCAATCAAATCCAATGACCGGGGGCGGGGCCAAGTCTTGCATTCTGCCTCTATGGACGCTGAATGCTGGACTCGATAGCACGCCTGCAAGGTAACCCCCCAGGAGAGCGCTTCACCTAGGGGGTTATCTGATGCGGGGAGGAGCCGAGGGACCCCAGAAGAGCAGGTTCGGGGCCACTCTGTGCAAAACGAGCTGCACAGTGGAGGTAAGTATGACATGTTTGTTATTTTAAAAAAAAATAAAAAATGAACCTTTAGTGTCTCTTTAAGTTGTTCTTCTCTTAGCAGTCAAGAGCAGGTCATGTTCTCCCACAGCCCCTGTTACTGCTAGGAGGGGGGAGCTGAGCTGCTGAATGGTTATGATGTTAACAATACTGACTTAGTATTTTTTTTTTTAATATTTTTTTCTGTATTAGAATTTCACAGGTTTGTCCGGGTTCCTCACAAGAAAATGTTTAACAAGCTATGTGAGGACTTAACCGGAAGCAGTGCTAGCAAGAAAAAGCCTCTAGAGATGCCCCAATGCAGCAATGAGAGATCATCAACACCCACACCGCAAGACCCAATAGCATCTGAAGATATCCACAAGCTGGGTCCAGAGGCTGCTAGTTTCAATGGGGACTCTACTGACAAGTCTGAAAGTAAGCGCAACTTCTAACAATGGTCTTATTGCCATGGTACGATAATCCTTGCTGCCCTATGTGGCGCCTCGAATCTTGGCCAAGGGTTGTGGCTCTGCAAACATGCAAGGCCCCCTACTGTGACCTAAGAGTCTCCCAAGATGGCTCCAAAGGCTGGAGCAGTACGAAGAAGAATATCACAGAGGTTGGATACAGGGAATTTTCGTGTATTTATTGTAAATAAATGTTCTTTTTAAAAAAATATCTCTTGTAAATAAAATGCTAATGTCATTTAATACCCTCCGATGACAGGTTTTCTTTAATTAAAGCACAGATTACATTATAACAAATACTTTGGTATATTACGTTGTTATGCGTTACATTACTTTACATTATAACAAATGTGCTTTAAAGATAAACGCTATTATTTGATACCACCTCCATGAAAATTCTCCATCAGGCTCACAGGTATGCGGTTTATATTCTCAGATGTGTTTTTATAAATTTCCGCCTGGCCTCCAAAAGTAAAAAATAAGACGGCAAAGTTTAATGTTATATTTAGTAATAAGAATGAGTGCCAAGACTTTATCTGAACTTGAACACCCTTTTGTTGTCTCTTCCTCTTTCCTCTGCCAAGTTTCTGGCCAAGCTGAAAATCCCAGTGAGGAACCAGTGCATATTTATCCGCTTCCTTTTAGGACTGTAGCAGGTAGGTAGGTTTGTGCAGCTTTGTGAGTGCTGCATGCATTAATCGAACGTACATGCACTATAGTATGCTTGCAGTTTTAACCTTCAGTACCACTCCACTTTTGAAAAATGTTATAGTCCTAACTCCCCCTTCCTTGAAAAATAAAGTTCACCCTAAATGAGATGACAACGAAAAAAAAAAAAAAAAAGTGTGCTCCAGACAATCTTCTCAAGAGTCCTCTAGTGTTACTTTCACACATAACAGCAGAAAGGCAAAATACAGCCAGTGCGTTTCAGGGGCCAAAAATTTCCCTTCATCAGGGCTATAAAACAAGAACCCGAAGAAGCGATTCAAATAGAGGTATTGGTGAAGGTTAGGCCAACTCTCCACTAGAGAGTGTTAAAGAAACAAAAAAAAACAAAAACTGGTTACATCTTAAAGTGGTTGAAAAAAACTAAGAAAGCATATCCTTGTATAGTATGTACTTGCCTCTATCCAAAGCACCTAGTGTGATTTCTTTCTCCTCTCTCATTAATTTTCTATCTGCCTGTGTCACTTATGACCGTCTCTGCAGGTGGTCGGCAACCCGTCGATCTCGATCCAGCCGTTGATTGCGTGCAGGCAACGTGTAGATTGTGACCCTTCCTTGCCGAGTCTCAGAACTTGGACAGGAGGGGCAGCTAGGGTTGCCACCTCATATCCCTTTAAACCTGAACACATATGAATTACACGGGTTCTGAGGCTTATTTATTGCAGATAAGGCACCAAGTGAGTTTAATTACCACCTTAATCGGCCACAGAACCTGTGTAATTCATATGTGTTCAGTTTTAAAGGGATGAGGTGGCAGCTCTAGGGGCAGCAGGGGCGACATGTACTGAAATCGATCCCTTATAATTTCTTCCTGCAGCAGCTGAAAGGCGGCTTCTCCACTCCCTCCCACCAACATTTAGCTGCTATCGTAGGAAAATATAGGGGATCGATTTAGGTAAATGCTGCCTCTGCCACTCTTCTTGTCCAGTTTTTCCTTTCTTCTGCTGTCTGGTCCCCCCGTGTGCTCCCCTGTCCCCCTGCGGCGCTACCAGCTTCCCCTCCTCTCCTCTCCAACCAGCTTCTAAGGGGGATGTTTCAGGATGGAGAGCGGGAGAAGGGGTCAATAATTATGTGCTTTTTTCGAATGAACACAATGAGTGATTGATAACAATCACTCGCTGTGTTTATTCATAACTAAAGCATAGTAAACTATGTTTACTATGCTTCAGTTTGAATGAACAAGAAGCCACTCGGCACAGAGCACTTCCCATTCATTCACTGTCCAGTGCAGCTGAGGCTGCAGACAAAGGGACTGCGGAATCTCAGTCCATTTCTCTGTTATAAAAGTGAGACTTAAGGGATTTGATTGGACACCTGATATTTCAACAAAGTCCCCTAATAAGACTCGTAAAAAAAAAAAAATTGTAAAAAAGAATTTTAAAAATTGCAAAAAAATAATAAAGAATAAAATAAAAAACTACTGACGCCACCCGCTGCTCTACTGACTGACTGACATCGTCCACTGCTCTACTGACACTGTCCGCTTTTAAGGTAGGCCAAGTTTATATTTTTCCAGTTACATTTGTTTTATTATATTTTTCTAAGTTTCCCTTACTATTTAGTTAGGCCTTGCTAGTTAACTTTAAAAAAAAAAAAAAAGGCCGCAGAAACCCCAGTGATCTTCGATCTCTTTCATGTTGTTCAGGTAGGTCTCCACCTCTCAAAGGTTGCCTACCCCTGGTCTATGCTGATAACAGACACACCCAGGAGAAAAGCCTCTCCATAGCTAGCACACAGTGGATGATTGACAGCCTCAGCTGTGCATGTTTCCCTATGAGGCTGTTTACAGGTGGGTTGTCTATCCCCTCCACTCAGGTTTCAGATTACACTCAGCTCTATACTATGCAGTTTGTGATATCAGTTCAGGCGCCCGCTGCCTTCTGAAGCTCAAAAATACTGTATAAAATCTGGACTTTGAACATATGTAGAGGATGGAGGCTGCAGATAAACAGGTACAGCTTATGTAGGAGGATTTACTTCCTCTCTGTGTATAACCTGAGGCCAGTCACTTCACTGGGTATATGTGAGGGTTGACAACAACTTTCTTCTACATTTTCACTGACCTTGACTTTTATGTCTTTGGCTACTACATATCGATACCACATGGGGTACCACTTGGGTTTCCTTTCGGCATTCAGTGAAGGCTCCAATGTTGGGACAGCCCAGTTCTAAAAGCTGACCTGATCTGCTGGTCATATGATGTACTATTTCATCAATGTTGTCTTTCCACAAATGTGTGTACTACAATGTCCATATATCTGGTCTGGTAGTTGCAAGAAATCCATCGGATTTCAATATTGATTGGGATTGTATGATTAGGCAGTGGAAACGAGTTTATTAGAGAGCACCGCACATATGCATGTGTCGTGGAAAAACCCACCATACTCTTTTGGGCTAATAAGCGCACATTTCGTCTATTGGTATAATCCATCTTACGCTAATACGCGCCCTTTCAGTATAATGCATCTGGGATCTTAATCCATGTCTCCCGCATTTCCCCAGAAAACAGACATAATCACCATCTTACCTCCATCGCTCCTTCATCTGCCCTCATCTCTTCCTGGGAGCCAACTTTTATTCATATAAACAATAAAGCCTTGTGGTTTCACAATCGACAAATCAAGCACAGGCATTCCCTCAAACAGGAGAGGTTATACAACAACCAATGAACAATGACTAGGGGAGTCCTATGGGCGTGTCTGGGCAGGGGCAGCATATACCATCTCCCGCCCCCTGTCTCTGTCTGGGCGGGGGCAGCATTGTACCATCTCCCGCCCCCTGTCTGCCTGGGCGGGGGCAGCATGTACCATCTCCCGCCCCCTGTCTGTCTGGGCGGGGGCAGCATGTACCATCTCCCGCCCCCTGTCTGTCTGGGCGGGGGCAGCATGTACCATCTCCCGCCCCCTGTCTCCTGTAAGCTATCTTCAGCTAGAAACGGGAAGCTTGAGATCATGAACTCCGCCCCCGACCACAACGACTCAGACTCCCATTTTTACCGTTTGTTCGTGAATCCTTATTCTGCATTGTTCGGAGAACAAAGCATACCCGGACTATACTACCGTCTCTGTGGATGGGAGATTATCTGCAGGTGTACACCATGGCACCCCAAAAATAGTGGTGATCAGGCATACAGGGGTGACACGAGCACACATCCGCTAAACCGATAATGTCTTTGCAGAGCAAACACATCCCCCCCAGACGATCGTTCTGTGCATCGCACAGGGGCCCTTCGCTGGTGGACATATCCCCACTCTGCAAACATTTCTCTACATCCCCAAGGAGCTTTTCACCACCAAACGGATCTCAACCAGTGCCAGTCTGCCCCAGTCAGCTTTTTAGAGCAGGCTGCAGGAGAACTAACACTGGGAGACACTATGACAATACATATTAAAATACATCTTCATAAAATTTCCACAACGGCATGGAACTAAGTAGGATTAAAAAAATGCTAAGGGGTCCATGTATTAATATTTTGACACAAGATTCACACAACCTTCACGCAGGATTCACTCATCCTTCCAATTAAATTCAATTTAGAAATATGTGTGAATTCCAGATGAAAGTTGTTTGAATCTTTTCCTGGAAACATTTGTAAATTGAACTCTAAGGCCCCTTTCACATTGACGGACCAATCGGGTCGGCCTGTCAGTTTTTCAGGCAGACCCTATCGGAACCATCCATTGCTGTCTATGGAGCAGCGGATGTCAGCGAGACCCGCCGACATTCAATCTGTACCTGTCCCCAAATAACAGACAGATGGGGGATCCGTTCCCCATCTGTATGGCAGTTGGATTGAAATGGACAAGCGGTCTGTTTCCTTCTGACTGCCCCATAGAGAATAGTGGGCTGTGTACATGTCCGCTCTTCAGCAGAGCAGTGGACACGAACCTATCATCCTCCTGCTCAGTGGGGATCAGTGGAGAGATTACAACTTTGGGATGAATTAGAGTAGAGACTGTGAGCCAGGACTTCTCATCCAACATAAGTTCCCCGTGACTAAGCTCCGGGGGACGGAGTGAAATGCATTGGGGGACTGGCCTGGTTGTAGTCCAGGCTGAGGTTGCCACTTCATTTATTGCTGCCTCTCAAACCGCACTTGACGGCCCAACCTTCATGACGTTCTGGTCCTAGACAGACTCGAACAGGATCTTTATTTAAATAGCCCTGAAGAAGGGGGAGTCCTTGGTCCCCCCGGAAACACGTTGGCTTTGTTCTATCAGCCTTAACCTTATTAAAGCTGTTTATTTCTCAATTATTGCATTTTGGGCACTCCTTTACATTTATCTCCTTTATTCATGGCAGCAGGACACCATAGATGTCACCCTTCCTTTCTCGTCCAACATCAGTGCCTGACCTCACAAATGGGCTTCTGGATGAATGGTCAAACATTCCTATAGACACATTTCTAAACCTTGTGGACAGCCTTCCCAGAATAGTTGAAGCTGTTATAGCTGCAAAGGATTGGCCAACTCAATCTTTAACCCTACGGACTAAGACTGGGATGCCATTAAAGTTCATGTGCGTGTAAAGGCAAGCGTCCCAATACTTTTGGCAATATAGTGTATGTTCCCATTCATTCAGGTGGAAATGGACAGGCAGTCTGTTTCCTTCTGACCGCCCCATAGAGAATAGTGGGCTGTGTGCATGTCCGGTCTTTAGCAGCGTAACGGACACGAACCTATCATCCTCCTGCTCAGCGGGGATCAGTGGAGAGTTTACCCGCTGAGCAGGCGGATCCGCTGCTGGAGTTTATCCCGTGTGAAAGGGGCCTTAATGGAAACTTCAATATGTAACTTGGTCATACCTCCATTCCCCCATCCTTCTAAACAGCATGGATGGAAGAATCTCTCCAGCTGGCTATTCCATGACTGTCTTCCATGAATTTACCACCCACCGTGATTCTAACAGCCCGACGGGACCGCCGCGGTCGTGGCCTTTTTAACTCTTGCTCCAGAGTTTGACAGGTGGCACCACCTGTCAGGCTTTGCCCATTGAGATCAATGGGCCTGCACTGCAATTGCAAACCAAATGCTTGGCTATCAGTTGGGGTGCGGCCGCAATTAAATAAAAGAAAATAAGCAAAAGAGGCATCCGAAAGGGGCCATCACGGATCTCCTTTCAGAGGGTGGTAAGCAGTACCACCTGCCTGAAGAATCCCAAAAATAATCACGAAAATTCCATTTAAATCTAAAGAAAGTCCATGCACAACTGATGCGTGTGTGGCCAACATTACAGTAATATTTTTCCACAGATTTCCTTACTGAAGAATAGTAACTTGACTGTCCTGACCTTGTGGGAACAGGAAGAAATATTTCCTTATGGCGATTTTTTTTTTTTTTGTTTGTTTTCATCTTCTTCCTGGACCAAGGCTGCCAGAAATGGAAAGGTTGAGCTTTCAAATACGAGTGTCCTCATGTTTTAGCAGAGTTTAATTATGCAAAGAAGCTAAAAAAAAAAAAATGGGTTGTAGCAGACGTCGAATTCAAGAGAAATTCACTGGAAAAAGTTCAGTGATCCAATGCAAATATATGATTTGCAAAAAACAGCGGTATCTTTCTCCTTAACAATTAAATCTGTTGATATTCGTTAGCCATTTGCAACATTTCATTGGAAATTTTTACACAGGAAAAAGGTTTATAGACCTTCTAATCAGTAGATTTCATCTCGTCCTGCATTGACCCCTGCCAGGTTCCAGGGAAGTCTGGTGCAGTTAAAAGGTACCTGTACATTAACACCTCTTTCACACTGGGGCCGCGTTTGCGTTAAAGTGCCACTTTTCAGTCGCTAGCAGGGCGCTTTTAACCCCAAAGAAGGGGTTAAAAACTCCTGTGTTGCGGCGCTTCTGAATCGCTTTTCAGGCGCTTCATAAGCGCTGCTCATTGATTGCAATGGGCAGGGGCATTTTGGGAGTACAATATACAGCACTCCCAACCCGCCCCAAAGATACTGCTTGCAGGACTTTTTCCGAACGTTCCACAAGTGCACCACCCCAGTGTGAAAGCACCCATTGCAGAGGATGGGAGGCAGTTTTCAGGCGCCATTTCTTGCGCTAAAACTGAAAACTGCCTCAGTGTGAAAGGGGTATAAAATTCACACCAGAGTACGTCAACTTTGCCGAATGTCATTATTATTGTAAGCATAAAAAGCACCTTTACTTATCATGAATAGACCCTTTCTTGGCAACCAAGGTCTCTTGGTGTCTGGTTTCCAATCAGTAGCACAAGAGAGTATTTTGTTTATTTTAAATACATACCAGGTAGCCTACTGTCTACATGATTCTCTTACCTTTGTGTGTGACAGAAAAATAGTTACCGTATATACTTGAGTATAAGTCAAGATTTTCAGCCCTTTTTTTGGGCTGAAAGTGCCCCCCTCGACTTATACTCGAGTCACTGCCGTCTGCCTACATGATCAGTATGTCATGCAGGCAGACGGCGGCCAGCGTGTGCTACATACCATTCGGCAGCCTCTCACTGTTCAAAAGCCGCGCCTCCTCCTCGTCTGTGATAGGCAGAAAACTCCATTTCCCAGCAGCCTATCACGGACATTCTCTCATCCTCGTCCATGGTATGAGGATGAGAGAATGTCCGTGATAGGCTGACTGCTGAACAGTGAATGGCCGCCGAATAGTAATAGCACACGCTGATCGGTGGATGCAGAGCAGCACACGGAGGCATACACAGGGACACATGCACACATACACAGGGACACATGCACATATACACAGGACACATGCACAGGACACAGTGAGGCATGCAGCTCCAGATGGGCATTGTTGACCCTCTTTTTCCACTTACAGTAGCTGCTGCATTTCTCACCCTCGTCTTATACTCGGGTCAATATGTTTTTCCCATTTTTTTGTGGTAAATTAGGGTCTCAACTCATACTCGGATCGACTTATACTCGAGTATATACGGTAATAGTTTATTTCCAAGGTTATAGTGAATTTTGAGAACCCCTGCCACTATATTGCCAAAAGTATTGGGACACCTGCCTTTACACGCACGTGAACTTTAATGGCATCCCAGTCTTAGTCTGTAGGGTTCAATATTGAGTTGGCCCACTACTTGCTTTGTGCACTGGTCCAAATCATTTGGTGGAGGGGGATTATGGTGTGGGGTTGTTTTTCAGGGATTGACCTTGGCCCCTTAGTTCCAGTGAAGGGAACTCTTAAGGCGTCAGCGTACCAAGACATTTTGGACAATTTGATGATCCTAACTTTGTGGGAACATTTTGGGGCTTGCCCCTTCCTGTTCCAACATGACTGCGCAAAGCAAGGTCTAAAAAGCTATGCAGTGGAATAACGTTTTTACAGGATGTCTCTAATTTACAAGCCAACCTCAATGCACTGTCTAATTGGGCGACTATGTGGCAGATGAGGTTTAATGTTGATAAATGTAAAGTTATGCACTTGGGGGCTAAGAATATGCATGCATCATACATACAAGGGGAGTACAACTGAGGGAATCAATGGTGGAGAAGGATCTGGGGGTTTTGGTAGATCATAAGCTCAATAATAGCATGCCAAGTTGTGGGTTCCAAAGCGAGCAAAGTCCTTTCTTGTATTAAGAGAGGTATGGACTCCAGAGAGAGAGAGAGAGATAATTTTGCCCCTGTACAAATCATTAGTAAGACCTCAACTGGAATATGCAGTTCAGTTTTGGGCACCAGTTCTCAAAAACGATATCGGGGGTGCAGAGAAGGGCAACCAAACTGATAAGAGGCATGGAGGAGCTCAGCTATGAGGAAAGATTAGAGGAACTGAATTTATTCACACTTGAGAAGAGGAGGGATATGATCAACATATATAAGGGGTCCATATAGTAAACTTGTTGTTGAGTTATTCACTTTACGGTCAACACAGAGGACAAGGGGGCACTCTTTACATCTAGAGGAAAAGAGATTTCATCTCCAAATACTGAAAGGTTTCTTCACAGTAAGAGCTGTGGAAATGTGGAACAGACTCCCTCCAGAGGTGGTTCTGGCTAGCTCAGTAGATTGCTTTAAGAAAGGCCTGGATTCTTCCCTAATTGTACATAATATAACTGGGTATTAACATTTAGAGGTAAAGTTGATCCAGGGAAAATCCGATTGCCTCTCTGAAATTCAGAAGGAATTTTTTCTCTGTAGCAAATTGGATCCTGCTTTTTTATGGTTGAATTACATGGACTATGTAACTATAAAGACATGGATGAGTGCGTTTGGGGTGGGGGAACTTGACTGGCCTGCACAGAGACCTGACTTCAACCTGATAGAACAACTTTGGAAGGAATTAGAGTAGAGAGTGTGAGCCAGGACTTCTCATCCAACATAAGTTCCCCGTGACTAAGCTCTGGCGGATGGAGTGAAATGCATCGGGGGCGTGGCCTGGTTGGAGTCCAGGCTGAGGTTGCCACTTCATTTATTGCTGCCTCTCAAACCGCATTTGACGGCCGAACCTTCATGACGTTCTGGTCCTAGACAGACTCGAACAGGATCTTTATTTAAATAGCCCTGAAGAAGGGGGAGTCCTTGGTCCACCGGAAAGACATTGGCTTTGTTCTATCAGCCTTACCCTTATTAAAGCTGTTTATTTCTCAATTATTGCATTTTGGGCACTCCTTTACATTTACCTCCTTTATTCATTGCAGCAAGACACCATAGATGTGCGACTTCCAGGGGGTCACCCTTCCTTTCTTGTCCAACATCAGTGCCTGACCTCACAAATGGGTTTCTGGATGAATGGTCAAACATTCCTATAGACACATTTCTAAACCTTGTGGACAGCCTTCCCAGAATAGTTGAAGCTGTTATAGCTGCAAAGGATTGGCCAACTCAATCTTTAACCCTACGGACTAAGACTGGGGTGCCATTAAAGTTCATGTGCGTGTAAAGGCAAGTGTCCCAATACTTTTGGCAATATAGTGTATGTTCCCATTCATTCGGATGGAAATGTACAGGCAGTCTGTTTCCTTCTGATCGCCCCATAGAGAATAGTGGGCTGTGTGCATGTCCGGTCTTCAGCAGCGTAACGGACACGAACCTATCATCCTCCTGCTCAGCGGGGATCAGTGGAGAGTTTACCCGCTGAGCAGGCGGATCCGCTGCTGGAGTTTATCCCATGTGAAAGGGGCCTTAATGGAAACTTCAATATGTAACTTGGTCATACCTCGATTCCCCCATCCTTCTAAACAGCATGGATGGACGAATCTCTCCAGCTGGCTATTGTCTTCCATGAATTTACCACCCACCATAATTCTAACAGCCTGACGGGACCTTCGCGGTCACGCCATTTTTAACACTTGCTCCAGCGTTTGACAGGTGGCACCACCTGTCAAGCTTTGCCCATTGAGATCAATGGGCCTGCACTGCAACTGCAAACCAAATGCTTGGCTCTCAGTTGTGGTGCGGCCGCAATTAACCACTTAATACCCTTAGGCCGTCCTATGACGGCCTCGACTTTCCGGGGTTATATCTGAATGATGCCTGAGGCTACAGACATCATTCAGATATCAGCATTTTCAGCTGGTGATTCCGTACACCATAAGAACGATCATAGCGGCTGTTCCGCTGCTTGATCGTTCTTACGGGCGGCGAAAGGGGACGTCCCGCCCCCTCCGGTGCTTCTACCGACTCACCTCAGCAGTCGGAGAGCGGATCCGCCGGCCCCAGGTGGTCGCCGGAGTCTCTATGATCGTTCGGAGGCCAGGCGCGATGTTATGACGTCACGCCTGGCCTCTGCATTCAAAAAAACGGCGCCGCTTCGGCTGGGAAGCAGTGATCTTTTTTTTTTTAAGCTTCCCAGCCTAGTGGGTGAGATGTGGGGTCTTACTGACCCCATATCTCACTATAAGGAGGTCCTGTCATGCCATATTCCTAATACAAGGGATGTTTACATTCTTTGTAGTAGGAATAAAAGTGATCAAAATTTTTTTTTTTTTAAAAAGTGTCAAAATAAAAAAATTTAAGTAAAATTAACAATAAAAAAAAATTTTTTAAAGCGCCCCTGTCCCCGTGTGCTCGCACGCAGAAGCGAACGCATACGTAAGTCCCACCCACATATGAAAACGGTGTTGAAACCACACATGTGAGGTATTTCCACGAACGTTAGAGCGAGAGCAATAATTCTTAGACCTCCTCTAACTCAAAACATGTAACCAGTAAAAAATTTTAAAGCGTCGCCTATGGGGATTTTTAAGTACCAAAGTTTGGCGCCATTCCACGAGCGTGTGCAATTTTAAAGCGTGACATATTAGGTATCTATTTACTCAGCGTAACTTCATCTTTCACATTATGCAAAAAAATTTGGCTAACTGTACTGTTTTGTTTTTTTTTTTTTTAAAGCATGAAACTGTTTTTTTTTTAAACGCGTTTG
Source organism: Lithobates clamitans (assembly GCA_037952925.1). Taxonomy (NCBI): domain Eukaryota; kingdom Metazoa; phylum Chordata; class Amphibia; order Anura; family Ranidae; genus Lithobates; species Lithobates clamitans. Next base: position 1,068,467 of record JBBGZY010002155.1, read on the forward strand.
AAAAATTGCTGCGCAAATACCGTGCGAGATAAAAAGTTGCAATGACCGCCATTGTATTCTCTAGGGTCTCTGCTAAAAAAAAACCATATATAATGTTTGGGGGTTCTATGTAATCTTATAGGAAAGAAATTATGATTTTTTACTTCCCCGATGGAATATGCCCAAAAATGCCAAATACCAGCTTGCTTGATCTCGGTCGATGCTGAAAAAGCGTTCGACCGGGTGCACTGCCAATCTCTAGAGAGAACACTTCAACAAGTGGGCCTTGGGCCCAACATGCTATGCAAGATCCTGGCTCTCTACGAAACCTACGACAAGGATCCGATCGAATGGCCTCCTATCTGACCCAATTTAGATTCGTAATGGAACCCGCCAGGGATGTCCCCTGTCGCCATTACTATACATACTCACTATGGAACATCTTGCCACAGCCATACGACACAACTCCAATATTCAGGGTCTTTCTATTGGCCATCGTCATTATAAACTATCCCTTTATGCTGACAACCTCCTATTATACGTCACAAAGTAACACACATCTATACCAGCCATTGTCGAGGCATTCACAGAATTTGGATTGGCTAGTAACTTTAAAGTAAATTACGATAAAACAGAGGCCCTTAACATCTCCCTACCCAAGCCTACATTAGCCCGGGTTCGATCTTTATTTGGATTCAAATGGCAACAAAAAGCTGTCAAATATTTAGGGATCAAAATCCCTACTGCCTTGCCCTCCCTGAAGGATCTAAACTATACGCCCCTTATAAGAACATTGCGAACGTGCCTTGAATCTTTTCATAAACCGAACATCTGGTTTGGCCGAATGAACGCCGTCAAAATGGACATTCTGCCTAAATTTGTACACATCTTTCAGGCAATTCCAACCCCCCCCTCCTCGTGGTTTCTTTCAATCGATCAACAAGGCTATTCGGGACTTCATATGGTGCCATAGGAAGTCCAGGATTGGCTTTCATATTTTAGCTTTGCCTAAAAATAGAGGAGGTGTTGGTCTCCCTGGCCTACGGCTGTACTTTAACGATGCATTGTTGATCAGATTAGTCGATTGGTACCATGGCTCCTCCACTAAACTGTGGACATAACTAGAAAATGACCGAATATCTCCCGACCTCACATCCCTTCACTAAGCATTCACTATCCCTGATCTATCATATACTGATTCAGGTCTCTTTTCCATACCCACCGACATTCCTTTCAAAATGGGAAAGGGAGATCAACCTGTCTCCAGATGATATGGAATGGGGCAAAACAATGGTCATTCATCTCATGCCCAAGAACGGAATTATCCTATATTTTCTAGGTGGTATCGGTGCCCCACTGTTTTACACCAGCTGCATCCTAATGTTTCGGATATATGTTGGAGATGCTTGCAGGCCCTGGGTAACATGACACACATTTGGGGTACGTGCCCACGTGTTACCGCCTTTTGGGACAAGATTCTCCAGCTGTATGACAAACTTGTAGGGGACAAATATACTAATGAACCCCGCTTAACGGTCCTATCTATGTTACCGGGGTCATACAAACAAATCAAGAAGAGCTTAATTCGCCACTGGCTGACTGCTGCACGTTCAGTTATTGCTAGATCTTGGCGTCAACCAGTGGTCCCCTCTCTAGCGGATTGGGCCTGCGAAGTGGATAGGATCGAACATATCGAATGGCTGTTAGCGTGGGATACTGATAAAAGTGAGACCCACACTATTATGTGGACCGTTTGGTTACACTAATGCCGCGTACACGCGAACGGACTTTACGGCATACTTGGTCCGGCGGACCGGAGTCCGTCGGACAATTCAATCGTGTGTGGGCTCCAGCGGACTTTTTTTCCCCAAAACTTTGAAGGACCTAGAAATGAAACATGTTTCAAATCTTTTTGACGGACTCGAGTCCGGTCGAAAAGTCCGCTCGTCTGTATGCTAGTCCGATGGACAAAAAACGACGCTAGGGCAGCTATTGGCCACTGGCTATGAACTTCCTTGTTTTAGTCCGGTCGTACGCCATCACGTACGAATCCGTCGGACTTTGGTTGATCGTGTGTAGGCAAGTCCGTTCATTCGGAAAGTCCGTCAAAGTCCGCAGGACAAAGTATGCTGTAAAGTCCGGTCGTGTGTACGCGGCATTACGGTTCTCTTCTGATTTTGACCCATTTATAGCAGATACAGCCATTACTGCTTCCCCTGGGCCCTCTCATGAGTAGCTTATATATACCTTGATATACCTTATCCCCCAATTCCCTTTCTTTCTTATACCCCCCCCCCCCTTTTTTTTGTTTATTTCTTTTTCTCTTTTTATATTTCTCCGCCCTTTCTACTCCTCCTCCCTTACCTTCTTAAGATTAAAGTAATCTTACCGGTAGATTCACCACACTTTCAGGCCATATGTGTTGAGCCTTGGTTTTTTCAGCTTTCTACACCATTGTTTAACGTGATCTACTGGTTATTTGATTTACCATTACTTGGTTTTTTTCTACACTCTTTGATGATATCAACTTGACTATGCTTATGTGATACATGTTCTTTTAATGTCCTTCCGATCCTAATGTATACTTGTTCATTCAATGGAAATATGTTATTATCTTGCCTATGGTTATTCAATGTGGTTTAAAAGAAATACTCGAAACTTAAAACAGATTCAACATAAATCTAAAGAAAGTCCATGCACAACTGATGCGTGTGTGGCCAACATTGTAATATTTTTCCACAGATATCCTTACTGAAGAATAGTAACTTGACTGTTCTGACCTCGTGGGAACAGGAAGAAATATTTCCTTATGGCGATTTTTGTTCTCATCTATCTCCTGGACCAAGGCTGCCAGAAATTGAAAGGTTGAGCTTTCACATACGATCGTCCTCATGTTTCAACAGTTTCATTGTACAAAGAAGCTAAAAAAACAAAACAAAACAAAAAAATGGGTTGTATCACAGACGTCGAATTCAAGAGAAATTCACTGGAAAAACTTCAGTGATCCAATGCAAATTCTATGATTTGCAAAAACCAGCGGTATCTTCCTCCTTAGCAATAAATCTGCTGATACTCGTTAGCCATTTGCAACATTTCATTGGAAATTTTTACACGTTTTTACACAGGAAAAGGGTTTATAGACCTGCTTAGCAGTAGATTTTATCTTGTCTTGCATTGACCCCTGTCAGGTTCCAGGGTAGTCTGGTGCAGTTAAAAGGAACATTAAGACCCCATTCACACACGCGTTTGCGGTAAAGCGCCGGTTTTCAGCCGCTAGCAGCTCACTTTTAACCCCAAAGAAGGGGTTAAAAACTCCCTTGTTGCGGCGCTTCAAAAGCGCTGCTCATTGATTGCAATGGGCAGGGGCGTTTTGGGAGTACTATATACAGGGCTCCCAAAGATGCTGCTTGCAGGACTTTTTCTGAACGTCCCGCAAGTGCACCGCCCTAGTGTGAAAGCACCCATTGCAGAGGATGGGAGGCAGTTTTCAGGTCCTATTTTTAGCGCTAAAACACCTGAAAACTGCCTCAGTGTTGAAAGGGGTCTAAAATTCACACCATAGTACGTCAACTTTGCCGAATTTAATTATTATTGTAAGCATAAAAACCTTTATCATGAATAGACCCTTTCTTGGCAACCAAGGTCTCTTGGTGTCTGGTTTCCAATCAGTAGCACAAGAGAGTCTTTTGTTTATTTTAAATACATACCAGGTAGCCTACTGTCTACATGATTCTCTTACTTTTGTATGTGACAGGAAAATAGTTAATAGTTTATTTCCACAGTTGTAGTGAATTTTGAGAACCCCCGCCACTATATACACTATATTGCCAAAAGTATTGGGACATTTGCCTTTACACACACATGAACTTTAATGGCATCCCAGTCTTAGTCCGTAGGGTTCAATCCTGAGTTGGCCCATCCCATGCTTTGTGCACTGGTCAAAATCATTTGGTGGAGGGGGGATTGTGGTGTGGGGTTGTTTTTCAGGGGTTTGGCTTGGCCCCTTAGTTCCAGTGAAGGGAACTCTTAAGTTGTCAGCATACCAAGACATTTTGGACAATTTCATGTGCTCAAAGCAAGGTCTATAAAGACATGGATTAATGAGTTTGGGGTGGGGAGAACTTGACTGGCCTGCACAGAGTCCTAACCTCAACCCAATAGAACACTTTTGGGATGAATTAGAGCAGAGACTGTGAGCCAGGCCTTCTCATTCGACATCAGTTCCCCCTGACTAAGCTCCCGGGGGGCGGAGTGAAATGCATTGAGGGAATGGCCTGGTTGGAGTCCAGGCTGAGGTTGTCACTCCATTTATTGCTGCCTTTCAAACCGCACTCAACGGCCAGACCTTCACGACGTTCAGGTCCTAGACAGACTCGAACAGGATCTTTATTTAAATAGCAGCCCTGTAGAAGGGGGAGTCCTTGGTCCCCCGAAACACGCTGGCTTTGTTCTATCAGCCTTACCCTTATTAAAGCGGTTTATTTCTCAATTATTGCATTTTGGGCACTCCTTTACATTTACCTCCTTTATTCATTGCAGCAGGACACCATAGATGTGCGACTTCCAGGGGGTCACCCTTCCTTTCTCGCCCAACATCAGTGCCTGACCTCACAAATGCGCTTCTGGAAGAATGGTCAAACATTCCCATTAACACACTTCTAAACCTTGTGGACAGCTTTCCCAGAAGAGTTAAACCTTTTATAGCTGCAAAGGATTGGCCAACTCAATATTTAACCCTACGGATTAAGACTGGGATGCCATTAAAGTTCATGTGCTTGTAAAGGCAGGTTTCACAATACTTTTGGCAAAATAGTGTATGTTCCCATTCAGTCAGTAAATCTAACATTATTTTTTTTTAACTTTTTATATCACCTTTCTAGTTGTTCTTTAGAGCAGGTTTAGGGCACATTAACACCTAGGAACACACTCATACTCTGATTTGATGCGCAGACCTCAGCAGGGGTTCCCGCTATGTGAGAGGCAGCCCCCTTGAAAACAACAGGGGGCTGTCTACTTCTGCAGCTAATCACGGCTGTTTGCATGGCCCTGGATACAGATGGTCTTCAATCAGGGCCGATCACTCGCATGTGACTGCTGCGTAAGCGATAACATGCAAGTAGCTCCCCCCCCCCTATACTCCCTTTGAAGGAACCTATGCTTCCCATTAGATTTACTATATGGCTCTTTCCGAACTCTGCTATGATCCCACTGCCTCCAAGCCTCCCAATGGTATCCATCACCAGCTTAACACAACACTCTGGGCTATTAAAACTAGCACACTAACTTAGGTCTCATTTACACTTACTTTAAAATGTGCCATTAGACACGCTTTTTTAAAGCCCTCTGAATGCCAATAAAAGCCCCTGTCATTAAATATAATAGTAAACGTACAGTCCTGTTTACATGTTTCGTTTTCTTCAAAACATATACCCCATGTTGCTTTCATGGAGCTTCAAAGCTTCTCCAAACCCTCTATGGAAGTTTATGACAAAACTCACTTATAGCGCCTGAAGCTTTTGAGGGGCTTCACTTTGTTTTGAAGGTATGATATAGCCCACAATGCACTGGGAAACCAACAAGTGAACCAGATATAGGTCATCAGCAGTCACTTCCGGTTCATGTGTATATAATCTGATAGTATCTGGTGCACACCTCTGGACTGGAGTGAGCAACTAGAAGATGGCACACATGGTCTGTAACATGGGAACACTATATAGGTGAGTTGGGACTGGAGAGAGAGAGGACAGAGCAGCAGAGGATGAGCAGAGCTGGGGAACCAGATCAGGAGAAAATAGCAGATGTCAAATGTTGTGAGCAGCGTGGGAGCAATGTAGCAGGAGGTGAGCGGGGACCGGAGAGAGAGAAGGATCAGCAAATCTGGGGGTATTACTAAGTAGGGCATCAGCAGAACTGGTGGTACTACTGAGCAGGGAATCTGCTGAATGAGGGTACTAATAAGCTGGGGATCTGCTGAGCAGAGGTACTAATGAGCTGGGGATCTGCTGACTGGGGGTACATCTGAGTTGGGGTTCTACTGGGCCCCTTTAAAACAAAAAAGCATGTTGATGCAGTCAGCGATTTAATGTGTGTTAAAGTCGAAACAAGTGTAAATTCGTAGAGTAAAGTAGGAAAGATGAAACGCTCTCTCTGGTTGTTGCTCTTAAAAAAAAAAATCTTAATTTTATTGAAAAGCCATAGTGCACAAACCCAAATAAAAACAGTTGACGCGTTTCAGCCTATAAGGCCTTAGTCATAGTTACATAGTAGGTGAGATTGAAAAAAGACACAAGTCCATCAAGTCCAACCTATGTGTGTGATTATGTGTCAGTATTACATTATATATCCCTGTATGTTGCGGTCATTCAGGTAATTATGTAATAGTTTCTTGAAGCTATCAATGCTCCCCACTGAGACTACCGCCTGTGGAAGGGAATTCCACATCCTTGCTGCTCTTACAGTAAAGAACCCTCTACGTAGTTTAAGGTTAAACCTCTTTTCTTCTAATTGTAATGAGTGGCCACGAGTCTTATTAAACTCTCTTCTGCGAAAAAATTTTGTCCCTATTGTGGGGTCACCAGTACAGTATTTGTAAATTGAAATCATATCCCCTCTCAAACGTCTCTTCTCCAGAGAGAATAAGTTCAGTGCTTGCAACCTTTCCTCATAACTAAGATCCTCCAGACCCTTTATTAGCTTTGTTGCCCTTCTTTGTACTCGCTCCGTTTCCAGTACATCCTTCCTGAGGACTGGTGCCCAGAACTGGACAGCATACTCCAGGTGCGGCCGGACCAGAGTCTTGTAGAGCGGGAGAATTATCGCTTTATCTCTGCAGTTGATCCCCCTTTTAATGCATGCCAATATTCTGTTTGCTTTGTTAGCAGCAGCTTGGCATTGCATGCCATTGCTGAGCCTATCATCTACTAGGACCCCAGGTCCTTTTCCATCCTAGATTCCCCCAGAGGTTCTCCCCCCAGTGTATAGATTGCATTCATATTTTTGCCACCCAAATGCATTATTTTACATTTTTCTACATTGAACCTCATTTCCCATGTAGTTGCCCACCCCATTAATTTGTTCAGGTCTTTTTGCAAGGTTTCCACATCCTGCGGAGAAGTTATTGCCCTGCTTAGCTTAGTATCGTCTGCAAATACAGAGATTGAACTGTTTATCCCATCCTCCAGGTCGTTTATAAACAAATTAAATAACGTAAAGTGTAAATGAGCCCTTTGGCATTTTCTTAAGATCACTGCCCAGTAACACCCAAACACCACCCCTTCCTTTCCAATGAGCTTTATCTTCCTTTTAAAAGCTATGCTCTGGCATGGACCCAATAAGACTCTCTCTCAAACATACTCTATACTGAACACTCCATCTGATAACTGTAAACTGAACTATATACAGAAATGGTAGTCCGACCCAAATAAATCTTTTGACACCACGCGCATCATTCAGTTCTCTCCTAAATATTCCATATCCACTATTCCTCCCACTAACATCAGTGAGTGGGCATTATTCTTCCCACTAGCACCAATGATGGGGCACTATTCCTCCCACTGACACCAATGATAGTGTCAGAAACCACGAATCAGACTGAGACAGAAGTACAGTTAAATCTCACTTGTTTAATAATAATAAAAAAAGAGTAAACATAGTCAAAACATAGTCAGACTTCAGGAACCGGAACGCATAGTTAGACAAGCCAAAACGTCAGGAGGCCAGAGATGAGCGTAGTAGAACAGCAAGCAGGCTCTGAAGCCAGAAGGAATGTTAGTCAAGCAAGTCTTTAACACGAACACAGGAGAGCATCTCTAGAGATGTGACCATCTGGGCCTGACGGCTTAAGTAGGCGGGACTGACGAGCAGGATATCATCAACAGGTGAGTCACTGTGGAGAGATAGGAGCTGGCAATTAGCCGACAGCTGAGCGGCCAGCTCAGAGAAGAAAGGGCTGAGCCCAGCCCTTACAGATAGGTCATCGTTACTGACGCCAGGACATTTTCCTACTCCTACTGGCCACAGTCTGGCCCCTCTAAAGTCTGAAGGATAGTAAACTGGCCCTTTGTTTAAAAAGTTTAGAGACCCCTGCACTAGAGTACAAGATTCGATCTTCAAGTTTTTAACAAGATGGTAGCAGACCCCATCAGTTCTTCATACCGATTCCCCCCCCCCCTACTATCTCAGACTGTTGCTGGAGGTGCCAGAGGAGACATCTTGTAAACAATTTGGTCCTGCCCGAGGTTAAAACAATTCTGGCAGGAGGTGCGAAGGATCTCCCCCAAAAATTCATTGATTATGTCCTCCCTGAGGACCCCTTGTTCTTCTTTCTACATGTGTCGGAAGTACCAACATGCGAGTGACTGCAAATAGCTGCGACCGGCTACTATTCCACTCCAGTACACATACAATACAGGGTTCATGTTCTTTTATTTTATGTGATGACAATGGTGATGGTGGCGATCAGTCCTGCAGTGCCTCATGGGTCTTGTAGTTCGACGACAGCTGGAGTACCAAGGTTGCCTACCCCTGCTTTAGCCGGACAGGCTTCATGGAAACGTAGAGAAAACTATAAAAAGGCATGTGAAAATTAAAAAATGGAATACACTGAATACGATCATATTAACTACATACACTTATCAGAACACAATATTTTTTTTCTGATTGTGGATCTTTGTTATCCTTAGACTATATTTTCCATGCCTAAGCAAACACCTGACCATATACAGTAATTTATTCAGGACAGTATGGGGTTGATTTACTAAAACTGGAGAGTGCAAAATCTGGTGCAGCTGTGCATGGTGGCCAGTCAACTTCTAACTTCAGCTTGATCAATTAAGCTTTGACAGAAACAAAAACAAAAAAAAAACAAGAAGCTGATTTTTTTTTTTTTTTTTTTATGAAGTAATTTTTATTGAGGAAAGTTTTGTTTGTGCTACATGAACACACACAAGAACATAAAAAGCACACAAATCCAGACACCTTATCCTATTAATGCCATTTGGCATTTGACAGTGCATAATAGAAATAATTACAATTATGTTACAATAATTCTTACACAATAATGTGTGAACAAAGCAACAACTTGTAGGCGACGTATCTGTAGTAATGTGAAACTTCTACTGTAAGATTTTGTAATCTTGGTATCATGAATATTGGAATCGCATAATCAACAAGAAGGAAATGTGTCACTCTCATATAAAGTAAATGACTACGAAAGAAGACCAGGCAAAAAAAAAAAGCCAATAAAGTTATTCAGAACCCACTAAATTCTTTTGGAACACGTACAACTAGGGGCATTCTAGAAACTCTATACCCACACATCTTAAATGTTTTAGTGTTCACTGCCAACATAAACATGCATGTTCACACAATTCAGTCATATATGGTTATGTCTCATCATGTCCCAACCTGCGTTTAAACCAGTGTTTCTCAACTCCAGTCCTCAAGGCGCCCCAACAGGTCATGTTTTCAGGATTTCCCTTAGATGAAACAGCTGTGGTAATTACTAAGGCAGTGAAACTGATCAAATCACCTGTGCAAAATAATGGAAAGCCTGAAAACATGACCTGTTGGGGCGCCTTGAGGACTGGAATTGAGAAACACTGGTTTAAACAACTGTTTTGGCTGTGAGTAGTGAATGTTTTAAATACATTGTTTGAAAGTACATGGGGAGTCCCTGTTTGCTGGTGGCATATGTAGGCACTCCTTCCAGCTTAGTAGCAGCAGCGTAACGGTTGGGTCTTGTTTGTCCCATCTGGTTCACCATAGAAAGGAAAATGTTGACCCACAAAATGATGTGTAGGAAGACATTTGTTGGTTCTCACACAGGCTGTTCACTTGAAAGGACTTGCTTCAGTGGTTGCCTTGATACTAAAGCAGCTCAGACAAACGTTTGTGGTCCTTTCTTAATGGTCTGTAGCAGTGGTTCTCAACCTCAGTCCTCAAGTACCCACAACAGGCCATGTTTTCAGGTTTTCCTTGATCTTGCACAGGTGCTTTAAATCAGAGTCAATGGCTTGGTATTTTGGACAGCTATTTTATCTAAGAGAAATTCCCAAAACATGGCCTGTTAGGGCTACTTGAGGACCGAGGTTGAGAACCACTGGTCTGTAGAATAATAGACCAGGAAATCTTGTTTAATAACCAGCTTTTCCAAATGTAAAGATTTGTATTGGTTTTCTAAAGCCTAGTACACACGAGCCGAATGGGCGACATTGGCCAGTTCAATAAAAACTGACCAACACTCGGCCTGTGTGTATGACATCCAGTCCGACAGATGCCAGCCAAAACCAACAGTCGGCTCCCGATCAGTCAATAGCTGAAAGCACTGACTGGAGTTGTTCTGATGGGGTGCCGTCCCCCTATCAGAACACAAAAGAAAAGCAGGGGAGATCGCTGCACTAACGTTGGATTGTTAGTACAGACGCTCTGTCCGGAGCTGTCAATTTTTTGGGGTTGAACGGAAAAAAAGAACGAATGATGTGTACCAGGCTTTAGTCTATACAGTCAAAAAAGAGAGAATGGCCCCTTTTTATTGCGTTAGGATCTTGCTAATGGTTTAAAAGCTAACACAAAGGGATACCTCAAAGGAAATGATGAATATAAATTGAGCATGTATGCAGATGATGTTTTGATGTTCCTGACAGATCCGTGGTTTCCCCCCTGAATCTCGTTTCAACTTTGAAGATCTTTTATGTCCTTACTGCTTTGGGAGTTAACCTCTCCAAGTGTGTAGCCTTACCAATTAACCTCTTCCCGACCAGCCGCCGCAGTTGTACTGCGGCAGGTTGGCTCCCCTGGGCGAACCGACATAACTGTACGTCGGTTCGCCTTTTGACCACTAGGAGGCCCACGACGCCAGAGCCGATGCGCGTGCCCGGTGGTTTGCGATGACCGCTGGGCACCTGTGATCTCTCCACACTGAGAGAGAACGGAGATCTGTCAATGTGAACAGACAGATCTCCATGCTGTCAGGGGTGAGGAGAGTGATCTGTTCATACTAAGCATGAACAACGATCAGTCTCCTCACCTAGTCAGTCCCCCCCCCCCCCCCCCACACAGTTAGAATCACTTTCTAGGGAACACAGTTAACCCCTTGATCACCCCCTAGTGTTAACCCCTTCACTGCCAGTGACATTTACACAGTAATCAGTGCACTTTTATAGCACTGATCGCTGTATAAACGGCAATGGTCCCAAAAATGTGTCAAAAGTGTCCGATCTGTCCGCTATAATGTCGCAGTCCCGATAAAAATCGCTGATCACCGCCATTACTAGTAAAAATAAAAATGCCATAAATCTTTCCCCTATTTTGTAGATGCTATAACTTTTGCGCAAACCAATTATTATATGCTTATTACGATTTTTATTACCAAAAATATGTGGAAGAATACATATCAGCCTAAACTGAGGAAAACGTTTTTGCTTTTTTAAAAAAAAAATTGGGAATATTTATTATAGCCAAAAGTACAAAATAATGGGGGTTATTTACGGAAGACAAATACACTTTGCACTACAAGCCCGCTGCAAGTGCACTTGGAAGTGCAGTCGCTGTAAATCTGAGGGGTAGATCTGAAATGAGGGGAAGCTCTGCTGATTTTATCATCCAATCATGTGCAAGCTAAAATGCTGTTTTTTATTTTCCTTACATGTCCCCCTTGGATCTACAGCGACTGCACTTCCAAGTGCACTTTCAGTGCACTTGTAGTGGATTTTTTTCAAAATTGGAGCTCTTTTTTTTTTGTTTATAGCACAAAAAATAAAAACCGCAGAGATGATCAAATACCACCAAAAGAAAGCTCTATTTGTGGGAAAAAAGGACGTCAATTTTGTTTGGGTACAACGTCGCACGACCACACAATTCTCAGTTAAAGCGACGCAGTGCCGTATCGCAAAAAATGGCCTGATCATTGAGCAGCCAAATCTTCTGGGGCTGAAGTGGTTAATCTCTGTCCACCCGCCATTGTTGGTATCCGTGATGGATTCAACTTCTCCCTTTTTTCCGCATCAAGCAATTTTTTGAAATTATGGCTATCCCATCATACTTCATTCCTGGGCAGGGTGGTTGCTGTCAACATACCCATTCTCCCCAAATTGCTGTTTTTCTTTAGAGCCCTTCCAATTTATGTCTGTCGTTACACCAGTAAGACCATTCAATCAGAGGTCAATAAATTTGTATGGCAAGGCAAAAGACCACATTTTGGGAAATCACTAGTATATAGACTTCGGTCGCAAGGAGGATCAGATTTGCCCAATCTCTGGCGTTTATTATCTTGTGGCCAGATTTGCTCAGTTGGCACAGTGGCATGCACCCTCTACCCACGTACCATGACTAAGATTTATAATTGCCTCTGTGAATCTGTTTTTACCTCCCTGGGTTACTCTGGTCGGAATCTGTACAGCCCAGTATTCTAACCACATTGAAGGAAGTGGGGTGTCACCACTTCATCTTTGGGTACTGTATCTACATCTTTCTAGATAAAACTTTGCATGCTGGATGGAGTAAGATCTGTTTACCCTTCAATCATTGACTAAGGAGTTTCATTTTCTCACCTTCAACAACGTTGGGGTTTTCCGCAGTCAGAATTTTCTAAATTTCTGTAGATCAGACACTTCTAAAACTCTCATAACCTGAGGCCAGAGAAACCTTATTCAGATTTCGAACGTATATGCCTTTCTTCCTTCCTCTAGAGGTAAATATATTTCTAAAAGTGCTATTGACGTGACATTTTCGCCACAAGTCGTTAACAACCCATGTAATCCATACATGCAAAAACAACTAAATAAATAAGTTCAGTAATTAAGTTACTGTATGTATGATAAAATGTAATGACACAGGGAAAAAGTATTGAGCACTTGAATAAAGAGAGGTGCAAAAAGGCATGGAAAGCCAAGACACCAGCTGAAATTTATCAGTAATTAGAAAGCAATCCTGCCCCTTATCAGTGCAAATTAATATCAGTTGGTTCAGTCTCAACTGATGGCCTATAAAAAGGTGTCTCATTACCAAGGTGTCACACGAAACAAGAAACATCTCATGATGGGTAAAAGCAAAGAGCTCTCTCAAGACCTTCGCAGCCTTATTGTTGCAAAATATACTGATGGCATTGGTTACAGAAGGATTTACTAACTGGAATGTTCCAGTAAGCACTGTTGGGGCCATAATAAAGAAGTGAAAAAAAAAACATAATTTCACCATGAACCAGCCACGACCAGCTGCTCTTCACAATATTTCTGACTGAGAAGTGAAAAGAATTATCAGAAGAGTTGTTTAAGAGTCAAAGACCACTTGTGGAGAGCTTCAGAAAGGCCTGGAATTAGCAGATATAATTGTTTCAAAGAAAACAATATGTAATGCGCTCAACCGCTATAGCCTGTATGCACGCTCACCACACAAGACTCCATTGCTGACGAAAAAGCATGTTGAAGCTTGTTTAAAGTTTGCTGCATTTAGACAAGCCTATGAAATACTGGGAGAATATAGTCTGATCAGATGAGACCAAAATTGAACTCTTTGGATGCCATAATACACACCTTGTTTGGAGGTCAAATGGCACTGCAGATCACCCCAAAAACACCCCCCATACCAACAGTGAAGTTTGGAGGTGGGAACATCATGGTGTGGGGCTGTTTTTCAGCATATGGTACTGGCAAACTTCATGTCATTGAAGAAAGGATGAATGGAAAAATGTACCAAGACATTCTTGATAAAAATCTGCTGCCATCTACCAGGATGATGAAGGTGAAAAGAGGGTGGACAATGATCCCAAACACAAAGCCAAGGAATCTCCCAGTTGGATTCAAAGAAAGAAATTAAAGCTGCTAGAATGGGCCAGCCAATCACCTGACTTGAATCCAATAGAAAATCTATGGAAAGAACTAAAGATCAGAGTTCATAGAAGAGGCCCACAGAACCCTTAAGATTTGAAGACTGTGTGGAAGAATGGGCCAAAATCACACCCGAGCAATGCATGCGACTCGTTTCTCCATACAGGAGGCGTCTTGAAGCTGTCATTACCAACAAAGGATTTTGTACGAAGTAATAAATACATTTTAGTTAGCGTGTTCAATACTTTTACCCTGTTTAATACTTATTTTACCTGCTGTATATCGGTGATCTGCATCTTCCGGGTAAATTCTCCTCGATGGTTTAACGTGAATCGGAAACCAATTTGGAATGTTCTACTAAGTTTGTTTAGAAATGCTTTCCAATATGCACAAGAGTACGTGCTCTATAGCTATTAAAGAAACAACTATTAAACTGCATATAAGATGGTATCTTACCCCTATTAAACTGCATATAAGATGGTATCTTACCCCTATTAAACTGCATATAAGATGGTATCTTATCCCATTTTCCCAGAGGTTTTGGAGTCTTGCTTTAGGGCAGTGGTTCTCAACTCCTGTCCTCAGGACCCATTAACAGGCCAGATTTTAAGTATTACCTTGAGGAGATGCAGACTGCAATCACTGAGTGGCAAATGATATCACCTGTGATGTATTTCAGTTATCTTAGAAGCCTGGCCTGTTAGTGGGTCCCCAGGACAGGAGTTGAGAACCACTGCTTTAGGGACTGTTCTGATAGGGGCACGTTTCTCCATACCTTCTGAAATTGTAAGTCTTAAAAATGAATTTGACAGCAAATCAAAGGGACGCAACTGGCACTGACTTTACCACTGTGCCTCTTCTTTGCAACATTACCTGATGTACAACCCCCTTGCCAGAGATTAACCTGCACCCTTTTTAGTGCATTTCTATAGCCACTAGTTCTAAAATTATGGAGAGACTTTAGCATACTATCACCGATATCATGCCAATATTTGAACGTAAATGGGAAAACTGGTCTTATTAAGTGGTCTAGCAGTTTGAGTTGGCTGACAGCGTGGTTGAATGTAATGCTTTAGGATCAGTCGAGGACACTTTTTCGGCTATGTCTGAAAGTAGTTTTTTGTTGCTGATATACTCTAGAATAGCTAAAGTGTGCATATTATTATATTGTGTTTTTTCTGTAACAATTTTTTCTATTTGGTCTTTCCCAGTTGGGAGAGTAGCTGTTGATTTTTATGAAAACATTTTTTAAGAACTGTGATACATGTTCTCTATATACATTCATGTAATTTCTGCTTTATTTTCGGCTCTTGTATGTACAGTAGCATGAGCTCTAATAAAAATAGTTGACATTAAAAGAAAAAGGTAGAATGACATATTCTGAAGGTCTAGATCAAGGAGCTTACCTTGTATGCATGAGGATCCTTTAGCAATAAAAGTTACAATACACAGTAGTATACTGTAGCATTGACATCAGTTCTCAGGTATGGTTGGTAACGTTGAGGTCCATTTGGTATAATAGTAGATATGGCTGCTAAACAGGGGCATATAGATAAAAGTAATCCACCCTCTCATCCAAAATCAGGAAAGGAGCCCAAGGGGGTACATATAGGTGGGTGAAACCAGAAGTAAGAGATGGAGAGAAGATGAAGAAAGAAGAGTGAGGGAGAAGATGGACACAAACCAGAGAAACAATGGGGCGGGGGGACAGTGATCCACATCGCAGACCATGGGGTTACCTTCAAAAAATGGAGGTTACGGTCAGCATGGTGAGGTCCAATAAGTAGAAATTTCAACGTTGCACCATTTTATCCCCTCGCATCTCAGAGTTGGCCTGTGAACAATACTCAAAATTTGAAGAGTCAGTCGTAATTATTGGGCAATGTCTGGTAATCCCACTAAAGAGGGTATCTCTCATCAACTCAGTACTGTAATCGTTCCTTTCGCTAAAAGTAAGAAACACGCACAATGCTTCTGGTAAGGACACATCAATATTTGTTTTTGGGACCAGTACTGTAGTTCTCAGTGGAGAGCTTTTGGCAGGAAAAACAAATAAAATCTAGCACTAAATGTGAAGGGCACCTAACTCTTCACCATCTTCTTTCTCGGTGGTCTCCAAACTACAGCCACAGGCAAAATTTCTCCCACTGACACCAAAGATGGGGCATTGTTTTTTCCCACTGACATTGGGAATTTTTCTACTCCCAATGGCCATAGTCCCCCCCCCCCCAAAAAAAATCCGAAGGACAGTAAACTGACCCTTTGTTTAGAAAGTTTGGAGACCCCTGTCCTATCCTAACCCTTAAATTGTATTTTTAAACCAAGAATGATTGTTCTGATGAAAATACTTGCCATAATGCACAGGAATGCTTAAATAATATAAAAATGTTTGAAGTCACCTAATGGCTGTTCCCCTTTGTCCATAGACAAGAGACTAAGCCCTCTCTTCCCTTGCTCCTCTCACATATCTTGTTCTTTATTTTTTCCCTTCTCCCCAACAGCTGCAATTCCTGCCCACGCTCACCCCCCCAATCCCCTTCCTCACCCGATGCTAGGTTTATGGGTACCCTAGTGTACTGACCCCCACCCCACTCTTAAATACTCATCAGATTATACCTCAGAATACTTTACAGTGCAGCGCCATACACCTCAATTCTTTTTGATAGACACATGAACATATAGGCGCCAAGGACTTCCCGAGGCTAGGCACATGCTGGAGCATAGTTCCTAATGGCACGCTTCAACAGACTTGGAGTATTCTGTTTTTCCTATTCCCACTATGCATACTTCATTCTTGTTACTTTTGTATGTTTAAAGATATGTTTAACGATATGTTAACCCCACTTCTGCATGTCAACAACCATGCAAGGAAGAATTATAAAGATCTGTCAGATAAGCCGATCATCTATAGGAAGAGATCCGGGTGTTAGGAATGTTTTGCCACCTGTTTACTGCAGACATCCTACAATACTTGGAAAGGTTAGTACAGAGGTGTACAACTGGCCATAAAGAGAACAGGATTCTGACATGTCTGTTAGTATATTTGGTCATAGTTAGAAGTATTGCATTGCATGAGGACCATGTTGATGCAGCATTCATCTGCTGTTCATGCACATAGTTATCCAGTTGACAGTGGCAGAGTTTAGGTATGTTAGTCAGCAATTTGAGGAATGCGGCATTGTTTGAGGGCATAGATTATGTCATCAATTTAATATGTAACTGCATGTTCCCGCTATCTAGTCATATTGCATGATTTTATGTTTTAGGCACTGTTACATTGCAGAAACACAGGAGCATATTTAACCGCTTCAGCCCCGAAAGATTCTACCCCTTTCCTGACCAGAGCACTTTTTGCGATTCGGCACTGTGTCGCTTTAACTGACAATTGCACGGTCGTGCGACACTGTACTCAAACAAAATTGACGTCCTTTTTTTCCCACAAATAGAGCTTTCTTTTGGTGGTATCTGATTACCTCTGCAGTTTTTATTTTTTGCGCTATAAACAAAAAAAGAGCGACGATTTTGAAAAAAAAAAAAAAAAAAACGCTATATTTTTTACTTTTTGCTATAATATATATCCCCCAAAAATATATATAAAAACATTTTTTTTCCTCAGTTTAGGCCGATATGTATTCTTCTACATATTTTTTGTAAAAAAAAACGCAATAAGTGTCTATTGATTGGTTTGCGCAAAAGTTATAACGCCTACAAAATAGGGGATAGATTTATAGCATTTTTATTATTAATTTCTTTTTTTACTAGTAATGGCGGCGATCTGCGATTTTTTTATCGTGACTGCGACATTATGGCGGACACGTCGGACAATTTTGACACATTTTTGGGGACCATTGGCATTAATACAGCGATTAAAAATGCATTGATTACTGTAAAAATGGCACTGGCAGTGAAGGGGTTAACACTAGGGGGCAATGAAGGGGTTAAGTGTGTCCTAGTTTGTGTTCTAACTGAAGGGGGATGGGGACTGTGCAGGGAAGATAACAGATCGTCTGTTCAAACTCTGTATGAACAGATGATCTGTCTGTTCTCCCCTCAGAGAACCGGAAACTGTGTTTACACACAGAGTTCCGGGTTCTCCGTGTCTCAGCAGCGATCGCGGGAGCCCGGCGGTGATCGAGACCGCCAGGCACTCGCATCGGCACACGGGGGGGGGGGGGGGGCGCGCGCCCCATAGTGGCCACAGGGCAAAGCAACATTGCATAACGTCGTTTCGCCCAGCCGTGCCATTCTGCCGCAGTAAAATTGCGGCGGCTGGTGGGCATGTGGTTAAAGGGGAACTATAGACATTTTTTTTTTATTATTTTGGATAGATTATAGGAGGTTATAACCCCTGTCTTTGTTGTTTTGGGGTTTTTTTTGCCATCTGTGTCCCATTGGGGAGATTTTCCTTCACTTCCTGTCCCAAAGCCAATACATGAAGTAAGATGAAATGCCTGCAAAATCAGGGAATATTTTGCCGCCCCCCCAGGTCACCTGAACTACTGTAGCGTCCCCATAGGGAAGATTTCCCCTCTGTTACTGTACTGGGGACAACCCACAATTTGGGATTTTCTTTTTCACTTTCAATGATAATGGTAAATAGGACAAATAGAGAGGGAGAATCTCCCTAACGGGGACACAGACAGCAATAAAAACCTGACAAATGTTCTAATCCATCTCCACACTATTCAAAACTAAAAAGAAAAAAAAAATTTGCCTTTTAATTATGCTTTATCTCGTTGCTCAGGAGCTATAGCATTTGCTATAATTACCCAGTCTCAAACCTTTACCCCTATTTTTTAAAACCACCTCAGTAATGACAAAATTATTTTTTTTTACCATCATTTTATGAAAGTGTTCTGTGATGTTTCCCAGTGATTTTAATAATACTTGTCCATGATTGTATATACAGATTTAAGAGTTTCTAGATTACTCACATGGAGAATTTTTATTAAGTTGTCCATATTATATCTTACATTTATGTCTATATTCAATACTATCTTGTAGCCCTGAAGAAGGGAGAAGCTTTTTAGCTACCATAAAACATTGGCCGTTTTATTGTGAACCATTAAAATGATTTGGATTCTTTAACCACTTGCCCTCTGGAAGGTTTACCCCCCTTCATGAGCAGGTCGTTTTTTGCGATACGGCACTGCGTTACTGTAGCTGGCAATTGCGCGGTCATGCGACGCTGTACCCAAACAAAATGTATGTCCTTTTTTTCCTTCAAATAGAGCTTTCTTTTGGTTTTATTCGATCACCACTGCGCTATAAACAAAAAAAAGACCGACAATTTTGATAAAAATATATATATTTTTTTTTACTCTGCTATGAACATACCCAATAAAAAATGTAAAAAATCAAATTTCTTCATAAATTTAGGCCAATATTTATTCTGCTACATGCTTTCGGTTAAAAAACCCATTAAGCGTATATATTGATTAGTTTGCACAAAAGTTATAGCGTCTACAAACTATGGGATAACTACTGAAATTTTTATTTATTAATTTATTTGCTAGTAATAGCGGCGATTAGTGATTTATAGCGGGACTGCGATATTGCATCGCACAGTCGGACACTAATGCCGTGTGAACACGACCAGACTTTTCGACTGAACTGGTCCGACAGAACAAATCCTTGGGACAATCCGACCGTGTGTGGGCTTCATCAGACCTTCAGCTGACTTTTTCTGTCGAAAATCAGACAGACTTTAGATTTGGAACATGTTTCAAATCTTTCCGACGGACTCGAGTCCGGTGGAAAAATCCGTTCGTCTGTATGCTAGTCCGACGGACAAAAAAGGACGCAAGGGCAGCTATTGGCTACTGGCTATGAACTTCCTTATTCTAGTCCCCTTCGTACGTCATCACGTTCAAACCAACGGACTTTCGAACGTACTTTAGTTCGTTCGTGTGTGGGCAAGTTCGGTCGTTCGAAAGTCCATCGTAACTCCTTTCAAAAGTCAGTCGGAAAGACCGTCGGACCTTTGATGCTGAAAAGTCCGCTCGTGTGTATGCGGCATAACTGACACTTTTGACACTTTGCGGTGATCAGTGCACAGTGATCAGTGCTAAAAATATACACTGTCACTGTATTAATGACACTGGCTGGGAAAGGGTTAACATCTAGTGCGATCAAAGGGTTAAATGTGTTTCTAGCCAGTGTTTTAGTGTAAACAGTGAGGTGCTTTTACTAAGGGAAGTGATGGTTTTTCTTTCCCTGCTTTGCATGGAAAGAAAATCCATTGCTTCCCCGCTGACAGGACAAGGTTCTGCCTTGGCGGTAATTCCCTTTCTGGAACCCGCTGATCAACATTTGCTGTTTTTAATCACAGCATGGCCGGGCCACTGGCAGCGTGCTCATGTGCCCCCTACCTGAAAGTGTCAGATCATGTACCTACCCTGTTTCCCCGAAAATAAGACCTAGCGTGATTGTCAGTGATGGCTGGAATATAAGCCCTACCCCCCAAATAAGCCCTAGTTAAAGTCCTTGTAGGTCTTATTTTCAGGGTAGGGCTTATTTTGGGGGAAACAGGGTAGGGCTTATTTGGGTGGTAGGGCTTATACTGCAGCCATCACTGACAATCACGCTAGGTCTTATTTTCGGGGAAACAGGGTATTATGTGATATGGCACAGCAGAGACGCCTTGTCGCCATATATCTATGTTATATGGTCGGCAAGCAGTTTAAAAAAAGTATTGCCAACGACTCTGGCAAAACAGAAGATTACTGCCACTGCCAATACCACGGGTTCAATTAGTGGAAATTTTACTGATACAGATCAGTATAGCACATTCTCTTCTTGAGTCCAGCCAGCAAGTTCCTATTAGATCTTAAAGATATATTCCAAGAATGGATATTTTATATTATTATATTTTATATATTCCAGCTTGGAACTATGTATATACCATACCTGGCCCATGTCCCTGGAACCTGAAAATCGCTAAAATTTACACTGCTACTCCAGTGATCTCCAAATGTGTGAAACAATCAGCGCCACCCTAAATGAATCAAGTGCAAAGTTGTAGCCGCTATACACTTTAAGTGAAATCACTACACTTTAAATATATATAATGTGTATTCGTACCAAAAGACACACACACACACACACACAGTGCAGCGCTACTACAGTGATAATTCAATACTATACTTAGTGCTATGTATACATGCAATAAAATTCTAATTAATAAACAATTCATAATAAATGTCCCATAAATCAATATCAATCTTGATAGTAGTGCTCCAGTGTTATTATCATATCACAGTGCTTCTCAATAATTCCTATTGCTTGTGCAAACCACCACCAGCTATTTAATCTGCTCATCTCAAGGATGAGTCAGGAAGACTCAAATGAACTCTTAATTTTCACTCCCCAAATGTCTTTTCTTTCTCTCGGGACTCAGCTGTTTCTCCCTTTCACGATCTCCACTCCACCCAATGTATCCCTCACAGATAGGTCCTGACCTCCGAGATTATTCAGCTGTTCCTCCACTTCAAGGGACTCAAGTATCATGTAATCAAAAACACAGCCAACATAGTGCTCTCTGCTATAAAACTTTTATTGAAAACCCCGCTAAAAGAGGACACTTACTAGATATAAAAACAAAATTCGCTTGTTACATGTATTTGGAGCGTCCGCTCGCTCACCACCGTGGCTGCTCAACGGCACAGGCTCGGATCCTCTCCTTTGCAAATGTATTGACCTCTGAATGGTGTTCCTCAGCAGATGAGAGCCTCTCCACCTTGTTCAATGAGCGAAAACTTTGCATTCATTCAAAACACACAGCGACCAACCTCCAGAGTTTAGAATGCAGCAGGGCAGCCACTAGGTGCAGGACCCAGAAGCAAGTGGAGATCACTGGAGCATTGGTTTCTACTTCAGTGATTTCCAGCTGCCAGGTATTGTATATGCATAGTTACATTGGTCCAAGATGAATGAATCTAATTATGTACAAAATATCCATAACTGGAATTCTGCCCTGATGAAGGAGAAACGTTTTAGCCACCGAAATGCGTTACTATTAAAATATTTTTTTACCCTAGGAGAGGCGCATGCACGTTTGCATCAAGACTGTAATGCAAGCCTGAGGCTCTGCATCGCTCAGGGGACAAATGGCCGATATCAGCTTTAGCCGGAACGGCCACTACTCACCCCCCCGCTCAGTAAACACCCAGGGATAATCCCGGTCCCCCCAGCATTGGTCCGCCCGCACTAAACAGAAGCCGAAAATGATCCGGGACGTACTGGCGTGGGCCTCCACAAAGATGGCTGCGGCTTCATCCACATAGCTCCGCTCTCTATGTTCTGCTAAACTGCATCAGATGAATAGTGAGTCACACACAGACCAGGGAGTCAGCCCCTTGTCTCCCTATACTGACTCACAATCAGCAGAACTCTTTAAACAGATTGAAAAAATGCTAACTAAGCATCTGACCACATCACAGACAAGTTATCTAAAGAAACCGGGGAACTGAGTCACAGAATAGCAGAATTAGAGGACAGATGAATTGGATATACTCACTCATAATCACTCTGAAGAACTTGAAGCCCTCGGAAGAAAACATAATGCTTCAATCACGCCTGGAGGATTTGGGAACAGGGCTAGGCGATCAAACATCCGCATCCACAGCCTCCCAGAATCCATAATGATCCATAACAGTCACAGCTCTCTTCCAGGAGCCCCTGATATACCAATTGAACACCTGGAGATGGACAGAGTTCATTGTGCCCTGACAACCAGAAGGCCCTCCACAAGACATCATTGTGAAACTACATTTCTTTCACACTAAGGAACAACTTCAGCAAAGATACACTTATTTTTCAAGGTCACTCTTATCAGCTTTTCCAGGACCTTTCCCCTCTCACCATCGCTAAGAGGAGAGCATTGAAACCACATTTTCAAATTCTGCAACAGCACTGCATCGCCTATATAGGTGGGGCTTCCCATTCCCCGTATGCGTCTTGTACCAAAGCCGTGACTACACATGCAGATCTCCTGAAGACCTCCAAGCTATCCTACAACAACTCCACCTTTCACCTCCAGACGCACCACACGACAGCTCTTTTCGTCGTTGATCAGCCTCCTGCTCACCCCATAAGTCTCTAAACTCCCCACAAGGTCACGATCAAGCTAACACACAAACGTGGGCGATCCACCCCTAAATTCTTCAATCAAGCATATCCACAAGTATATACAGCATTAGCTAACTCCAAAAGTAGAGGAGTTCTTATAGCCTTCCATCGTTCTACTCCCTTCACACCCCTGGCTGAGATCAAGAACCCAGAGGGCCGTTATTTAATTATGACCATAACTATAAACCTCTACCGTTTCTTTCACATTTGCTAGGTTTTGTTGACTCTCACAAAAGCAGCACGCTCCCCCTTTGCGGGGACTCCAGACAGTCCCTATACGCCTCACTAGACAAATCCCCTAAATCTCCCCTCCCTAGTGCTTCCAACATCTCCTTCACCACTATTCCTTAGTTGCCTTGTGGCGTGAACAAAACCCAGCACAACGTTGATATACATTTTACTCTCACCCCCACAATACGTTTTTCTGTAATCGATCATATCTTCCTCACCACAGGTACCACACCCCTACTTCTCTCCAACTATTCTTCCGATCCCTTGGTCAGATCATAGCGCTGTTTTTACCACCTTAGCCTCCCTAATCCCCTCTACAAAGGACTCTTCCTGGACCATCAATGATACAATTTTATCCCACCCATCACACCGCCTTACAATAGAAACAGCACTCAAGGAATAATTATCCTTCAACTCTACTCCTGGCATCTTCCTTCTCACACTGTGGGAAGCCCACAAGCCGGCCTGCATTAGTCAGGCATCCTTTCTGAACTAAGAAAAACGCCTTACCCAACAACATTTGGAAACATCTTTCAAAAACGCCCACATGACATTTCAGGCAAACCCCTCTATGTCGAATCGCCAAGCTTTGAAAAAAGCTAGACTAGAACTTGACTTATTCCTGACGGACGTTGCAGAAAAGGCCCTATGCCATTCACACCACAAGTATTACACTAAAGCTAATAAACCCGATACTTTTCTGGCTCTATCTCTTCGATGTCGACCGTACCCTTAAACCGACCCGACTAAAACTATCCCCGAATATTTATACTAGCAACCCTGTCAAGATCCTCCAAGTGTTTAGTAAATACCTTGCACCCTTTACTCGAGCAATGATGCTTTTGATTGCACTCAAGCTGAATCCCTACTCTCAACTACTACTTTACCTTTCCTTTCGTCTCTACAATGCGAAAATCTCGAGAAACCAATTGAAACCAAGGAGGTTATGTTTTCTATAAAATCTCTAAAAACCCATAAGCGCCCAGGCCCTGATGGATTCTCTGCCACATATTTTAAACGGTTTGCTGACCTCCTTGCCCCAGGACTAGCTAAGGCATTCAACGCCATCCTTGCTGGCCACACATTCCGATCTGAAACACTGACAGATGCCATCTCTAAGCTTCCAAAGCCGCCAGCAGATGACTCCTCTTGGTCAAAAAATTGGCCCATGAGGGGCGTGGTCTCGGCATGGAAGAGTGAAGACGCACCTTCCCTGAGCTCCCGGTCCGCGGCTCCCTAACAGCTCATCCGCGCAGAATTGTCCCACATTACAGCTTCTCGGCTCTGCCCCTGTGTCTGAGGAAGTGAGCCCACCGTTCCATGCTCTCCGGGATCCGAATGGAGAGGTTCCTGGTGCCGATACAGCCGCCGGCTTCAACCCCGGACTCAGCCAAAATGGCGCCGGCGCCTGCCACGAGGACGGAGCTCGGCTCATCAGCGGGAGGAGGTGAGAGACACGGTCGCAACATAGACATGCCTCCATTCTCCCCATCAAGTGATCTCTCCCCCTGCTTTCCCCGTTCACTGTCTCCCACACCGTTTAGCAGCCCAGGAGGGGAACACAGCGGCTCTGTGCAGTGGTCCTCACGGGACAATCAGTCCTCTCAGCACTCATTACCAGGCACACCGCTGCCCCCTGTACAACAGCCACATATGACAGTGTGTACCGCTCCTCTGGCATTACCCACACAGGAACCTTCTCCTTTGCATTATAATGACCAGGCACTGTGGGCACTACTACAAAAGCTGCCCACCAGAGACGACTTAGACTCTGTAGTGACCAGAATAGAAACAGCACTTCGTGGAGAAATTGTGGGGATCAAGCAAGAAATAACAGAGGTGACCGCCCGAGTCTCCTCACTAGAAACCGACATTTCAGCCCTCCGCCACAATGTCTCTGGACTCCAAATTACACATGAGGAAACGGTTGACCAGATTGCACAACTACACCACTTGATGGACGACCTGGAAAATCGTAACCGCAGGCGCAATATAAGAATTCGCGGCCTACCTGAAGCCACCCGACAAATTGACTTAAAGTCGACTGTAGTTGCCATATTCAACAACTGCCTGGAGCGCCCCCCAGAGACACCTGTTGAAATTGACAGGGTTCATAGAACTCTTGGCCCCAGAAGCCCTGAAGAAGACAGACCCAGAGATGTCCTGTGTTGCCTGCATAATTACTCAGTCAAAGAGGACATTCTACAAAAGGCCTGGCACAGGGGACACATCGACTTTGATGGCGCTCAGATCACCCTCCTGCCTGATGTATCACGGAGGACTCTGCAGATGCGCCGCTGCATGAAGCCCTTACTTGAGAGATTCAGCGATCAGGGGATCACCTACAAATGGGGACACCCTTTCCATCTGATTGCACGTAAAGGAGGCCGCACATATACCCTTCGGCATCCCGCGGATGTTCCGGCTTTCCTCACTTCCCTTGGACTGCCTCAGATACCGCTACCCAACTGGCTGGCGTTTGTGCTCCCTTCCGGTAACAGCAATCCCACAACAAACCCCTCGGCTGGCCCCCAAAGGTCCCGACGCAACCGCCGAACCCAACGTAGAAGAGCACAGGCTCCCCAGGATAACGAACCTTAAGTCTCTTAGACTAGAAATGTCCTAAGGTAACAGACTTTCGGAGTCTTAGTAGTCTCCCTTTACATGTAAGGGTTACATTTTGCTATATTTTCTCTGCTGCTCCATTTTTCATGGACTTATAAGTCTGCAATCTTTTGTTAGAAATGACACCTGTTTCTACTGAGCTGGTATTCACAACCCCCGAGATCGCCGAACCAAGGAATCACCCCATGCTGCTACCAGCCTAGCTCAGGTCTACCCGGTGGAGAAGAGATGTTATGTGGACTCTCCCGTTGGCCTTGAGGGGAGGTCTATATTGAGAGCGGCTAGACCCAAGCGGACTTATTGCCTCAGATTAGAGATGAGCCCCATGGGGGGTCCAGTGGAGAGCTCTCCGATTGCTGAGGTCCTGCACGCTTTATGAGCTAATACTATGGGGGGGTGGGTGTTGGTTTGCATGGGCTATTGTTCCTTTCATTGCTGATGCGGGGGTGGTCACCGGGGAGCGGGTTGGTGCATTTACCTATTAGATTTAGATCGGATTGGCATGCTTTTCAAATTGATGAGGCTCCGGCTCCCCGGGGGCCTCTCCCGGCCTACCGGTGTTTCTGTTGAACTGTTTTTTCATCTACCCATTAAGCTTTAGTATTACACTGCGAAATATCTGTTACTCATAGAAAGGGTCTCACCACGTCTGGTCCCTCTGCTGCCCACCCCCTCCTCCCCCTCCCTTTTTTTTTTTTTTTCTCCTCCCTTTTTATATATAAAAATTTTTTTTTTTTTCCTTCCCTCCCCCCCCCCCCCCCACAGAGGCACAAAGGTTGCCCCAGGTGGGACCGGACCTCGTGGCGGCCTAGACCCACTGGGATTGGGTGATCTCATTTAATAATAGATTAAGAGTGCAGCTGTCTATCGTCTATTCGGGTTATGTTATTGTTTATAAAAGTTACTCCTCTATTATCAGACCTGATACTACCAACACTTAAGGGTTTTTGCATAATTTTGCCTTCTTACACTACTTCATTACCGAGAAGTATAACATGGTCATGCGGCTCCCTTTAGAACCGCCACCTGCGGGGAGTTGTTGGGAGGGTCCGGTACTCTGGAGGCTCTACCTCTGAAGTGCCCTACCTCCTCCCCCACTAGGCCATAACTGCCCAATTAGGCAGTAACGCTCCGATTGGAGACTTAGCGTTTCCCTATTTTTCCTTATTCTCCCTCCACCCTTTATTTCCTACTTCTTGCCAGTCCCCCCTTTGTCTCCCTATTTTCTTTTCTCCTAACCTTTCCTTTTCTAGCCTCCCTTCTCCCCACACTAACTACTGCCCTGGGTTCTGGTGGGGTCCGGCGGCCCGATCCTGCTCCAATAAAAATGTCATTAAAATTTGTGTCCTGGAACGTTAAGGGACTGAACGTCCCAGAAAAACGATCCAGCTGTCTCACTGATCTCTGGAGGCAAAGACCCCAGATAGTTTTTTTACAAGAGACTCATTTTAGAGCAGACAAGATCCCAAAACTCCACAATAATCATTTTCCAATAGCATATCATAGTGTATCGCCCGATACAAAGTCAAAGGGCACGAGTATTCTCCTAGCCAAAACTGTACCCTGGCAGCTGACAGACCTTCGCACTGACCGAGAAGGTAGATACCTTTTTGTCAAAGGTACAATACAATCGCAAACTTTTACTCTGGCTAACCTATACCTGCCGAATGTGGATCAGCTCCCGGTGCTGGAATCATGTCTAAATGCCCTGGCCTCGTTCACTGAGGGAACCTTGGTCTTGGGGGGGGACCTCAACCTCACCGTTGACCCCCGAAAAGACTCGTCAACGGGCTCTTCGGCCATGTCCCTAAGAGTTCGAAACCAAATCAAGGATCTTTTGCACTCTCACCGTTTAGTTGATATTTGGCGTATCCTCCATCCGCAGGAGAGAGATTACACATTTTTCTCCGCAGTACATGGCTCATATTCTAGGATAGATCTTTTTCTAGTCTCACACGACGCGATCCCATTAGTCTCTAGTGCCCAGATCGGTCACATTGCAATATCAGATCATGCTCCGATCTCCATTAGCTTGACTACACAACACATGACACCTAGATCCACCACATGGCGACTAAATGAGTCTCTCTTTCAGGACTCTGAAATTAAAGCAGACATCTTGCGAGAGATGCGTCATTTCTTCGAGAGCAACAAAGGATCGGTTTCTAGTCCTCTCTCTATCTGGGCCGCACATAAATGCTACATTAGAGGAATATTTATCAAACATGGCCACAGACTCAAAGTGACCAGAGCAAAAACTCTGTCAGAGTTGCTCGCAAAGCTTCACGACTGTGAAAAACGCCACAAAACACACCCTGACAGGACATTGGAAGTAGAGGTAACTAACCTCAGAGAACAAATCAGGGAATACTCTCTTTTCCAATCTAAGAACAGGTTATTGAGGGCGCGTAGATCCTTTTACGAATACGGAGACAAATGCAGCAGATCTCTGGCCAATGCAATACGAACCCGACGCAACTTATCCTATATCCCAGCTTTATCCACTTCCACAGGGTCCAAAATTTATGATTCTGCTGAGATGGCGAAGTCTTTCCGTGCTTTCTACGAAGCTCTTTATAATTTGCACTCTCACCCACCGGGAGACCGGTCCCTAGATAGACTGGAAGCAATAGATACTTACCTCGCGGAGGCTAATCTGCCTTCTCTTAATGAAGAAGAAGTAGACTTACTCTCGCAACCTATAACGTCGGAAGAATTCACAAATGCCTTGACAGGATCCCCGTCAGGGAAAGCACCCGGACCCGACGGCTTCACAATCTCTTATTACAAAACGTTCCAAGCCCAACTAACAGATCATTTCGTCTCTGCATTTAATGCAATAATAGATAATCACGTTATACCTCCGGACCTTTTACAGGCCAACATTACAGTTATCCCCAAACCTGAAAAGGATCCGCTCCTTTGTGCAAGTTACAGGCCTATTTCACTACTCAATTGTGACCTCAAGTTGTTCACAAAAATCTTGGCCGAGCGATTAGGTCCTGTCCTCCAACGTATAATCCCTCTGGACCAGGCCGGTTTTCTCCGCAATAGAGAAGCCCGGGATAACACAATAAGAACGATAGATATAGTAGCGAGAGCTAAACACCTTAATATTCCACTCATCCTGTTATCCACAGACGCCGAAAAGGCGTTCGACAGGGTGAACTGGACTTTCCTTCTAGCGACCCTGCGACGCCTGGGTATGCCAACTGCTATGTTGTCCTGGATATCCGCCATCTATTCTTCCCCTACCGCATCAGTTAGGGTAAAGGGAATAGCTTCCAACCCCTTTAAGATAAGCAATGGTACAAGGCAAGGATGCCCACTTTCTCCGCTCTTGTTTATACTTTCCCTAGAACCCCTATTGCAACATATTAGACTCAATCCTGACATTAGAGGACTTGAAACGAGTACATACCATCATAAAATTGCTGCTTATGCAGATGATCTGCTATTCTATGTCACGGAGCCACTTACCTCTCTCCCGATTCTCTTATCAACACTACGCCAATACGGGGAGGTTTCTGATTTCAAAATTAATCTGCAAAAATCGGAGGCGCTTAACGTCTCCCTCGCTCCTAACTTACAGGCTCGCCTTTGTAGCAATTTCCCCTTTCGATGGGCTCCCCAGGCCATCCAATATTTAGGCACTAAGATTCCTTCGAACCTATATCTCACCTATCAACTCAATTTCCAACCCCTCTTGAACATCTTTTCCTCCGACTTAGATAGATGGAAGACATTGGCGGTATCATGGTTTGGTAGATGTAACGTTTTAAAGATGAATATCATGCCGAGACTGCTTTATCTATTACAAGCCTTACCGGTTAAGATACCACAGATCTTTTTCCGTAAATTACGCAAGCTCTTCATTAATTATATCTGGGAGGGCAAGCCCTCGCGACTTAGACGATCCCTTCTACAGCGATCGAAACTCAGGGGGGGACTTGGCCTCCCCGATCCAGCCCTGTATTACACAGCAGTTCATATGAATAGAGTGGTGGACTGGTGCAAACACCGATCTTATAAGCTATGGGTCAGCCTGGAACGGGAAACGGTGTCGTTTCCCCTTGAGGGCACGCCTTGGAGTGGGACTAGCTTCTCCAAATTCGCATCCCCACATCCATTAATTGAGCCCACTTTACAGGAGATTAACAGATACTTTAAAATAGCAGAGATACCTAGTTTTCCCTCCCCATTGACGCCCATAATTGGTCACCCAGACTTTTTACCCGGCATTTCTGATAAATCCTTCAGACTCTACCCGGACCAGAGCCTAGTTAGAGCTTCCTTTTTTCTTGGACCCTCAGAGTGGAGTGACCCCTTAGGCATATACCCCAGTTTTGGAGCCTCAATCTTGGGCAGGTGGAAGATCTTGCAACTCACTCACTTCCTCAAGTCTCTCCCGGACGCGGATGGCTTCCGCAGACAACCGACACCGTTTGAGGAATTGTGCCTAGGAGATGAACCTATACGGAAATCCCTTTCATATTCCTATAATATCTTACTTACTATCACATCCCAATTAGACCCCCCATTTCTGAGGAAATGGGAGAGAGATCTTAATACCACATTCACCGAAGACCAAAAGACTCGTATACTTCTTTTTGCACATAAATCCTCGCTTTGTAGCAAGTACCAGAAAATCACCTATAAGATCCTGACACGCTGGTACAGGACTCCCTCAGTACTGGCGTCTATATTCCCGGGACATAGTCCACTGTGTTGGAGATGTGGCACACAGACTGGTACACTGCTTCACATATTCTGGGAGTGCCCAGCCCTGGCGGCTTTCTGGGGACCGGTATTGCAAATTATTCACAAACTCACGGATGTTGCTCTCCAGGATAACCCGGCAGCAATACTCCTAAATCTAACCCCCATGTCCTGTAGGCGATATCGTAAATCCCTCCTGAAACACCTCCTGAGTGCGGCCAGGGCTTGTGTCCCCGGTGCCTGGAGACAGCAGTCCCCACCGGCAGTCTCGCAATGGTTTGCCAGGGTTTGCGATATTCAACGTATGGAACAGCTCACAGCTGCCTTAGGGGAGAGGGAGGAGGAACACAACACCCGTTGGACATATTGGAACATGTTCCGATTTTCGGATGCCTATAAGTCATACTTCTGAATGCTTTGTCTTAAGACAATTTGGAGTAGTGGGTCGTCGACCCCATTGGAGCCCCACATCCCCTTCCCCTCTTTCCTCAGACCTCCCCTGTTCCTCCCCCACTTCTTTCTTTTCTCTATTGACACCATTGGTGTCTCCCACCCTATTTTCATATAAATAAGAATTTAAAAAAAAATCCCCGGATTGCAATATCTGCTGATACCATTCCATTTATTCCAATACTGAAATTATAACCTATATAGAGTATAAGGCTTGGGAGTTGCCCCCTGAAATGGGGCTCTCCCCATTGGCTCTGTTCACTGAATTACGTATACGTCTTTTGTTGGGCCGGGGGTCTCCTCTGCCGCGCTGCTTGTATGTAGTAGCGGTGGGGGTGACTCCGGACCACGGATCTTTATTGGAAATGGGACAGTAGAACTTGGAGTGCTGTCTCATTAATGCAAACTTTGTTATACAATTGTTGTTGATGCCTAATGTTGGAATTGGTTGAATGATAAGTTTGATTTTCTTTCTCTCTGTACATTCAGCAATCCTTAAATAAAAAGTTTAAAAAAAAAAAAAAAAAAAAAAAAATGGCCCATATCCCTCCTCAACCTGGACATCAAACTCTTAGCCAAAATCCTAGCTTCTAGACTCAACCATACCATTGGCTCCCTAATACATAAAGAGCAAGTAGGCTTCATTCTGATTCAGCAGGCAGGGGACAACATCCGCCGTGCTATTATCTTGACTCATTTAGCACGCAAACGCAAAATTCCCTTATGCCTCTTGTCTTTGGACATTAGAAAGGCATTCCACACGGTCTCCTGGCCTTACAATTTATACCAAGACAATGGAGATTTGTCTTTCACTTCCTTTCATGGATCTCTGCATTGTATGCTGACCCCACAGCCTTCGTTTGTTATATGGGCCACAAATCAGAGTCCTTTAAGATCAAGAGAGGCACACGGCAGGGTTGTCCACTCTCGCCGCTCCTTTTCGCCCTAGCCATCGAACCCCTAGCTCAGTTGATCCACAATAACCCCAACATCAAATAGTTGGAAGTCGGTGATCATCACCATAAATTGTGACTATTTTGCAGACGATGTTCTCCTCTTTGTCATCTCCACTGACCTCTGCACCCAACCTCCTTAAACGTCCAGAAGACTTTGGTAAAATCTCCGGTCTTAATGTGGCTAAGTCTAGAGCCTTAAATATCTCCATTCCTTCCACTGACATAACGCATCTCCAAGCCTCCCTCCCTTTTCCTTGGTCCACCCGTGATATCACATACCTAGGTATGAAACTGAAGGCTAACCCATCAGACCTTTATTCACCCAATTATCCCCGATGCTTTCCCATCTCACCAACCTCCTTACCAAATGGTCTCCCCTTCCACTAGCCTGGATGGGCAGAATAATTGCAGTCAAAAATGATGATCCTCCCCAAAATACTATACTTATTCTGAGTTCTACCCTTCCCAGTCCCAGGTTACTACCTCCACTTACTACAGAGACAAATATCTTTCTATATCTTGCACATTATTAAACCCCGAATTCCACACTCTACCCTCTACTTACCAAAGATTAGAGGTGGCTTAGGCCTTCCGCATTTGACAAAATACTACTATGCTGCCCAACTGCCCAAGTACCATTCGATCACCGAAATACCAATTTGAGTGGCCTTGGAGTTGGTCAAATGTGACACCCTCTCTGTCGCTAACCTCTGGTATTATCCCTCTGACCGCCCCACAATACACAGCCCGGTTATACGTCACTCACTCTCGCTTTAGTATCATCTCAGGTCCAAACATTCTCCCCAATCTCACCATAACCCCATGCTCTCCTTTCTATAAATCCTTCATTCTACCCAGCCTGGACCTCACCGTCCTCTCTCCAAAAATGGTCCTCCACTAACCTCATCCGAGCTTATAAATTCATAACCCCCAATGGCATAAAGCCCTTCCTGGCCCTCGGAGTCAAATGATATTCCAACCTCCAAAATCTTTCGATACCTTCAGATCAAACATTTGTTTACACCCTTAATTCCCAAAGACTCCTCCATGTCCTTTGAACAAGCATGTAAAAGCATAGGAGAGGCCTAATCTCAGCCCTCTACACCCAATTGCTTAACATCAGATCCCTTCCCACCCCCTCCTACATCTCTAGATGGGAAAGAGACTTAGAAATCACATTAGAAGTTGGAATCACATTTGGACGGCGACAAAATCCTCCTCCCAAAACATAGTGGCACTTGAAACTAACTACAAAGTCCTGACCCGTTGGTACTTGGTCCCAGCCAGGGTTGCCAAATATATTCCTCAATACCACTCCACTTTAGAGGCTGTTCCGCCCAAGGGAACTTTCACCATATTTTGTGTTCATGCCCTATAGCGCAAACTTTTTGGTCCAACCTGTTCAACTTGCTCTTTTCGATACAGCTCGGTCACAACAGCGACCAAACAAATCATTGGCAAATCCTGGAAAACTCCCAGTCTCTGTGTCCTTAAGGTCAAAAACAAGGTCAGTCTGTCATGAGGCTGTCATTTCCGACAGAGTCGTCAAATATGAAGCCCTTTGGTCCCCTTAGGTGACACACTTTCTCCCACCCAATTTTTATGAAGCCCTCTTACTTCCATGAGAGGCATCCTCTCTAACATATCTCCTGTCTAGTCTAACTGATAAAACCTAGAAACACCTGGGGCTTTCCTCCCCCCCCCCCCCTTACTTTCCTGCCACCCTTCCCCTTCCCCTCTCCTTATCCTACTCTCTTTTCTGTACATTCTACCTCCCCTTTCTTTTAGATAGTTGACATCCTACTAGTCTCTTCCATATTTAAACTTGTTGCCAGGTCAAACTCACAACGTTGCTAAGCTTTACGTATTTGTTTATTCGTTACACTGTTCCATTTCTGGCTTATGGACATTGGCTGTTCTATGACTTTTTATTCATGTTTAGTCTATACACCGCTCCTACAGGGCCCCTGCCTATTGAAATCAAAGGGCAGTGCCGCCGAAGCAAAAACGAGGGTAAAGCGCCGCTAAAAATAGCGGTGCTTTACCATCGACGCCCGCCCGCCCCAGTGTGAAAGTGCTCTAAAGTAGTGAGTGTACAGCTTGTATAATAGTATAAATTTGGTGTACGCATAACAAGAAATTGGTGTAATTCATTCAGGTTTCTCTTTCTGGGCCAGAGGCACACATTACCAAATACTCAGTTGGGGCGTGTTTGTTAGCTTAAAAAAAAAAACATGGAAATTTCCAGGTATCATGACAATTATTTGCTCATATGTTGTATATAGGTCGCAACTCCCCTTATAAGTTTCACAAGAATTTGTTGAATGTACACTTTCCTATTGATGGACCATGCCAATTTACTCAGAACCTTGTATTCACAGACCTTATTATACCAGGCATGTGATTGTGCTGTGATGTTTCAGTAATTGTATGCTATTCGGCTTGTGCTCCTAAAATGCTTGTGATCAAAAAATGTGTAATGACAAGCTGGTCAGATCTGGAAAAATCGCATAATAACTGATTTCTGGGGTTTTAGCATCGATCAGCCCCAAAAATTAACATCCTTATTATAAGGTGTTCTTATGCCCAAAGTGGAACTAAACTGTATCTGAGCACCACCAACTGAAAACGCTATTTAATTCATAACCACTTGACCTCTGTAAGATTACTGCGTTACTTTAACTGACAATTGCGCGGTCATGCGACGCTTTACACAAATAAAATTGATGTCCTTTTTTTTTTTCACACAAATAGAGCTGTTCTTTTGGTGGTATTTGATAACCTCTGCGTTTTTTTATTTTTTGCGCTATTAACTAAAAAAAAAAAGGCAGACAATTTTGAAAAAAACAAACCTAATATTTTTTACTTTCTGCTATAAAACATATCCAATAAAAAATGTAAAAAATCTAATTTCTTCATCAATTTAGGCCAATATGTATTCTACATATTTTTGGTAAAAAAAATCCCATTATATTTTCATTTATTTTTATTCATTTAATTTTTTTTTTACTAGTAATGGTGGCAGACACTAATGCCGCTTACACACGGTCGGACTTTTCGACAACAAAGGTCCAATGAACTTTCGGCGGAGTTATGATGGACTTTCAACGGACTTTTTAATGACCGGACTTGCCTACACACGATCACACCAAAGTCCGATGGATAAGGAAGTTGATAGCCAGTAGCCAATAGCTGCCCTAGCGTCTGTTTTTGTCCGTCGGACTAGCATATAGACGAGTGGATTTTTCGACCGGACTCGAGTCCATCGGAAAGATTTGAAGCATGTTCCAAATCTAAAGTCTGTCAAATTTTCGACCGAAAAAGTTTGCTGCAGGTAAGATGAAGCCCACACACGGTCGAATTGTCCGCCAGACTTGGCCCGTCTGACCAGTCCGGTCGAAAAGTCCGCTCGTGTGTACGCGGCATAACTGACACTTTTGACACTTTTTGGGGAGCACTGACATTATTACACTGATCCGTGCTAAAAAAAAAAATGCACTGTCACTGCACTAATGACACTGGCTGGGAAGGGGTTAACATCAGGGTTAACTGTGTGCCCAGCCAGTGTTTTTCTAAACTGTGGGAGGTGCTTTTACCCAGGGGGAGGCATGGATCCATGTCACTGGTTTGCAGGAACACAGGATCCATACCTTCCCTGCTGACAGAACGGCGATCTGCCTTGTCTACATAGGCAGATTGCTGTTCTGCCTCTCTGCTCGATCATTGGCGAGGACATACAGAGCTTTTCAAAAGGAGTGGCAGAGGAGGCGGGTCGGATGGCCTGTGGCAAACTACTAATAAAACGACAAAGCTGCCTATAGCGCCAGTCCATAAGAAAATGACCATACCGGTCCCTGAGTGCGTCTAAGGATATAAACAAAAAAGCGCCGTGTGAATGCGCTCACCTCCAACAGTGTGACCGCACACTTAAGTTTGGTCCACATAAGCCAGTTGAACCTCTCCTGGGCTCTAAGTGAAACTGGCTCAGCAGGATCCCACAGAAAAATCCAGAGAGGTTGTCCTCAATTTAAAACAAGAAAGAGGCTGGATAGTGCATTATCGCTAGTTTAAAAAATATTAACGTAAAGATATTGTTCGCCCAGCGGACAAATGGGGGGGAATTGTGGTGCTATCTACTAACCAGTACAAACAGGAAATTAATAAGATATTGGAAGATAGATAGATTTATGAAATTCTGAATACAAATCCAATATAAGAAAGAATTAGCAGAGTTAGTCCAATATGGAGTGAGTAAGAATATATTGAATAAGCATGAGGAAAACTATTTAGTACCTACCGCATGTAGAACTCCAGTTATATACTATTAACTGAAAATTCATAAGGACAGGACATCCCTGTTATTAACAATGAATGAAAATGAACACAATATAAGTCTGACATGGGAAATCGGTGATCAAAAGATACACTTTTTGGACTTAGAGATCAGTAACACCCAATACACCCAACACCCAATGATTACATATTTTAAGGATACAGATCGGAATTCTTACATTCCCACGATGAGTTGCCATTACAAACCCTGGATTGTTAACATTCCCAGGTGACAATACATGCGAATAAAAAGGAATTGTACGAGGATTGGAGATTTTGATAAACAAACTGATAAGTTAACGAAGATGTTAAGGCCCCTTTCACACTGGGGCGGTGGGGGCGTCGGCGGTACAACAGCGCTATTTTTAGTGCTGCTGTACCGTCGTTCTTGTAGCTGTATTCGGCCGCTAGCAGTGCGGTTTTAACCCCCGCTGGCGGCCGAAAAAGGGTTAAAATTACTCGTACAGCGTGGCTATAGCCGCGGTATAGCCGCGCTGTCCCATTGATTTCAATGGGCAGGAGCGGTTTAGGAGCGGTGAATACACCGCTCCAAAGAAGCGGTTTGCAGGACTTTTTTCACCGTCCTGCCAGCGCACCGCTTCAGTGTGAAAGCCCTCGGGCTTTCACACTGAACAAACAGCGGAGGCTGTTTAGGGGCGGTTTGCAGGCGGTATTTTTAGCGCAATACCGCCTGCAAACCGCCTCAGTGTGAAAGGGGCCTAAGGGATAAAGGATATGAAGTCGACTTCCTGGAGAGAGGATTAAAATTAGGCATATGGATAGAGAAAAATTACTGGAGGACGCTACAGGTAGGGAGAGGAACATGGGTAATGAGATCAGTTTGGTTTTGGATTATAACATTTAGAATAAAGATGTAGAAAGGATCGTTACTAAGTATTGGCAGGTGCTAAAGCAGGATGCATCATTATGTGATTCTTTACCCAATAATCCAAAAATTGTTTATAAAAGGGCCCCTAACCTAAAGGACAGAATTGTATACAATGTGGTAGAACCTCCACCATCCAGACTTGTTCTTGGACATTAAGGGTTTTTATAGATGTGGTCCTTGCTATAGCTGTGTCCGGGTCCCAAAGAATGTTAAGAAATTAAAAACCTTTATTAACCCCAAGAATAATCGGGCATACAACATCAGGGATTTTATTTCCTGTGAAACTAAAAGGGCTGTTTATGCCATCAAATGTCCCTGCAATTTCATTTACATCGGTAGAACAAAGAGAGCTCTCAAGGCCAGAATGGAAGAACACGGAAGAAATATATGGATTTGACAAACACCACCTATCCATTCATTTTAGGGACAAACACAACAAAAACCCGGAGGGGATGCAATTTTGGGGGATAGAGGCCCCTAAGCATCATTAGAGAGGATGCAATTATATTGGAGAATTCAGCAAGCGTGAGTCCTGGTGGATACACCAATTGGGAACTTTATCACTGAGGGGATTAAACAAAGAGTATGATCTCCAGTGTT
This sequence comes from Lithobates clamitans, assembly GCA_037952925.1. Taxonomy (NCBI): domain Eukaryota; kingdom Metazoa; phylum Chordata; class Amphibia; order Anura; family Ranidae; genus Lithobates; species Lithobates clamitans. The sequence goes on from JBBGZY010002155.1 coordinate 1,106,200, forward strand.
GAGATGATTTCTGGCTCTCTGATTAATGTATTTATATGGTTGCACATAAATATATATTTTTTTAGAGATAGTTTTTGTATCCTTCCTTCTTAACTCCATTGTGATATGGGTAATAGTTATGTCACTGGTCAATAGTCTGATGATTGATTTTATCTACCCATTGGGGGGCTTTTTAATAGTTTTGTAATTTTATATTCATATAATTGATAAATAAATGATAATGTATCCAGATATGTATGAAATATAACAAACGTTCATCATTTATTGGGAATGGGTAAACTATAGTGGCTAAGTGGTTATCACTTTTGCCTTGCAGCCAGGGGGTCATGGGTTCAAGTCCCACCCATGACACCACGTGCATTATTTTAGAGGGATTATTACATGGGGGTTATTGATGCGTTTCATTTCATTCATATTTGTTATTAGAGGACTTGGGAACGAGTAAACTACAGTACCTAAGTGGTTAGCACTTTTGCCTTGCAGCCAGTGGGTCATGGGTTCAAGTCCCACCCATGACACTACGTGCATTATTTAGAGGAATTATTACATGGGGGTTATTGATGCGTTTTAATTTCAATTATATTTGTTATTAGAGGATTTATAAACAGGCTCTTATTGTAATTACTAGTTGTTGAATGGGGAATATATTATATGTATTGTATTTATTTATTTCTCCCCAGGTGGCTTCCTTCTTGTGTGTCCTCCCCATCCTGTATTTAGTGAAGTTTTCGATATTATTTGTAATTAGCTTTGTTACTGGCGTTTTTTATTTATATGGCCGCGGATGTGATTTATCTTTCGGGTAGAACCACAATAAAATGTTGCCTATGGTAGCGACTTGCGGCTTCATTAATATGGCCGCGGTTGTGGTAATCATTTGAATACACCTACAACAAAATGGCGCATATCGTGGCTACACTTCAATGGCTGCCGACATAGTATATAGTCTAGTAATCTCCACCATCCAATCAGATCCCCCTGAGGAAGACACGTGATTAGCCCTGTGTCGTCACATGTAGGGGAGGGGCCAGGACGGTGGAGGAGCTCAGATACATGCTTGTTTGTACAAGCTGCTGACACATACAAGTTTGGAAGTCATTTGGAGAGGAATTCCTATGCTTAATGCTTTTATAGTTTGGTGCGCTGGAAGCACCAAAAATATGTGAGCTAGCAATAATGCACTATCCAGCCTCTTTCTTGTTTTAAATTGAGGACAACTTATGTGGATTTTTCTGTGGGATCCTGCTGAGCCAGTTTCACTTAGAGCCCAGGAGTGGTTCAACTGCTTATGTGGACCAAACTTAAGTGTGCAGTCACACTGTTGGAGGTGAGCGCATTCACACGGGGGGGGGGGGGGGGAGCACGTGTGTGAAGTCACCCTCTTCTGGTCAGGATTATCATCACTAGAGTCACCTTTCAGACATTAATACGTATAATACCCCAATTTGCACTTTTGTCTCTGTGGATTGATGTAAATTGGGAGAAAAAATCTCTTTTTTTTTTTTTTTTGGACACTTGATATTAGGAATAATACTACATTTTTTTTCACTGTGAGCTTGCTTGTTACACAAAAAAATATTTTTTTATATTCATAGTTACATTTTTTAGCAATATTGATTCGCATTGTTTATGGCACTATTTATGCATTTGTAAGGTTCAGTATCACACAGCGCTGCATTTTTTGGTTTTTTGTATATATGTTTTCACAGATTATGGGATTGTGATCAATGCTTAGCAGCTGTAAATTTGCACTACGTTGTAACCTCAGGTTACTTTATACCTGACGCTGATTACAGTCCCAGGTTGCTCTAGAGTAGCTTGCAAGATTTATATATTTTTATAGGCATCTAAGGATAACAACCCCTGGTCTTGAACAAACCTGCCACATAGTTACATAGTAGGTGAGGTTGAAAAAAGACACAAGTCCATCAAGTCCAACCTGTGTGTGATTATATGTCAGTATTACATTGTATATCCCTGTATGTTGTGGTCATTCAAGTGTTTAATAGTTTTTTTTAAACGATCGATGCCCCCTGTTGAGACCACCGCCGGTGAAAGGGAATTCCACATCCTTGCCGCTCTTACAGTAAAGAACCCTCTACGTAGTTTATGGTTAAACCTCTTTTCTTCTAATTTTAATGAGTGGCCACGTGTCTTTTTAAACTCCCTTTTCGCGAAAAGTTTTATCCCTATTGTGGGGTCACCAGTATGGTATTTGTAAATTTAAATCATATCCCCTCTCAAGCGTCTCATCTCCAGAGAGAATAAGTTCAGTGCTCACATCACAACCTTTCTAACTAATGTCCTCCAGACCCTTTATTCGTTTTGTTGCCCTTCTCTGTACTTGCTCCATTTCCAGTACATCCTTCCTGAGGACCGGGGCCCAGAAATGGACAGCATACTCCAGGTGCGGCCGGACCAGAGTCTTGTAGAGTGGGAGAATTATCGCTTTATCCCTGGAGTTAATCCCTTTTTTTAATGCATGCCAATATTCTGTTTGCTTTCTTAGCAGCAGCTTGGCATTGCATGCCTTTGCTGAGCCTACCATCTACTAGAACCCCCAGGTCCTTTTCCATCCTAGATTCCCCCAGAGGTTCTCCCCCCAGTGTATAGATTTCATTCATATTTTTGCCACCCAAATGCATTATTTTACATTTTTCTACATTAAACCTCATTTGCCATGTAGTCGCCCACCCCATTAATTTGTTCAGATCTTCTTGCAAGGTTTCCACATCCTGCGGAGAAGTTATTGCCCTGCTTAGCTTAGTATCGTTTGCAAATACAGAGATTGAACTGTTTACCCCATCCTCCAGGTCGTTCATTAACAAATTAAATAGGATTGGTCCCAGCACAGAACCCTGTGGGACCCCACTACCCACCCCTGACCATTCCGAGTACTCCCCATTTATCACCACCCTCTGAACTCGCCCTTGTAGCCAGTTTTTAATCCATGTACTCACCCTATGGCCCATGCCAACGGACCTTATTTTGTACAGTAAATGTTTCTGGGGAACTGTGTCGAATGCTTTTGCAAAATCCAGATACACGTCTACCAGCCTTCCTTTATCTTGATGGCAACTCACCTCCTCATAGAAGGTTAATAGATTGGTTTGGCCAGAACGATTATTCACGAATCCATGCTGATTACTGCTAATGATATAGTTTTCATTACTAAAATCTTGTATATAGTCCCTTATCATCCCCTCTAAGTGGTTGCATACTATTGATGTTAGGCTAACTGGTCTGTAATTCCCAGGGATGTATTTTGGGCCTTTTTAAATATAGGTGCTATATTGGCTTTTCTCCAATCCACTGGTACCATTCCAGTCAGTAGACGGTCAGTAAAAATTAGGAATAATGGTCTAGCAATTACTTGACTGAGTTCACCAAGTACCCTCGGGTGCAAGCCATCCAGTCCCGGTGATTTATTAATGTTAAGTTTCCCAAGTCTAGCTCTAATTCTGTCCTCTGTTAGCTATAAGGATGCTTCCTGTGATGTGTCACAAGGCTAAACACTGCAGTTTTGGTTACTGAAGCACCCCCTATTCTCTCGTGAAGACTATGGTCTGTCCTCCCTTTTTTACTGTTCACATAAAGAATTTCTTGGGATTTTTTTGCTCTCCTCCGCTATGTGTCTTATGTGTTCTGTCTTAGCTGCCCTAATTGCACTCTTACATTTCTTGTTGCATTCTTTATAAAGTTTGAATGCTGATGATGATCCCTCGACCTTGTATTTTTTGAAGGCCTTCTCTTTTGCTTTTATATGCATTTTTACATTGGCGTTAAGCCATTCAGGACTTTTGTTTGCTCTTTTAAATTTATTGCCCAATGGATGCACTGGCTAATGCCCTTTTTTAATATGCTCTTAAAGCGAACCCATCTCTCCTCCGTGTTCTTTGTTCCTAAGATTTTATCCCAATTTATATCTTCTAGCAAGGTTCATAGTTTAGGGAAGTTGGCTCTTTTGAAATTCAGTGTGTTTGTATTTCCCTTATGTTTCCTATTTGTGTGATTTATACTGAAGCAAATTGACCTGTGATCGCTGTTTCCTAAATTGACCCATATTTCCACATCCGTGATCGGGTCTGTATTGTTGGTAATCAGTAGATCTAGTAACGCTTTATTTCTTTTATCCTTTTATCTTTTCGTGTCTCTCTGTCAAAAAGAAGAGGTGTTCCCCTGGAGCGAATCGGGGGAAGCCTCCTAAAGGGGCGAGAGGGGAGACCGAGGGGGCAAGCCGCCCCGAAGTTCTCTTTGTATTAAAAATCCTGCCCAAAAATCAGAATTCACTTCTCTGAAGTAAGACCAGTACAAGATGGATTTTGATTGGCTCCTATGGCTGTATATATGTGTCCTTCTCCTCCACCAGATCTTGTTACTTTAAAGTTTAGGTATAAAGCTGAAGTTTAGGCAATTAACGCACGCGGTTCCAGAGGTTCAGTGCTGTGAAGAGGACCTGTAATCATTGGAAAGAACATTTATACACTAAGGAACAACCAACAGGACGTAGGATTCTCTTCATTACAGGTAAGTTATGTGAATAAAACTCCAGGTTCAGTCACATAATTTACCTGCAATGAAGAGTGTATCCTATTTCCTGAAAGATTGCTGCTTGGGGTAGAAATGATCTCTCCAATGATGACAAGTCCTCTTCACAGTGCTGAACTTTTGGCACTCTATGGGTTTATTGCCTCTGTCTAACATTGCAGCTCCATGCACACTGGCTTAAAAAATGTTGCTTCTACAGGAATTTTGTGTTCTGCCTGTAGAAGCAGCTCAATGATATCCTGTGCCCATGCACATTAGAACGTTAAGTGGCATATTTTGAGTTTAATGTTTAGAGGCAGAAAAAAAAGCCTTCTGGTTCGCGTTTCTAATTGGAGCTTGGAGGCAGAAATAAGTTAAAACTCTCTTAAACTCCTCTATACTTTATACAAAAAATGCTATATATGAGCGTTTTTTACTCCCAGGAGAACAGACTTTTTTTAAGCCCAGTGTGAATGGAGAATCCTAAATATCTTTGCACTGATTTCACTGAATGCAGCACATTCTATGAATGGGGAGAGGATTCTGCCATTCAATCGCCTCTCCCCATTCACAGAAAGTGCTTTAAATGCATGTTTGTGCAGGAGCAAAACAGAGAATGTTACCACTGTATTGGTCATCTTGGCACACATACTGTAGAAGCCAAGATTCAGATCTCTTCATGTGGTCAGCATCTGCCAGCTAGGAGGAGGCTTATGGTGAGCAGTTGTCAAGTGCACACAGCAGTACGAGGCAGTTGCTTGCATCACATTACATATGGACATTAGAAATGTTACTTCATACAAAGGATTGTAATAGAGGGTGAAATAAATCGCTAATTGAAATAAATTCTAAACTAAATATTATCCGAGGGTGATTACAGATACCCTCTATTTATTCCAAACATGTATTAATTTGTCTATTCCTATAGTTAGCTAGTCTGTTAAAACTCTGATAGTTACTGTTGATAGCACAATAATATAAGGTTAGCTATGAAAACAAACACACTGCTTAATAAAACAATGTCTTATTTATTTCCTAAGAAAAACCCTAACATGAAAATGCTAAAGAAAGATATTACAAAGCATATACAACAAGAAACATCAAATATACTTATTGCAAAGCTGTCCTATAGATAAGGTATCATCAGATGGGCTTGAGATGGTAACAGAGAGAACCATGCGGCTGAGAGAGCAATCAGGCACGAGCCAAGAGCGCAAAAGGGATGACTTCCCTCCTGTGTGCACTTTTTAAACTTCATCCATACACCGTCCAGACCCAACCCCATTGCCTGCCCATTTAGGTTTCTAACGAATGAAAGTAGTTCCGGGGCATTCCTTCTCCATATATTATACTATTGTCCGTCATGCTATATTGGCCTTTAGGGGCAGCATTGTCCATATATCATGTCTACGTATCCTGGGTCAATCTTCAATGCATTTGATCCTTTGATCTTTGTAACCCACCTTCATCAATTATCCTGGCTGCCATGGCCCTCTTTGATTATACCAGACGGTCAAGAGCCAAGCTTTTGTTCAGCCTTGATGGAGGCTTGATCTCTGAATATTCTGATGTGCTACAACGCTTTGATGTGCAACTTGTTACATTCCCAAGGCCACCTGTCTGCCTCAACCAGGAAGTGAAACTCCAGAAATATGATATTTAACCATGTTGCCTTCCAACATATCCCTCTTTGCGCCTAAAGGGTGCATATCACCCTGCTTCAGACACGGTTCCTATGGAACAGTCCATAACTGTCTTAATGTGTTGCGCTTCCCAGCATTTCTTCAGAAACAATTCCTATGGAACAGTCCATAATTGTCTTACCGTGTTGCTTTTCCCAACATGTGCCGCTTTGCCACTGAGTGACACACCACCATCATTCTTCTGCGACAGCTTCCATGTCACCATTCTGTGTCTTCTCCTTTCCGGTATATTCACGATGGGGTGCATTACAGGCAAGGGGTGTCCATTCACTCACCATTCACCAGCACATACTCAGAGCAATATTTTAACCAGCTTTCAGATACAGAGTCTCGAGGAGGGCCTTACTCACCCATATTACTAACCTAAACTACACTTGTGTTAAACTATACCATAACATAAATCAACCCATTACCAAAATATACAGTGGGGACGGAAAGTATTCAGACCCCCTTAAATTATTCACTCTTTGTTATATTGCAGCTATTTGCTAAAATCATTTAAGTTCATTTTCTTTCCTCATTAATGTACACACAGCACCCCATATTGACAGAAAAACACAGAATTGTTGACATTTTTGCAGATTTATTAAAAAAGAAAAACTGAAATATCACATGGTCCTAAGTATTCAGACCCTTTGCTCAGCCATGAGTCTTTTTGGGGAAAGATGCAACAAGTTTTTCACACCTGGATTTGGGGATCCTCTGCCATTCCTCCTTGCAGATCCTCTCCAGTTCTGTCAGGTTGGATGGTAAACGTTGTCGGACAGCCATTTTTAGGTCTCTCCGGAGATGCTCAATTGGGTTTAAGTCAGGACTCTGGCTGGGCCATTCAAGAACAGTCACGGAGTTGTTGTGAAGCCACTCCTTCGTTATTTTAGCTGTGTGCTTAGGGTCATTGTCTTATTGGAAGGTAAACCTTCGGCCCAGTCTGAGGTGCTGAGCAATCTGGAGAAGGTTTTCGTCCTGGATATCCCTGTACTTGGCCGCATTCATCTTTCCCTCGATTGCAACCAGTCATCCTGTCCCTGCAGCTGAAAAACACCCCCACAGCATGATGCTGCCACCACCATGCTTCACTATATTGGACAGGTGATGAGCACTGCCTGGTTTTCTCCACACATACTGCTTGAATTAAAGCCAAAAAGTTCTATCTTGGTCTCATCAGACCAGATAATCTTATTTCTCACTATCTTGGAGTCCTTCAGGTGTTTTTTTTAGCAAACTCCATGTGGGCTTTCATGTGTCTTGCACTGAGGAGAGGCTTCCATCGGGCCACTCTGCCATAGAGCCCCGACTGGTGGAGGGCTGCAATGATGGTTGATTTTCTACAACTTTCTCCCATCTCCCGACTGCATCTCTTAAGCTTATCCACAGTGATCTTTGGGTTCTTCTCTACCTCCCTCACCAAGAATCTTCTCCCCCGATAGCTCAGTTTGGCTGGACGGCCAGCTCTAGGAAGGGTTCTGGTCATCCCAAACGTCTTCCATTATAGGATTATGGAGGCCACTGTGCTCTTAGGAATCTTAAGTGCAGCAGAATTTTTTTGTAACCTTGGCCAGATCTGTGCCTTGCCACAATTCTGTCTCTGAGCTCTTCAGGCAGTTCCTTTGACCTCATGATTCTCATTTGCTTTGTTATGCACTGTGAGCTGTAAGGTCTTATATAGACAGGTGTGTGGCTTTCCTAATCAAGTCCAGTCAGTATAATCAAACACTGCTGGACTGAAATGAAGGTGTAGAATCATCTCAAGGATGATCAGAAGAAATGGACAGCACCTGCGTTAAATATGAGTGTCACAGCAAAGGGTCTGAATACTTAGGACCATGCGATATTTCATTATTTTTTTTATTTTTATTTTTTAATAAATCTGCAAAAATGTCAACAATTCTGTGTTCTGTCAATATGGGGTGCTGTGTGTACATTAATGAGGAAAAAATTAACTTAAATGATTTTAGCAAATGGCTGTAATATAACAAAGAGTGAAAAATTTAAGGGGGTCTGAATACTTTCCATCCCCACTGTATGCATGTATATGTGACCCATTAAATTACGCATCCCACTCCCAACCTCCTATAACTCTTTGCTGTAAATACGGGTCGGGATTAGGCAGGCTTGCTCACAATGGCCTTTCCTACCGTAATTTTGGCACGTCATCGGTATTTCAGGGCTCTGATTTGGCAGCAGTCTCTAACTTGTACGAAGAGACCTTACCGTCAAATCGTCCCTCCACTTGCATAGATAAATGGGAGACCCTTCTATATAAATGTCGAGTCTAACACATATAACCCTGAAACAATGACAAACCACAAAATTCTATCCATGTGCCTGAATTTCAGAGACCATGCCCAGGGTATACCATGCACCTCTACCTATTGTTAGGTTCAAAGAAAAACCCCGGTTCCATGACTAATGTTACATCGGTATCCTTCAGGACAAAGAAACAAACTCGTCTATGTCCCAAATAATACCCAGGTGCTTCCTTCCCAGCAATGATCTCTCCATCCAGAACCTAGAGTGCAATTTATTTCCAACATTTCTCGTTCACCATTTCTGTATTGACCTGGTACACAAAGGACATCATGCCTCCAACAGAAGGAAATGTCAACCTGCCTCCAGCTTGAAGTTGGTTGATACCTCCACCTGCCCCTGCGTGCACGCCAGAGCCCATGACAGATTTCTGTCCAGTACCATCACACTCTTTACCAACCTCTCAACATGGTTGAAAAAATTCAGAGTCACTTTAACCTGTGGTGTTTTTGTGACTTTGTTGAATGTTATTAAGGATGCCACCAATCTCTCTGAGTAACAAAGCCCTGCTTACTGTCTGACGCTATGGCTGAGAGTTTGTTCCTCAGGATACCGATGTCCACTCCATTAACAACACTCATCCCAGCCACTATTCCCCCCAATATAGTGCTGAATACATCCCTCCTCTTTCAGTTACTCCTCAGACATAAGTGTCCTGAATGCCTTCCGCACATCTCTGGAAGCAAGCCACTGGTACAATGACCATACTTGATTCAGTGGATACTCAGCACATATAGGGTAATAGGCTTTTATCAACCACTGTGAGATGTCGAAGAGCCATGTGGTGAAGGCATACTGTGCCCTGGTAGCCAGCGTTTGTTCCGTGTGTATTTACTGGCATTGCCTGTGCAAGGTTACAACCTCTCAGGTGAGACATTAACTAGGCATATCTCCCCCATATCCAGCTCTGGTGTCCCACATGTCCAGTACCCGAGAACCTCTCTGTAGGACTGCTAAGATTGAGAGCCCACCCATACGAGGAAATTTTCACCCCATTGATGTGTCTCCTGGCCAACAGACATCCTATGCGTAAGTGCCAGTCTCCTGGGTACCTGCACAATATTAATTCGGTTATGTCAATACATGTCACACTTTAAAAACCTTTCCTTCTTTCAATTCCTCCCTCCATGAAAAAAAAACATATTTTACATTTCTTGTTCTGAAGGATTGGATAGGTTATATTTCTTCCCCAACCTCCAACCCATTGCACTTGTATTCACAGTACGTTTGCATTAACAAATGACAGAAGAGACTCCCCTTTCACCAGTCTTGTTGATGGGCACAGTCTTTCAGATAGCATTAGCACTAAATTGTCCATAAGAAAAAGAAACCTTATATTGCAAGTTATTAATCTGAATCTTTTCGTTTGTCCCTTCTCTCCTGAATGTTTATCAGTACAAATTTGTGGTGTGGTATTGTACAGACAAACTGCCAACCAAACTGCCAACACATATTTCATCTCTGTTCCAGAAACCTCTCCAATCTCGTTCCACCAGGGACTCTGGAAGTGAAAAACAAGCGCAGAATCAACAATATCGCTTGCTATGTTTACTTATAGTTCCATCCTTGGAACCCAGGAACCTAGTATTCCTGGCTTCTGAAACTCTGAACAAATTATCAAAACAACCATGATTTCTTTAGGATGAACCCACTCTAAAATGGATTCCCATGGTATGATGAAAAATTTGTAAAAAATGAACGTGAATGTTGCTTCTTAAAAATTCTCAACCTAAACGCTAAAAAAAAAAAAATGCATTTATCTATACCTTAAGAGCTATGCACTAACTCCCCTTTGAGGTGGACAAAGCCTAAACCTTTTAGGACTTTTTCCACCTGAATGAAAAAAAAAACTACAATAGCTCCAGTGGCTAGATGGCTTCCTACCAACTCTTGTCTTAAACGAAATGTATTCAGCTGCTAATTGAGGACATTTGGACTAAAGGTGGACTAAACCTAACAATTTTTCCACTTGAACAAAAATAAAATAAACGAATAAACAAAAATAAAATTTAAAAAAAATTACAATTAAAAAAAAAAAAACAATTAAAATTTTTTTTTTTTTTTTTTTTTATGAAAAATAAGAGGAGAAAGGGAAAAAAACACATAATAATTATAACAGAAAAAATAACAATCCAGAGGCTTATCCTTGAAAATACTAAAAATACATCAAGGTCCTTTATAATATTCCAAACATGAGGGCAAATCTCTGAAACTCATATCTGAACCTTATTCATAGCAAAGAAACATTAACCAGAAAATTCTTACCATCTGTGTGGCTCACTAAGCGCTGCTAACATTGTTTCCCCCAGTGCTATATTTGAATGAACATGCGGCTATCTCCATTTCGAGTTTATGCGACTGTTCTATATAGTTATGCCTTTGTTGTCTTAATTGACTATTTTCGGTTTGTAGTCTCAGAATTTGGGTCTTAAAAGGGAAACGAGTTTGATTACTATGGCCTCTATGCCTTGGATTGCTACCCCATCTCGCAGAATAAACTTCATAATGCCTTGGTGTAGTTTTAGGATATTTCCTTTGCATATCATTATTAGCCACCAAAGAATACCTAGCTATGTGACCCCCCTTTTTACAAACAAAGCACTTACGAGCTGGTCTCCCTGCATAGGCCCTACTCTGAGTATATAGCGATGGAGACTCACGTTGCTGTATAACCTACACTTTCATTGTCTGAGTATTCACTAGCAATGGACTCGTCAGAAGTCTCCACTGTTTCAACTCCTGAATCACTTTCAAGCACAGTTACTGCACTTTTATTTAAATACTCCTCATTCAGATCTCCAACATTGATTCCCACCATAACAACATCACTGGCAGCAACACTAGCATTTGGCTTTTCTTCACGTTGTTCCAGAGCCTCTATCTTGGCTAAGAACTGAGCATGTGTGGCCTCTAATTCATTAATTTTCTGTTCCAATACACATTTCTCAGTCACTAATTATTCAGTGTGATCATGAACATCTGCATCTGCCTTTGCAACCGTTAATATATTCTTAGTTGCACTTTGTACCTGCTCCAATAATTGCTTTCTCTCAGTACACCATTGTCCTTCTTTCACTATAGCAAAGTCTTTCATTTTCAATAACATGCATACAACATTGGCCATCTTGGCTTTCCTGCCTTTTTTCGAAGACTTTTTATGTTTTATCTGATCATTATGAATTTTACATTGTCTCAATAACTTATTAAATTGGTGCGTTAAAGCATTTTCTGACAGTGTTGAATTTAACACAGGTATGTTTTTTAAGAAAATCTTCAATGACCTCTATTGATATGCTAACCAGTCTATACAGCAGTTGCTTACACAGCTAAATTTTAGGTGTACTTCTCCAGCACACAAGGCAGAGCACACTCTTAATCAATGCTCCGCTTTACAACTGGGTTTAGTCTTATTATCTCGGAACACAGGCCACACTGAACTTCTATTGGAATAGAGAGCTATTTCACTCTCACGTGGGAAAAAAAAAATAGAATAAAAATCTATATTTCTCCCACTTTCTCCTCAAAGCTGTGTGATTTATCCTGTCAATCTGCAGGCTACAACAGATAACCAGGGGTGATCAGCCCCTCACTCACCAGCACTCTTGACCGGCTACACAGGCCTAAAGCAATTTGCACTAACAATACAATAAACGTTAACACATATACATATACTAGCCAAAAATCTGACCAGGTTTTGCGCATCCGCTCACTGATGAAATATTTCATAGAATTTTCAGGACTACTCATGCAGGGCTTCAGAATTCACGAACCAGCGCAAATCTTGTCCACAGTAGAGAAGGCTTCCAGTTCTAGCTGTAGTTGAGGACTTAGCTTATAGGGATTCAAGACAAAAATACATTAGGGTTTGGATTCTGTGCAATAACTTTTAAATGAAATATTATCATCCGAGGGTGGTTATGGATTCCCTCTATTATTCCATATATGTATTAACTTGTCTATTCATATAATTAGCTAGTCTATTAAAACTGATCACATGTTACTGTTAATATTACAATAATATAAGGTTAGCTGTGAAAACAAACACACTCCTTAATAAAACAATCTTATTTATTTCCCACGCAAATAGGAAAACGCTAACATGAAAATACTAAAGGAAGATATTACAAAGCATATAACAGCAAGAAACATCAAATATACTTATCGCAGGCTGTCCTATAGATATGGTATCATCAGCTGGGCTCGAGATGGTAACAGAGAGAGCCATGCAGCTCAGAGAGCCATCAGGCACGAGCCAAGAGCGAAAAGGGATGACTTCCCTCCTGTGTGCACTTTTTAAACTTTATCCATACACTGTCCAGACCCAACCCCATTGCCTGCCCATTTAGGTTTCTAACGAATGAAAGTAGTTAGGGGCAGTCCTTCTCAATATATTATATAACTGTCCATCCTGCTGTATTGGCCTCTAGGGGCAGCATTGTCCATGTATCATGTCTATGTGACCTGGGTCAATCTTCAATCTTAGCTGGCCATTTGATCTTCCGTAGCAGGACATTCATCAATCATCTTGTCAGCTATGGTCCTTTTGAAGCTTGCTTGCAGAGGGCTAACCAAGGATTTCCATGCTATCACACCGGACGGACAGGAGCCAAGCTTTTGTTCAGCCTTGCTTCTTTCAGATGAATAATCTGATATGCTACAAAGCTTTGATGTGCAACTTGTTACATTTCAAAGGCCACCTGTCTGTATCAACCAGGAGTGAAACTCCAGAAATATGATATTAAACCATGTTGCCTTCCAACAGAGGGAAAGTAATGTAAAAGTGGGCTTAAAGGGACACTAAAGGTTTATTTTTTTTTTTAATTTTAAATTAACAAACATCATCCTTACCTCCACTGTGCAGTTCATTTTGTACAGAGTGGCCCCTGAACCTACTGTTCTGGGGTCCCTCCATGGCTCTCTCGGCTCCTCCCTGCATCAGATAACCCCCTGAGAGAAGCGCTGTCCCGGGGGGCTACCTTGCGGGCGTGCTCCAATGTCCAGCATTTGCCCTTCGGCGGTAGCGTCATTGGATTTGAATGACAGCAGCGAGAGCCAATGGCTGTGCTGCTATCAATCTATCCAATCAAGAGCCGAGAACCCCCTGCAGAGAGAGAGCACGTCCCCCTGGGACAAGTTTGAGGGTTCGGGTAAGTAAAACGGGGGGGCCGGTCACGGACAGGTATTTTTTCACCTTAGGGTGCATTAAGGTGAAAAAACACAAAACTCTAGTGTCCCTTTAAGTTTTTAATTAAAGGAGAAGCCCAGCCAAAGATCATTTGTCTGTACTTCTCCTATAGATCACAGGAGTGCAGTTAGTTTTGCAATCCTGTGATCCATTTTCAGCAGAGAGCGGGCTGAAGTCCGCTCCCTGCTGATGTCTTGGATGTAAGTCCAGGCACCGTGTCATTGTGACAATAAAGTCTGGATCTGCCAGGTGCCTGGACTGACACTCGGCTCAGGCTCTCTGAGCCGGCTGCCCCCATGCTGTCCACAGCCCAGAGCTCCAGTGAGCTAACAGTCCACAGCTCTCTGCTCATGGAGCTCTGAAAACCGAGTGATCAATGCCAGATGGTATTTAGTGCCAGAGCGCCTGTCAAAAATGTACCCAGGCACCTTGGCTACCTGTATCAGGGGCTGTGGCCAGATAGGTTCACGTGTGCATGTGTGGTGATCAATGTCCTAAGCTTCGTCGCTTTTGGATGAGGGTTCAGACATTTATTTTTTCAGTCACGATGGTTAACTTCACTAAGGATGCGAATATTACCCTACTAAATACACCTGTTGAAAAGGTTCCACGGCACACACAGACCTTAATTTACTTGTTTTTACTATGTTTTTAGCAGCCAAAATTGCCATAACGACAGCGTGAAAAAGCCCTGTCATAGATATTGCGATAGTAAAACAAAAACTCGCATGGATCATGCTGAACGAAAATATTGTGAGTGTTTTAAACAATACATTTTTGACAAAGTATGGTCCCCCTGGCTTGCTTACTTGCAGGTCCTGAATGAATGAATCTAATGCCGCGTACACACGGTCGGACTTTTCGGCTACAAAAGTCCGACAGACTTTCGACGGACATTTGGTAGACTTTTGGCGGACTTGCGGCAGACTTTCTAACGAACGGACTTGCCTACATACGATCACACAAAAGTCCAATGGATTCGTACGTGATGACGTACACCGGACTAAAATAAGGAAGTTGATAGCCAGTAGCCAATAGCTGCCCTAGCGTGGATTTTTGTCCGTCGGACTAGCATACAGACGAGCGGATTTCTGGGTCCGGCGTAGTTACGACGTAAAGATTTGAAGCATGTTTCAAATCTAAAGTCCGTCAGATTTGCGGCTGGAAAAGTCCGCTGAAAGCCCAGGGAAGCCCACACACGATCGGATTGTCAGCCGGCTTTAGTCCGTCGTCGTCCGTCGGACTTTTGTAGACCAAAAGTCCGACCGTGTGTACGCGGCATAATAGTTTGAATGAGTTCATGCAGGATCCCCAGAGGGATCCATTTCCTTTCTTTTTCACTTCTTATCTCTTTTCTTGTTTCCTTGATTTCTATCAGTCGTGGCTCTGTGTCCAGTTATCTATTTCTCTTTCTTTCCTTTCCTTTTCTTTCTTATTTAAGCTAGTGATGTTTATATTTGGGGGCCCGGAGTCCCTCTTGCGGGACCATAATAATGCTTGGTAACTAGTACTACCTTGTGAAGGGTGATGGCTGGACGTGGGCTTTTCTACCTGGTGGGCTTGCTTCTGGTGATTGCGTTTTAGACTGGTCTCGATTTGGAAATCTTGAATATATTAGCCCACACTATGATTTAAGGGGTGATTGTATGGAGACCACCTCCCAGTACTTACAATGTTCCTGTTGTTCTATATATCCATTCCATATTATAACACAAAACATGTTATTTCTGTTTACTTCGGTAGGTGGCCAGATGCTCATCTGAGGGTTTAAAAAAGACCTAACCCAATAGCCAAGATATTTTGTATTTTTGTTTTCCCCCATTTATGTACCATTTCTTATTGTTTATAAAGAGCATGCAAGGATTCTTCGCTGCTCTGCACAGTGATCTTGTTGGTTTTACTTTTTTTACAATATTAATAAATATAAATAAAGTATTGAAACAGAAAACGGAGCGATCAGTGATTATCGATTGTTCAGATGCGTTGGGGGACAGATGCAGCATCGGACCGATGTAAGTATGATTCTGGAAAAAAAACTTTACTTCTCTTTTAACTTACATAGTTCATTCGAATTTCACATGTTGGTAGAGTGAATTTTCTCCTATAGTACCTCCTTTTTTTTTTTTCATTGCAGGTGATTAATGGATTCCAGAAGCAACGTGCTGTCATTGAGTTCTTGATGAAGAAAGGGTGCAGGCTGTCCGACATCCACAGAAATCTACAGAATGTTTACAGAGATGACACCATTAACAAGAGCAATGTGTTGTCATTGGTGACTTTTGTCAATGGTGTCTTCTCCTTAAACATTCTGTAGCTGTCTGTGGATGTTGGGCAGCCTGAACCCCTTCTTCATTGACAACTCAATGGTGGCAAGTTGCTTCTGCTTGGAATCCATTATACAGTTATTATAGAGGAAGAGTTACTCTACCGCTATGCAGTGGCGGCTGGTGCTGGAGGATTTGAGGGGGGGGGGCGCGGGCAGAGTGCACTCAGCCTACAGTGGAGCCCTCCAGCTGCCTTGGTGCCCAGCCCTGTCTTGGCCCGGTCTTCTTTATGGTTTCTGGCTCTTCCTTTCTTGATTGGCTGGGAAGCTGATGCCGATTCCCTGGTATCGCAGGGTGGGAGGGTTTGGGGCGCAGTGCTCTGTGCACCGAGGACAATATGAAACTGGTGAATTGGGGCCTCGGGATGTGGTCACATGCTTGTGAAGGAGTGATGGACCTGGTAGAGACCTGTTGGTCCGGTGCCCCCCCGCACAGTACGTGACCACACAGATGGTGCGGGGGGGGGGGGGGCGGCGCCCCTTGTGGACCAGCCGCCACTGCCGCCATGCAAAATATGAATGACCTGTGTAAGCTAATAAAAAAAAAAGTTATGCCCAATTTTGTATTACTTTCAGTACAGCCTTTGTATTTAGTATTATGTTTATAATAGCCATGTTATGTTGGTATTTTCAAACAGCATAGTGGAGTGCTTTACGTTGTGCAATGAATGCAATTTGTGTAGCAGATGAAGGTTGTATTGTGTGATATCTTTTACAAAACCCAAAGTCCAGACATGCCATGGGACAAACCGGGACAACTGAAACGGTGCATGTCACCGTGACCTTCTTCCGTGACGCATTACAGGTTCTGTAGAACAAACACAACCTCCCTTCCTAGTCCTTTGAAAAAGATCGTCATGTTAATATATCTCCTATTGTATAGTAATGAATACTGTATTTGCTGGTTTATTGTGCTTTGCGGTTGCACATCAATTCTGTATAAGGTGTGGTGTATAGCCTTTTTGTTAAAAGTCATATCTCATGTTCTTCCCTTAGTTCTTTGGTGGAGGTGGCAATATAATAGATATGTTGGTGGCAACAAGATAACAAGAGCCTTATATAGCATACAGGGGAACTATAGTTTTTTTTGTTTTATTATACCTGTGAAAAAGACTTACGTGGTATAAGCGATCTTATGAATGTGATAAACTGAAACCGTGGGCAGAACTAAATACAAGCAGGATTATATACTGTTTGTTTTGTTTACCAAAGGATTTCACATTTTTTACAATCAATGATCTCTCCATATTTTCCACACTGCACAGCCAGACAAGAGACACAGATTCCAATTAAAGTTTCTTTCTTTCTAAGCAAAAAAAATATATATTTATAGTACATCTGTGCAGGATGTGCACATTTCCCAATGTTTTTACCTTTTGAACTAATTCCCACCCAGGCCAATTCTGAAATTCCTCTCCTACATGTAAAAATCATCTTTTTTTTTCTGCTAGAAAATTATTTAGAACGGCTAAACATTATTTATTTTTTTTAAGTAGAGGCCCTATAGCAGGGGTATTGAATTAAAATTTAGGTCTGATTAGTAAAATTTTCTTTTAGCAGTGGTCTGAATCGCATTTTTGTGCGATGACTCAGATTCTTTATATATCGCAGCCCAGATGTGCAGGCACAACAGCCCATTCATTTGAATGGGCTGATGTGCCTGCATTTTCTGCTGGGGAAAAGGTCCCGGCACCTTTTTAAAAATGCAGCCGCATGGAAACTGCATGGTGCATTTGTATTTGTATATTTCAGTGCGTTTAAGAGACAATAGTACCACTGCCCCTTTCACATCACCCCCCATATACACAGCACTGCCCCCTTCATATATCATCCACATAGCACTGCCCCCTTTAGCTTCCCCCGCACAGCACTGTCCCCCTTTACATCACCACCCCATCGCCCCCAAAGCACTGCCCCTTTCACATTACCCCCACTCACAGCATTGTCTGCCTGCACATATTGCCCCCACAGCGCTGCCCCCTTCATATATCATCCACACAGTACTGCCCCCTTTAGCTTCCCCCACACAGAACTGTCCCCCTTTACATCACCTCCCCCCACACACAGCACTGTCCCCTTGACATATCACCCCCAAAGCACTGCCCCTTTCACAGTACCACATCCCCCCCCCACACACACAGCACTGTCTCCCTTCACATATTGCCCCCTCAGCACTGCCTCATTATATATCGCCCCCACAGCGCTGCCCCCTTCATATATCATCCACAAAGCACTGCTCCCTTCACATTCCCCCACAGTATTGCTCCCCTTTACATGCATTGATAGCTGTATTAATGCCAATGGTCCCAAAAATGTGTCAAAATTGTCTGATGTGTCCGCCATAATGTCGCAGTCACTATAAAAATCGCAGATCGCCGCCATCACTAGTAAAAAAAAAATAATAAAAATGCTATAAATCTATCCCCTATTTTGTAGATGCTGTAACTTTTGCGCAAACCAATCAATGTACACTTATTGCGATTTTTTTTTTTTTTTTACCAAAAATATGTAGAAATACATATCGGCCTAAACTGAGGAAAAATAATGTTTTTTTTATATATTTTGGGGGGATATTTATTATAGCAAAAAAATAATTTATTATAGCAATTTTTGTTTATAGCGCAAAAAATAAAAACCACAGAGGCGATCACATCACCACCAAAAGAAAGCTCTATTTGTGGGGAAAAAAAGGACGTAAATTTTGTTTGTGTACAACGTCGCACGACCGCGCAATTGTCAGTTAAAACGACGCAGTGCTGAATCGCAAAAAGTGCTCTGGTCAGGAAGGGGGTAAATTCTTCCGGAGCTGAAGTGGTTAAAAAAAAAATTTCATCAACTTTACTGCTATCACAAGGGATGAGCCACATCCCTTATGATAGCATGGGCAGTGACTTTTCACTGAGACATCTGAGGTCTATTAAACCCAAGATCTCTTCTCTGCCTTTAAAAGCATCTGATCAAACTGAGATCAGTTTGATCAGATGCTTTCACAAGCCAGTAATGGCTTGTTTACATCCTGGTGATACCGGAAGTGACACAATACTCATTGCTCTCGGTTTCTTACACCATAGAGATGATCGGGGACGTTCCTGTCTCTGGTCATCTCTATGGTAAGCCACGGGCACCACCAGTTTTGATCCGGGGAGACAGGAGAGCCTGGAACGGTGGCTATTTAGCTGTTAGGATTGCTTTTACTTCAGAGAGCCTTGCTGACAAAAAAAAAGATATCAGGATGATGATCGTATGATATCCTACAGGCAGAAAGTGGTTAAAAAAGCTGATCTCTCTGGAAAATTCCATGTTTTCCTTTTGTCTCTGATGTGACTCCCATCGTCCCACTTTCACACACCATTCTGTACAGCCATCTCAAACTTCAGAAGGAAGCCTCTTCTAAAGATGATGCACAAGAAAGCCCACAAACCGTTTGCTGAAGACAATGTGAGGAGCGCATGTTCTCCAACATCCACCAGCTCCATGATGTCGTCATGGAGGAGTGGAAGAGGACTCCAGTGGTAACCTGTGAAGCTCTGGTGAACTCCATGCCCAAGAGGGTTAAGGCAGTGCTGGAAAATAGTGGTGGCCACATAAAATATTGACACTTTGGGCACAATTTGGACATTTTCACTTAGGGGTGTACTCACTTTTGCTGCCAGCGGTTTAGACATTAATGGTTGTGTGTTGAGTTATTTTGAGGGGACAGCAAATTTACACTGTTATACAAGCTGTACACTCACTACTTTACATTGTAGCAAAGTGTCATTTCTTCAGTGTTGTCACATGAAAAGATATAATAAAATATTTACAAAAATGTGAGGTGTGTACTCACTTTTGTGAGATACTGTATATATATATATATATATATATATATATATATATATATATATATATATATATATATATATCTATAGATAGATAGAGTTGCTCTTTTTCCACTAAAATGTAAATAACATGTACAGTGCCTTGAAAAAGTATTAATACCCCTTGAAACTTTCCACATTTTGCAACCAAAAACTTAAATGTATTTTATTAGGATTTTTATGTGATAGACCAACACAAAGTGGCACATAATTGTAAAGTGGAAGGAAAATGATAAATGGTTTTCAAAATGTTTTACAAATAAATATGTGAAAAGTGTGGGGTACATTTGTATTCAGCCCCCCTGAGTCAATAATTTGTAGAACCACCTTTCACTGCAATTACAGCTGCAAGTCTTTCTCTATCAGCTTTGCACATCTAGAAAGTGACATTTGCCCAAGCCCAAGCTCTGTCAGATTGGATGGATAGCATCTGTGAACAGCAATTTTTAAGTCTTGACACAGATTCTCAATTGGATTTAGGTCCGGACTTTGACTGGGCCATTTTAACATATGAATATGCTTTAATCTATATCACAGGTGGCAAACACAAGGCCCGCGGGCCGAATCCGGCTCGCCTGGCCTTGTCATGTGGCCCGCACAGCAGACCCGGCCGCTGCCTCTTTTTCTCACCGCTGTTAGTCTTTCTCTGCCATGTATCCCAGGCAACAAGGGTAAAAATCCTCCTTAGTCCCACGAGCGCCACAGCTTAGTATTAGCGCATGCGTGGCGGGTCGGTCTCCAAGAGAACAAGAGTAAACATCTCCCCCACCGCTATGTGTCCGCCACCACTCCTGATCACTCCACTCTGTCCGTAGCGCATTCCTGATCACTCCACTGTACGTAGCGCACTCATGATCACTCCACTCTGTACGTAGCGCACTCCTGACCCCTCCACTCTGTACATAGTGCACTCCTGATCACTCCACTCTGTACGTATTGCACTCCTGATCACCCCACTCTGTACGTAGCACACTCCTGACCCCTCCACACTGTACGTAGCGTACTCCTGATCACTCCACTCTGTACGTAGCGCACTCCTGATCACTCCACTCTGTGCGTAGCGCACTCCTGATCACTCCACTCTGTGCGTAGCGCACTCCTGATCACTCCACTCTGTACATAACGCACTCCTGACCCCTCTACTCGGTACGTAGTGCACTCCGGACCCCTCCACTCTGTACATAGCACACTCCTGATCACTCCACTCTGTACGTAGCGCACTCCTACCCCTTCACTCTGTACGTAGCGCACTCCTGATCACTCCACTCTGTGCGTAGCGTACTCTTGATCACTCCACTCTGTATGTAGCACACTCCTGACCCCTCCATTCTGTACGTAGTGCATTCCGGACCCCTCCAGTCTGTACGTAGCGTACTCCTGATCACTCCACTCTGTGCGTAGCGCACTCCTGATCACTCCACTCTGTACATAACGCACTCCTGACCCCTCCACTCGGTACGTAGTGCACTCCGGACCCCTCCACACTGTACATAGCACACTCCTGATCACTCCACTCTGTACGTAGCGCACTCCTACCCCTTCACTCTGTACGTAGCGCACTCCTGATCACTCCACTCTGTACGTAGCGTACTCTTGATCACTCCACTCTGTACGTAGCACACTCCTGACCCCTCCACTCTGTACGTAGTGCATTCCGGAGCCCTCCACTCTATACGTAGCACACTCCTGATCACTCCAGTCTGTATGTAGCACACTCCTACCCCTTCTCTCTGTACGTAGCGCACTCCTGATCACTCCACTCTGTACATAATGTACTCCACACTGTACGTAGCGCACTCCTAATCACTCCACTCTGTACGTAGCGTACTCTTGATCACTCCACTCTGTACCTAGCACACTCCTGACCCCTCCACTCTGTACGTAGTGCATTCTGTACCCCTCCACTCTGTACGTAGCACACTCCTGATCACTCCACTCTGTACATAGCGCATTCCTGACCCCTCCACTGTGTACGTAGTGAACTCCTGATCCCTTCACTCTGTACATAGCGCATTCAAGAACCCTTCACTCTGTACGTAGCACACTCTTGACTTTTGATGGTGGAAGGGCTCTTGACATCTGATGTATGGGGAGTGGGGTGCTCTGGATATCTGCTTATAATTATTATGAGAATAATACAATTCCATACCAGTTAAAAAGGAGACCACTAGTATCGTCCACAAGAGAAATTTATTGAAGACCGCTCAGACCGAACACCATGGTGTTTGTTCTGAGCAGTTTCCAATAAAGTTTCTTGTGGATGATGCCAGTGATGTGTGACCCTCTTTTTCAAATTTCCAATATCTGCTACAGAAGTGTGAGTGGGCTTCATGCTGGTCTGCACCTGCCCTTCACAGCACTGCAATGGTTACATACCATGCCAGGTGAAGCGATAAACTTTGGATATACTGACCAATTCCATGTCACTCTACAGAGGTATAGGGACCATAAACTACAATCAAATAACCCCAAAATGTCTAAGAGAAGAAAAGTTGATGCAGAGGGAAGGCAATTTTATGAGAGATGGGAAAGTGAATACATGTTTGTGCTTAATGGAGAGAAGCCGGTATGTCTTATTTGCTATGAGGCAGTGGCAGTGATGAAGGAATACAATTTACACCTGCACTTTAAGACCCAACACGGAGCCAAATATGCTAACCTTAGCCACCAAAAAAAGCGACAAAAGGTTAAAGAATTAAAAGGTAGCCTGCATTCTCACCTGAATATTTTTGCATAAATTAGAGCAAAAAATTATG
Organism: Lithobates clamitans; assembly: GCA_037952925.1. Classification (NCBI taxonomy): domain Eukaryota; kingdom Metazoa; phylum Chordata; class Amphibia; order Anura; family Ranidae; genus Lithobates; species Lithobates clamitans. Next base: position 1,128,858 of record JBBGZY010002155.1, read on the forward strand.
CAGTCGTGAAAGCCAGCTTTCTTGTGGCTGAAGAAATTGTGCGAGCTTCAAAGTGCCTTTCAGAAGGTGCATTTGTAAATCAGTGTATGCTGAAGGTATATGAACAGGTGTGCCCTGAGCATAGACAGGTGTTTAACAATTTTAGCTTATCAAGAAACATTATCACGGACCGAGTCAGGGACCTAGCATGGAATCCTACAACACAGCTGGCTGAAGAAACATGCAGTTATCTGGCGTTTTCATTAGCTATTGACAAAAGCACTGACAATACCGATACAGCTCATCTAGCCATTTTTGTAAGAGGTGTGAAGGAAGACTTGTCTGTCAGTGAGGAGCTCTTGGATGTGGTTGGCATGCAAGAAACAACAACTGGGAGGGATATTTTCAATGCGGTGGAGGAATCCGTAAATGAAATAAAGTTACCTTGGGAAAAGTTGGTGGGGCTTACTACTGATGGCGCACCTGTAATGTGTGGAGAGAAAACTGGCTTGGTTGGACTGTTGAAAGAGAAGATGAAAAAAGTAACTGCCAAATGCCGCTGATAACTTACCACAAAATTATCCACCAAGAAGCTCTGTGTGGCAAGGTGCTGGAACTGGATAACATAATGTTCACAGTCACAAAAACCGTGAACTTTCTTTGTGCATGGGGCCTGAATCATCGTCAGTTCCAACAAGGAGGTGGACACGGAACATACAGATGTGCCATACCATACAGAAGTAGGGTGGCTGAGTAGGAGCACTGTTCTCAAGCAATTTTTTTGAGCTTTTGGAAGAAATTACTCTCTTTTTGCAAAATAAATGACAGGCTGACCTCAGGAAAACAGTGTCTGACATCCAGTCAGAAAAGTTAAAGAAAGTTAATGCCTTGTGTTTGCCATATGTGTAATAAGAAGTGCCTGGCAATATTTGTATGTTTAAAAAAAAATTACTGTTACCAAAACTAATTTTTCAATAAATTGTACAATAATTGTACATTTTAATATCTGCTTGCTATTATTCTTCCTAGGCTTCTGTTTTCAGAGCTAGTTATTACTTAAGTTATTACTAAAACCAGTAGTAATTGAATGCAGAGACAATTATTTATGATAATAAAGAGTAGATACATAGTCCTACAACTGGCCTCTTTGAGGGCAACCATACTGGTGATGCAGCCCCCGATGAATTTGATTTTGACACCCCTGATCTAAACCATTCCATTGTAGCTCTGGCTGTATGTTTAGGGTCGTTGTCCTGCTGGAAGATGAACCTCCACCCCAGTCTCAAGTCTTTTGCAGACTCTTAAGCCGCGTACACACGAGCGGAATGTCCGACAGAAAAAGTCAGACGGAAGCTTTTCATCGTCTAGTCCGATCGTGTGTGTGCCTCATCTGACTTTTTTTTTTGAAAATTCTGACGGCCCTAGAAATAGAACATTTTCTAAATATTTACGGCGGAACCAATTCTTATCAGGAAAACCGCTCGTCTGTATGCTGTTCCGACGGACTAAAATGGAACCATGCTCTGAAGCAAGTACGAGACGGAAGCTATTGGCTACTGGCTATTGAACTTCCTATTTCTAGTCCCATCGTACGTGCTGTACGTCACTGCGTTCTTGACGGTCAGACTTTGGTCGGACTTTGGGTTGACTGTGTGTAGGCAAGACCGCTTGAATGGAATTCCGTTGGAGTTCCATCGGAGAAACCTTCGGAGTTTATTCCGACGGCAAAACTGGTCGTGTGTACGCGGCATAATAGGTTTTCTTCTAAGATTGCCCTGTATTTGGCTCCATCCATCTTTCCATCAACTCTGACCAGCTTCCCTGTCCCTGCTGAAGAAAATCATCCCCACAACATGATGCTGCCACCACCATTTTTCACGGTGGGGGATGGTGTGTTCAGGATGACATGCAGTGTTAGTTTTCCGCCACACATAGCGTTTTACTTTTAGGCCAAAAAGTTAAATTATGGTCTCATTTGACCAGAGCACCTTCTTCCACATGTTTGCTGTTTCCCCCACATGGCTTTTCGCAAACTGCAAACGGGACTTCTTATGGCTTTCTTTCAACAATGGCTTTCTTCTTGCCACTCTTCCATAAAGGCCAGATTTGTGGAGAGCACAACTAATAGTTGTCCTGTGGACAGATTCTCCCACCTGAGCTGTGGATCTCTGCAGCTCCTCCTGAGTTACCATGGGCCTCTTGGCTGCTTCTCTGATTAATGTTCTCCTTGCCCGGCCTGTCTGTTTAGGTGGACGGCCATGTCTTGGTAGGTTTACAGTTGGGCCATACTCTTTCCATTTTAGGATGATGGATTAAACAGTGCTCTGTGAGATGTTCAAAACTTGGGATATTTTTTATAACCTCACCCTGCTTTCATCTTCTCCACAACTTTATCCCTGACCTGTCTGGTGTGTTCCTTGGCCTTCATGATGCTGTTTGTTCACTAAGGTTCTCTAACAAACCTCTGAGGTCTTCACAGAACAGCTGTATTTACACTGAGATTAAATTACATACAGGTGGACTCTACTAATTAGGTGACTTCTGAAGGCAATTGGTTCCACTAGACTTTAGTTCGGGGTATCAGAGTAAAGGGGGCTGAATGCAAATGCAAGCCACACTTTTCACATATTTATTTTAAAAACATTTTGAAAACCATTTATCATTTTTCTTCCACTTCACAATTATGTGTCATTTTGTGTTGGTCTACCAGATAAAATCTCAATAAAATACATTTAAGTTTTTGGTTACACAGTAACATGACAAAATGTGGAAAATTCCAAGGGGTGTGAATACTTTTTCAAGGCACAGGATGTTGTGATTTATATTCATACTTCTCTTTATTTCTGTACTTAAAAAGAAAGGCCTAAAAAAAAATACTGCCAGAAATCCAATGATGTCCTATCTTCCTATGTTAGCTGACAAACACAGTGCCTCTGCTGCTCCAAAATACCAAATAGTGTTGCTAGCCTAAAGTTAAAGTCGCCTGCTGGACTACAGAACACCTCAACGTCTTTACACCTCTGTAACACAAGAGGAAGGCATTTTATAGTCCAAGGAGAAGAACTTGGCAGGACTGAAAACGCTGCAGAAGAAACAGTGCTTTCACATCCAAACAAGAAGTGAGTTGCTCACTGGATTTCTGGCAGATCAACAGGTATTTTTCTGTACTTGCAGCTTTTTGAAGATCAAACAATAGGAAATGTGCATGTATTGCACCGATACATTGAATATTTTCTCCCCTGTTGGTCTACAAAACTCCTCTCCCTTATGTTAGTGAGATGAGGAGAGGGAGAGATGTTTTGTAGTCCAGCAGGGGAAAACTTGGTGGACAGCCACTGGTCTAGAGCTCACCACACAATTTGCAACCTGGCTGTACAGTCTCCTTTAGATCTACTTGCGTAGTTGGATAGTTAACCAAAGTCTTCATATTACATAGTTCAAAATTGATGTAATTCCACCATTCAGCATGATTCCCAATCATGCATGACAGCCAATCATGATGATCACATGCAAGCTGGTATACAAACTGCTTTTTACCAAAGTACTGCACTCTAACTATTCCTATAACCAAAATCTCTAAAGCTGCTGTAACTATAATGTGAATCACAGTAATCTAAGATAAAATAAAATATGTACAGTGCTTACCCCTATGTGACTGATAGATAAATCAATGGATAATGTATATAATTAAAATAAAATTAACTACTTCCCGACCGCCTCAATTACATATACGTCAGCAGGTTGGCTCTCCTGCGCAAAACGATGTACAGGTACCTTGGCCCCTTTAAGAGCCTTAGCAGGCGCGCGCGCTGCATGGCGAGGGGATCCGATGCGTGTGGCCGGCGGTTGCGATGACCGCCGGTTACCCGCGATCGTGGGCATGAGAGACAGAACCAGGATCTGAGTTTGTGAGTTCCTATTAGTTAGGAACAGCGATATGTCTCCTCCTCTAGTCACTCCCATCCCCCTGCAATTAGAACACACACTGAGGGAACACATTTAACCCCTTGATCGCCCCCTAATGTTAACCCCTTCCTTGCCAGTGACATTTATACAGTAATCAGCGGATTTTCTTAGCTCTGATCGCTGTATAAATGTCACTGGTCCCAAAAAAAAGTGTCTGATCTGTCCGCCGAAATGTCGTAGTCCCAATAAAAAATCACTGATCGACGCCATTACTAGTGCAAAAAAAATAAAAATTACAAAAAATGCCATAAATCTATCCACTATTTTTGTAGACGCTATAACTTTTGCGCAAACCGATCAACATACGCTTATTGAGATTTTTGTTACCAAAAATATGTAGAAGAATACATGTCGGCCTAAACTGATGAAGACATTTGTGTTTTAAAAAAAAATTTGGGGAATATTTATAGCAAAAACTAAAAAATATTGTTTTTTGGTTTTTTATTTCAAAATTGTCGCTCTTTTTTTGTTTATAGCGCAAAAAATAAAAACCGCAGAGGTGATCAAATACCACCAAAAGAAAGCTCTATTTGTGGGGGAAAAAAAGGACGTCATTTTGTTTGGGAACAGCGTCGCACGACCACGCAATTGTCAGTTAAAGCAACGCAGTGCCGTATCGCAAAAAAAGCTGTGGTAATTAAGGGGGTAAAACCTCCCAGGGCTGAAGTGGTTGTGCTGTAGAATGTGCTGTAGAAAATGCAAAGGTATCATATAAATATTCAGTTTATATTGTAAAATTCAGTTTGTCAATAAATATAATTCATATTATAAAGTGCGATGAAGTCACAGACCGTCCACCATGTGGGTGTTTCCCTAAAATAAATCCTTAAGTGTAATAAGTGTAATAGTGTAATCCAAATATTAGATCATACAGCTTCCAGTCCTTGCTTCATTCCTAATTCCTAAACTTCCTTGTGGCTAAACAAACTCACCAGACGGAAATTACCTCCTTTCATAAAGCAGGTCTATTGCGTCTGTATGCCTTCTCTGTGCTTGAATTCTTCTTGCTCAATGCTGATCTCAGATAGAGGAGGAAAGCCCCCAAACCTATATGAATGTATTAAGACATCAGCAAAATTACAGAAAATAAAACATGCATTTCCAAGCACTGAGGAAATGTTCTCAGACATGGAGGAAGCGCTGCATCACCATTTACCCTGCCGCAGCACCCACCCCCACCCCACCCCAGGACACAATAACGTCACAGTGCAGCCCCTGCCTAACAAACCTCTCCAGCCTGCCAATGGCACTGTGCCTCTTTCACGGAAGGGAGTACAGTTTCCAAAAAATAAAAATTGAAGGTTTGTTTAACCACTTCAATACAGGGAACTTTTCCCCCCCTTCCTGCCCAATTCTCAGCTTTCAGCGCTGTCACTTTTTAAATGATAATTGCGCTGTCATGCTACACTGTACCCAAACAACATTTTGTTAAAAATTCTTTTTTTTGGTGGTATTTGATCACATTTGTGTTTTTTTTTTTTTGCTAAACAAATAAAAAAAGACCAGCAATTTTGAAAAAAATTTTTTTCTTTGTTTCTGTTATAAAATTTTGTAAATAAGTACGTTTTCTCCTTCACTGACAGGCGCTGATGAGGCTGCACTGAGGGGCACTGATAAGGCGGCACTGATGAGGTGGCACTGATGATGGGCACTGATAAGCAGCACTGATAGGCGGCACTGATATGTAGCACTGATGGACACTGAAAGGCTGCACTGATGGGCGCTTATGGGTGGCACTGATAGGCAGCACTGATGGGTGGCACTGATGGACACTTATAGGTGGCACTGATGGACACTGATAGATGGCACTGATAGGCATCATCGATGGCACTGGCAGGCATTGCTGATGGGCACTAAATGGCATCTGCCTGGGCACGGACTGTCATCCCTGGTGGTCCAGGGTGGCATACCTGGTGGGCATCCCTGGTTGTCCAGTGTGGGCAGCGCAGTCCCCCCCTGTCAGGAGACCCTATCGGCTCTCCTCTACTCGCCTCTGTTAGAAGTGAGGAAAAGCCAATACACAGGTTTGTCCTCTTTACACTGTGAGCAGCCGTGATTGGACATGGCTGATCACGTGGTAAAAAGCCTCCGTCAAAAAGGCTTTTTACCAAGATCGGTGTTGCAGGGTGTCAGACTGACACGCCGCACCACCGATCGCCGCGCTGCAAACCTCCACGGCCATGCGCCGGCTGTTATCCTGAAAGACGTCATATGACCAATCAGGATACTGGAACCACCGCCCGGCCTCGTGCTTTGGGACTTTTTTTCTTCAGCTGGAACAGGGGCCTTAGTCAAGGTAGAGGGAATTCTGAACAGTTCCAAATACCAGTCAATACTGGCACAAAATCTTCAGGCTTCTGCTAGAAAGCTGAACATGTAGAGGAACTTCATCTTTCAGCCTGACAACAACCCAAAGCATACATCCAAATCAACAAAGTAATGGCTTCTCCAGAAGTAGATTCAAGTTTTGGAATGGCCTAGCCAGAGCCCAGACCTGAATCCCATTGAAAATCTGTGAGGTGATCTGAAGAGGCCCTCGCGATCTGACAGATTTGGGGTGTTTTTGCAAGGAAGAGTGGGCAAATATTGCCAAGTCAAGATGTCCCATGCTGATAGACTCATACCCAAAACCACTGAGTGCTGTAATAAAATCAAAAGGTGCTTCAAAAAAGTATTAGTGTAAGGGGTGTGCACACTTCTGCAACCATATTATTTTATTTTTTTTATTTTTATTTCCCTCCACCTAAAAGATTTTAGTTTGTTGTTCAGATGAGTTGTACAGTTTATAGGTCACATTAATGGTGGAAAAAGTTCTGAAATGATTTATCTTTGTCTCATTTTTTTACATCAAAGAAACCTTTACCAGGGTTGTGTAGGCTTTTGATATTCACTGTATAAACATAGCTAAAACCACAAAACCATCACCATTTCATAATGAAATATGACAACATTGTCAACACAGACTGACAGTTGCAACAAGCATGCTTCCATCCCCACACACACACTCAAATCTAAATCTCCATTGGGGGAATATGGCTGATCTGTAGGAATATGACAAGAGGTCCCTGGTCCACAATCGCGATATAACCGAAAATGTCAGCGTAATGTAAACAGACCCAGGGATCCGAAGTCAGACACAGTAGCCGATAGATGAGGTGGTTGAAATAAAGGGGACCCTGCTCTGTTCCAAGGTTGATGAATGATGCTGGGTTGGATCCTCGGCCGGATATCAGTAAAGTTCCACACTAGAAGCAATAGGCTCTGTGTGCTGTAAGCAACGGCCGAGTTGGCACAGAGCAAAGCCGACAGGCAGTGGACTCCCCGCGGGTACAGATGGTGTGCAGTGAGGAGGTTAAAGTGGTGTCGGATGGAAACAGGTACAGGTAAATATCGGATATTACCAATTTAAATTGGTCTCACCAGTCCTTGACAACACCAAGGGATCCACCGGTCAACTCCGGGATCAGCCTCCACAGCACATCGATTACTGCCTCCACACTCCTCCTGTCATTCCGGGTAGGATCCTAGCTTATTAGCTGGGGGCAGCAAGGCAGGTCCGTCTGAGTCAAAACATCACAGTCACTGTTGTGATGGCGTCACCCTGACGCATTTCACTCGTCAGGTGAGTTTCTTCAGAACGAGGGTGTTGACAATGTTGTCATATTTTATTATGAAATGGTGAAGGTTTTTGTGGTTTTACCTATTTTTATATTTCAGTAAAGCAATTTCCATTTTTTCTTACTACCTGCATTACTCCTCATTGATGAATCCCTTGAGGATCTCTAGTCCTCTTTAATTATATGTTGTTCGAGTCTAGAGGAGTTATCTGTCTCTTATCGAGCAGGGACGGGCGCCATGCCATTAGGTCTAGGTTTGACTGGAAGTAATTATTTCTCCTATTCCTTTTTTTTTTTTTTTTTTTATAAATATACAAACAACCCCTCTTTCGATGGGGTAAAACAATCCCCCAAATATACACATTGTACACAAGCATATAAATCCCAGAGTGAACCCCACTCCAACCCACCTATTCCCCCCCCCCCCCCCCCCCCGCAGACTGGTCTCCTTCCATGACACCAATGAAAAAAAGGAATTATTTCTTCGTATATTAGTGCAAAATGGCTTCCGCAAAGCTTTCTGATCTTTTAAAGGCTTCCCATCTAGCCCATCTACCCCCTCTATCTTCTTGATCCCCTTCTTCGGAACCACAAGCCTCAAGATTTTCCATAGTGTATATTTCATTGATTCTTGAAATCCAATCCCAGGCCCTTCCACTTCCTGCCATTTTTTTGGAATTACGCTCTTTGCGGAGTTTAGAAGCACTGGGATCAGTGAGGTTTTATACCGTCTAAGCCATCCCTCCGCCCCATGGAACAAACAGACCCATGGGTCCAACTGGATGGCCCTACCCGTTATCACTTCAGTCAACTTGATCACCTGCCAGAAGATTTAGATTTTTGGGCAGTCCCACCACAAATGCGCCATTGTTCCCGGGGCCTCGCAACCTCTCCAGCATTTCGGCGATCTATCTCCTATTCCTAATTACGGGGGTGTAGCTCATTAAAGCGGAGTTCCACCCAAAAGTGGAACTTAGGCTCATTTGTCTCCTACCCCCCTCCAGTGCCACATTTGGCACCTTTCAGGGGGGGGAGGGGGAGGGGGACAGGATTTGACAGGTATCCTGTTCCCACTTCTGGTAGTCCGCGATACGTCCCATGACGTCACCGCGGGGCTCCCTCCTCCACCCCCTGTCGCCAGGCCAGCAGGAGAGAGGAGCGGGGCCTCGCACATGCGCAGTAGGGACCCCAGAGTGAAGCCGTAAGGCTACGCTGCCGGGTTCCCCCACCCGCTATGGCGGCGGCAGCACCCGACAGCTGATGGTAACATCGCTGGACTCCAGGACAGGTAAGTTTTCTATTATTAAAAGCCAGCAGCTGCAGTATGTGTAGCTGCTGGCTTTTATTTTTTATTGTTTTGGGGCGGACCTCCCCTTTAAAGCGGAGTTCCGCCAAAAAATGGAACTTTTGCTTTTCCGGTTCCTCCCCCCCCCTCCGGTGTCACATTTGGCACCTTTCAGGGGGAAGAGGGGAGCAGATACCTGTCTAATACAGGTATTTGCTCCCACTTCCAGCGATAGATCGCCGCAGATTCTGCGGTGATCTACCTCATGTCCCCTCCTCCGCCCCCCCCCGGTGTCTTCTGGGAGACACACAGGTACCAGAAGACAGCAGCAAGGCAATGCTTCACTTCCTAATTCCCTTACTGAAGATGCCGGCGCGTCCACCCGAGAGCGAAGGGACAGATCGGCTTCGGGTGAGGACATCGCGAGCGTCCTAGACAGGTAAGTGTCCATATTTTAAAAGTCAGCAGCTGTGGTATTTGTAGCTGCTGACTTTTATTTTTATTTTTTTCGGTGGAACTCCGCTTTAAGCTTATTTATTTTGTGATAATATACAAATTGCTAATCAGCCAATCACAAGGCAGCAACTCAAGACATATAGACATGGTGAAGAAGACTTTCTGAAGTTTAAACAGAGCATCAGAATGGGGAAGAAAGGGGATTTAAGCGACTTTGAACGTGGCATGGTTGTTGATGCCTGGCGGGCTGGTCTGTGTATTTCAAAAACTGCTGATCTACTGGGATCTTCAAACACAACCATCTCTGGGATTTACAGAGAATGGTTCAAAAAAGAGAAAATATCCAGTGAGAGGGAGTTGTGTTGGGGGGTGGGAAATACCTTGTTGATGTCAGAGGAGAATGGGCAGACTGGTTGGAGATGATAGAAAGGCAACAATAACTCAAATAATATGCTTGTTACATCCAAGGTATGCAGAATACCATCTCTGAACACACAACACACTGAACCTTGCTAACCTTGCTTTGTGCACTGGTCCAAACCATTTGGTGGAGGGGGGGATTATGGTATGGCATAGTTTTGTCAGGGGTTGGGCTTGGCCCCTTACTTCCAGTTAAGGGAACTCTTAAGGTGTCAGCATACCAAGACATTTTGGACAATTTCATGCTCCCAACTTTGTGGGAACAGTTTGGAGATGGTACCTTCCTCTTCCAACATGACTGCCCACCAGTGCACAAAGCAAGGTCCATAAAGTCATGGATGAGTCCTGACCTCAACCCGGTAGAACACCTTTGGAATGAATTAGAGCGCAGACAGTGAGCCAGGCCTTCTTGTCCAACATAAGTGTCTGACCTCACAAATGCACTTCTGGAAGAATGGTCAAACATTCCCATAGACACACTCCTAAACCTTGTGGACAGCCTTCCCAGAAGAGTTGAAGCTGTTATAGCTGCAAAGGGTGGGCCAACTTAAAGGGGTTGTAAACCCTCATGTTTTTTCACCTTAATGCATACTATGCATTAAGTTGAAAAAAACACTTGGCAGTGACCGCCCCCCCCCCCCCTTCCCCCGTTTTACTTACCTGAGCCCTGGAACTTCACCCGGCGGGGAAGTGCTCTTTTTTATCTGTCCGGGGTTCTCGGCTCTTGATTGGATAGATTGATAGCAGCGCAGCCATTGGCTCCCACTGCTGTCAATCAAATCCAAATACCCGGGGGACGGGGCCGAGTCATACATTCGGTGGCTATAGATGCCGAATGATGGACTCGGGAGCGCGCCCGCGAGGTAATCCCCCGGGAGAGCGCTTCTCCTAGGGGGTTATCTGATGCGGGGAGGAGCCCAGAAGTCAGTGTTCAGGGCCACAGTGTGCAAAACGAGCTGCACAGTGGAGGTAAGTATGACATGTTTGTTTTTGTTTTTTTTTTCTTTTTTAAATAAACAAAGCTTTACAATCACTTTAATATTGAACCCTACAGACTAAGACTGGGATGCCATTAAAGTTCATGTGCGTAAAAAGGTAGGAGTCCCGATGCTTTTGGCAATATAGTGTAAAACCCTTCAGGGTCAAGAGCTGTATATGGTCTGTGTATCCTGAAACATTCTGTCGAATTTTAAAAATGGATAAAATAAATACAAGCATCCTGTACTTGTACAATAAATGATGCTGATAAATGGGAATCCTGTTTCTCTCTGCTTTTCCCTGTGTTGCAACCAGTTTACAGTGAGATGCCTTACTACAGAAATGTGCCGTTTCGAAGAATAGTAGACCCACATTTCTTGTAAGGCCAGTAAATGCTCACTGGGCTTTTCCTGTAAAGGCACCCTTGTCTGGAGTGAGCAACAAATTTTTTTTATGGTTAAAGGTGAAGGAAGGCAATTCTCTAAAGAAAGCAGAAGTAAACTTTTCAGAGAGCGTCCAGTCATGCAGAATGACATAACTGTTCAGAACAAAGAGCAATGGTCTCACATGGACAAGGAAAATGCTGTATTTGATCAGCTTAATGCAAATGACCTTGCATAGACAAAGTACTGTAAATCCTAACTGAATGATATTCCGTGTCTAAAGAATTCTATATCATAAATCATTAACTTAATCATTAACGAGCCCACATAGGTTGGACTTGATGGACTTGTGCCTTTTTTTCAACCTCACCTACTATGTAAATTGTTTGTTTTTTTCATCTTTTTCTACATCTCTTTGCAGCCACTTCCTGTCTCTATACATTCCAGCGATGGCAGCATGCCATTTCTCAGAGTGGGTTTTTTCCTGACGGCAACAGCAGTGGAGCATTCAAGGACAGTGTGTTCTGGCACAGCTGCTTGTGGTCTCCATTAGGAGAGTGAGTGATAGGGTGACATCACAGGAGAACAGTTGAGAGACGGGGGCAAAACATTACCACCCTATAACAGGATGTGGTGTAGTGGAACCGACTTGGCAGATTGAAAATGGCTTTTAAAATTAAATGTAATATGTTAAAGCTAATACAAGATTTTAGTGATTTGATCTTACATATACTAACGTAATGACTAAATCGCATGCACCATTTTCTTAAAAGAGAATGATTTTTTATTTTTTTATTTTAGAATCATACTTAACCTAGGTGGATGCAGCATCGGTCCCCTGCCGGCTCTAAGGACGAGAACCGAGTGATCAAACACCGCCAATCGCTCAGTTCTCAGAGCTCCGCGAGCAGAGGGCTTGGTGGCTGTCGGTCACCGCTGTCTGCTCTGCCCCTCCAGCGCTCACTGAAGAACTGGGCTGTGGAGGGGGTGGGAGAGACCGGATCGGGCTCTCAGCGGCCGAGAGGCTGAGCCCGGTGCTGGTTCAGGTATGTGAGCGGATCCCGACCATATGGTTGCAATGTTTCCCGAACCTGGACCGGCTCTGATGTCAGCCGACAGCGGGCTTCAGCCTGCTGTCTGCTGAAAATGGGTCACAGGAGTGCAGAGCGAACTGCACTCCTGTGATCCACAGGAGAAGCACAGCCAAATGAGCTTTGGCTTCACTTCTCCTTTAAGGATGGAGCTAGCCAGGGGATGATAGTATTTGCAGTCCCTCACTTTCCTGTACTCTGCATGCCATAATAGTTGTAAAATTATTGTAAAGTCTCTTTTTAAAAACATGTTATACTTACCTGCTCTGTATAATGGTTTTGCAAGGAGCAGCAAGGATCCTCCTTTTGTGGAGTCCCCTGCTGGTGCTCCTCCCCCCCGCTAAGTGCCCCAAAGCATGCGGGCTCAATCCCCAGCTGCACTGTGTGTGTCTATTGAAGCATACAGTGCAGGTCGGCCACGCCTGAATGGATTTAATTGACAGCAGCAGGAGCCAATGGTTCCCGCTGCTCTCACTGCACCAAGTGAGGAGGGAGAGAGAGCAGCACTGCTGCTCTTGGGTGCAGTGCTTGATCGAGATCGGGCTTAGGCAAGTATTTGGAATGGGGCTAGGAGGGAGCTGCAACTAAAAGGTTTTTTTACCTTAATGCAGAGAATGCATTAAGGTAAAAAAAAAAACTTTAGCTTTTACAACCACTTTAATAGTGACACAGATGCACACTGGGCATTGTAACAGAACACCCCTCTTCCCAGCCCACTGTGGCCAGGCCTCACAAGGTGAACAAAAACTTTCTTCCCGAAAAAAGTGCACTCTCTAACTGAAAACTCTATATATGCAAATGAAGAAAGGCCTGCTGAAACCATGTAACAGCTAACTTGTAAAATTAGCAAAAAAAAAATCACAAAAATTGTTTTACCTGAAAAATAACCATTGAACACTTGCTGAAAATACACCATAGATTCCACTTACACAGTGCTTAAAGGTACTCCTCAACTTCCCGTTGCTCTCTACAGCATGTCCCAGCATTAGTTTTCTTCTCCTTTTCCATGTTCCTGTTGTAACAAACATGCCAAAGGTCAGTAACAAGTGGTTACAGGTTGGGATCAAGCAGAAACCTAGTCGAGGAACAAGGCAAAGGTTGGTAACAAGTGGTTGCAGGTTGGGATCAAGCGGAAGCCTAGTCGAGGAACAAGCCAAAAATTGGTAACGAGCAGGAGCCAAAGATAGGGACAGCACCAACAGCGAGAGCTTGGCTGAAGAGAGCACAATAATCTGGCAAGCAGGAAGTGCAAAGGCTTAAATGGATAGTTCATGGGAACAGCAAAGAGTTCAAGGTTCACCAGAAACAAGGTCCAAGGCAGAATCGTCCAAGGAGCTGTCCCTCGATTTTCCCCCCCACTCTATGACTCTGTCTCCAGGGACAGGTGATGCTACAGGACCAGTCTCACTGTACTGCGCTTTCGCGCATGCACAGTGGGGGGCCGGCTGTGATTCCTCAGGAAGTCACAGCCAGTTCCCAAAACCAAGATGGAGACATTGGGCACCCGCAGCCCTGAGAAAAATCGGCTATGGGAAAACAGCACTGGTATAGACTGGTGACTTCCTGGATTTTTAATAGTCATTAGCTATAGTATATGTAGCTGCTGACCTTTAATTTATATAGAAATTGGGTTAGTTTCTCTTTAATGTATGTATGTGGCGTGGGGCAGGTATAGGCAGAGTTCTGTAGTCCAGCAGGGGAAACTTAGGCAAGGCTGACAACGCTGCCTGAGAACTCATAGCAACAGAGACAGCGTTGTCAGCCAACAATAAGAAATTTTGAGCTTACTGGATTTTTTTGTTGATATGCATTTTAGCTACACTAGCAACTAATGCAGTATAACGTTCTTTTTTGTTTTCTTTCCTTTTTGCAGAAGGTCCGCAGTGTCCGCAGTGTACCTTGAGAGGCTCTGTTCCTTATAAATGCACGTCATGTCCCTTCTACTGTTGTAAGATATGCTGGGTAAAACACCTTAAGGTTAGTCTTTATATAGGAACGTTGAGTTTTTATAATAATAACTAGAACAGACCGTTCTAGTGATGGCCATGATTGTCATGATGTCTGCTTGTCGGACTGTCTTTTTCCTTATTTCTTGATCCGTTTTCAAGCCACTTTTTCTTGTGGTGAAAAACCCGAAGGTACAGTTTTAAATCTGTAGGTGTTGTGCCCTGCCACAGTGTAAAAAAAGGTAAATGGCATGCAGGATTCTCAAAGATGCAGATTGAGGGGCTCCAGAATAGCTATTATGAGTGGAGAAAATTGGTTTTTCAGATTTCTCCAGGTTTTGTAATTCCAGGATTGGTTTCTTGAGTCCAGAGACTTCAAAGAGTCTTGGGAGGGACAAAGCCTCTAACCCTGTGTTCAAGCTTTACTGGAGACCCAGCAGGTTTGTGTGCAGGTGCACACAATCACAGTACAACCAAAGGGGCTGTCTGCAGTTCAGGGCTCCACCTGGGAAGCATAAAGTCTCATGCCCAAAGGCCAGAGCAGTAGGGAGCTGCAAGAAAGAGAGCTGAGAAAGAGGTGCAGAGTTGCACATGAGCACAGTGGTGCTGATAGTTGGTCTGAGGGACCAGACCAAAGGCCTAGGCTCGAGGCCTGAGCAGCAGTGCTGCGAGATGAAGTCATGAGTTTTGGTGTTATTTTTCTTCGTGTTTGAATTGATGGCGGAAATCCCCACACAGGAAATATAAGTTGGTCAACAAGCCCTAATGCCATCTACAAACGGGCAGACTTTTCGACCAGACTGGTCCGACGGAACAAATCCGTGTGTGGGCTTCATCGGACCTGCAGCAGACTTTTTCGGTCGAAAATCAGACGGACTTTAGATTTGGAACATGTTTCAAATCTTTCCGCCAGAACTCCGCCGGACCCAGCTCCTATAGAGAAATCCGCTCGTCTGTATGCTAGTCCGACGAATGAAAACCAACGCTAAGGCAGCTATTGGCTACTGGCTATGAACTTCCTTATTTTAGTCCAGTCGTACGTCATCACGTACGAATCTGTCGAACTTTGGTGTGATCGTGTGCAGCCAAGTCCATTCATTCGGAAAGTCTGTCGGAAAAACCGTCAGACCTTTGATGCCGAAAAGTCCGCCTGTGTGTACACGGCATTAGACAGTATACTGGGAAGCACTACACTGAGTGAAACCCCCTGGAATATCACAGTGTTCTTAATTGCTTTTTTTAAAGCCCAACTCCAGCCAAAGCGTTTTAATTCTTTCAGTTAGATTTTATTAAGAATAAAAATGGTTATTTACATATCACGAAGATACTGTTCAATAACATTAACAAAGAGAACAAACAGAGAATACCGTTAGCTGTCAAAGAAAAGACAACTTAAAAAAAGTAATTTGAAGGAAGATTTCGCTGGAAAAACAACAAAGGTATTGAACGTCAAATAGTGTTCATAAATGGAGATCTGGACAACATTGGGACGTTAGGTATTCAAATAGAAGAGCGGTACTAGAATGTGCAACATGTACTCATCTTTTTAAAAAGAAAAAACCTTATTTGGCAATCCAATAAACCATGAACTGGTGCAGTCATCCGTAAGACCAAATATTAGTACTACGTGTATACATAGACCAAAAGGCAATCCCAAGATGGAGAGAGAAGAGAAATGAGAAAGTGGAAGAATAAGATAAGAGGGTGAGGCTCACTGTGGGTATGTACCGTATTAGGTTACAATTCCAGGAGTCATGAGCAATATCAATTCTGTTTTAGAAAAGCCATATGTTTACAGATTCATTATGATCAGCTTCCTGGCTATAGCTTTCCATTTATAGCAGCTCCTGTTAGGTCCATTGGTCTGGGTATGCATGGGTATGTATGCATGAAGCTTTCGGTACCGGTGTGTTATATGTGACAACGTTGTCAATATTGCATGTGTGTGTGTTTTTTATATTAGGGGTTATTTGGGGAAATACTCTACAATTGATGTTATTGTCCACTCTGCTGGACGATTTTTACTTACTACTTAGAGACTACAATAAAAAGGTATACCGTTGTTCAACCTCCTTATTGCTTTCCAGGGGCATTTCTTTGCTCCATCCTCCCACTTTTTTGTGTAGATGGGAAGGGAACCAGCCAAGGTTGTCATGTGCACAAGAATTTATCATGGGTATCGTTTAGGCTTTTCACTTCGTCGAAGCTGAGTATCCGCGCTTTTGCGATAATCTGTTTTGTAGCTGACGGTCGGCATGTGGATCAGTATAGTGCACTCTTCATAGTACCTTCTATTGGTTTATGGAAAAGTGACTCCCAGGGATCCTTTCGTAGACTTAGGTGTAGGACCGAGTTGACTATGTTATAAATCCAGATACACAGCCATTTGACTTTGGGGCATGTGCCCCATCTATGTTTCCTGTCACCTAGGTTGGAGAATCCCTGAAAGCACGCAGAGGGATAGGCAGGGAGGCATTTGGCAATTCTAGCTGGGGTGAAATACCATTGGGACAGAACTTTGAAGGAGTTTTGCCAGAGTTATTACATTGCATGAGGATCGGAAAAATGCCTCCCGCATTTTGTTCCAAGTATCGGGTGTTTGCGTGACACTAAAGTCTCTTTCTCAGTTGGAGCAATAGGATTGGTTGCGTGAATTAGAGTTGTTTAATATTGAGGAATATATTAGAGAGACGAGACCTTGGGTCTTGGGGATGTCCGACATCTGGTTTCAAATGCTGTTATGGTCGTCGACCAGTCGTAATTAGAGTTGTTTAATATTGAGAAATATTTAAGAGAGATGAGACCTTGGGTCGTAGGGCATGTCCGACATCTAGTTTGAAATGCTGTCCTGGTCGTCGACCAGTCGTGATTTTTAGTAAGTGACGAATTTGGAGGCAGTGAAATTTCTCGGAATCTGGAGTGTTATATGTGTCCCTAAGTTGTTGTAAGATGAAAATACCCCTGGAGGACAATAAGGACCAGACTGTCGGTAGACCATTACTGTGCCACCAATCGTAGCTCTGGGGGCCAAGCCTGGAGGGAATAAAGGCATTTAAAATTTTCAAGAAGAGGGAGATGTGGTGACATCTAACAGGCCAAATACTTTATAGAGTCTCAGACCATTAGAGTGTGGGCCAGAACAGGGTTTAGGGGTTTAGGGCATAGTTGAGGCAGAAGCCAAGGTAAGCATGAGAGTGGGACAGGGTCTTTGTCCACTATATCAATAAGGGTCCAGAGAGGTGCGACCTTACCCACAAACAGTTTGGCTAGAGGGGCTATCTGAGCTGCTTTACAGTAACAAGTGACATTCAGCACCCCCAGCCCTGCCTGGGTCTTTGACCTATAAAGTAGGTGTCTGCTCAGTCTCGGTTTGACCGAGCCCCAAATAAATTTAAAGAGGAGATGCTGCAGTGAGTGCAGAATATGCAGGGGGAAGGGAGTCCAAAACAAGCAAAACTCATAATGGGTACAACAGTTTCGGAAGAAGGGCAACCTTTATCGAATTTTTCCACCCCAACTGTGTCTTATTCCACATCTCAAGTATCCGCGTCAGTATTTGATAAGAGGGGGATAGTGTTATCATGGATCAAAAGGCAATTCCAAGGCTGAGAGAGAAGAGAAATGAGAAAGTGGAAGAGTAAGGGATGGAGGCAGACCATTAAAAAGAGATTGCTATTACACCATCCGGAAAGTGGTGTTTGCCAAGGAGAGGTTTTGCGTACAGGTTTTAGCCTGATTACCATGAAGACCCAAGAGGGAAGCCAAACTATTCAACAGAGAAATTAAATGGGGAAGTATAATATGTGGAGAAGTAATGTACAGCAAAAAATTGCTATCTTGCGGCCAATTAAATTCCCTTGATGTCAGGTTTCAAACAAACATATGCAGCCAAAGGTTCTCGGGCAAAGATAGAATTCCATAGAGGGCATCCTTGGCGGGTGCCACGGGCTATAGGGATAGAAGGTGATTCATGTCCCATATACTGCACAGTGGCTGAGGGATCTTTGTACAAGTTGTCAATCCATTTGAGGAAGGAGTCGCCCATACCTCTGTGGGTCAAGGATGCCGCTTTTAAATTTTTTTACGTGGGTAAGAACCAGAACTTTTTAGGTATATTTATACTAATCATTTAATCATACTAATCATTTATACTAATCCTATACACATTCAAATATCTTCTTGTCCTCAAAGTCGTTTTTGCCAGCCAGATCCTAACATGGTCTTCTCAATTCATCCCACCCCTCTGCCCCACAGCTATGATCTTATTGTAATTACTCACAGATATTCTTATCTTTATATTGTTTCAGGAAACTGGAAAATGTCCCAAATGCCAAAGCAAAATTCAGAAGAGAGAATTAAGGCAGAAGTATTTCTTACCTTTGGATCAAGGTCAGGAATGATACCACAGATGGTAGAAGACTGAATACTGACTGATACAATCTAATTGGTTTCTGTGACTAAAAGCATCATGATCCCGGGAAAGCCTTGTTTTTAGAATTAAGGAGAAACCACCAGGAACTGGCTCTTTTTTTTTTTACGAATCTGAATCTCCACTCCCAATTGTGCAGTCTTATGGATATGTTTGCTGTTGTTCAGTTGAATTCTCTACCTATCAGAGCAGATGTATCGGGCTGTAAGGACCAACATGTCTGCTGCCTGAGCTCAGGACTGGTCACCAGCACTCCATCGTGGGTGCTGGTTGGGAGTAGAACTATCACTTATCAAAGCCTTTAGCATTTTTCTTTGTAACCCTGGCAGTCCTTTTCTTATGTGACAGCACTGGCAAGAGACAGGGTGGCCTTACAGACTGACACTTTTGCTCCGACAGGGAGTGAAAACAACTGAATAAGTGCACAAACGGCATTTACAGAAAGTAAATAACCAAGAATCAAGTAATCCCTAAAGCCTTGTATTCACATTCTTTAGCTTTTATAATCTATAAATATAAAGCAGAACTTTTTTTCGAAGCTTTCAGGAAGCTTCGGGCGACCTCTACTATGAAATATGAATGAAGCATATCCTTCTATAGTGTGTACTTGTCTCGATCCAAGTCAACTGAGTCTCATTTCTGTCTGCTACCTCGTTCCTCTGTGTGAGTCACTTCTGACAAGTTTTTCTGATACCAAGTGGTAAATAGGTGACAGGGGAGGGAGCTCCAGCACACCTCCCGTGATTGACAGCCTCAGCTCTGTTCCTGTGTGCCTTGGAAAGGAGTGGGTGTCCCATTCCTCCAATCAGCTCACCTCGGTGAGTCTAACTTCAGTTCCCTGCCCCCTGCTTTCTGAAAGTTCAGACAGGCTGTATAACTTCTGCTCTTTGAATAGATGTAGAGAAGAGAAGACTGATAAACAGGTACAACTTAGGCAGGAGGATCTGTTTCATCCCTGTGTATCACCTGAGGCCAGTCACTTGACTGGGTACATGTAAGGGTTTACATTACAACAACTTTAACACAGGTCTAATTTAAATAGCTGACCGTCACTTTAAACAAGCTGCTAGCAGGCTTCAGCAGGCTTTAATCAAGTTTTAGGTAGTGCTTAAACTTACTGAGAGCTGCTAGGAGCTTGCATACCGTGATGGCCCGCCTTTCCATTAATGCGGAGTTCCAGCCGGTGTAAAAAAATATTAAAAGTCAGCAGCTACAAATATTGTAGCTCCTGACTTTTAATATAGGGACACTTACCTGTCCAGGGAGCCCGCGATGTCGGCACCCCAAGCCGATCCGTCCATCGGCTTCAGGTGCGGGCGTCGGCATTGCAAGTAGGGGAAACCCTCAGTGAAGCCTGCAGGCTTCACAGCCTGGGTCCCTACTGTGCATTCGCGAGTCGCGCGGCGCTTTCTGGATGGTCCCTGGTCTTCTGGGACACATACAGCTTCCGGAAGGCAACAGGGGAGGGAAACGAGCCAGATAAAACTGCGGAAGTGACGTACGTTGCGACAGCGACATGGGACGGAAGTCCCGAAGAAAACATGCCAAAAAGGTACAAAAAAAAAAAAGAAAACACAAAACTGGGGGCGGGTTTGTGTTCTTTTGTTTGAGACTGAGTTCTATTTTTGCTTGGAACTCTGCTTGGTCATTTTTACCTACAGGTAAGTCTATAATAAGGCTTACCTGTAGGTAAAATGAATATCTCCTAAACCTGCACGGAACGGAGGACTCCCGAGCGCTGTGGGGGGCCTCGTTCTAAGGTATTTCATAATGTGCTACTATGCGATACATAATAGCTCATTATGTTATTGTCTTGCAGGGTTTTTCTTTTTCAGTGGTTTAAACTTACTGAGAGCTGCTAATAGCTTGCATACCATGATCGCCCGCATTTCCATTATGATCTGTGTTTAACATTCAAAAAACTGAAACCTGAAACTGAAAGAACTCTAAAGTCTTCAAGAAAGCTGCTTAAAGCTTGCGGAACTGCTCTTATACATGATGATATATACTATCCTATAGTCGAGGTTTAAGAAGTAGAGCTGCACTGTTGTAACCTTACAAGAATGTGGAGATTCAGATGACTACAAATGTCCAAATAAGGACCGGTTCTCTTTACTTGTTTGAAATGCTGCTAATGGACTATAATGAGCTTCCTACTGCGTTTCCCCGAAAATAAGACCTACCCCGAAAATAAGACCTAGCGTTATTTTCCAGGACGGCTGTAATATAAGCCCTACCCCTAAAATAAGCCCTAGTTTAAAATGTTTGTACAGTCCTATAGTCCAATTTATTACAGTAGTATATAATGTACAATGTGTGTGTTTCTCTAATATAATTATGGGTCACAGAAGTGCAGAGCGGCGCTATAACGAAGGTATTTGGCACAGATATATTACAGAAACACTCACATTGCACATTATATAATACTGTAATAGAGTGTATTATAGTATTTTACAGGCATTTTTACTCAGTTCACACTGGGGATTCCTGACAGGCAGGGAGAGAGAGGGGGAGAGAAGACAGCACATTACATGGTAAGACCTACCCCGAAAATAAGCCCTACTGTGTCTTTTGTTTCCAAAATATAAGACCCGGGCTTATTTTCGGGAAACACTGTATGTATTTTTTTTTTTTTTTTTTTAACATTTCTACAAACAGCGCTATTTATTGGAGTGTCCTCACTTCCACTTCTATGGAGTGCACTGTACAATGTTCACTGAGATTCAGTGTGAAGTTTCATGCTTTTTACACCAATGTCCTGCAATGAAATTAATGGTGCTTTTTATTTTATTTTTTTTATCAGTGCCAGAGAATTATTGTGTCATTCTATAAGTGATGGACAGGTTTGTACAATGTATTTTTAAGCAATTGTTTAGCTGCTTTAATGCGGTATGTACAAGCCTCCTTAAAGGTGCCTCAGTCTGGATACAAGCGTAGGGACTGTCACTGCAACCTCTGGCACAGTAATGCTCAGTCTTGATTTGTGAGCCCTCTATGGATTGAGCTTGTAGCTCAGGAGAACCAACTTCACTGGCTACAAACCTGTTACTGGTCAGTGAGTCCCTTAGGCTGGGTTGACATATTTGCAAATTTGGATGCGTTTTTAACCACATCCCATTCCCATAAAATGTGAATCCGACCGGCTTTCAATGGAGCCGGTTCATACGTGTGCAGGGCGGCTGCGGTGCGGTTTCAAAATGATCCTGTGCGATTTTGGGTCCAGTTCAGGTGCGATTCGGGTAAAAATTTGCACCTGAACCTCACCGGACTGCCGCACTGAAACTGCGGCCGCATATATGCATAGACCTGTTTCATACAGGCTTCAGCTTGTATAATAGCAGCGTGAACAGCAAGCTTTAACAAAGCATTTACAGAGCTTTCAGCAAGCTTTGTTGAAGCTTTTAGGCCTCGTTTAATCTTGTGGTTGGGGGGGGTGTTAAAAATGCAAGGTTGAGACACGTTTTTTCTGCCCACCAAACCCCCCCGCCCCCCAAGATGCAATAGGCAGCAGTGGCAGATGTTAACATGGTGCAGCCGCGATGCTTTGCTTTGTAGCCGCAGCTAAGTTGACCTGACTTGTAGTGATTGGCAAGCCCGCTGAACACTACACATTCAAGTCAATGGGGAGGTGCGGCATGCCCCCCCCCCCCTCCTCGATGCAACTGTCTGCAAAAATGGGGTTAAATCAGGTGGCGAGGAAGAGTCACATTGCTTCCTCACTGCCTCTCAGTAGCCTTTGGAGCATGATCTGGAAGCGGATTAGGCTATACACATCTAAAGCACAATTAACTCCAGTTTTTAAATGCTAAAAACAGATCTTAATGGGAGTGCTGATTGCCACTTTAGGCCAGCTGCTAGCAGGCTTCGTCAGCCTTTCGACGCGTTTTATGACAGGCTGAAGCCTGCTAGCAGCTTGTTTAAAGTGGCAATCAGCACTCCTGTTAGGATCTGTGTTCAACGTTTACAAACTGGAGCTGAATGGCCCTTTTAAAAAGTTTTAACAAAGCTTGCTGAAAGCTCTGCTTTCTTGCTGTTCACCCTGCTTTTATACAATCTGAAGCCTGTGCGAAACGGGCCTAAGTTGTGTAAATAAGGAGAAGGATGGTCTCCTCGCCAGGCCTGGCGCCTGCACTGTGAATAACCAAGTTGGTAGCTGCGGCTCCCATACTTTTGTCCAGACAGTGTCCTTCTTTATGTAGACCTGTCATATAGAGAAAGTTATGTAGGTAAGATGAAAGCAAATGCCCCAAGGCGCCTGCATGCTGCATCTTACTGAAAATGTATTTTTGTTTCCCTCTCTGGTTTGTTTTCACTTTGTTATGGGGCCCTAACTTGTACGGGTTGATTTTGAAGTCTTGTCCTGAGGGGCCGGGAGAACCTGATTTGCTCTATAAGCCTAAAGTCACTTGAGTCATGACATCTCGCCTACCCATATGCACATATTCTTTCTGCACTCCTACTTAGTGGCCTTAAGTCAATTGACATTACATTGTGGTGTGTGGGAATGAGCAAGAGCCTTGACTTTGCTGCAGGGAATGGATATTTGCTTACTGGTTTCTGGGACACTCCAGGCAAGACGTGGGCGAAAAGGCATGCTTGAGTTTAATTTGCTGAGTTTCATGTTTTTTATTTTTGACAAGTTTACTTTTTGCTAAGTCCTTTGAGAACCTAAGATGCATTCCATTACGCTCATTTTCCTCTGCAGGCTGGAACAGGATTGTTTAGTTGTGGAGCAACAGAAATTATTCTGAGTGGAGATAAATCGTTTTGTTGATCCTCTGTTCTTCAGCAAACTACTAATAACTTATGCTAGTCATAGAAGTTGACCTGCCAAGAAACCAGGGTTAATGCAAGGGTGGGAACTTGCGCTAATCTGCAGAGGCAACACTCCAAAGCTCAAAAGCTTTGTTTGCCTCTTTGCTCTAGGAATGATTGGCCTCCAGGCACAGATTTTTTTCATATTTTTTTTTTTTGGCAGGTTGCTTTAGTTTCTTGTTTTAAGATGTTGAGCTGGGCATGGCCACCTTCAGGTCCTGCTAGCGTGAAAACTGTCTCCTGATATCAATCAGCTGTAACTTGCATTAGGAAATTTGGAACAAGTGACCATTGAAACTGTTTTCTGATATCAACCAAAAAAAGTTAAGACCTGCATTTGGGAATGAGAAACAATGGACCTTTGAATCCGATTGTTTGATATGGGGCAACATACAGAGGCCAGGATGTGTCTGCAAAAAGCTATCTGTACGTTCTCGGAGGAACTAGTGATTGCTGCATTGGGTAGTTTTAGCAAACCGCTTTTCTCCTGTGATTTGATTGGATAGTCTTCCCCTCCCTCCTATACAGCCATAAACCTACATGCTCAGCCAGTCTAAGTATGCATATGTATACCATCTTTTATTGTTGAAAGTCTTACTACCCTGTGGCTACAGTTTTTTTTTTTGTTTTTTTTTGGGAGTACACTATATCGGAATTTGTTAAAGCAGAACTCCAGAAATTCATCCACTTTCTAATGTTATGGATTTCTAGGAGTTTAAGTCCAACGTGGTGCATGCCACCTTGTGAACTTATTCCTTCAATTTACAATATTTATTTTTCCTGAGTGCTGGGAGCAAATCTTTCTCTATAATAACGACGCTGGACCTTCAGACCTCAGCTCCTGCAGCTGCAGAGATGTATGCAGCTGCCTTTCCCATCCTCCTGCCCCGATCACAGAGTGCTTTGTATTTTGTGGACCCATTCACAAAAAAGCAAAGCCTTCTGTGAATGGGCACCAGAAGGGAGGGGGTGGGCAGAGCTGCTGCTGTATGAGAAAGCAGTGCCTCCCTTGTCAGAGTGGCAGAGCACTGGGCATATAGCCATAGCTGTACTCTGGTGCTTAGTAATACTGCCAGATGTAAACTAAAGAGAAAAGTCCACAAGGTGCATGCCACCTCATGGACTTATCTCTTTCATTTACATTTTTTTTCCTGAACACCAAGAGCATAGCTATCACTATCCAACACATCCACTAGATCTTCAGGTCTCAGCTCCTGCAGCTACAGAGTTGTATGCAGCTACTCTGCCCACCCCTCCCTCTTCCTGCCCAATCGCAGAGTGCTTCGTATTATGTGAGCCCGTTCCCAAAATACAAAGCCTTCTGTGAATTGGTAGTGGAGGGCTGGGGCGGAGCTGCTGCTGTATGAGAAAGCAGCATCTCTTCTATAAGAACACCTGGAGTATTGCTATAGCTGTGCTCCTGGTGCTCAGTAAAACTGCCAGATGTAAATTAAAGAGATAAGTTTATTAGGTGCCAAGCACCTCGTTGGACTTGCTGCCAATAAATATCCCAGGAGAAGAGAGCCATGAAGGAAAAAAAAGTACCCTTTTGAAATCCATGCAGTGTGACTAATTCATTTCTTTATTAGTTAGAAAATTAAACAAAAGTATCAAAAATATAACTATAAATATATACCTCCACCTTTCACCATTAAAATCGACAACGTTGTGAAAAGTAACTAATCCCGGAAAGAATGACTCCTTCCATGCACTTATAAATAACAATCTAACAGTCTTATCAAAGTGAAAGTACAGTAAATTGCAATTCATAAGGTTGAATATACCAAATAAGGCGTTTCTGCCAATCTCAACCTTCACTAAAACAATAGACTGTAAAAGCCCACAGGACCCACCCTGATAAACACCAACCTCCATCAAAGATATGCTACATCATTAAGGGTTAAGGGAAAAGCGTCTCTGTTTTACTCATTGGCATGTCAAAGAAGAAGCTCTGAGTAAGGGATATGCTAGCTGGTATAAGTGACCATAAATCAAGTGACCTGTCTCCCAAGATGGGAAAGACCACATGTTCCCGTTCATCTCACTCGTCCGGCCATCATTGGCCCAAGGGTCGATCTACTAGCGGTGATCATACTGGATGGATTCTGTCTTGCGAAGATATCGAAGCCTGCTCCAGTTTCCCTGCTGACTGTTCCAGGATACCTTGAGCTGTCTCTATCCGTGCCTGATTGATCTGGTGTCGCTGATCCAACCAGATCCATTCGTTCCGGTAAGAGTACCCATGCATTTCCTTTTTATGATACCTGCTGTCAACACTACTCTTGATGTCCCTGACTGCTCATATGGAGATGTCCTCAATCTAATGGACTCTTGGTCCTCGTAACCATTTCCTTTGGGGATATTTGCTGCCAACGCTTTCGTTTTTTTGTCTTTGACTGTTTACATGTAGATGTTTATCATCTGATGGACTCTTTGCCATTATCACTATCACGTTGTCTTTGTGATTCACTTATCACTCCTTATTGATCCACTTGTGATTTATCACTCCCATAGGACTTGTTTGTTTGTCGTCCATATTTTATATATGTACATTCACATGTCTTCAATTAATTTTTTTTTTGTTGTTGTTCACATAGCTGTTTCACACAGCCTTATTAGCGCTACATTTTTACCCACTTCGTGTTTACAAATTTTAGTCACATTTATATGTAGCTGCTTCAGCTTTTTCATCTTTTTCAAAATAGCGCAATTATACTTTTCCATTACACATAGCAGATTAATTAGCTGAAACAAAAGGACTGATTTCAGATAAATTTCTGGAAGCTGTTAAAGCAAGCAGCAAGCTTCAAACATGATAAAATTCCGCCTGGTGAATAGTAGCAGACAAAACAACTAAGCTGATATTTAGATTGATGGTAAAGCCACATGCATTGATTGCAAGTTCCCTCAGATGGGGGTAGAGATTAACACTGGACTTATCACTGAGATGTTGCTCTGTTCGTCAGCAATTAGCAATAGATAAGCCAGTTTCAGTAGCTGGATATATATATATTAAGTCCCGGTTCACACTGGTGCGATGCAGGAAATCCTGCGATTTAGTGCAGGTTCCCGCATCGCACACTGGTTCACTCTGACATCTGGCTGGGTTCACACTGGGGCGCTCACGGACATCGCATGGGATTCGCATTGCTGTGCAGATCACATGCAATGTCTGTGCGATGCGAATTCAGCCATACAAACTGTATGGCTGAAATCACATCGCATTCGCACCAAACTGGTGCAGGACCCTTTTTTTTTTTTTGGTCCGCACTGGAATCGGTTCTCATGGGTGTTCACACCTATGCAGTCCGATTCCTGCACCATTTGACAGATCGCGCTGCGATCTGCGAACCGATCTGGGGGTGTCATTCAATTTACATTGACACCAGTGGCGGGGCCTGTCCATTAGGGGCGCACGGGCGCCACCCCCTTCCTATCCATGCATCCGGCCCCTTTCAGGACGCCGGGCGCATGGATTCAGCAGGCGGACTCCGCCCCGTGTGGAAGCGGCCTCATGGGTTTCTTCCCCGCGGATATTTATTGGTAGTACTTTGATCCACACTACAGATAGGTGAGCCAGTGGACTTGGAAAAAAATCTCCCTATTCTCACATTGCCTTCTGGGCTAATTTTTTTAAGGTACCTCGTTGGACTTAACCTATTGTTAAGGCGCACATTTTAGAAAGTCTAAATTCCTGGAATTCAGCTTTAATTACTTAGTGGTGAAGAGTCATCTCTTATTTCTTGTTCATTTTGTAAAAGAGCAGTATGTACAGCAACCTTTTGCAAAGCTTTCAATACGTCTTTTAAAGAAAACTAAATTTTGTTTGTGAAACAGATCATATAGAATGTCTTGCTGTCACTTCAAGCCCTATCTGCAGGCAGGAGCCGTCCCTTTAAGGGGATTTCACACTGTAGACGGACTCCCAATCTTGTGATCAGGAGCTCGACCTGCCAACTTCAGATTATAAAACCGTAGCCCAGAACTGTCAATGACAGCGCGATAACAGTACTGTGGACGTCGAGCGAGCGCTGTCCCACATCTTACATAAAGATTTGTGTTGACCCCTCCAAACTGGAGCTTGCACCAAAAAAATAAAGACTTGAAGGTGGCCTAGAAGCTTAATGGGCAACAAATGCAATGTGATACAGCGACTTTTTTTTAAACTATATATTTATATGTTGTTGATATTTGTGTACACTTTGATGAAATTGTAATAAATTATTTACTACAAAAGTGTGCAATGTGTGCCGGCCGAACCATGAAGAGACGACAGCTTCCTGATGACGTCATGCACGAATGACGGCTACAGAGCGGAGGGCTATTTCTGGGAGGCCATCATATGACAGCCTGCTGATCACAGATTGAGGTAAAGAGCCAATCAGCTCTTGATTGATTGGACTGTGTGATTGGACACAGCTGATCACGGATATAAATAGAAGCCGGTTATCGGAACTCCTTTCCTCATGCTGAGAGCATGAGGAGAGGAGAAGAAAGCCGATAACCGGCTTCTCTAAAAGGGACATCTACACTGATAATCAGGGCACTGATTTTCAGTGTCCTGATTATCAGTGCAGTCCAAACCGTGCCAATCTAGTGCTGCCAATCAGTGCCGCCTAACAGTGCCCATCAGTGCCACCTCATCAGTGCCGCCTCTCAGTGCCCATCGGTGCAGCCTCATCAGCGCACATTGGTGAAGGAGAAAAATTACCTGTTTCCAAAATTTTAGAACATACTATGAAAAAGTTTTGTTTTTGTTTTTCAAAATTTTCTGTATTTGTTTATTTAGCAAAAAAGAAAAAACACAGTGGTGATTAAATACCACCAAAAGAAAGCTCTATTTGTGTGAAAAAAAATGATAAGTTTGCTTGGGTACAACATTGCATGACCGCACAATTGTTATTTAATGTACAATAATATGTCTTTGCCCTCAGCATACAGGTCTACCTTTAATATCCAGATTCTGGGTAGATATTGAAAAAAAAAGTCTGCATTTGGTTAAAAAAAAAAAAAAAAAGTCTGCTTCCCCTTTCTTGTCCTTATTGCGCACAGCTACAGCAGAAAAAAAGTGGGTCACTTACCTGACTATGCTGTCACAAAAAAGGCTGAATACGCTATAAAAAAAAAAAAATCCTTTGGTTTGCAAAAAGAGTAAATGTATAGTTACTTCAGCTGTGGTTTTAGCTATATAAGCTAGAGAGGAAATTCCCATTGAATATACACCGTGCATGCAAAACGGTAAGATATTCTATAGAGGCACAGCTGGGGAGATGAAAACATAATACTAACTTATCAAAATAAATTGATACAAATGGTCGTCTCTTTCCAGTCCTAATTGGAATTTCGAATTCTGCCTATTTTCTATTTCTGTTTCCTTTCAGATTTTAATTGATATATTATCAATATACAGTTAATAACATTTTTAATACTGTATATTTACACATGCATATGTGTGTGTGTATATATAGATATAGGAAACAGATAGTGATGGCTATATTCTGTTTATCATGTGCCACATCCCCAATGCATTACTAAAAAAAACGAGAATTTTTCCCAAAGTGGGTCTTTAAATGGCACTTAGACTTATCTTGGTGTTGATTTTAAAAGATAAAAAAAAAATAGTTTATTTGTACAGTATCAAAAAATTCATAAACAAATGTACATGCTCTACAATGCTGCATGCGTTTTAACTGGTCAATAACTGTCCTCTGTAATGTATGTGATGCATAGTGCCTTTTGTCACCCTGTCACTATGCATTATGGAGGAGAGTTATTGACCAGTACTGTACAAATAAACTATTTTTTTTATCTTTTAAAATCAACACTGATAGCTCTTATTTCTAAAAGTGCCATTTAAAGTCCCACTTTGGGGAAAATTCTTGTTTTTTTTCAGTTATATATCGATATACTTGGTTACATAGTTAGGTTGAATAAAAGACACAAGTCCATCTAGTTCAACCAAAAACAAATACAATCCCATACACACAATCGTTCACCCACAGTTGATCCAGAGGAAGGTGAAAAACCCAGCAAAGCATGATCCAATTTGCTACAGCAGGGTAAAAAAAATTCCTTCCTGATTCCCCCGAGAGGCAATCGGATTTTCCCTGGATCAACTTTACCTATAAATGTCAGTACCCAGTTATATTGAACATTTTGAATGGTCTGATGTCTCCAGTTCCCCCATATCCTTTTTGGAGAACTGATGCCCAAAACTGAACTGCATATTCCAGATGAGGTCTTACTAATCATTTGTACAGAGGGCAAAATGATATCTCTCTCTCTGGAGTCCATACCTCTCTTAGTAAAAGAAAGGACTTTGCTCGCTTTGGAAAGCGCAGGTTGGCATTGCATGTTATTATTGAGCTTATGATCTACCAAAACCCCCAGATCCTTCACCACCATTGATTCCCCAAGTTGAACTTCCCCTAGCAGGGACGTGCAGTCAGGGGTGGAACATTAACCACTTCAGCCTCGGAAGGATTTACCCCCTTCCAGAGCACTTTTTGCGATACGGCACTGCGTCGCTTTAACTGATAATTGCGTGGCCGTGCGAAGTTGCACCCAAACAAAAAATTGTTCCCACAAATAGAGCTTTCTTTTGGTGGAATTTGATCACCTCTGCGGTTTTTATTTTTTGCGCTATAAACAAAAAAAGGGCGACAATTTTGAAAAAAAAAAAACAATATTTTTTACTTTTTGCTATAATAATTATACCCCCAAAAAAATTAACAAATTTCTTCCTCAGTTTTTTTTTTTATTTTTTTATTTTTTACCACATCAGAGAATAGTGTCTGGAAACGTATTCAGCTTGACGTTCATTTACAGACCTCTTAAATTCACATCATAGTGGCGAAATTTTCTTATCCCCACCCACCCCTCAACATATTTCCTGAGCCTTGAGCTGAAATTACACAGGATCATAAATTAAATAATAATAAATTCCTCAGTTTAGGCCGATATGTATTCTTCTACATACCTTTGGTAAAAAAAAAATTGCAATAAGCGTATATTGATTGGTTTGCGCAAAAGTTATTGTGTCTACAAATTAGGGGATAGATTTATGGCATTTTTATTATGTTTTTTTTTTATTAGTAATGGCGGCGATCTGCGATTTTTATTGTGACTGTGACATTGCGGCGGACACATCGGACACTTTTGACACTATTTTGGGACCAGTGGCATTTATACAGTGACCAGTGCTATAAAAATGCACTGATTACTTTGTAAATGACACTGTCAGGGAAGGGGTTAAACACTAGGAGGCGATCAAGGGGTTAACTGTGTTCTAACTGTAGGGGGGGTGGGCTCACTAGAACATGACAGAGATCACAGCTCCCGATCACTGGGAGCAGTAGATCCCTGTCATGTTGCTAGGTAGAACAGGGAAATGCCTTGTTTACACCACCGGCGGACATTGAGTCCGTGGGCACACACGCGCGCTCACTTGCCCGCGATTTAAAGGGGACCTACAGGTACGCCAATTTGCGCAGCCGTGCCATTGTGCAGACGTACATCGTCATGCGCTGGTTGGCAAGCGGTTGAAAAAATGTAATAAAAAAAAATCGAGCTTTGAGGGTCGTAGCTCGGCGACCTGAGGTCACAGAGACCCCAATTGGGGGGTAGGTAGCCTAAGTCCTACCGAACCACTGGTAAAAACTTAGGGGCCCCTACGACCTGGCACACTCTGTTTGCAGCAGACTGAGAGGTTGCGCTCAGTGCCTCTCCTCACTCCTTGTCAGTAGCACTGAGCTCCATGGACAGCTTGGAGTCTTGGACCATTGGTAAAGTACCATTAGCCTCAACTGTCCAATAAAAATGATGCAGTGGAGGCACGTCTCTCTCTGCAGTGTCATAGAAGGGGGCATGTGTCTAAAAGACACATGCTCCCTTCCAGCCCAGCCCTCTTAACTACAAGGAAATACACAATACATGTGTTTGTTTGTGTCCACCATGTGTTAAGGGTGCTAACCTACCCACTACTACCCATACTAAGTTATTTATCTTTTACACTTTGAACTTCCACCTGGAAAGAACTAGTAAATGCTACCCTCCCTCTCTACAAGCTGACATACATGGGGCGCAATTGTCCAAAGAAGATCTACAAAATCTGGTCGGCATGGGTGGAGGCCAGACGTCTCACAGTATAGTCCCCTGCGCCAATCCAGTGGTACCATTCCAGTCATTAACGACTCCCTAAATATTAGAAACAGTGGCCTTGAAATGATAGAGCTCAATTCTGTTAGAATCCGTGGGTGGATGCCATCTAGTCCAGGTGCTTTATCCACCTTTATTCTGTCTAAATATTGAGCCATTGTGGATCATTTTGGGGCTGTGTCACTACCACCCCCATTATGGACATGAGCTCCCTCATGCTCCTTTGTATAAACAGAACTGAAGAAGGTATTTAATAAATTAGCCTTCTCTTTGTCCCCAGTCACACAATCTAGATTATTTTGTAAGGGGGCCTGCATCCTCAGACCTGACCTTTTTACTATTAATATATTTGAATAATTTTTGGGGGTTTGTGCTACTAACTTTTGCAATCTGTTGTTCGTTTTGAATGTTTGCGCTCTTGGTTTCCTTTTTACGCATTCTGTTATATTCCTTGTAACATTTAAACGATGATGACGTTCCTTCGTTCTTATATTTTCTATTTTTTTCATTATTTATAGCCTTTATTTTTAACTTTGGCCGTGAGCCACATAGGTTTTATTTTTAGCCTTTTAAACGTATTGCCCATGGGAATATACTTTGCAGTGAGTTTACATACAGTCACTTTGAAGAATTCCCATTTCCAGCCCAAGTCCTGGAGAGCAGCCCTCAGCCTTGAAAAAATGTGCTCTCTTAAAGTTAAGTGTTTTTATCTTTCCCGTATGTGTTTATTGCTTACAGCTAACAATAAATGAAATCATGTTATGGTCACTGCTACCCAGATGTTCTTTTATATGAGTATTAGTAATAAGCTCTGCATGGTTGGAGATTACCAGGTCCAACAGAGCGTCATTCCTAGTTGGGGCCTCAATAAACTGGACCATAAAATTGTCTTTAACCACTTCAATACAGGGCACTTATACACCTTCCTGCCCAGACCCAATTTTCAGCTTTCAGCGCTGTCGCACTTTGAATGACAATTGCGCGGTCATGCTACGCTGTACCCAAACTAAATTTTTATCATTTTGTTCCCACAAATAGAGCTTTCTTTTGGTGGTATTTGATTACCTCTGCAGTTTTTATTTTTTGCTAAACAAATAAAAAAAAAAAGACAAAAAATTATGAAAAAAATAAAAGTTTTGCTTTTGTTTCTGTTATAAAATTTTGTTAAAAAGTAAGTTTTCTCTTTCACTGATGGGCACTGATAAGGCGGCACTGACGGGCACCGATGAGGTGGCACTAATGAGCGGGCACTGATGGGCACCGACGATGGGCACTGATATGCAGCATTGATGGGCATTGATATGCGTCACTGATGAGTGGCACTGATAGGCGACACTGATGGGCACTGAAAGGCTGCAAAGATGGGTACTTATGGGCGGCACTGATACGTGGCACTGATGGGCACTGATATGAGGCACTGATTAATTGGCAGCTGCCTGGGCACAGATTTGCATTTCCCTGGACGTCTAGGGTGGGCATACCTGGTGGTCCAGTGTGGATGGCCATCCTGGTGGTCCTGGGCGGCATGATGGTGGTCCTGGGTGGGATCCGAGGGGGGGCTGCACTGATAAACAATCAGCACAGGCCCCCTCGTCAGGAGAGCAGCAGATCGGCTCTCCTCTACTCGTGTCTGTTAGACGTGAGTGAGGAAAAGCTGATCACCGGCTCTTCCTGTTTACATTGTGATCAGCCGTGATTGGACACGGATGATCACGTGGTAAAGAGCCTCTGTCAGAGACTCTTTACCTAGATCGGAGTTGCAGTGTGTCAGATTGACACACCGCAACAACGATCGCCGTGATGCGCACCCCCGGGGGCACACACTGGCTTGATATCCTGAGGACGTCATATGACGCCCAGTCAGGGTATTAAAACCACTTTGCCGACGTCATTCTGCTATATGGCGGGCGGCAAGTGGTTAAATAGGTTTATAAATGTTTGCCCTTTACCAGTCCCAGAAGTGCCATTACTCCAGTCAATTTCCGGTAAAATCTCCCATTATTTTTACCGTCCCAGCCCTTGCAGTCCTTTCCATCTGTGCAATGAGCTGAGTCTCCACCTCCTCACTAACACTGGGAGGTCTATAACAAACTCCAATGACAACCTTTATAGTATGTATGTATATATATATATATATATATATATCATACATATATATTACAGTGTGCTTCTATAGATCATATTTATGTTCTGCAATTTAAAGGGTAGCTCCTGGTAATCAGATACACAGATTAAATGTGCATATCCAGTATCTCACAAAAGGGAGAACACCCCTCATATTTTTGTAAATCTTTTATTATATCTTTTCATGTGACAACACTGAAGAAATAACACTTTGCTACAAGTAGTGAGTGTATAGCTTGTATAACAGTGTAAATTTGCTGTCCCCTCAAAATAACTCAACACACAGCCATTAATGTCTAAACCGCTGGCAACAAAAGTGAGTACACCCCTAAGTGAAAAATGTCCAAAGTGTCAGTATTTTGTGTGGCCACCATTATTTTCCAGCACTGCCTTAACCCCCCTCGGCATGGAGTTCACCAGAGCTTCACAGGTTGCCACTGGAGTCCTCTTCCCCTCCTCCATGACAACATCACAGAGCTGGTGGATGTTTGAGTCTATTTATGTCTATTTCCCAAAGACAACCTCTGGATATGACGCTGAACACATGCACTCAACTTCTGTGGTCAACCATGGCGAGGTCTGTTCTGAGTGGAACCTGTCCTGTTAAACCTCTGTATGGTCTTGGCCACCGTGCTGCAGCTCAGTTTCAGGGTCTTGGCAATGTTCTTATAGCCTAGGCCATCTTTATGTAGAGCAACAATAATTTTTTTTCAGATCCTCAGAGAGTTCTTTGCCATTAAGGAACCATTTTGAACTTCCAGTGACCAGTATGAGAGAGTGAGAGCGATAACACCAAATTTAACACACCTGCTCCCCATTCACACCTGAGGCCTTGTAACACTAACGAGTCACATGACACCGGGGAGGGAAAATGGCTAATTGGGCCCAATTTGGACGTTTTCACTTAGTGGAGTACTCACTTTTTTGCCAGCGGTTTAGACATTAATGGTTGTGTGTTGAGTTATTTTGAGGGGACAGCAAATTTACACTGTTATACAAGCTGTACACTCACTGCTTTACATTGTAGCAAAGTGTCATTTCTTCAGTGTTGTCACATGAAAAGATAGAATAAAATATTTACAAAAATGTGAGGGGTGTACTCACTTATGTGAGATACCGTAGAGGACCTGTCACCTACCCATGATATCACACGGGGAGCATGATAGCAATATAGTTAACCACTTAAAGACCACCCACCGCATATATACTGTGGCAGGGCATGCGCACGCCCGGAGGCATTTGCCCGCTGCACAGAGGAGGAGCCGATGCGTGTGCCAGGTGGATCCGATGTCTGCCGGCCACCAGCGATGGTGGTACACAAGGCAGATCCCCTTTCTGATGGGGACAACATGGAGATCTGCTGTTCCTAGTGAAAATGTGAGGGGTGTACTCACTTTTGTGAGGTACTGTGTGTGTGTGTATATATATATTGTATGTATATATATATATATATATATATATATATATATATATATGGAGATATAAAGGAGATGGAGATAACACAAGCACAATCACACAGTGATATTCTGCGATAACACTAAGGGTAATGATTATCATAAAACAAGATAAATTGGCCCGGGAAAAGCCCTGGGTGTCATAACAGAAAATCTGGAGTTGCCATATGTACTCAGATCTGTCTCTCTACTGTCATTTCTGACATTGTCATCATTTTTCCATAATCATAATCATATTCTACATTTGACTCTATCCATCTAGAGGGTGGGGACTTCGATTTGGAGTATCGTTTTACTCTGGTTGTCAGCAGTGAGCTGAGTCAGAGGGCATGTTGGACTTCCAATCTCAACAACAATAAAACAATAAAACTCTGAAAGCATGAACTATTTAAAGGGATTGGATTTGTAATAGTCGTGCCTGTTTTTTAAAGGTGTGTAAGGAAGGTAGGTGGTATTTTAAATGGTGATGATTCCTGCAGCTTATAACATTAAATTAATTTTGCAAACAGAAGATGACACAAATGAATAAAAAGAAAAAAAAATTATTTATATATATATATATATATATATATATATATATATATATATATATATATATATATATATATATATATATATATATAAAATATATATGCAGTGAAGGAAAAAGTATTTGATCTCCTGCTGATTTTGTACGTTTACCCACTGGCAAAGAAATAATCAGCCTATAATTTTAATGATAGGTTTATTTTAACAGTGAGAGACACAATAACAACAAAAAAATCCAGTAAAAAAGTTATAAATTG
The DNA here is from genome assembly GCA_037952925.1 of Lithobates clamitans. Lineage (NCBI taxonomy): Eukaryota > Metazoa > Chordata > Amphibia > Anura > Ranidae > Lithobates > Lithobates clamitans. Next base: position 1,164,743 of record JBBGZY010002155.1, read on the forward strand.
ATTTGCATTTTAATGAGTGAAATAAGTATTTGACCCCTTTGCAAAACATGACTTAGTACTTGGTGGCAAAACTCTTGTTGGCAATCACAGGGGTCAGACGTTTCTTGTAGTTGGCCACCAGGTCTGCACACTTCTCAGAAGACATTTTGTCCCACTCCTCTTTGCAGATCCTCTTCTAGTCATTAAGGTTTTGAGGCTTATGTTTGGTAACTCGAACCTTCAGCCCCCTCCACATATTTTCTATGGGATGAAGGTCTGGAGACTGGCTAGGACACTCCAGGACATTAATGTGCTTCTTCTTGAGCCACTCCTTTGTTGCCTTGGCTGTGTGTTTGGGGTCATTGTCATGCTGAAATTCCCATCCACGACCCATTTTCAATCCCCTGGCTGAGGGAAGGAGGTTCTCGCCCAAGATTTGACGGTACATGGCCCCTGTCCATCATACCTTTGATACGGTGAAGTTGTCCTTTCCCCTTAGCAGAAAAACACCCCTAAAGCATTATGTTTCCACCTCTGTGTTTGACAGTGCGGATGGTGTTCTTGGGGTCATAGGTAGCATTCCTGATTTTGGTCTCATCTGACGACAACACTTTCACCCAGTTCTCATTTGTTGTTCATTAACCACTTGCCGACCGCCTCACGCCTATATACGTGAGCAGAGCGGCACGGGCAGGCAAAATCACGTACCTAGTACGTGATTGCCTTCCCGCGGGTGGGGGGTCCGATCGGACCCCCCCCCGGTGCCAGCTGTGGTCGGCATTTGGTTGAGAGCGATGACAGACGAGGGGGAGGCCATCCGATCGTGGCCCCCCCCTCGCGATCGCTCCCAGCCAATGAGAAACATCCCCTGCCTCTGTATAGTACACAGAGGCAGAGGATGTGATGTCATCTCTCCTCGGTCTGGCAGTTTCCGTTCCAGCGCCGAGGAGAGATGACATGTAAGTGCACCAAACACACACACACACACAGTAGAACATGCCAGGCATACATTACACCCCCGATCCCCCCCCAATCACCCCCCCCTGTCACAAACTGACACAAAGCAGGTTTTTTTTTTTTTTTTTTTCCTGATTACTGCATAGTGTCAGTTTGTGACAGTTAGCAGTGGTGGGACAGTTAGTATTAGCCCCCTGTAGGTCTAGGGTACCCCCCTTACCCCCCCTAATAAAGTTTTAACCCCTTGATCACCCCCCCTCACCAGTGTCGCTAAGCGATCATTTTTCTGATCGCTGTATTAGTGTCGCTGGTGACGCTAGTTAGGGACGTAAATATTTAGGTTCGCCGTCAGTGTTTTATAGCGACAGGGACCCCCATATACTATCTAATAAATGTTTTAACCCCTTGATTGCCCCCTAGTTAACCCTTTCACCACTGATCACCGTATAACCGTTACGGGTGACGCTGGTTAGTTCGTTTATTTTTATAGTGTCAGGGCACCCGCCGTTTACTACCGAATAAAGGTTTAGCCCCCTGTAGGTCTAGGGTACCCCCCTTACCCCCCTAATAAAGTTTTAACCCCTTGATCACCCCCTGTCGCCAGTGTCGCTAAGCGATCATTTTTCTGATCGCTGTATTAGTGTCGCTGGTGACGCTAGTTAGGGACGTAAATATTTAGGTTCGCCGTCAGTGTTTTATAGCGACAGGGACCCCCATATACTATCTAATAAATGTTTTAACCCCTTGATGGCCCCTAGTTAACCCTTTCACCACTGATCACCGTATAACCGTTACGGGTGACGCTGGTTAGTTCGTTTATTTTTTATAGTGTCAGGGCTTCCGCCGTTTATTACCGAATAAAGGTTTAGCCCCCTGATCGCCCGGCGGTGATATGCGTCGCCCTAGGCAGCGTCAGATTAGCGCCAGTACCGTGAACACCCTCGCACGCACCGTACACGCACCGTACACCTCCCTTAGTGGTATAGTATCTGAACGCATCAATATCTGATCCGATCAGATCTATACTAGCGTCCCCAGCAGTTTAGGGTTCCCAAAAACGCAGTGTTAGCGGGATCAGCCCAGATACCTGCTAGCACCTGCGTTTTGCCCCTCCGCCCGGCCCAGCCCAGTCCAGCCCACCCAAGTGCAGTATCGATCGATCCCTGACACTTTTTTTTGTAGCGTTTTGGTGAACTGGCAAGCACCAGCGGCGTAGTACACCCCGGTCGTAGCCAAACCAGCACTGCAGTAACACTTGGTGACGTGGCGAATCCCATAAGTGCAGTTCAAGCTGGTGAGGTGGCAAGCACAAGTAGTGTCCCGCTGACACCAAAAAGACAAACACAGGCCCGTCATGCCCATAGTGCCCTTCCTGCTGCATTCGCCAATCCTAATTGGGAACCCACCGCTTCTGCAGCGCCCGTGTTTCCCCCATTCACATCCCCAACCAAATGCAGTCGGCTGCATGAGAGGCATTTATATATCCTCCCGAGTACCCCTACCCAACGAACCCCCCCAAAAAAGATGTTGTGTCTGCAGCAAGCGCAGATATAGACGTGACGCCCACTATTATTGTCCCTCCTGTCCTGACAATCCTGGTCTTTGCATTGGTGAATGTTTTGAACGCTACCATTCACTAGTTGAGTATTAGCGTAGGGTACAGCATTGCACAGACTAGGCACCATTTCACAGGGTCTCCCAAGATGCCATCGCATTTTGAGAGACTCGAACCTGGAACCGGTTACAGTTATAAAAGTTACAGTTACAAAAAAAAAGTGTAAAAAAAAAAAAAAAACACAAACAAAAATTTAAAAAAATAGTTGTCGTTTTATTGTTCTCTCTCTCTCTATTCTCTCTCTATTGTTCTGCTCTTTTTTACTGTATTCTATTCTGCAATGTTTTATTGTTATTATGTTTTATCATGTTTGCTTTTCAGGTATGCAATTTTTTATACTTTACCGTTTACTGTGCTTTATTGTTAACCATTTTTTTGTCTTCAGGTACGCCATTCACGACTTTGAGTGGTTATACCAGAATGATGCCTGCAGGTTTAGGTATCATCTTGGTATCATTCTTTTTAGCCAGCGGTCGGCTTTCATTTAAAAGCAATCCTAGCGGCTAATTAGCCTCTAGACTGCTTTTACAAGCAGTGGGAGGGAATGCCCCCCCCCCCCCCACCGTCTTCCGTGTTTTCTCTGGCTCTCCTGTCTCAACAGGGAACCTGAGAATGCAGCCGGTGATTCAGCCAGCTGACCATAGAGCTGATCAGAGACCAGAGTGGCTCCAAACATCTCTATGGCCTAAGAAACCGGAAGCTACGAGCATTTTATGACTTAGATTTCGCCGGATGTAAATAGCGCCATTGGGAAATTGGGGAAGCATTTTATCACACCGATCTTGGTGTGGTCAGATGCTTTGAGGGCAGAGGAGAGATCTAGGGTCCAATAGACCCCAATTTTTTTTAAAAAGAGTACCTGTCACTACCTATTGCTATCATAGGGGATATTTACATTCCCTGAGATAACAATAAAAATGATTTAAAAAAAAAAATGAAAGGAACAGTTTAAAAATAAGATAAAAAAGCAAAAAAAAATAAAGAAAAAAAATAAATAAATAAAAAGCACCCCTGTCCCCCCCCTGCTCTCGCGCTAAGGCGAACGCAAGCGGCGGTCTGGCGTCAAACGTAAACAACAATTGCACCATGCATGTGAGGTATCACCGCGAAGGTCAGATCGAGGGCAGTAATTTTAGCAGTAGACCTCCTCTGTAAATCTAAATTGGTAACCTGTAAAGGCTTTTAAAGGCTATTAAAAATGTATTAATTTTGTTGCCACTGCACGTTTGTGCGCAATTTTAAAGCATGTCATGTTTGGTATCCATGTACCCGGCCTAAGATCATCTTTTTTATTTCATCAAACATTTGGGCAATATAGTGTGTTTTAGTGCATTAAAATTTAAAAAAGTGTGTTTTTTCCCCAAAAAATGCGTTTGAAAATCGCTGCGCAAATACTGTGTGAAAAAAAAAAAAATGAAACACCCACCATTTTAATCTGTAGGGCATTTGCTTTAAAATAATATATAATGTTTGGGGGTTCAAAGTAATTTTCTTGCAAAAAAAAATAATTTTTTCATGTAATCAAAAAGTGTCAGAAAGGGCTTTGTCTTCAAGTGGTTAGAAGAATGGGTGATGTGTGACATAAGCTTCTAAATGTTGTGCATAAAATGCCAGGACAGTTCAAACCCCCCCCAAATGACCCCATTTTGGAAAGTAGACACCCCAAGCTATTTGCTGAGAGGCATGTCGAGTCCATGGAATATTTTATATTGTGACACAAGTTGCGGGAAAGAGACAAATTTTTTTTTTTTTTTTTTTTTTTTTTTTGCACAAAGTTGTCACTAAATGTTATATTGCTCAAACATGCCATGGGAATATGTGAAATTACACCCCAAAATAAATTCTGTTGCTTCTCCTGAGTACGGGGATACCACATGTGTGGGACTTTTTGGGAGCCTAGCCGCGCACGGGACCCCGAAAACCAAGCACCGCCTTCAGGCTTTCTAAGGCCGTAAATTTTTGATTTCACTCCTCACTACCTATCACAGTTTCGGAGGCCATGGAATGACCAGGTGGCACAAACCCCCCCCCAAATTACCCCATTTTGGAAAGTAGACACCCCAAGCTATTTGCTGAGAGGTATAGTGAGTATTTTGCAGACCTCACTTTTTGTCACAAAGTTTTGAAAATTGAAAAAAGAAAAAAAAAAATTTTTTTTCTGGTCTTTCTTCATTTTCAAAAACAAATGAGAGCTGCAAAATACTCACCATGCCTCTCAGCAAACAGCTTGGGGTGTCTACTTTCCAAAATGGGGTCATTTGGGGGGGGTTTGTGCCATCTTGGCATTTTATGGCCTTCAAAACTGTGATAGGTAGTGAGGAGTAAAATCAAAAATGTATGCCCTTAGAAATCCTGAAGGTGGTGCTGGGCTTTCGGGGCCCCGTACGCGGCTAGGCTCCCAAAAAGTGCCACACATGTGGTATCCCCGTACTCAGGAGAAGCAGCTGAATGTATTTTGGGGTGCAATTCCACATATGCCCATGGCCTGTGTGAGCAATATATCATTTAGTGACAACTTTTTGTAATTTTTTTTTTTCTTTTTTTTGTCATTATTCAATCACTTGGGACAAAAAAAAAAAATATTCAATGGGCTCAACATGCCTCTCAGCAATTTCCTTGGGGTGTCTACTTTCCAAAATGGGGTCATTTGGGGGGGTTTTGTACTGCCCTGCCATTTTAGCACCTCAAGAAATGACATAGGCAGTCAGAAACTAAAAGCTGTGTAAATTCCAGAAAATGTACCCTAGTTTGTAGACGCTATAACTTTTGCGCAAACCAATAAATATACGCTTATTGACATTTTTTTTACCAAAGACATGTGGCCGAATACATTTTGGCCTAAATGTATGACTAAAATTTAGTTTATTGGATTTTTTTTATAACAAAAAGTAGAAAATATCATTTTTTTTCAAAATTTTCAGTCTTTTTCCGTTTATAGCGCAAAAAATAAAAACAGCAGAGGTGATCAAATACCATAAAAAGAAAGCTCTATTTGTGGGAAGAAAAGGACGCAAATTTCGTTTGGGTAGAGCATTGCATGACCGCGCAATTAGCAGTTAAAGCGACGCAGTGCCGAATTGTAAAAAGTGCTCTGGTCAGGAAGGGGGTAAATCCTTCCGGGGCTGAAGTGGTTAACAATCTGCAGACGGGCCGGTACATGTGCTTGAGCAGTGGGACCTTGCGGGCGCTGCAGGATTTCAGTCCTTCACGGCGTAGTGCGTTACCAATTGTTTTCTTGGTGACTATGGTCCCAGCTGCCTTGAGATCATTGACAAGATTCTCCCATGTAGTTCTGGGCTGATTCCTTACCATCCTAATGATCATTGAAACTCCAGGTGAGATCTTGCATGGAGCCCCTGACCTAGGGACATTGACAGTTATTTTTTGTTTCTTCCATTTGCAAATAATCGCACCAACTGTTGTCACCCTCTCACCAAGCTGCTTGGCGATGATCTTGTAGCCCATTCCAGCCTTGTGTAGGTCTACAATCTTGTACCTGACATCCTTGGACAGCTCTTTGGTCTTGACCATGGTGGAGAGATTGAAATCTGATTGATTGCTCTGTGGACAGATGTCTCTTATACAGATAACAAGCTGAGATTAAAAGAGTAGAAGACAAATGTTAGCCAGAAATCTTGCTGATTGATAGGGTATCAAATACTTATTTCACTCATTAAAATGTAAATCAATTAAAAACTTTGCGAAATGCGTTTTTTCTGGATATTTTTGTTATTCTGTCTTTCACTGTTAAAATAAACCTACCATTAAAATTATAGAAGACTAATCATTTCTTTGTCAGTGGGAAAATGTACAAAATCAGCAGGGGATCATATACTTATATAATCTTCACTGTGTGTTCACCTCTCAAGACCCATGAGTGACACTCTCTCTTTTGGAATATATATAAATATATATATCTATATCTATAGATATAGATATATATATTTATGGTCGGAGCCCTCCGTCCTGAGAGATATGAAGCACATAAACACGTCACAAGACTAACAACATAAAATAGACCTGAAGTGTGCCCTGGCCTGCTGTATGGTAAACCCAGATCTGCTGGGCGGTATGCCAGAGAAGGGCGCATACCTTAAGAAAGTAATGGATGTTTCTGTAGAGAAATTGTTTGAAGAGAAGTACCCTGAGAAGGGGAATGGGTGGGTGGGTACCGCGCACTGGAACCGACACAGACCATCGTGGGTGGTCTGGTTAAATACCCTCCGGGCTCCTCCCATAATTTCAGGCCAGTAAACAGGCCTTCCTATTTATGGTCGGAACCCTCCGTCCTGAGAGATATGAAGCACATAAACACGTCACAAGACTAACAACATAAATTAGACCTGAAGTGTGCCCTGGCCTGCTGTATGGTAAACCCAGATCTGCTGGCGGTATGCCAGAGAAGGGCGCAAAAAGGCTTGGTTAGGGAGGTAATGATTTATTTAAGTTTACTGGCATACTACAGGGCAAGCTTGCCAAAGGCTCGTGACATTTCTGCTTGTGGAATGGAAATGTAGCGAGTGAAGCAGGTGGATTTCCACCTACCCATTTTCCTGATCACGTGGTCCGGGACCCCGTTTCGTGAGGCTGCTGATGCTGCTCCAATGCGGAAAGAATGTCCAGAATAACGGTTTGGGTCAAGGCTTAAGTTGCGCAGAAGGATCCTGACGTGAGTAGTGAACTGGTTGGTACTAAGCGGGCTGATCGGGAATGGTAGCAATGGGCTGTCCTGCGAGGGATCAGACAGATGGGCTAATAGCTAATCTAGGATGGCTACGGGGCACCAGGCGTTGTGGGTTCTGAAGAGCTTGATGTCAACCGCCCCGACTGGACTGTTGCGTTTTAGACACCGCGAGGTGCAATGTGAAATGACTGTGGTGACGCGTGAGGTGGCGTCTACGTAACATCCTATGACTGGGGCCGCTGACTGTGAATTCGCTGGGTCGTAGAAAGCCGTAAAATGCCAAGTAGATGGCTGCTTGGATGACCAAGCTGGGCAATAAGCCGAAAGGGGACCGTGAAAGGATAGTGGACATGTCTCGAAACATGGCATTGGTGACCGGTAAGCGTTTACCGCTGACTTGGGGCTGTTGCTTGTGGATACCTCGCAGGATGGCCTTGACCGCATGGGCAGCGAACAAAGATGGTTTGGTAGGATCTTGTAAGGAGGTGAAATGCTGGATGCCAGCTAGGTAGAGTCTAATGGTATTGTAGGATAACGCCAGCTGAGTGTGGCAGTACGATATGAAGGCCAGGATGTGATGGAGATCTCCTGGTATTGCCCCGAGGCTAGAAACCTGTGATAGATCATCCAGGCAGTATGGTAGGCTTCCAGGGTATTGTGAGATAGTGACTGGTTAATCAGAATAGTGACGTCATGAAGATGTCGCTTCAATCGAGGGTTAGTTGCGACCAATGTGGAATAGCAGACATGGTCGGTTCGGCTCCAGGTTCCTGCGAAAAGAACGTTGCGAAGTTAAGACGAGATAGAGCGTTGGCCGAGGTGTTACATTTGCCTGGGATGTGGACACAGAGGACGTTAAATTGGTGCTGTAGTGAGAGTTGCACCAGCCTGCGTAGGAAGGACATGATGGCCAAGGACTTGGACCGACCTTTATTTATAATACAGGCTGTGGCTTGATTATCTGTGGAAAATGTCACTGTTTGTCCTACTCAGTTGTTGCCCCAGACCTGGGCTGCTGCAACAATGGGGTAGATCTCAAACAACGAGGAGGATTGACTGAACCCGGGGATCGAGAGTATTTCTGTCGGCCATGGTGCTGCAAACCAGTGATGGCCAAAAATAGCTGCAAAGCCTGTGGAGGCTGCGGCATCCGTGATTATTTGAGGTGAAGTGGGAGATGCTGATGGAATAAACATCGAAATGCCATTCCAATTTGTTAGAAAATCGTCCCACATGGCCAGGTCAGCTACGGCTGCCTCGTCTAGTTTAAATATTTGGTCAGTGTCTTGTACCTGGGAGAGGAACACCAGGAGGCCCGGGACAAAGGATCGCCCTTGAGGGATGATCCTTATGGCAAAGTTAAGCATGCCAAGGAGGGATTGTAGTTGCTTTTTCAGGCAGCCTTGAGTATTAGTAAACGTGTGGATGACTGTCCTGATGCAGGTCAACTTGTCGGGAAGTAGGCTAGCCTGCATGGTGCGAGTGTTGAGTATGATACCCAAGAAATTGACGATCTGTGCCGGGCCTTCCACCTTCTTATCTGCTAAAGGCACGTTAAGATTGTGAAAGATTTCTCTTAGGCTGTTTAGATCAACTGGGGGCTCGCTAGGTTTCTCTATGAGTAGGAAGTCACTTTCTGACAGGACGCGTGTTGTGACAGAATTCAGGAAAGGGACTGAGCAAAAGCGTCAAATAGCCACGGGCTGCTTTTGGAGCCGAAAGTTAATTTGGTGGCGAAATAGTATAGGCCTTTCCATTTGATTCCGTGCCATCGCCATAGGTACGGATCGATTGGTAACAACTTGAATGCGTCCGAGATGTCTGCTTTAGACAACCAGGCGCCTACTCCTGCAAAAATGATAGATTGAATAGCTGATTGAATAGCTACAGATAATTATTTAAGTGAAAACTCTTCTGAGGGTATTAGGGAATTTAAACTGGGTATGTGGAAACAATGAGGCGCGGACAAATCATAGACTAAACTAAGTTTATTTGAAAACTTGCCCTTCACAAGCCCGATAGGGCTGACTCTCCATACAGAGAAAGGTGATTGTGTAAAGGGACTGATCATGTACCCCCGGTCTAGTTCTGTCTGCAGCAAGGTGGTGATGGCTTCCTCCAGACAGGGTGGTGATGGCTTCCTCGTCGGTAGCGACTGAAAGCAGGTTTTTGCACTCTGAGTAGTGTTGGGGAGTGTGATAAGTCCGATGTGAAAGCCTGTCGTGAATCCCTGGATCAGGAAGGCTGCCAGTGAAGGTGTTGGGTGTGAGGAGAGGTAAAACCCGAGCCATCCGACGTGCACTCGGCTTAGTCATGCGGGTTTAAGCTGTTTGACACCGCAGGCCTACCTGGGGTGAGCTTTGTGGCATGTGAGACAGATATGAAGGAGTTTGCAGTGGGGGAAGTTACAACCCCCGAAGTTGAAATTATTGCATATGGTTGCTCCCCCTAGTGCACGGACGGGTCGTCCTAATCTGTCTGCCTGGGCCGGCTGAGTAAATGCCGTTGGGTTGTGAGCGCCACTAGAGATGGAGGGAAAGTTGGGAGGGTGTCTGCCACCTGACTCGGAGCACCAGTTAGCCATAAGGGTAGACGACTGGCAGTTAGTACAGAGTGGGGAACGTAGACCAGCGAAATGGCGACAGAACAGCTCTGTATCGATGGTACTCCAGTTAGTAGTTGCCTGGAACTGGGAAAGTCTGGCTGCTGCTTTTGCTGAAAATGACCTGTGATAGTCATAAAATGAGCATCCCCCATATTTATAACCTAGATCTACTACTGCGTGTAAGTATACATCCAGCTCTTTCCTCTTGTTGGGGTTGACCGTGCATAGTACATCTCTGAACATCCCAAAGGCTAGCACAAACTTTGCAATATTGAGTTTGCAGGTAAGTCTATGGTCTTCAGGACGACGGAAACATCCCCCCATGAATAGAACTTGTTTTCAGCCAAGTCATGTACTGCGATGAGGAGGGATGCTAAGTTAATGTCCTTCCCATCCATGATGTTCTTCCTGATGCCTGCTGGGACGAGATGTGCGGGAAAGACGTAGGTACAGATGTTGGACGTACCTGTAAGGAGAGGCATGGGGGTGACGGTGGTTACTGTAGATGGTGGGGGTGCAACTTGATGTACCTCCAGGGTTCCCACTCTTGTCTGGACGTTGGTGACTGCTGCCGACAGTGTGGTCACCAAGGAGTGCAGCTGAGTGATTGCTGAAGAGATTGACTGTAGTGACGCCTGGGTGCCTGGTTGGGCTGCCGCTGGCGGAGGAAACAGCAACCTAAAGAGCTCAGCTTTCCTAGCAGTCGCAGGGTAGGGAATACTCCTGCTTCGTAGTTCAGCTGTAAGCTTGGGGATGGTCCAAGCTCTGAGAGACTGTAAGCCGTCGTTTGCTGAGCCTGCCCTGGGTCACGTCGGGGTGGAGGCGAAGTCCTCGCTGTCAGCCTGCGACATGGCGTCAGCTAAGAGAGGGGGGGAAATGCATATGTTTTAGACAAGTTTAAAAAGGTAGGAGGGGATAGATTTACAGGTAGATGAGACGGAAGGTAGAAGAAAAATTAAAGGATAGGAGAAGGAGCGACAGCCGTAGTGACAGCTAGTTTGCGTACGAGCGCTGTTGAGTGTGATTTTAGAAAACTCAAAAGAATGCATGACAACCTAGGTGAGCCAGGAGGTGACTGGCTAGGTAACTGATAGCTCGCGTGTCGCCTGTGCTCGGCACAGACTAATGAACCTGAGCCCCCAGGGCGGACTGGGGCGAGTATTTTGAAGTCTGGTGTTCTAAGTAGGAATGTTGCGATCTGTAGTTAATTGATGTATGTTTTTTCTGCTAATGCTTGCACTGCCAGCAAGCTGGACGTTAGGCGACCTTGTCTGTGTGGTGAAGGATCTCGGATTGCTCTTCGAAAACACAGTGAAGTGCACAGAAGTATGTGACAGTTGCTAACGCCTTGAAAATCAATCAAATTGTGTATGTGAAGTAAAAATGTTGTGAAAGGTGTGTTTTTGAAAAAGCAAAGGGGGATCCCTTTGAATTACGCACCTGCCTTGAAGCCCTAGTAGTGGAGTCTTGGTTTGGGGTCTCGAGACTTGGGTCGACCGGGAATCTGTAGTAGGCGTGACATAGGAAGAATTTTTTATTTTTTTTGAGAGGGAGTGCTAAAGAGCTGTTTGGGGCAGAAGTTGGCCCCCTGGTGAAGAGATGCAAGCCCTCGACAATTTTTTATTTTTTTTTACCTGAGGAAGATACTGTCCACACCTGGTGCAGGATGGACCAACTGGAGAACTCTACTGACCTGAAAAAGGGGGAAAGTGATAGAGAAATCGATGAGTAGCCGTGTTGCTACTGGAGATGAGTGGCTGTTTAGAGCCATTTCGTAAATGTTTGCAGCGATTGCAAATAAGCAGCCTTTGAAAGGCGAAAGAAAGTTTTAGCAGAAATTTGATTATGTAGGAATAACCGTGCGCAGCATTGGTACAAAATAGATGGTGTGAGTTGTGTGTTTATGGTATTGTTTGCGAGGGATCCGAATCGTTGAGCCAGTGATACGAATGGACTCGGATTGGTTGGTGGGGTTGAAATGCCGAGGATCCGAATCATTGAGCCGGTATGCGACTGGACTCGGATCGGTCGGTGAAAGTTGTATTGGCAAGGATCCGAATCGTTGAGCCGATGCTACGACTGGACTCGGATTAGGTTGGGGGGGTTTGAAATGCTGAGGATCCTGAATCATTGAGCCGGTATGCGACTGGACTCAGATCGGTCGGTGAAAGTTGGATTGGCAAGGATCCAAATCGTTGAGCCGGTGCTACGACTGGACTCGGATTGGATGGTGGGGTTTGTAATGCCGAGGATCCTGAATAATTAACCCGGTATGCGACTGGACTCGGATCGGTCAGTGAAAGTTGGAATGGCAAGAATCCGAATCGTTGAGCCGGTGTACGACTGGACTCGGAATGGACGGTGGGGTTTGTAATGCAGAGGATCCTGAATCATTGAGCTGGTATGCGACTGTACTCGGATCGGTCGGATGAGAGTAGCACACTGTTGGTGAGTGTTTGTGCAGTAAGAGGTGTAGAGAGTCAGTTTCAGATGAAAGTGGGGGTTTTCCTAGAAGGTGTATGGTTAGTAAGGGGGGAAGGGTGATGTGTGGAACAAGGTTTCGGGACCGTGCGCTGCTAATGCGACTTGATCCGTAAGTAACTCCTTATGGATAACATAACAATACGATTCTATAAACGGTAACAATAGCTCCTACCTGCGACAGCGAGTGCAACGGTCGAAATTCGGGAACTGCGAACGGGGAACAGCGACGCGCTGGAACTCAAGAGCAGGAACTCACAAACGTGCGGTGAGTTTAGGAAAGACGGCCTGGTGACGTGATACCGCGCACTGGAACCGACACAGACCATCGTGGGTGGTTTGGTTAAATACCCTCCGGGCTCCTCCCATAATTTCAGGCCAGTAAACAGGCCTTCCTATATATATATATATATATATATATATATATATATATATATATATATATTATATATACATACTGTGTGTATGTATGTGTGTATATATATATATATATATATATATATATATACATACAGTATGTCCAACACTGATTTAGACTTCTTACATAGGGCACAATTGAGTGCGTACCTACGTTCATTACCCGGGGAACATCAAACCCTAAGGCAACTTTCTTTTCTCGAACAGATTTGCTTAGATGGGTCTCAACTCCCCCAATCCCTCTCCTATTTCCATGCTCTGCTGACAAACCAGGCTGACATGGCCGACTTGACTTTTTTACAACAATGGTACAGACCTGCAGGTCACCTTCTCTCAACCTCAGAAAGACAAAATTATACTTTTTGCACATAAAGCTTCTCTGTCAAGCAGATATCAGGAGGGAGGTTATAAGCTTAACACGGTGGTACAGAACCCCTGCTAAGCTACATAGGATTTATCCTCAGGTTTCAGAGGCGTATTGGCGCTGTGGGAAACCCTCGTGCATATCTTCTGGGAATCCCCGAAATTAAACGGTTTCTGGACTGATGTAGCTTTTACGATTAAGACGCTGACAGGTGTTTCACTCAAAAATTCTGCGGCTTTTCTACTAAACGACTGTCAGGTCACCTAAGTCCATGTGACAGATGCACCCCGTTGGGGACAGGAATGCACCGCAAGGTAGTGGACCCTATGGCTGACTGCTGCGGATGGAACTCTGGGTGGTTCAGGAAGGCAGGTCCACTAAAGCAACAACACTGATCCCACTGGGAGTTAGCGCATAAGATTCCCCAGAGGCCGGAGTCTAAGAGCCAGCAGGTGTTCACCAGACCCTCTAGTGGTGAGGATGGACTGCGCTGCAACTGGCTCAACGTCGCAGAGCGCAGGGTCTCAGAAGCTCACGCTCACAGTAGGCTACAGGAGGACAGAGAGGAAGCAGCAGTCCAGGACAACAAGGGATAGTAAGGAGATAAGTCAAAGGTCAGGGTGACTAGCAGACAGGAATAGACAAAGAACACGCCAAAAGGTCAGGGTCACAAGCAAGCAGAAATAATCAAGAACAAGCCAGGATCGGTAAACGGTATCAGACGGACACAGAGCAATGAGCACACGGAAGCCAAATCACAATAGTTGATCAGCAGGGCTGGCTTGAAGTGCACAGGTTAATATAGAGTTCCCTGATAGGGGCTGGGGTGGAGCCATGCTTTGAGGAGAGATTATTTAAGCAGCCAGGTGAGAGTGGCTGGCCTCTAAAGGTGAACACATGGAGGAGAAGTAAGCTAACAGACAAACATTACTGCATAACCATGAAAACGACGCTCCTCTATCTAACAAAAAAATGTAAGAACTCTACTCAGACATTTACTTACAGCAGCCAAAGCATGTTTCCTGTTGCATCATCATAGCAGCATACATTTGGGTTGTGACTCCGCCCCTCACAACCTGATAGGACTGAATAGCTATAAATTGTAATAAAGGACCCACCTCAGTATCCTCCGTTTTGTTTCCTCACCTATCCGGGACTGGATGGAACGCTCAGCACCCCTTACCGCTCTCGCGTCATATGACTTCCGATCAGGATAACACAACCACTTTGCTTCTGTCATTTTGCTATACGGCGGGTGGCAAGTGGTTAAGGGGGTAAATTCTTCCGGGGGTGAAGTGGTTAAATACCCAGGTATGGTAATAGGGACTGATATCTCAATCTTTTCTATCTTTCGACTTGGAAAATATAAAACTGTTTTGGAAATGTGCAAGGCGTTTCTAAGTAACATCCTACCATGTGCATTGATGCCAGCGGTTGCTGATGGTTCACCCCATAGTTGACCTAGCAGCCGTTTATGTTCTAGCTTAGATGTAATGTACTATTATAATTTCTTGCAATGTTTGTTTTTGTGGTGTTTTGATCGCTGCCTTGTGTTACATTTCCTTGACTGCAAAATTAAGAATTAAAAAAATAAAAATGTTAACTCTTCCAATGGTATTCCTCTTACTCCCTCTCTATTCTGCTTTATGTTTAGGCGGATCACAGCACAGATTTGTATGATGTTGGCTGCACGTTTGTGTGGTCTTGCATGATTCACTACAAGGTGATTTTGCCTCTTAAGGCACGTTCCTGTGACTTGGAAGCATGCTGTTAGGGTAGGAATCCCCGACAACAACAGGTACCCAGGTGACTGTTTAATTCCCAGAGTCCTAAAGGAAAAGTTCAACTTAGAAATCATCTAAAGTGTTCCTCTAAATCTCTATTAAAGTGGTTGTAAAGGTAGAAGGTTTTTTTTTACTTTAATGTATTCATGTATTCTCTGTATTAAAGTAAAAACCTCCGGGGGGGCAACCCCCCCCCCCCCCTTATACTTACCTGCAGGGCTTGTTTTTCTCAAACAAACCCAGTTAAAATACAGAAGTTGAGGTTGAGTTGAATAAATAGATAATAAAAATGTCAAGCCTTGAAATTGATTGCGCCTGTGAAATTGTTAAAAATATATGGTTACCCGAATTTACAAGTTATCATTTTAGAGGTGACCGTGAATTATGACTCAAGATTTATTGCTCTCACTCTGACATTTGCGGCAATACTTAAAGCAGAGCTCCACCCAAAAGGGAAAGCTCCGCTTGTCTGCCTCCTCTCCCCCTCTGCTGCCACATTTGGCACCCTTTGCAGGGGGGGAGGAGGAAGCGGGTACCTGGTTCTGATAGGTACCCGCTCCCACTTCCTGCTGAGTTCGCTGCCGCAAACTCAGCTGGAGGTTCTAGCCCACCAACTCCTTTCCCCTGCAGCCGGCCCATTCACAGAGCACAACGTGCTACGGGCATTCGCAGTGGGGAACCGGCTGTGAAGCCACAAGGCTTCACTGCCGGTTTCCCTTAGTGGAGATGGCAGCAGAAGCACCCTAAAGCCAATTTGAAAAATCGGCTAGGATGAGGACACCGCTGGATTCCTGGGCAGGTAAATGTCCTAATATTAAAAGTCAGCAGCTACAGTATTTGTAGCTACTGACTGTTAATTTTATCTGAAGGACCCTGGAGCTCCTCTTTAACATGTGTACGCTGCACGTTTGCATTGGAATGCGTACGGGGGTGACGAAATGCTTTCAACTTTTTTTTTATTATTTATCTTTATTTTTTTTAAACACTTTTTACAAAAAATATTTTATTTAACTTTAAAATAATATATTATTTTTATTAGTTTTATTTTTTATTTTATATATTTTTTTTCATTTAATAATTTTTTTTATTTAATTTTCTTATTTTATTTAACCACTTAGATTGTAGAATCTCTTAGATTGTAAGCTCTAAGGAGCAGGGCCCTCTGATTCCTACTGTATTAAAGTGTATTGTATTTGTACTGTCTACTCTCAAGTTGTTAAGCGCTATGTAAACTGTTGGCGCTATATAAATCCTGTATAATAATAATAACCACTTCAGCCCCGGAAGGATTTACCTTTAAAGACCAGGCCATTCTGCGATACAGCACTGCGTTATTTTAACTGACAATTGCGCGGTCGTGCTGTACCCAAGTAAAATTGATGTCTTTTTTTCCCCAAAAATAGAGCTGTCTTTTGGTGGTATTTGATCACTTTTGCCATATTTTATTTTTTGCGCTGTAAGCAAAAAAAGACTGACAATTTTGAAAAAAAAACAAAAAAACAATATTTTTTACTTTCAGCTATAATACATGAAAGAGTGGGTATTACTGCGCTAACCCAAAATAACTAAAAAACAAGCAGCTACATACACAATATGACAAACATGAATAAATCTGGATAATAAAAAATGTAGCGCTAACCAGTGAACACAAATATGTAAATATAAGTGAAGTGATAAAGAAAATACTAGTTGATCAAAAACATGAATGTATAACATGTGAAATGTCCATTCTGTAAAAGATGATATGTGATGGGTGGAACAAACCAAAAACTCAAACCGCTGGAGAATGTGAGTCAAGTGGAAAAAATACATAAAGTGTAGTCCAACGTAAACAAAAAAATCGCAATATGTGTATATTGATTGGTTGTCGCAAAAGTTATAGCGTCTACAAATTAGGGGCTAGATTTATGGACTTTAAATTTTTTTAATTGCTTTTACTGGTAATGACTGCGACATTGCAGCGGACAAATCTGACCCTAATCGACACTTTTTGGGGACCAGTGACACCAATACAGTGATCAGTGCTAAATACTGGCAGGGAAGGGGTTAACTACAGTGGCGATCAAAGGGGATCTGCCTTGTGTACCACCATCGCTGGTGGCCGGCAGACATCGGATCCACCTGGCACACGCATCGGCTCCTCCTCCGTGCAGCGGGTAAACGCCTCCAGGGTGGTCTTTAAGTGGTTAACTATATTGCTATCATGCTCCCCGTGTGATATCATGGGTAGGTGACAGGTCCTCTACGGTATCTCACATAAGTGAGTACACCCCTCACATTTTTGTAAATATTTTATTCTATCTTTTCATGTGACAACACTGAAGAAATGACACTTTGCTACAATGTAAAGTAGTGAGTGTACAGCTTGTATAACAGTGTAAATTTGCTGTCCCCTCAAAATAACTCAACACACAGCCATTAATGTCTAAACCGCTGGCAACAAAAGTGAGTACACCCCTAAGTGAAAATGTCCAAATTGGGCCCAATTAGCCATTTTCCCTCCCCGGTGTCATGTGACTCGTTAGTGTTACAAGGTCTCAGGTGTGAATGGGGAGTAGGTGTGTTAAATTTGGTGTTATCGCTCTCACTCTCTCATACTGGTCACTGGAAGTTCAACATGGCACCTCATGGGAAAGAATTCTCTGAGGATCTGAAAAAAAGAATTGTTGCTCTACATAAAGATGGCCCAGGCTATAAGAAGATTGCCAAGACCCTGAAACTGAGCTGCAGCACGGTGGCCAAGACCATACTACGGTTTAACAGGACAGGTTCCACTCAGAACAGACCTCGCCATGGTCCACCAAAGAAGTTGAGTGCATGTGCTCAGCATCATACCCAGCGGTTGTCTTTGGGAAATAGATGTACGAGTGCTGCCAGCATTGTTGAAGGGGTGGGGGGGTCAGTGCTCAGACCATACGCCGCACACTGCATCAAATTGGTCTGCATGGCTGACATCCCAGAAGGAAGCCTCTTCTAAAGATGATGCACAAGAAAGCCCACAAACAGTTTGCTGAAGACAAGCAGACTAAGGACATGGATTACTGGAACCATGTCCTGTGGTCTGATGAGACCAAGATAAACTTACTTGGTTCAGATGATGTCAAGCGCGTGTGGTGGCAACCAGGTGAGCAGTACAAATGTCTTGCCTACACTCAAGCATGGTGGTGGGAGTGTCATGGTCTGGGGCTGCATAAGTGCTGCCAGCACTGGGGAGCTACAGTTCATTAAGGGAACCATGAATGCCAACATGTACTGTGACATACTGAAGCAGAGCATGATCCCCTCCCTTCAGAGACTGGGCCACAGGGCAGTATTCCAAACACACCTCCAAGACGACCACTGCCTTGCTAAAGAAGCTGAGGGTAAAGGTGATGGACTGGCCAAGCATGTCTCCAGACCTAAACCCTATTGAGCATCTGTGGGGCATCCTCAAACAGAAGGTGGAGGAGCGCCAGCTCCGTGATGTCATCATGGAGGAGTGGAAGAGGACTCCAGTGACAACCTGTGAAGCTCTGGTGAACTCCATGCCTAATGCCGCGTACACACGAGCGGACTTTACGGCAGACTTTGCCCAGCGGACGGGATTTCGTCGGACAATTCGATCGTGTGTGGGCTCCAGTGGACTTTGTTTTCTCAAAAGTTGGACGGATTTAGATTTGAAACATGTTTTAAATCTATCCGTCGAACTCGAGTCCGGTCAAAAAGTCCGCTCGTCTGTATGCTAGTTCGACGGACAAAAAGCCACGCTAGGGCAGCTACTGGCTATGAACTTCCTTGTTTTAGTCCGGTCGTACGTCATCACGTACGAATTCGACGGACTTTGGTGGATTGTGTGTAGGCAAGTCCGTTCATTCGGAAAGTCCGTCATAAAGTCTGTCGAAAAGTCCGCCGGGCAAAGTCTGCCGTAAAGTCCGCTCGTGTGTACGCGGCATAAGAGGGTTAAGGCAGTGCTGGAAAATAATGGTGGCCACACAAAATATTGACACTTTGGGCCCAATTTGGACATTTTCACTTAGGGGTGTACTCACTTTTGTTGCCAGCGGTTTAGACATTAATGGCTGTGTGTTGAGTTATTTTGAGGGGACAGCAAATTTACACTGTTATACAAGCTGTACACTCAGTACTTTACATTGTAGCAAAGTGTCATTTCTTCAGTGTTGTCACATGAAAAAATAGAATAAAATATTTACAAAAATGTGAGGGGTGTACTCACTTTTTTGAGATACTGTATATGGAGACACCAGGGGTCTATTAGACTCCCCCCCCCCCCCATGTCTCCTCTGCCCTCCACTGCAGTAATCAAGCACAGGTCATGCTTGATCGGCTGCTCCTCCAGCTGCGGTGGTCAGAGAATGACAGCTGTGAATCTGAAAGTGACGTAATGTATGCCGTTTCCGGACTTGTTAGTCGCATGTCCATGTTCCCTGATCACTTCTTGCTCTCAAAGGACTGTTTACCACAGTCCTGGGAACTGGAGAGCCTGGGAAGCATTGCAGGCGCTGCTGGTGGGGGTGGGTGGGTCTGCACCTTCAGAGCCCCATAAAAGTGATTGAACCACTCTAGAGCCACCCAGATCACTTTTACCCGAGAGCATTTTGCTGGCTCTAAAAATCCATAGCTCTCGCCCATGAGCTTGCTTTAACCCATGGGGGCTCAACCTGTGGCCCTCCAGCTGTTGCAGAACTATAAGTCCCGCGAGGCAATGCAAGCTGCTGACAGTTCCAAGCGCGACTCCTAAAGGCAGAGGCATGATGGGAGCTGTAGTTCCGTCACAGCTGGAGGGCCACAGGTTGAGCACCCATGCTTTAACCCCTTTAATACTAGGCCATTTATGAACGTATCTTGGTAGACGGGGGGGATAAGGGCTTGTTCACACCAGCGGCCATTGGTGTGCGCCGTAAAAGGAGCAGTGCCATGCGTTCTAATGACACATCGCACAGTTTATTTATTTTTTTTCAACTTCATTGAAATGTCACAAAATTGCATTTCATTTATCTTTATTCTTTTGTGGTGTAGTGTGTCATAACATCCTGAGCTGAAAGAAAGTGCAGCTTGTCTGGCGTATATGGTGAGAATGGAAAATTTAAAACTGTTTTGGAAATGTGCAGGGCGTTTCTAAGTAACGTCCTACCATGTGCATCGATGCCGGCGGTTGCTGACGGTTCATTTGATGGTTGACCTAGCAGCCGTTTATGTACAAGCCTAGATGTGATGTGCTATTATAATTTTTGGCAATGTTTGCTCTTGTGGTGTTTTGTTCACGGCCTTACGTTCATAATAAAATAAAAGCAAAATAAAAAAAAATAAAAATGTAAACTCTTCCAATGGCGTTCCTCTAAAGCCCCATACACACTCATCAGATTTTCTGCTGATTTTTGTCTTCTTCTTTACCAAAGCCATGTAGTGCAAGGGCCTGCCTGATTGCATACAAATTGAAACTCCTAAAGTGGTGTTCCGGCCGTTTTTGTTTTTTTTATTTAAAGTCAGCAGCTACAAACACTGTAGCTGCTGACTTTTAATAAGGAGACTTACCTGTCCAGCGAGCCCGCGATGTCGCCCCCCCCCCCTCCCCCAGGGCGATCCGTCCATTGGATCGACCGCCGGTGCCTCCATCCTAAGTGAAACAGGCAGTGGAGCCTTGCGGCTTCACTGCCCATTTCCTACTCCGCATGCGTGATTCGCGCGGCGCTTTGTGAGCGGCCCCGTTGTTTCCTGGGACACACACAGTTCCCAGAAGGCAATGGGGCCGCTCGCCGAAGAGGAGGAAGCGCCGCGGAATAGGAAGAGGCAGGTTAGGAAGACTGCCTAGCAACAGGGGTTTTAGGTAAGTTAAAAAAAAAAATTTTTTCCAAATGTTTTTTTTTTATTTTTTTAAAGAATTTTAATGCTATTTTTTATTTTACAAACTTTTTTTTATTTGGTACAAAGAAATAGTACAAAAAGCTTATTGACATATGCCATAAAATGTACAAAGTAATTTCTACAAAAAGGAATAACAATATATATTAAGCGGTTCTTGAATAGAGTATAAATTTATATATAAATATAGCAATTCCTATTATACATTAAACTGTATATTCATATAATACTCTTCAGTGTACTTCAGTATTTGGTAGAATTGATCCACACAATATGTGTTGCTGTACACTGGTTGATAGCATACCATTGGAAATCCCCCACAATTCCTCTTTCACATTTGAAAACCAGAATTAACAATATTAATTTAATGGAAAAAATATTCCACACAATACAAAACGCTATTTTTTATTTTAGGGTGGCCCTCCACTTAAGGTTTGACCTCATATTTTATGGTTTTGGTAAAACTGAAGACAAAAATCAGCAGAAAATCTGATAGTGTGTATGGGGCTTTACTCACACAGTTATGCCCCGTACACACGATCGGACATTGAACGGACATTCCGACAACAAAATCCATCGGATTTTTTCCGACGGATGTTGGCTCAAACTTGTCTTGCTTACACACGGTCGCACAAAGTTGTCGGAAAATCCGATCGCTCTGAACGCGGTGACGTAAAAAACGCGTACGTCGGGTCTATAAGCGGGGCAGTAGCCAATAGCTTTCGTCTCTTAATTTATTCTGAGCACGCGCGGCACTTTGTGCGTCGGATTTGTCCACGCACGATCGGAATTTAAAGTATCAGGTTTTGTTGTCGGAAAATTGTATAGCCTGCTCTCAAACTTTGTGGGTATCGGAAATTCCGATGGAAAAAGTCAGATGGAGCCCACACGCGGGCGGAAGCTCCGATCTCACATTTTCCGTGGGAAATTTCGACCGTGTGTACAGGGCGTTATAATACAAACATCCAGGTGTTTCCCTCTCTGTTATGCTTTCTCTTCAAGCAGCTCACAGCACAGATTTGTACGTTGTTGGCTGCACGTTTGTGTGGTCTTGCATGATTCACAGGTGATTTCGCCTTTTAAGGCAGAAGCATGCTGTGACTTGGTAGGAATCCCCGACAACAACAGATACCGAGGTGGCTCTTTAGTTGGCTGCCTTCACAGAGTCCTAAAGGGAAAGTACCACTTTGAAAAGTGAGAAATCATCTAAAGTGTTCCTATAAATCCCTTTAAAGTCGTTGCAAAGGTAGAAGGTTTTTTTTTTTTTACCTTTATGTATTCTCTGCATTAACCACACGCCGACCGGCTCACGCCGATATACGGCGGCAGAGTGGTTCGATCCCGCGAATCACCGTATGGGTACGTCTGTACCTTTAAGAGCGATAGCAGGCACGTGCACGCCTGCTGCACAGCGGGGGCGCGATCTCGTGCACAAGAGCAGGAACAGGGATTTGTGTGTGTAAACACACAAATTCCTCTTCTGTCAGGAGAGAAGAGACACATCATTTGTTTTTTTTTACCAAGTAGGAACAACAATATGTCTCTTCCTCTAGTCATATTACAAAATAATGCCACAAGATTAGGACGGGGAGTTATTCAATTTACAGGTACCATCATCCATAAAAGGTTTGTAATAGGAGAAATTGGGGAGGAAATAGCAAGGACTACTCCAAACAAGTCCTACCTCACCATAAAGAAGAATTTGTGGGCTATTGCGGTACCTCATTAAAACATACAATACAAATAAAATTTCAGTTTATTCAGTTATAAACACTAAAAAATCTATATAAACAATACAGATTGATAACAGGACAATTTAGGAACTGTTACAGAACAATATATATTCTTACAGAGCAATATATAGAGCCCGCATGGATAAATGAAGGCAAGCTGATATACTTAAGGACGAGAGCCTCAACAGTTTCGCGGCTAAGCCGCTTCCTCAGGAGGCGTCCAAGTAAAGTATCTATAAGGTAAAACAGTCAGAATTACATATAAATATTGATAACAAGTAACACCGAGTATAAGGCATAATTTTGGAGTGATTAATCAAGTTTTATAAACACTCACCAACCACTGCCCCTTCGGGCTTAGATGGCACTTGTGAGACGCCCACTTCGGGCGTTCCCCCTGGGGCGAGCACGGGGGGGTTTGTTCTTCCTCTAGTCAGTCCTATCCCCTCACCAGTTAGAACACACATTTAACCCCTTGATCGCCCCCCTAGTGTTAACCCCTTCCCTGGCAGTGACATTTACACAGTAACCCGTGCATTTTTATAGCAGTGATCGCTGTATAAATGTCAACGGTTCCAAAAATGTGTCAAGAGTGTCTGATCTGTCCGCCGCAATGTTGCAGTATTGCTAAAAATCGCAGATCACCCCTATTACCAGTAAAAAAAAATGTTTTAAAAATGCCATAAATCTTCCCATAGTTTGTAGACCCTATAACTTTTGCGGCAAACCAATCAATATTTATCCCGTTGTTTTGCAAATCTATGTACACTACAAACTGTATGATTGAATCGGTTCTGATATCGCTGTTTTGCTAACCTGACCGCTTATATTTCTAAATAGGAATAAATTAGACCTTAGGTTCCATGCACACTGGCTTAAAAAAAAAACGTTAATTCTACGGGAGTTTTGTGTTCTGCCTGTAGAAGCAGCTCAATGTTATCCTGTGTCCATGCACATTGGGACGTTAAGAGGCATAATTTGAGTTTAACGTTTAGAGGCAGAAAAAAAAAAAAAACCTTCTGGTTCGCGTTTCCGATTGGAGCTTGGAGGCAGAAAAAAACGTAAAACTCTCCTAAACTTCTCTAAACTTTTTTTTTTCACAATAAAGAAACTCGTCTAAACTTTGCAGAAAAATTGCTCTATATGAGCGTTTTTTACTCCCGAGATCACAGACATTTTTTTTTAAGCCCAGTGTGCATGGAACCTTACATTTAAAGAGTTCCTGTCATTTCAGATGCATCATGGCAGCGCCTGTTAGCAGACATCCACTCACCTGCTGTCGCCACGTCCCTCGCCTTGTTGTGTCACCGCCGCATCACCAGCCATCCCATTAAAGTGAATGGGACTGTCGGCGAGTCAACAGCAGGTCAGAGGAGGAGTGGCTGCGGGACAGAGATGACAGTTGCTCTTTAAAAATTATGATTCAAGCCTTTTTACTTGTGATTTAAATCAAATCCACCCTGGTGCTAAGTAATTTCTATGGAATTTGTTAATGATAACAAGAAAAGCAGTCAAATAGACCCCCCCCCCCGCCCCAGCAACAATAGATCCCCCAACAACAGTGAACCACCCGCAAAAAAATACCTCCCCAGCAACATTAAACCCCTGGCAGCAACAACAGATCTCCCCAGCAGCCAGCATCAATTGACCCTCCACCAGCAATAGACTACTTCCACAACATTAGATATCTCCCAGCAACAACTGACCGCCCAACAACATAATACCCACCCTCAACAACAACAGATCCACCAAACAGCAACAATAGGACCACCCCCCCCCTGCAAAAATAGATTCCCTTCAGCACACCTCAGCACCCTATTCCATTACATATATTCAGTGTTGGAACTGCCGGAACTGCATTCCCCCCCCCCACAAAAAAAGCCCTGCTTACCTGAGACAGATTTCGACCCAACGATGTACACGAGAGCAGAGGCTTTCTCAGCTCTCTCCTGATTGGCTCAGACACAGCTTCCAGAGCCATTGGCTCCTGCTGCTGTCGGTCACAGCCAGTGAGGAGGGAGCGGAGGCGGGGCCGAGCCTCGCTCTGTGTGCTCGGGAGCGAGCATGCAAAAGTGTGCCCATAGCGGTGCCGGCGCGGGAGCGAGCATGCACAAGTGTGCCCATAGCGGAGCCGGCTCGGGAGCGAGCATGCACAAGTGTGCCCATAGCAGAGTCGGCTCGGGAGCGAGCATGCACAAGTGTGCCCATAGCAGAGCCGGCTCGGGAGCGTGCATGCACAAGTGTGCCCATAGCAGAGCCGGCTCGGGAGCGAGCATGCACAAGTGTGCCCATAGCAGAGCCGGCTCGGGAGCGAGCATGCACAAGTGTGCCCATAGCAGAGCCGGCTCGGGAGCGAGCATGCACAAGTGTGCCCATAGCGGAGCCAGCACGGGAGCGAGCATGCACAAGTGTGCCCATAGCAGAGCCGGCTCGGGAGCGAGCATGCACAAGTGTGCCCATAGCGGAGCTGGCGCGGGAGCGAGCATGCACAAGTGTGTCCATAGCAGAGCCGGCTCGGGAGCGAGCATGCACAAGTGTGCCCATAGCAGAGCCGGCTCGGGAGCGAGCATGCACAAGTGTGCCCATAGCAGAGCCGGCGCGGGAGCGAGCATGCACAAGTGTGCCCATAGCAGAGCCGGCTCGGGAGCGAGCATGCACAAGTGTGCCCATAGCAGAGCCGGCTCGGGAGCGAGCATGCACAAGTGTGCCCATAGCAGAGCCGGCTCGGGAGCGAGCATGCACAAGTGTGCCCATAGCAGAGCCGGCTCGGGAGCGAGCATGCAGAAGTGTGCCCATAGCAGAGCCAGCTCGGGAGTGAGCATGCACAAGTATGCCCATAGCAGAGCCAGCTCGGGAGTGAGCATGCACAAGTGTGCCCATTGCAAACACCTTGCTATGGGGGCACTCGTTGGAGGGGGGGGGGAGCCAAGAGCATCAGTGGGGGGCCTGAGAAGAGGAGAATCGGGATTACTCTGTGCAAAACTCTTGCACAGAGCAGGTAATTATAACATGATTATTATTTTAATTTAAAAAAAATCTGAAGCTTTACAATCACTTTAAAATAACATTTATTTCCCACTGGAGTTAAAAGTGTGAATAGGAACAGGAGAAAATACGCTAAAATTTATTTTAGTGTAAGCAAACCAAGTTAAAATATAGTAGAGCAAAAAAAAAAAAAAGAGCAAAAAAATAAATAATATAGAAGAGCAAACATGTCAAGCCTTCACATTGCTTGCGTCTGTGATTTATCATTTGAGTTAACCTTGAATTATGGTCCAAGATTTATTGCTCTCACTCTGACGTTTGCGGCAATACTTAAAGCAGAGCTCCACCCAAAAGGGGAAGCTCTGCTTGTCTGCCTCCTCTCCCTCCCTGCTGCCACATTTGGCACCTTTTGGGGGGGAGGAGGAAGCGGGTACCTGTTTTCTTTTTTCTTTTTTCTTTTTTTTTCTTTTTCAAATATAGTTTATTTCTTTTGACAAGGAGTAGATTACATACATTGTTGTGAGAGAAGGTATACAATCTCGGCAATGATAATAGCAACTATTACTACAAAAAGAAGAGGGGTGGAAAATATGTTTAGAAGAGAAGAGAGGAGGATAGCTGGGGATGAGAAGAAGAAGGGAGAAGGATATATTGTGGAAGTTTTGGAGAGGAGGGGAGAGGGGAAACTGAATAGGGACAACCGGAGATTGTCCCCCTTCGGTGACCCCAGACCAAACCGCGAATAGAGTAGTAATAATATTAATAATTCATTAATAATCCACGTGTAAAGCTGTTATGCCGCGTACCGGACTTTCGGGCAGAAAAGGTCAGACGGAATCATTGCATCCGGCATTCCGATCGTGTGTGGGCTTCATCTGACTTTTCCTTTCGAAAATTCTGACGGACCTTAGAAATAGAACATGTTTCAAATCTTTCCGACGGAATCAGTTCCTATCGGGAAAACCGCTCGTCTGTATGCTATTCCGACGGACCAAAAGCGACGCAAGGGCAGCTATTGGCTACTGGCTATTGAACTACCTTTTTCTAGCCCCGTCGTACGTCATCGCGTTCTAAACGATCGGACTTTGGTGTGATCGTGTGTAGGCGGCATAAGTTGTATCGGTCCTAACATACAGCGTTCTTATGTACAATGTAGACATCCAAACAGTATCAGAAAGAGAGCTCTCTGTGAGGTGGGTCTTATGAGATGGATAGGTATGGTTGATCATGGGGAGGTTTAGTGGTTGAAATTAGTCACTTTTCGGTAAATGAGAAGGAAGGTGAATTTAAATAGTTTTTTTCTGAAGATGTCAGACAGCATTCAAAAAAGGATGACCATCTTTTTTTGAATTTGTTATTGGACTATTTTCTTTTTTGGACCATGGCATCCAATTTTTCTTGACATAGCAGGGTTTTGAGATTTCTTGGTACCTGTTTTTGACAGGTACCCACTCCCACTTCTGGCTGAGTTCGCTGAGGTGAACTCAGATGGAGGTTCATCCCCCCCCCCCCCCCCCTCCACCATTTAAGGTTCATCCCCTCCCTCCACCATAAAAATCCATAGCTCTCGCCTGTGAGCTTGCTTTAACGAGTTTACCCCCTTTAATACTAGGCCAATTATGAACGTACCTTGGTAGACGGGGGATAAGGGCTTGTTCACACCAGCGGCCATTGGTGCGCGCCATAAAAGGAGCAGTGCCAATGCGTTTTAATGGCACATCACACAGTTTACTTTTTTTCATCTTTATTGCAATGTCACAAAATTACATTTCATTCATCTTTATTCGTTTGTGGTGTAGTGTATCATAACATCCAGAGCTCAAAGAAAGCACGGCTTGTCTGTCGTATATGGTGAGAATGAGCTTTAAGACAATACCGTTTAACAGACATGCCTTAGGCCATTTTCAGCTTCAACCAGGAACTTATTACATAAATGGTAAATTTTTTTCATGAGCATAACGTGACAGGGAGGAAATTTCAGCTTCCTAATTTCCGGAAATAGCAATTAATTGCCTGGCACTTTTGAGAAAATAAAAAATCATGTTGATTGCTCAATAGAATGACTGAGCATTCTTACTTAGCCGGTGATGCAGAAAACAGTTACTTAGCGGTTTCACTATTTTACATAAAAAAAAGGATATGGATATTTTGGAAATAAAACGATCCCATGCACCTCGGTTTCTGCGTCAGCTTAACTGATATGAGGGCGCTGCTATGAATTCTGTTATTAAAGATTTGTTTATTTGGCACGGAGGTGAATTCTTCCTGGCATCCAAATCCTGCTATTACGAAGGTGAAATGAAAAAAAATTACAATTGATGTAAATTGATGTAAATGTAAACCCAGCAACTAAATTTCCTTTGTTAGTAATTTCAGAACTTATTTTAGAGCCTTCCAAGCAAGTCCGCTTGAGCAGAAAATTATTCCCATATCTAATTCCATCATATTTGCTAATTTCAGGACAGTGGGGAACCATTATAAATCATAGGGCCCCATACTGCCTGCCAAAGAGGGCCCCGCTCCCTTCCTCTTTGAGTAGGGATGAGTCAACAGTCAGTGGTCCAATCTGAACCTACAGTAGGTTGAGACCAAACTTTGGCTGTTTGGGCATTTAGATTAACACCAGAACTTATGCCCGTTTGGCCCCCTGTTTTGCAGGAGCCAAACATTGTATACGGAAGCAGAATTTTATATATGATAGCATCCTACTGTCAATGGTTTGTAAGGAAGCAATCCAGCCTTCCCCGACAGATTGATATAGAAAAAGTGTCTCAAAGCGTTCTAAGCAAAGGGCCAGTTTGCTGTCCTTTAGACTTTAGGGGGCCAGACTGTGACCAGTGGGAGCAGAAAATGTTGGCATCAGTAAGCATAAACAATGCCCTATCAATGGTGTCAGTGGGAGGAAAGTGCCCCAGCGCCAGTGTCATTTACACAGTAATCAGTGCATTTTTATAGCAATGATCACTGTATAAATGACAATGGTCCCAAAACGGTGTCTGATGTGTCTGCCATAATGTCGCAGTCACGATAAAAATCGCAGATTGCCGCCATTACTAATTAAAATGAAAGAAAAAAATAATAAAAATGCTATAAATCTATCCCCTATTTTGTAGACGCTATAACTTTTGCGCAAACCAATCAATATACGCTTATTGCGATTTTTTTTTAACCACAAATATGTATAAGAGTACATATTGGCCTAAACTGAGAAAATAATTAGTTTTTTTATATATTTTTGGGGGATATTTATTATAGCAAAAAGTAAACAATATTGCTTTTTTTCAAAATTTTCTCTATTTTTTTGTTTATAGTGCAAAAAATAAAAACTGCAGATGTGATCAAATACCACCAAAAGAAAGCTCTATTTGTGGGAGAAAAAGGGTGTCAATTTTGTTTGGGTGCAACGTCGCACGACCGCGCAATTGTCAGTTCAAGCAACACAGTGCCGAAACACAATGTGCTCTGGTCAGGAAGGGGGTAAATCCTTCCGGGGCTGAAGTGATTAACCACCTGCCATCCGTGCTATGGCCAAATGACGGCCACAGCACGGACCTAAATTCCCGGGAGACCGTCATATGACGGCCCCCCCTATGCATGCGCTCGCGCGCTGTGATCACAGAGTCACTGAGACTCGGCTGATCACCGATCCGAGTAAGGGGCCGGTCCCGGCCCCTTACCATGTGATCAGCTGTCAGCCAATGACAGCTGATCACATGATGTAAATAAAAGATCGGTAATCTTTTTTTTTTCTACTCACGCTGATAGCCAAACCATAGCCAGGCCATTTTCAGCTTCAACCAGGAACTTATTACATAAATGGTAAATTTTTTTCATGAGCATAACGTGACAGGGAGGAAATTTCAGCTTCCTAATTTCCGGAAATAGCAATTAATTGCCTGGCACTCTTGAGAAAATAAAAAATCATGTTGATTGCTCAATAGAATGACTGAGCATTCTTACTTAGCCGGTGATGCAGAAAACAGTTACTTAGCGGTTTCACTATTTTACATAAGAAAAAGGATATGGATATTTTGGAAATAAAACGATCCCATGCACCTCGGTTTCTGCGTCAGCTTAACTGATATGAGGGCGCTGCTATGAATTCTGTTATTAAAGATTTGTTTATTTGGCACGGAGGTGAATTCTTCCTGGCATCCAAATCCTGCTATTACGAAGGTGAAATGAAAAAAAATTACAATTGATGTAAATTGATGTAAATGTAAACCCAGCAACTAAATTTCCTTTGTTAATAATTTCAGAACTTATTTTAGAGCCTTCCAAGCAAGTCCGCTTGAGCAGAAAATTATTCCCATATCTAATTCCATCATATTTGCTAATTTCAGGACAGTGGGGAACCATTATAAATCATAGGGCCCCATACGGCCTGCCAAAGAGGGCCCCGCTCCTTTCCTCTTTGAGTAGGGATGAGTCAACAGTCAGTGGTCCAATCTGAACCTACAGTAGCTTGAGACCAAACTTTGGCTGTTTGGGCATTTAGATTAACACCAGAACTTATGCCCGTTTGGCCCCCTGTTTTGCAGGAGCCAAACATCGTATATGGAAGCAGAATTTTATATACGATAGCATCCTACTGTCAATGGTTCGTAAGGAAGCAATCCAGCCTTCCCCGACAGATTGATATAGAAAAAGTGTCTCAAAGCGTTCTAAGCAAAGGGCCAGTTTGCTGTCCTTTAGACTTTAGGGGGCCAGACTGTGACCAGTGGGAGCAGAAAATGTCAGTAAGCATAAACAATGCCCTATCAATGGTGTCAGTGGGAGGAAAGTGCCCCAGCGCCAGTGTAATTTACACAGTAATCAGTGCATTTTTATAGCAATGATCACTGTATAAATGACAATGGTCCCAAAATGGTGTCTAAAGTGTCCGATGTGTCCGCCATAATGTCGCAGTCACAATAAAAATCGCAGGTAGCCGCCATTACTAATTACAATTAAAAAAATAATAAAAATGCTATAAATCTATCCCCTATTTTGTAGACGCTATAACTTTAGCGCAAACTAGGGGTGCAACAGATAGTTACCGATCCGTGATCCGTACGGGTCAACCTCTGCGGATCGGCACACCTGCGATCCACGGAGCGATCTGCGGCCTCGGCCATAGGAAAGGCCATGGCTTCGGCCTAGCTCCAGAGCGGCGGCCATCTTGGTACACCCGGAGGCGGCCGCTGTCTTGTCAGGAAGTGACATTTCGTCGCCGCCATCTTGCTACACCCCACACTCCTGCACAGTACTGTAATGCGAGAGTGAGAAGGGGGGCAAGCGGACACCTTGTTACACCCACCGAATTTTTAGATTTAACAGCTATTTTTAGCACAAAACGGAGCTTATATGCATAAATACAGTATTTGTAGATCGGACGGACTGTTTAGATGTTAGATTTTAAAAGCAGCAGCAAACCTGCTGACCTTACATGGTTGCTAATGTGTGTTAAATGTAAAAATCAGAGGTGTTCTGTCACATTAGCAACCATGTAAGGTCAGCAGGTTTACTGCTGCTTTTAAAATCTAACATCTAAACAGTCCGTCCGATCTACAAATACTGTATTTATGCATATAAGCTCGGTTTTGTGTTGAAAATAGCGTTTAAATCTAAAACTCCGGTGGGTGTAACAAGATTTGTGGGGTTTTTTTGCTGATCCGAAAATTATCCGATCCGTGACTCTGATCCAAGGATCGGTCCGATCCGTGAGTTTTTCGATCCGTTGCACCCCTAGCGCAAACCAATCAATTTACGCTTATTGCGATTTTTTTTTTTTACCAAAAATATGTAGAAGAATACATATCGACCTAAACTGAGAAAATAATTAGTTTTTTATATATTTTTTGGGGATATTTACTATAGCAAAAAGTAAACACTATTGCTTTTTTTTCCAAATTTTCTCAATTTTTTTGTTTATAGCGCAAAAAATAAAAACCGCAGATGTGATCAAATACCACCAAAAAAAAAAAGCTCTATTTGTGAGAGAAAAAGGACGTCAATTTTGTTTTTGTGCAATGTCGCATGACCGCGCAATTGTCAGTTCAAGCGACGCAGTGCCGAATCGCAAAAAAAGTGCTCTGGTCAGGAAGGGGGTAAATACTTCCGGGGCTGAAGTGATTAAAGCAGAGCGCCACCCAAAAGGGGCAGCTCCGCTTGTCTGTCTTCTCTCCCTCTCTGCTGCCACATTTGGCACTTTTTTTTGGGGGGGGGGGAGCTGGTACCTGTTTTGTTTTTTTGTTTTGTTTTGGTTTTTTTTTTCAAATATAGTTTATTAGTTTTGAGAAGGAGTAGATTACATACATTGTTGTGAGAGAAGGTATACAATCTCGGCAATGATAATAGCAACTATTACTACAAAAAGAAGAGGGGTGGAGAACACGTTTAAAAGAGAAGAGGGTAGCTAGGGATGAGAAGAAGAAGAGAGAATGATATATTGTGGAAGTTTTGGAGAGGAGGGGAGAGGGGAAACCGATTAGGGACATCCGGAGATTGTCCCCCTTCGGTGACCCCAGACCAAACCCTGAATAGAGTAGTAATAATAATAATAATCCACATGTAAACCTGTTATGCCGCGTACACACGGCCAGACTTCCCGACAGAAAAAGTCCGATGGGAGCCCTTGGTCGGACATTCCGACCGTGTGTATGCCCCATCGGGCAGCATTTCCGATGGACTCAGATATAGAACACGTTCTAAATCTTTCCGTCAGAAATGCCGACGGAGTTTAGCCTGTTGGCAAGTCCGGCCGTGTGTACGCGGCATTAGTTGAATCGGTCCTAACATATAGTGATCTTAAGTACAATGTAGACATCCAAACAGTATCAGAAAGAGAGATCTCTGTGAGGTGGGTCTTAAGAGATGGATAGGTATGGTTGATCATGGAGAGGTTTAGTGGTTGAAATTAGTCCCTTTTCGGTAAATGAGAAGGAAGGTGAATTTAAGTAGGTTTTTTCTGAAGATGTCAGACAGCATTCAATAAAGGATGACCAACTTTTTTTAAATTTGTTATTGGACCATTTTTTTTGGATCATGGCATCCAATTTTTCTTGACATAGCAATGTTTAGAGATTTCTTGGTACCTGGTTTTGACAGGTACCCGCTCCCACTTCTGGCTGAGTTTGCTGCGGCGAACTCAGATGGAGGTTCACCCCCCCCCCCCCCCTCCAACATTTAGCTGGCTATAAAAATCCATAGCTCTCGCCTGTGAGCTTGCTTTAACGAGTTTACCCCCTTTAATACTAGGTCATTTATGAACGTCCCTTGGTAGACGGGGGATAAGGGCTTGTTCACACCAGCGGCCATTGGTGTGCGCCATAAAAGGAGCAGTACAAATGCGTTCTAATGGCATTTCACACAGTTTACTTTTTTCATCTTTATTGCAATGTCACAAAATTACATTTCATTCATCTTTATTCGTTTGTGGTGTAATGTATCATAACATCCAGAGCTCAAAGAAAGCGCGGCTTGTCTGACGTATATGGTGAGAATGAGCTTTAAGACAATACCGTTTAACAGACATGCCATAGTCCATTTTCAGATTCAACCAGGAACTTATTACATAAATGGTAAATTTTTTCATGAGCATAACGAGACAGGGAGGAAATTTTGGCTTCCTAATTTCCGGAAATAGCAATTAATTGCCTGGCACTCTTGAGAAGAAAAATAATCATGTTGATTGCTCAATAGAATGACTGAGCATTCTTACTTAGCCGGTGATGCAGAAAACAGTTACTTAGCGGTTTCACTATTTTACATTAAAAAAAAGGATATGGATATTTTGGAAATAAAACGATCCCATGCACCTCGGTTTCTGCGTCAGCTTAACTGATATGAGGGCGCTGCTATGGATTCTGTTATTAAAGATTTGTTTATTTGGCACGGAGGTGAATTCTTCCCGGCATCCAACTCCTGCTATTACGAAGGTGAAATGAAAATAATTTACAATTGATGTAAATTGATGTAAATGAAAACCCAGCAACTAAATTTCCTTTGTTAATAATTTCAGAACTTATTTTAGAGATGGTATAATCATGTGGGATGTGGTGAGAAGGGGATTAAAGCAATACTAAAGCCTTCCAACCAAATCCGCTTAGCAGAAAATTATTCCCATATCTAATTCCATCATATTTCCTCATTTCAGGACAGTGGGGAACCATTATAAATCATAGGACCCCATACTGCCTTCCAAAGAGGCCCCGCTCCCTTCCCCTTTGAGTAGGGATGAGTCAACAGTCAATGGTCTAATCTGAATCTACAGTAGGTTGAGACCAAACTTTGGCTGTTTGGGCATTTAGATTAACACCAGAACTTATGCCCGTTTGGCCCCCTGTTTTGCAGGAGCCAAACATTGTATATGGAAGCAGAATTTTATATACGATAGCATCCTACTGTCAATGGTTCCTAGGAAGCAATCCAGCCTTCCCCGACAGATTGATATAGAACAAGTGTCTCCAAACGTTCTAAGCAAAGGGCCAGTTTGCTGTCCTTTAGACTTTAGGGGGGCCAGACTGTGACCAGTGGGAGCAGAAAATGTTGGCATCAGTAAGCATAAACAATACCATATCAATGGTGTCAGTGGGGGGAATAGTGCCCCATCAATGCTGTCAGTGGGAGGAATGGTGCCCCGTGGATGGTGTCGATGGAATGAATAGTGCCCCGTGGATGGTGTCGGCGGCAGGAATAGTTCCCCAAGGCTGGTGTCGGTGAGAGGAATGATGCCCCATGGATAGTGTCAGCGGGAGGAATGATGCCCCATGAATGGTGTCGATGGGGGGCATGGCGCCCCAGGGATGGTGTCAGCGGGAAGAATGGTGCCCGATGGATGGTGTCAGTTGCAGGACTGGTACCCCATCGATCGTGTTGGTGGAAAGAATGGGGCCCCATCAATGATGTTGGCGTTAGGAATAGTGTCCCATCGATGGTGTCAGTGGAGGGAATAGGGGCTACTATAGGGGGCTATTATTAAATAGCCCCTTCTCTGTTCTCTTTTATTAAATTGCTTGGAGCCATGGCCGCTGGAATTACTGTGTATGCCCAGAGGTCCCCTCTCGCCTAGTGAACTGATAGGGCAAGGGCCCTGTACAAGAGAGCCAGCTCTACCTCCCTATCCATGGCCCTGGTGGGAAGAGCCATGCAAATCACAGCTTTACCCCGTTGGCCAGATGCGCATCTGGAACCACTGGTGTGGTCCAATAGTCCCCTGATGTCACCTGCTCCTGTTATCCCATAGGAGTCTTGTTAGACCCCTTGTGATAGCAATAGACTTAAATATTAAAAAAAAGTAACGTTATGTTATGTCGCTTCGCCCTGTGGCGACTAGGGGCACTCCTGCTGCTCTCCCCTGGAGCCGATGCGAGTGCCCGGTGGTCACGACCACCGCCAGGCTCCCGCGATCGCTGCTGACACACCTAGAACCGAGATCTGTGTGTGTGTAAGAACCGGGATCTGTGTGTCAGTTCTCTGAGGGGAGAAGAGACAGATCGTCTGTTCATACAGAGAATTAACAACGATCTGTCATCTCCCCTACACAGTCCCATCCCCTCTTCAGTTAGAACACACATTAGGGAACACAATTAACCCCTTGATCGCCCCCTAGTTTTAACCCCTTCCCTGCCAGTGACATTTTTACAGTAATCAGTGCATTTTTTAAAGCACTGATCGCTGTATAAATGCCAATGGTTCCAAAAATGTGTCAAAAGTGTCCGATGTGTCCACCATAATGTCGCAGTCCCGATAAAAATCACAGATCGTAGCCATTACTAGTAAAAAAAAATAATAATAAAAATGCCATAAAACTATCCCCCATTTTGTAGACGCTATAACTTTTGCGCAAAGCAGTCAATATACGCTTATTGCGATTTTATTTTACCAAAAATATGTAGAACTATACATATCGGCCTAAACTGAGGAAAAAAAATTATTTTTTTATATATTTTTGGGGGATATTTATTATAGCAAAAAGTAAAAAATATTGTGTTTTTTTCAAAATTGTCTTTCTCTTTTTTTGTTTATAGTGCAAAAAATAAAAACCGCAGAGGTGATCAAATATCACCAAAAGAAAGCTCTATTTGTGGGAAAAAAAGGACGTCAATTTTGTTTGGGTGCAATGACGCACGGCCGCGCAATTGTCAGTTAAAGCAACGCAGTGCCGAATCGCAAAAAGTGTTCTGGTCAGGAAGGGGGTAAAATCTTCCGGAGCTGAAGTGGCTAAACTACTGTTGGGCTTTAATTCTTCTGGACACATTTTTAAGAGTCTGCCTCTTCTAGGTTCAAGCAGAGCTCTTCTATCCTCAAAACATGAAGTACATGTGAACCCCTCACCTTGTAAAATAACCTATTCAGTTTAAAATAGAAATTAGAGGCAAAACATTTATGTATACACATAAAAAAACATAAAAACCTTTCCTGACGCATCATGGCAGCACACACTGGGCTGTGACTCCGCCCCCAAAACCTGACAGGATTGGTTAACTATAAATTTGAAGGAGAAGCACCCCCCTTCATTCTCTTTTTTTTATCCTCACCTGACAAGTTTGAGATGGACTTCACACCTCTTACCACAGTCACCCCTCCAGGTTAAGCCTCTCCTGGTTGAAAGTCTCTCCTGTGCAGCCTCTAAAGGAGCCTTTACGAAGAGAACCCCAATCTGGTGGTCTTGGGGGCACACCTTCTGGCATTGACAAGCTTTAAAGAAGCTTATTTATCGCAGTGGCCTCCTACCTTTACTTCCTGCACCAGATACTTTCAGATTTAGTCTTTATTTTTCTGTATCCAGGCCTTGCTGGGCCCTGTAGTTCTTCGAGAGGCATAGACCTCCTCAACATTTCGGCCGCATCCTTCTGGCCGTTCTGTGCATGCGCAGGAGGAAGTGAGGTAGCTCGGCAGGTCACCCTGCCCTTTTCCAAGATGGCGCGGGTGACGGTGAACTGCTTTCGCACATGTGCGATCGTGTCATTTCCGCCGCGACGGCGGCACAATTTTAAAATCTTGGAATGCTGTCAGTGGGACACTGATGGCTTAGGGCAACATTACTTTTGGATTTTTGCTATCCTTGCTGCCACTTATTCTCAGGTATGTGCCCTACCTTGTACCTGACTTTCTATTGTTTCTTATTTGCCTCCCGTCTATACTATCTTCTTCCTTTCTATCTTAGATACCTTTACCTGCACACTGCTCATGGAGGCCACTGCCCAAGCAGACCACCCTCAGCATGAAAGGTAAGTGGTGTCCCTCTTTATAGGTAAGTAGTGAAGAGGAAAAAGAGAGCATGACCACTAACGCTGTGATATTTGGCAGCTCTTCCAGGTCAAGATCAACGAGTTCCAGGCATGAAGGTCACTCAAGCCATGCCTCAAGCCATAGGAAGTCTAGGAGAAGCCGCTCAAGGTCCTCATCTCTCCACCACCACTTACACCACAGCCATTCACGCCATAGCCGCTCACATCACAGAAGGTCACTATCACCCCATCACAAAAGGAGCTATCATACCCACCCCGCAGCAAATGCCTACTTGGTATGCGGCGCTCCAGCTTTGCCAGACAAGCTAGCCTGCCGCACATGCTTCAACTAAGCAACCAGGGAGAAGGAATCAGATGCGAGAGAGGTTAGGGATCTCATTAGGGAGTATGTGTGAGAGTCTATCCTAGAGACATCAGCCCCTGAAGCAGACAGGGCAGGCCCAATCACATCTTTCATAGCTCCCAATCCTTCTGTAGATACGGAGTTATCTTCTGAGAATGAAGACATCGATCTCTACAAGTTTCGACTTTACCCTGGTCGAACCTTTTGTAAGATCAGTGAAGGAAGCCATAGGATGGAAAGAAACTAAAGAGGTCCCCCGCAGGGTCAGAAAGTATTTTCCCAACCTGAAGAGGGAACCAGAGTCCTTCCCTTTTATAGAAGAATTGGAAGACCTCATTAAAGATGAATGGGAAAGATCAGATAAGAGATCCAACCTTAATAATAGACTGGCGAAGCTATATCCTCTGAAGGAGGATCTTTTAGGCGTAACCTTCTGGAAAGGTACAGAGAGGCAAAAACATATAGGGCAGGAACAGAGTTTAAAAGAACCTGGAGGAACCCACAGTCATCCTTTTTGAGGCTCCAAAAATTTAAGACCACTCTGACTGGGGAACACCAGAAATCCTTTTTGAGGGTATACCCGTCCTTCCTGTGAGAGTGGGAGCCAGTCTTAAGGAATTTAAACAGGTCTGGATGGAACACATATAAGACACAATAAAGCATGGGCACAAATGCAGTTTCATAAACAACCTACCCGGAAATCACTTTCAGTCAACCATACTACCATCATCACCAGACAAGAGAAGGGTACTTCTCAAATATGTGGCGGAGTTAGAGCAGAAGGGGGCAATTCTAGAAGTTCCAACACCCCAAAGAGGGAAGGGGTATTATTCCCCCCTATTCCTAGTAAAAAAGAAAATTGGGTCTGCGCCCCGTGCTGAATCTAAAAGGTCTCAACAAAAAAATCCAAAAAGAAGCCTTCAAAATGGAGAGCCTCCAGTCAATCATGTTAGCAATAAACTTAGGAGACTGGATGCTGGAGCATGGGAAAGACACATATGGAGAGAGATAAAGTTGCTGCACACCCCGAATAATATATTATGGTAAAGTTCCCCCAAAGGGGTTTTTTTGGCAGCGAGGTAAATGGATACAATAATTTGAAAAAAATGGTACTATTATAAAAGTTTTTATTTCACATACAAAAGTTTCCATAAAGGTTAAAATATGAGCTCTGAAAGGGACATACCCACAAGATGCAAAGATTGCAATTACAAAAAATGTACATGGCATTAAATAGCAAACATGTCTAAAATAATGACAGAACCTGACGTGTTTCGACCCGTTTTGTTGGGGTCTTCTTCAGAGGGTAAGTTTTCTGCAAAGAGACTACATTTAGTATATCAAATTTGGAAAAATGCATGACCAATTGTATATATGCAACACTGACCGTCTCACAAAATTACCTGAGTGCATGCAGTGGGGATCTCCCAACCCAAAATCCCAGATAGTCTCACGTACTGAAGGCCAAGAATACCAAGGTGGAACAGCACCCACTGAGTGCGGCTTACAAGGAGTCACATGTAAATACCCCCAGGAGACTGGATGCTATCCGTAGCTTTATTAGACGCTTACCTACTTGTACCCAATCACTCCGCCTTTCAGAAATGTCTTTGATTTTCAGTCAACCACCAGCATTTCCAATTTCAGTGCCTCCCATTCGGCATCTCTTCTGCCCCCAGAACCTTTACCAAAACTCTACTTCCTGTAATCGCTATCTAGACGACATTCTACTCCTGGCAGACAGCAGATAAGCATTGATTCATCATTGTGGGGTATTAATCACCACACTCCAGAGCTTCGGGTGGTTAATCAACTGGCAAAAGAGAAATCTTCAGCCCACGCAGATCATGACCTTTCTGGGGGCAGAATTGGATACCCTATCAAACAGAGTCAGCTTGCCTCAGGCAAAAGTAGCTCCTTTAATCCGGACGATAAGAAGGCTAATGACAGCGACATCCCTTCCGGCCAGAGTCTGTCTGAGAATCCTAGGTTCCATATCCGTAACTCTACCAATGATTCAATGGGCACAATGGCATATGAAAACAGTGCAGATATCTTTCCTCACTCAGTGGAATGGAATATAAATGCTCCAGGTAATTTCCATTCTCAAGAACGTGAATCAATCAATTTGGTGGTGGATGCATGTCGACAACCTCAAGAGGGACAGACCTATAGTTCCCCCAGAACCAGAAGTGATAACATCAGATGCCAGCCAGGCAGGATGGGGGGCTCACTACCAGGCAGCCCAAGGTCAATGGCAATTCCACGCGCAGGGCCTAGTATAGAATATTCTCGAGCTCAGGGCGACCTTCCAAGCCCTACTAGCCTTTGGATCATTCTTAAGGAGGAAGAACGTCCTAATTCCAATAGCTAACAAAGTGGCAGTAGCACATTCAGAAACAAGGAGGTACTAGAAGCAATACACTACTGGAGGAAGTTCGCCCCATCCTGGAATGGGCTCAGTTGTTCCTTACAGATCTACAAGCTGTGTATGTTCCGGCAGCACAGAACCTGCTGGCAGATTGTTTGAGCAGGGTGTTCCTATCATTGATTCACATCAATGGCTCGGCAGAATTGCTGGGATCCACTATCTCCAGTGGCACCACAGGTCCTGGAATTTCTTCAAGCAGGCCTAATTAGAGGACTAAGCTCAAGTACCCTTAAAGTACAAATTTCAGCTCTATTCGCAAAAATGGGTTTCAGATGGGCCTCACATCCCCTTCTAATCCAGTTTATGAGGGCATGTATAAAAATCAGGCCTCCAAGAACACCAAGGTTTCTAGCATGGGATTTATCAGTAGTACTAAATGCACTGTCAAATTTCCCCTTTCATCCAGCTGACTCAATCTCACTGTGGGACTTAACTCTGAAGTTAACATTTTTCATCACCATGACATCAGCAAAGAGAGTCTCAGAGATGCAGGCATTAATGATTATAGAACCTTACATGGTCTTTTACCCAGGCAGGGTGGTACTGACACCTTCAGACCACTTCACTCCGAGGTGGCATCAACCTTTCATTACAATCAGGAAATCAATCTTCTGATCTTTTCTAATGAACAGGGGCAACCACACGTCTTGGATATAAAGTCCACTATTAGCTGCTACCTGGCAGCTACAGCCTCCTTTAGAAGTACGGATAATCTATTACGGTTCCTCATGGAAGCAGAACGGGCCACATGGAGTCATCCCGCACAATCGCATCATGGCTTCATCAAGAAAACCTACAACATTCAAGACCTGCCGATACCTGGAGGCATTAGAGTTCACTCAACAAGGGCAGTGGCAGCTTCATGGGCAGCATATTGCAGGGTTTCGCCAGAGATAATCCGCAGGGCAGAGACCTGGTCCTCCAGGCATACGTTCATGTCTCACTATAGGGTAGACTCGGCCCAATTATCAACAGTAGATTTCGGAAGATCCGTTATTCAGGCCAATTCTACAGCTATATGATAAAAAAAATACTACCTTTTACTTGCACCCACCCGACTGGCGAGTTATCTCCCAGTGTGTGCTGCCATGATGCGTCAGGAAAAATGGAAAATTGTATACTTACCTTTCCATAATTTCCCTTTCCTGACGCATCTTCATGGCAGCACATAGCATCCCACCCTTCCTTAGATGATAGCTACAGAGAATGAAGTGCTTCTTCTTCAAATTTATAGTTAACCAATCTTGTCAGGTTGTGGGGGCGGAGTCACAACCCATGTGTGCTGCCATGAAGATGTGTCAGGAAAGGAAAATTACAGAAAGGTGAGTATACAATTTTCCGTTCCCCCCCCCCCCCCCTTTTGTGAGTGACATACCCTCTGTTTTCAGCTGCATAAGGAGTTAGGGGAGGAGAAGCAGCAGAACACTGGTCTCTCCTGTCTAGTGTGGTCAGTTTTTAAATAGGAATGCAGCAGAGGGACTGGCAGGAACAGGATATTTTCATGCAAGTACATACATGATACAGCAGGCACATATCAGGAATGTGAAATGTTTGGTTTACATATTTAAAAAAACGTTTAATATCCTGGCAGAGCTTATTTAAAGGCAGTTTTTCCTTTCTCCCCCCCCCCCCTCTCTCTTTCCCATCCGGTCCTTCACTTACTCCCCACCCCAGTGGCGGCTGGTTGTTTGTTGCCTGGGGGGGCGGCAAGCAATGCCCCCCCTGGCAACTCAACCCCCCTCCTGCTGTTTACCAGTCCACCGGCACTTACCCGTGCGCCATTAATGCATGAGCTGCCCCTGCCCCCCCCTTTTTCTACACTTTCCATACCCTATCTTCCCCCTCCCAACCTCTCATTTTATAGTGGTGAATACTCCCAATAGCTCCAATGATTCAGTTTGGAATTTATGATTCTATCTTGTGTTTGTCATGACAACTGATATTACTGTACTGTATATCATCCAGGATTAATGTGAGCATTGGAATGTCTCCTTACCATGTGTGCTGCTGTTCGATATATACTCTTTTTTTCTGATTTGTATTTGAAAGAATGCTTTTCTATGAATAAAATTCTCTGTTAAAAGTTAAAAAATAGAAATAAAAATGGAAAATAACATTTCCACTGATATATATAAAATACAGGGTGTCCCAAGAGTCTCCATACAAAATTAACAAACTCATATTATATATTACTTTACTTTTTTTTTTTTATATAGTTTTTTTTTTGTTTTTTGTTTTTATAGTCAGAGACCCTAAATGCTGTTGCCAAAAGAAGAGAATATTTTATAAAGTTTTGTAATATAAGGTAAATTTAGCTACAATTTAACATTTTCCCTATGTATGGCGACTTTTGGGACGACCTGTATTATTTTTTATTTAATATTATTATTAATGCAGTTAAAGTGTTAGACATTTTTACCACTGCAGTAGGTTGCATTGGGTTCTTCGAAGCTTGAAAAGTCTTATAATGCGTCATTCTTTCGATATGACTGCCACCACCATGTTATGTGTCATAGCAATTAAATGTGAAACAATTTTGACGTTGTCAGGTTTTTTGGATGTGAATGCAAAATAAGCGTTAAAAAAAAAACTTAATAGTAGGTGTGTGGTCTGTTGCAATAATGTGCATTACGCATTTTGTGATACACTGCCAGCTCATGGCAATGGACCAAAAAATGAACCTGCAGCATAAAGTATTCATGCAAACAAATTTGTGAGAAATTAACTAAAAAAAGTTCTATAAAATGTTACTTTTTTTTTCATTATTATTATTTTTTTACTATGCAGATCTTTCTTAAAGTGTATGCCAGCGCAGAGTGAAAAATAAATCTATGCGGTACACCTCTGCTATATGCAAAGACTTAATAATCATATAGGGATTTTGTTTGTGTCTCCAATAATGAATATATACAATACACATTTATAAAAAAATATTTTAATATATTAAAATATAATGAATATAAAAATACAATGCTATTTTTTTCAATATATTTCATATAAAAGAAGTTTTTTTTTTTTTTTTTTTTTACCAAAAAGACAAATCAAAGACACTATTAAAAAGCAACATATTTTGGCACTGTCCGCACTGCCCGTGGTCTCCTTATCTCCCTCTCAAAAGCTAACTCAATTATTATCACACTCCTGAGAAATTATTTAATTGGCACCACAAGGATACCCCTCTTTGTTCCAAATGTAACGGAGGCCCAGCTAATTTAATTATCTTGTTATGGAGATGGCCCAAACTCCACCGTTATTGGCGAGGTGTTATTACCTCTATAAATTCTGTTTTTTAAGGCAAACCTTACAGAAGACCCAGTTATCTGTCTTCTAAGTATGGTAGATGAACCCTCTTTGCCTGAAAACACTTTTACGCCTATTGTTTAGGGTCCTTTTTCAGGCCCGTAAGCTTATAGCCCAAAAATGGATGTCTCCACATCCACCAACATTGGTTGAATGGAGAACACAAATAAATGACACTTTAGCTAGAGAAAAACTTGTAGAGAAAGCGAGGTATCACCGCTCTAGGAAGGTCGATTAGTAGCAGGCATCTCCTCCCCACTGGAAGCAACAGGAGCCGGCAATGCTTGTACAATGAAGTAGCGAGAAAAAGTCCTGGACAGCCGCACTCAGAAAAATGTGGTTGTTTATCCTTTATTAAATGAAAATCATCAAAAATACATATCACAGCAGAAATATGCAGGTAAACTGACGCGTTTTACACTGTAGTCAGTGCTTAATCTTGTATTTTAAGTATAGAAACTGCCCGGGCAAAATTCGAAAAGGTATGGAACATGTGGTTAGCTGTCCCAGGTTTGTCCCCACCCCCCCCACCACATCATTACATTAGAACAGCTTATGCTGTGCTTCTCCAGGCTATTGTAATAGTCTATTCAAAATAAGAGATGTGGGGGGGTTTGCCGCCCCCCCCACATCTCTTATTTTGAATAGACTATTACAATAGCCTGGAGGAGCACAGCATAAGCTGTTCTGATGTAATGTTTTCTAATGCCATGTTTTTCTTAAGTGTGGTAGAGCTGTTAAATACTGATCTCTTAAGATGAGGTCTTCAAACTTTCTAAGCAAAAGGCCAGTTTGCTGTCCTTAAGACTTTTCGGGGGCTGAACTATGGCCATTGGGAGCAGAAAAAGATGCGGATTTTAGTGGGAAAAAAACAATGCCCCATCATTGGTGTCAGTGGGAGGAATTGTGTCCTATCTTTGGTGTCAGCGGGAGGAATTGTGTCCTATCTTTGGTGTCAGTGAAGAATTGCATCCCATCATTGGTATCATTGGGCCCCATTGTTGGTGTCATTGGGAGAAATTGTGCGCCATCATTAGTGTCATTGGGAAGAATTGTGTTATTGGGAGAAATTGTGCCCTATCATTGGTGTCATTGGG
Organism: Lithobates clamitans; assembly: GCA_037952925.1. Classification (NCBI taxonomy): domain Eukaryota; kingdom Metazoa; phylum Chordata; class Amphibia; order Anura; family Ranidae; genus Lithobates; species Lithobates clamitans. The sequence goes on from JBBGZY010002155.1 coordinate 1,208,611, forward strand.
AGGAATTGTGCCCTATCGGTGTCATTGGGAGGAATTTTGCCCTGTCATTAGGGTTCAGTGGGGTGGAATTATTATTATTATTATACAGGATTTATATAGCGCCAACACGCAACGCTTTACAATATAAAAATGAGACAATACAGTTATAATACAATAAAATACAAGACGATTAAGAGGGCCCTGCTCAGAAGAGCTTACAATCTAATAGGGTGAGGCAGGTTTTACAAAAGTTTGTAACTGTGGGGAATGAGCTGATGGAAGTGGTAGAAGATTAGTTGGAGACGTGATAGGATTTCCTGAAGAGATGAGTTTTCAGGGATCGCCTGAAGGTAGAAAGAGTAGGGGATAGCCGGACCGGTGGAGGTAGCGAGTTCCAGAGGATGGGAGAGGCTCTGGAGAAATCCTGGAGACGAGCGTGGGAGGAGGAGACGAGAGGGTTTGAGAGTAGGAGGTCTTGAGAATGCCCCAAATGCAAAACTCAAGTTGGTACCTTCTTCCACATGTTTTGGGACAGCCCCATCATAGCGACCTGGTCGCGTTTTTTAGTGAAATGAATATGAGGCTACAACTGTCCATTCAGGCTCTACCTGAACTTGCCCTGCTGGGGGTACACGAGGATACACAATGCTCTCACCATCTTAAATTACTGATCTCCTATCTTTTATTTTATGCTAAGAAAGAGATTCTCCAGAAATGGATCGACTCTTCCCCTGCGTCCCTCTCCTCCTGGGAAGCACAGATCGAGGCTGCAATTCCCATGTATAGGATCACATACATGAATCGGGGTTGTCCTTGGAAGTATGAGAAGGTATGAGCTCCATGGATATCCTCCTAATATCCCTGGTGCCTTATCCTCTGTGGTCGCTGGGGAGGTTGGGATGGAAGTACAGATGTTGGGGGACCTACCCTCCTTACTGTTCTCATGAGTGCTGCACTGTAGTTTTGCTCTCTGCCTGAGCTATCTTGTTTTCTGTATGTGAGTGTGTCTACTTTGCATGTAGTGATCTGTACCGTGTCAATTGGTATACTGTAATTCTACCCTTTTGTGACAATAAAGCACCTTTGATTGTTAAAAAAAAAGAAGTTCTTGAGAAGAGCGGATAGGATGATTTGGGTGATATTTATGCCTCATTGTTCCATTGTTGGTATCAGTGGATGAAATAGTGCCCCAAGGGCCAGATAAAAGCAAGCAAAGGACCGCATCTGGTTGATCCCACGCCCAGAATAATTCATTCTCTTTTATTTTTCTTTCTTTCTTTCTTTCTTTCTTTCTTTCTTTCTTTCTTTCTTTCTTTCTTTCTTTCTTTCTTTCTTTCTCTTTCTTTCTCTTTCTTTCTTTTTCTTTCTCTTTCTCTTTCTTTCTCTCTTTCTTTCTTTCTTTCTTTCTTTCTTTCTTTCTTTCTTTCTTTCTTTCTTTCTTTCTTTCTTTCTTTCTTTCTTTCTTTTTCTTTTTCTTTTTCTTATTCTTTTTTATTCTTTCTTTTTCTTTCTTTCTTTTCCTTTTTTTTTTTTTGATAATATGGATTGATGGTCTTAATCTTGTGTGCTTAAAACATCTTAAATGACATCATATTATGTTTTTACACCATTGTTGTAATACAAATGACATATTGTTTATGTTGGTATTATTCTTATTGCCCACTACGGTTAGACCGATATGTACATGGGTTGTGTGTATGTTTTGTGTTTACTGCTCTTATAAAAAAATGTCAATAAAAAAATATCTTATTTTAAAAAAAAATCGTTAAAAAAAAGCAACATAGTGCAAGAGGCTTAGTTGCAAAAATGTTGAGGTCAATACTTTATTCTGTCTACGCATTTCACAGAACAAACAGCTTCGTCAGGACCTTTTAAAGCCTCACAAATATTGTTGTTAAAGCATTTTTGTACTGTGAAAACAAATAAACCATAAACATAATGCATTCAGTTTTCAAATAATATATACTGTACTATATATGATAAAAGTCTAATGGTGACCACACATGCTTTAATTTTTACTAATTATTGAGCGAGTCGATCAAACCAATTGAATCTGAATAGCTATAACTTCCCTTCTGTTCAACTTAGCCCTAGGCAGGATGGGTAATTAGCGATTGTTTTTCATAGAAAAAATATTCTTTCAGATTGTATTTTGATCGCTCAGATTATGAACCTATCAGGTCAAAATTGATCAGAACCCGGAAGGGGGTATGAGGATAATTGGGCAATCCATTGAGGTGGGGGGGTGTATAGTCCTTAAAAGGTAAAAAAAAACCCTGGTATAGGCTTTTCTGAAGGGGGTGCTTGAAAGCTTCATGATTGGGGGGGGGGGGGGGGGCAACATCATTTAAGTCTAGCTCGTTGCTCTACCAAGTACATAGATAGGATATGTGCTTTGTGTGAATCTTTAGTGCATGATGGACCTCCAATACCAAGATGTCTTGCCCGCTACAATTTAGGATCATGTAATGAAACTAGAATATTATTTAAATGTGGGTGACATGTTTTGCTACATAACTAAATATTATCTTTGTTGACCCCCACATTGTGGGGTTTCCCCATTGGACAGTCCCATGTGACTCATCGCTGTAGTATATTAGTGTTGCTGCTTTAGTCAGGAATCTGCACTTGTCAGAGGTGAGTCTCCGAGTGTAACGATCGAGCGTGCGTGTGTGCGTGTATGTAGTAAGGGAGGGGTGACTGTGTATAGGAAATAAAACTGAAAGGAGATTCTGTGTCAGTCTCTGGAGTTATGTCATTGCTGCAACATCTGCAGAGCTCATGTGTGAGAATGTTTGTGACACCTAGGTGGTGCAATGTGGCACTCATGCAGTTTTTTTTTCTTTGCCAGACCCTATAGACCCCTGAAAAGAAGAGACATTTAAAAATGGCAAAAAGAAATATGCAATCCTCTGGGCTAAAGGTAAGCAAATCTCATTTATTTTGATCACTAGATACTTATTACTGCAATTTTCTCCTTTCTCATGGTGGAAAGATTTTTTTTTTCTTTTGCTACATTTTCCAGCTTTTTACCTTTGACAGAATGTTATATTCAAATGTTTGTGTTCATTGGGGGGTCCCTTCTCCTGTACGTTACTGCTTCCTACTGCTCTTCTAATGGAGATCGCTGCTCCCTACTTCTACTGCAGATCACTGCTCCCTTCTCTTCTACTGCAGATCACTGCTCCCTTCTCTTCTACTGCAGATCACTGCTCCCTTCTCTTCTACTGCAGATCACTGCTCCCTTCTTTTCTATTGTAGATCACTGCTCCCTTCTCTTCTTCTACTGCAGATCACTGCTCCCTACTTCTACTGCAGATCACTGCTCCCTTCTCTTCTTCTACTGCAGATCACTGCTCCCTACTTCTACTGCAGATCACTGCTCCCTTCTCTTCTTACTGCAGATCACTGCTCCCTACTTCTATCGCAGATCACTGCTCCTTTCTCTTCTTCTACTGCAGATCACTGCTCCCTTCTCTTCTACTGCAGATCACTGCTCCCTTCTTTTCTACTGCAGATCACTGCTCCCTTCTCTTCTTCTACTGCAGATCACTGCTCCCTTCTTTTCTTCTACTGCAGATCACTGCTCCCTTCTCTTCTACTGCAGATCACTGCTCCCTTCTCTTCTTCTACTGCATATCACTGCTCCCTACTTCTACTGCAGGTCACTGCTCCCTTCTCTTCTCTACTGCAGATCACTGCTCCCTTCTCTTCTTCTACTGCAGATCACTGCTCCCTTCTCTTCTTCTACTGCACATCACTGCTCCCTACTTCTACTGCAGATCACTGCTCCCTTCTCTTCTTCTACTGCAGATCACTGCTCCCTTCTTTTCTTCTACTGCAGATCACTGCTCCCTACTTCTACTGCAGATCACTGCTCCCTTCTCTTCTTCTACTGCAGATCACTGCTCCCTTCTTTTCTTCTACTGCAGATCACTGCTCCCTACTTCTACTGCAGATCACTGCTCCCTTCTCTTCTTCTACTGCAGATCACTGCTCTCTACTCATCTTCCACTTCAGATCACTGCCCCCCACTCCCTTTTGTTCTGCAAATCACTGCACTGCCCCTACTGTAGATCACTGATCCCTTATCCTGTTCTTTTGCCAATCACTGCACTCTGCTTCTATTGTAGATTACTGCTTTCTACTCTTCTCCTGCAGATCACTGCTCCCCAACCCTACTGCAGATCACTGCTTTTTACCCCACATTCTACTGCAGATCACTGCACCATACTCCTCTACTACTGATCAATGCACCCTGCTCCTACCTTAGATCACTTCTCCCTACTCCTCTATTGCAGACTACTACTGCTACTGCACATTACTGTACTCTACTCCTCTTTTAAAGCAGTAAGTAGTGCACCTTACTCCTCTTCTACTGCAGAATAATGCTTCCTGCTCCTACTGCAGATCACTGCTTTCTTCTCCACTTCTACTGCTTATTACTCTTACATCTGTTCTAATTCATATCACTGCTCCCTACACCTCTTCTAATTCATATCACCACTCTGTACTCCCTTCTACTACATATCACTGCTGCCTATTCTTCTTCTCCTGCAGATCTCCACATCCCACTCTTCTACTGCAGACCATGGATCGCTGCGCTTCTATTACTGAACATTTTTGGTCCTTTCTCCTACTGCAGATCTCTGCTCCCTATTCTTCTTCTCTTGCAGACCACCACTTCCTAATTCTGCCGCAGATCATTGCTCCCCATTCCGCTTTTGCTGCAGACCACTGCTTCTTACTCTTCTTCTATAGACCACTGCTTCTTAATAATAATAATAATACATTTTATTTATAATGCCCTTTTCATCAAAATATCTCAAAGGGCTACAGGTTAAAACAAAAATGAGCAATTTATATAGTGAAACAAAAAAAACCTAAAAAGGGCCAAAGGCTTTGCTAAAAAGAAATGTCTTAAGACTTTTTTTAAAACAATCAATAGATTGAGGAGCCCTTAAGGTGTCAGGTAGGGCATTAACTTCTTACCCATCTTCTGTAGACCACAGCTTCTTACTCTTCTTCTGTAGACCTCCACTTCTCACCCTTCTTCTGTAGACTGCCGCTTCATACCCTTTTTCTGTAGACCGCCACTTCTTACCCTTCTTCCTTAGACCACCCGCTTCTTACCTTTCTTCTGTAGACTGACGCTTCATACCCCTCTTCTGTAGACCACTGCTTCTTACCTTTCTTCTGTAGACCATCACTTCTCACCCTTCTTCTGTAGACTGCCGCTTCATACCCTTCTTCTGTAGACTTCTGCTTCATACCCTTCTTCTGTAGACCGCTGCTTCTTACCCTTCTTCTGTAGACCACCACTTCTCACCCTTCTTCTGTAGACTGCCGCTTCATACCCTTCTTCTGTAGACCACCGCTTCTTACCCTTCTTCTGTAGACCACTGCTTCTTAACCTTCTTCTGTAGACCACCGCTTCTTACCCTTCTTCTGTAGACCACAGCTTCTTACCCTTCTTCTGTAGACCACCGCTTCCTACCCTTCTTCTGTAGACCTCCGCTTCTTACCCATCTTCTGTAGACCATGCTTCTTGTCCATCTTCTGTAGACTGCCGCTTCTTACTCTTCTTCTTTAGACCACCGCTTCTTACCCATCTTCTGTAGACCACAGCTTCTTACCCACCTTCTGTAGACCACAGCTTCTTACCCACCTTCTGTAGACCACAGCTTCTTACCCACCTTCTGTAGACCACAGCTTCTTACCCATCTTCTGTAGACTGTCGCTTCTTACTCTTCTTCTGTAGACCACCACTTCTTACCCTTCTTCTGTAGACCACCCATAAATGTTTTGTGAAAGTTACTGACCTGTAGCCTTATAACTCCCCCAGTAATGTTTTACTTTGGCAGGTAACACCTCTGTATAAAATATAGATATAATCAACACAACACAACAGATGTAAGCAGTAGTTTGGTTTTGAATACAGTAAGATCACACAGGCAGATTTTCTGATATTAATTTAGAAAACAATGATATCAATTTATTACTTATTATGGTATGCACAAAAACAAAATCCATTTGGGCTCCTAACTTCCTGCATACTGAGAACCAGTAAAAACTGAACACTTCAGTGCTCAGAAGGATGCAAATTACATAGCCACTATGCAACTGGATAATGGTAGCGGTTAGACATGTGTGATTTGTTTGTTCTGAATTAACATTTGGACAAATTTTTTGTTATTCGGCGATTCGGATATATATCCGAATACCCGAATTACAATATAAACAAGTTTTACCGAATGCTCCGAATAACGTAACGAAATTCGGACTGAAATTCAAATCGAATTTTACATTGAACTCCAGTCGAATTCTTACTACACATATTGCTGAAATCAAGGACTTTGTGTGTTATTAGAGTACCATTTAGAAATAATGCTGTTTTTGTTAAGCCAGGGGTTAATTTAAAAAGTCATTGTAATCATTTGATGAAGATTTTTCTTTTGTTTGTTCACTTTGCTGCATTTGAATCGAAAACAATATAACATTTTTGTTTCGACCGATTCTAAAATTTTTCTATTTGATCGTTTCGATTAAAACAAATCTGAAAATTCGAAGAAAAATAAAAAATTCCGAAATACGAATTCCGAGAACGAATTGCACGAATCAAACGAATTTATCTAAACAAAATAACTAGATTAACAAATCAAAACGAAACAAAACAAATTTTTTCGTCATGCACATGTCTAGTAGCGGTACTGAGCAAACGAACAGAAGGGCACAAATGCCTAGTGCAATTATCTCAAGCACTTTATTAAAAGATCCAAAATATACTCACAAACCAAAAATGAAATAGTAGCCTATCATGATACAGAATCCAGAAGTCCTCACTCCAATCTCATTGGATCACACGAGTGGTAGAAACAACTAACGGGTTTCAGGGGACTGGCCCCCTTCCTCAGACCATTGCTCTGAGGAAGAATGGCAAGTCAACACCATTTGTGGGATCCCGTGAGGTTGCAATGGTAGTGTATCATGATACAGAATCCAGAAGTCTGCCCTCCAACCTTATGGGATCACACAAATGGTGGAAACAACCGACACGTTTCGGGAGACTGGCCCCCTTCCTCAGAGCAATGGTCTTTGGAAGGAATGGGATAACAAGATATGCATATTAGTGTACACAAAACAAACACTGAAATAATCACAGTTAATAAATGTGGAAAGGCGTAGAAGGGGTGTTTTTTGTACCCTTGACTATGCATATCCTGTTATCCCATTCCAGATATGATCCTCCTGATGAAGCGGTAAAACCCCGCAAAACATGTAGAAGAACACATGTCCCACGAGGACCTACTATACCTCTTGTCTCCACCTTTTGGAGTACATTAAGTATTACACACATGTATATACATTCTTGTGGTATGAACATTGTGAATGATGTTCACCTATATTTGAATATCCAGTTTATCCGTTTGTACAAATAAAACATTCTTATTTCACGTAATTGTGTATTCTGTCCAATTGGTACCGAGATAGTCCATTCCCTTATTCCTTGGAGACCAGTGTGGGTAACTGTCTCCACCCCAGGAAATGTGTTATTGGCAAGATCAACAGGTGAAAATGAAAATGCAAAAATAGGAACACAGCCACAACATTTAAGGATTTGTATGCTGCAAAATATTACATTTCATTCTTACAGTTCCTGGGTTTGGATACACTTTTAAGCAGTTTCCTTTACCTTTTCACCAAAAAAAGGGGTCACAATGGTTTACTCTTTGTATAGTAGGTGGGTATAAACCCATCTCTTGCTAGCATCCCCTACTTGGCAATGGAGATGCCATAGAACCCAAAGCTCTTTTTTTTGTGGGGCAGCATTCTCACCGGATGTACAGTTATAGGTGTAGCAGCCTGCACACTTTTCTGGAGGAACAATTGCTGAGTAATAAGAGCTATCCACGTGCTTGGAGTAGGAAAAAAGTTAAAGTGAAGTCACAATATCCACATGCCTTTTCGCCTACTACTAAAATAGCTTTGCAAATTAAAATAGAACAGGAACAAAGTCATGCGTCAGTAGCTCTTCCAACCTTTGAGAGATTGAGCAACATTATCGCATGTCATAATGTCACTTGTTTGTAAGTTAACATTAAGCAATATAGGGCATATGTCACCATTACCTAAACTTACCTGGAAAAGTGTTCTTTGTTTACTCAGCTTCTTCACGTGACTTCCAACGTAGCCAATCTTTGTGGTTGGCAAGGCTTAAGGTTTATTTCTGTCACATGTTGTATTCTTGTGTTTTTTTTTCAGCCAGGAGCTTTCTTGTAGTTAGGCGTCATTTAATAATGCAGAGACGCTATTGATTTTTGTCAGACTTTTTTATTTTTTATTTTTTTAGGCTATTTCTCCCTCTGTTTTCATCTGCTGATCCGGCCAGTAACACACCTCCTGTATTAATAATAATGGTATGTGTGATTGCGCTGCCTCAATAATATGGTGAGGCTATAACTGAAAAGTGACTATAAATGCTTATATAGGTAAACGTATCATAAAGAGCCAGTGCAAAACAAATCCTTGAACAAATACAAAAGTAATACTAAAAAAGTCCAATACAATAAAATATGAATAATAATGCCCTGTACACACGGGTGGACTTTTTGGCAACAAAGGTGAACAAATAGCTGCCCTAGCCTCGGTTTTCCTCCTTTGGACTAGCATACAGACGAGCGGATTTCTCGATAGGAACTGGGTCCGGCGGAGTTCCGACGTAAAGATTTGTAACATGTTCTAAATCTAAAGTCTGTCAGATTTTCGACAGAAACAGTCCACTGAAGGTCCGATGATGCCCACACATGGTCGGTTTGTCCGCCGGATTCGGTCAGTCGGACCAGTCCGGTCGAAAAGTCCGCTCGTGTGTACAGGGCATAAGGCTTCTTATAAGTTGTTCAATACAGAAAGTCTCTATTTCATATAGTGCTTCATAGAGAGGACACCACAGTGTTTCCGCAATTTCCAACTTGTGCTCCTTCCAGCAGCTGAAGTGCAAGCTCACCTTCATTAATAGACCCCAACGGGGTCAATCAAGCATGAAAGCAGGTCAATCCGTTGGACCAAACTCTGGTTCAGGTTCCCTTAGAACCAATGAGATTCCGATGAGAGACGTTTTGGAGAAGGAATCTCAACGGTCCAAAGTTTGGTCCAGCAGATTGACCTGCTTTTATGCCTTATTGACCCCGTTGGGGTCTATAATGAAGGTGAGCTTGCACTTCACCTGCTGGAAGGAGCACAAGTTGGAAATTGCAGAAACACTGTGGTGTCACCTCTATGAAGCACTACAGTATCTCACAAAAGTGAGTACACCCCTTACATTTTTGCAAATATTTTATTATATCTTTTCATGTGACAACACTGAAGAAATGACACTTTGCTACAATGTAAAGTAGTGAGTGTACAACTTGTATAACAGTGTAAATTTGCTGTCCCCTCAAAGGTGGTGGACTGGCCAAGCATATCTCCAGACCTAAACCCTATTGAGCATCTGTTGGGCATCCTCAAGCGGAAGGTGGAGGAGCACAAGGTCTCTAACATCCGCCAGCTCCATGATGTCATCATGGAGGAGTGGAAGAGGACTCCAGTAACAACCTGTGAAGCTCTGGTGAGCTCCATGCCCAAGAGGGTTAAGGCAGTGCTGGAAAATAATGGCGGCCACACAAAATATTGACACTTTGGGCCCAATTTGGACATTTTCACTTAGGGGTGTACTCACTTTTGTTGCCAGCGGTTTAGACAATAATGGCTGTGTGTTGAGTTATTTTGAGGGGACAGCAAATTTACACTGTTATACAAGCTGTACACTCACTACTTTGTAGCAAAGTGTCATTTCTTCAGTGTTGTCACATGAAAAGATAGAATAAAATATTTGCAAAAAATGTGAGGACGGTGTACTCACTTTTGTGAGATACTGTATATGAAATAGAGACTTTCTGTATCGCACAACTTATAAGAAGCCTTATTATTCACATTTTATTGTATTGGACTTTTTGGTATTACTTTTCTATACGCTCAAGGATTTATTTTGCACTGGCAGTTTATCTTTATGATATGTTTAACTATATAGTCATTTTATAGTCACTTTTCAGTTATCACCTCACCATATTATTGAAGCAGCCCAATCACATATTTCATTATTGTTTGTACTGTGGATGTGGGAACATATTTGGTGATTGCAGCAGCTGTAATTTGTACATATTCTTGTCACTAGGTGGGAGCACGCTACTACCTTTTTTTAAAACCTCCTGTATTAGAGCGCCTCCACTCGAAAGGCGCAACAGAGACACTTTTGGACAGCAGCATTGTGAGTCTGAGAGGAGGAGAGTGTTAGATGCACACACAGATTTAGATGCACTGCCAAACTTAAGCTCACACTTTATAAACAGTTTAAAGGGTGACTCCACACAAAATAGCAAATTTAAAAAAAAAAAAAAAAATATATATATATATATATATATATATATATATATATATATATATATATATATATATATATATATATATAAAAATATCCAGATTTTGGGTTGTCCCCAAAAAAGTAATAGAGGGGGACATCTTCCAATGGAGACACTAGTTCTGGTGACCTGGGGGTCCCCAAGGAATTCCTTTAGTTTGCAGAGATTTTCCTCTCACTTCCTGTTTCCTCTCACTTCCTGTTTGGCTATGGAACAGGAAGTGAAGGGAAATCTCCCCAATGGGACACAGATGGTGGGGGAAAAAAATCTCACAGGGGTTATAACCCTCCCTTACTCTGTCCAAAATGAAAATAAAAAAAAGGTTTGCCTATAGTTGTACTTTAAAGTGGTCTGTTTTTTTGTTTTTTTATATATATATGCTCCTGCTGAAATTATTTGGGATAAACTCGTTGATTGTTTTTTGTCTTCTTGTTTTTCAGCTGTCTTTGGCCCTGTTTCTCCTAGTCGTGGAAGGGACCTGCACATTTACCCCAACCTACAAGTGGACAGACCAGGAGACTGGGGAAGACATCACATGCCAGCAGTGCCCCCGAGGGACCTTTGTGGCCAAACACTGCACATCCACGAGTAGGACGGACTGCCAACCTTGCCCAGACAATCATTACACCGCCTACTGGAATTATGTGGAAAAATGCCGATTTTGTAACGTTATTTGCGAGGACAGGGAACAGGTCAAACATGAGTGCAATGCCACCCATAATAGAGTCTGCGAGTGCAAGCCGGGCTTCCGCTGGCACTCTCATTACTGCGTCAAGGACTGCAGAAAATTGACAGTTATTGGTAAGTTATGACTATACTGTGTTGTCTGGAAGGGATTATTCATTGTAGGCAGGTCTATGCCTCTCATTTTATGATTCCATACCGGGCAGTTTCGCTCTTTGAAAGCCACAGTGTTATGCTCTCTCCCTCGGATGGTCAACTGTGTCCAGCTTAAGTGTTTGGTCCAGTTTTCAAGGTCTAAATTGTGGTGGTCAACCATGGCCTGAAAGGGTTTGGTCCTGAAAAGCTGGCCAGGTCTCTGGTATAGCTGATTGGGCCACCGGAAAAGAAAAGACGGAGTGTAGTAAATTGCTTCATGAGGGTAAAAACCAAAGAGAGTGGTTCCACAAGTATGAAGAGAGGAGATAAAAGATGACTTACATCTACTGAGGCTGTGGTCACCCAAATGGGTGGGAAACACACAACCTTCCAAGGTGAAGAAAACCATGCAGGATCAAGGTGGACGCTCTCTATGCCTTGGAGGTTTCCATCCTTGATTCTTTGTGGGATTCTCAGGAAGGTATAAGGAATCAGTAAGTGCAAGAGAAGTCTGCGAAAAAAAAAAAAGGCCTGTTGGTGGTCCGATTGGCAGAGGTGCCCAAAGTCGTATTTCTAAGATTGGGTAGGAGTCGTCTATTTTATTGAAACCTCAAATTCCTTTATTTCACAGACTCCTCTTGCACCCACTAGTCCAATCTTTGTTGTCAACTGGAAAGAATACTGAACAGTTTCTGTTGGCCACCAGAACTATTAATATTCTATGGTAGTAGTTCTAGTATTCCCCAGCTTCGCCCAGAAATACTTGCCCATTTTTTTGCATTTAATAGATAGAATACCTTTCTATTGTCTAGTTACAGTATATGGGTTAATCCTTGGAGTCAAATTGAACGTGTATTTACTAATAGTTACATTCAGCTGGGCTTGTTCTGTAATGCTTGCTGAAGGCATTTTGATACTCCTCCAACAGTTTTGTAAATTCTAATAAGTATTAGGAACATTCCCAGGTACTTAAAGCCAGACAGGTAACTCTATTGCCTTAAGCCAAAATGCATTACAACACATTGGCCAAGTATAAGATGGGAGGAGTCAAAATTTGTGAAACAACCTTTAACATATTCCATTTCCCATTGTATCTGGGACAGGTGTTAATAGTCTGAGTGGCACCACTAAAAGAGTGCATTTGTTATGAAATTGCCAGGGGATACAATGATCTGGATAAATGGGAACCTTCGTGATCTGCCACCACTGAGGTGTAATCAAAGACTCCCTTTTGGTGTGAGTAACTTAAAGGGTTAGTTCACCTTTACAGAAAAAATAAACCGTACACCATCCCCACCACCCTTGGTTTCCGCTATACTTACCTCTGAGGTTGTTGAGCTGTCAGTGCCCTTGCAGCCAGTTCAGTTTAAAATCCCCGCTCTTCTCTGTACAGCACTTCTGGGATGGATCAGAGTGATTCTGATTGGTCAGCGCCTGCACAGTGAATTGCTCTGATCCATTGTGGAACCACTGCACACAAAAGAGGAAGAAGAAAATCCTCAGACGGGCTGTGGGGGCACTGACAGCTTAGCATCCCCAGAGGTAAGTGCAGCAGGGACTAAGGGGGTGGGGAGAGGTGTACTGTGTTCACCTTTTTTATTTTTTCTGTAAAGGTAAACTAACATTTTAACCACTTGCTTACTGGGCACTTAAACCCCCCTCCTGCCCAGACCAATTTTTAGCTTTCAGCGCTGATGCACTTTGAATGACAATTGCGCGGTCATACAACACTGTACCCAAATTAAAATTTTTATCAATTTTTTTCCACAAATAGAGCTTTCTTTTGGTGGTATTTAATCACCTCTGCGGTTTTTATTTTTTGTTAAAAAAATGTAAAAAGACAGAATTAAATAAAAAAAAAAAAAAATTATATTTTGTTATATAATTTTGCAAACGGGTAATTTTTCTCCTTCATTGATGTACGCTGATGAGGCGGCACTGTTGGGCACTGATAGGTGGCAGTGATGGAAATTGATGGGTGGCAGTGATGGGCACTGATCGGCACTGGTTGGTTACACTGATTGGCAGCACAGCTAGGTGGCACTGATTGGCACCACTGGTGGGCATTGATAGGTGGCACTTGTGGGCATTGATAGGTGACAATGGCAGGTGGCACTGGCAGGGGGTACTGGTGGGCACAGATGAGGCAGAATTGCCTCTTCCTCTTCGGGACCGATGTCCCTTGCACATAAGCTGGCGAACGGCTTTTTTTCTCCTCACGCCGTCGCTATATTTACCGACAGTGTCAGTAGAGCAGTGGATGGTGTCAGTGGTTTTTATTTTTATTATTTCACTTTTTACAATCGTATGGTTTGATTTATTTTTTTACTTTTTTTTAGTTTTTAGGAGCCCGTTAGGGGGCTTTGGTGAAATATCAGGAGTCTAGACAGGGGGAATCTGCGCCACACAGGGTGTTCAAGGTGTGCCCAGGCACCTATGAGTAGCATGTAATAATATCTATTAATTGCAAACGGTATATGATTAGTGAATCGTCCTACTAAAAATTGGCAGTGTGCTTCTGGCCTTGGTGTCTTATAGGAAGTTATAACCTAGAGCACTGATGGTGAACCTTGGCACCCCAGATGTTTTGGAACTACATTTCCCATGATGCTCTTGCACGCTACAGTGTAGTTGAGCATCATGGGAAATGTAGTTCCAAAACATCTGGGGTGCCAAGGTTCACCATCACTGGCCTAGAAGGTTATGTTGAGGTAGGCCAAAAGTAAATCTTGGGGTCTAGTTGGAGTATATTGGCAAGTCTCTGGTGCCCATTGGAAGTGCATGTCCGCTCTCTGCCTATTAGGAAACGTTTGTTACCATTCCGTCACACCCGGGTGGAAAAACGATCACCCGGAATTTGATGAGGAACTCATATTTTGACCAGTCTGTGCTGTTTGGGGAAAGAATACTGACTTTCCCCGATGTGAACTGTGAGAAAAACGACAATGTTGATGATTATTTAACCTCTCTCAATTTTTGTTAACAGACGATCCAGAGTGCGATAATGAAGTGATCGAATTTGTCGCACACCAGAATTTTACACTGGAAAACTTCCTCCGGCTTCTGCATACCGTGAGCCAGCAGGACGCTGGCAGAAAGAAGGTCACCCCTAGGCAGATCCGCCAACTGCTGAAAACGATAAAAAATGCGGAGCCTGGTCAAGCTCTTCTTCCACAACTGATGAGGATCGTGAAAGCGACCAACATGACCCACTTGGAGAGGGTGCTGAAAAAGAGGTTTATACATAGCGGAGAAGAGAGGTACCTGCTGCCAGATCTTCAATAGTGCTAAGAGTACTGGAAAACATGCCTGTTGTATTGGTCCCGTTTTATTGACTATCCAGCAAGATGGCTCGTGCCAACGGTTCAATCTAGGCTGGACCAATGCCAGCAACCAGGAACGCGAGGACCCAGGGGGAAAAAAAAAAAGAAGACTCTGTAGGTAGCAAGATGGCAGTTGCTGCTGGAAAATGTGTGGCAGAAACTTTATACTTTATGAGTTGAAGTGTAACTCTGGCCAGAATTAAAAATGACAAATAGGATGCGGTCTGTCACCAGCATTGACACAGAAGCTTTTCTCTTGCTGATCCCCCCCCTCCTTCCCGTAACATTTGATCCAAAAAATTGTTTCCACTTCCTCGAACAGGGCGACAACGTTGTTTGTTCTGTACTAAAATCTCACTGCAACATTGTTACCCTAAAGGACAGGGTAGTTTTGGATGGACTTAGAAAATGGACTTGGAAAAATATATATGTTATTTTTATTTTTGGAAAAAAACGCCACAGGCAGTGTTATATGGTTTCTTTCAACTGTAACTGCCACTTTTGCTGGACAGCTTTGCCTGTTACAGGAAGTGGAAATATTACGTGATCTACTGGTAGGATCAAAAGGCAACAAAACTATAGACACAGGAAACTCACTGTGTCAATACTGGTGACAGACTGCATCATATCTATTACATTTATTTTTATTTTTTTTTGTCCATAGTTCTACGTAAAGTAGAACTAAAGGCAAAACTTTTTTTTTTTTTTTCAGTTTTGGATAGAGTGGAGAGGGATTAGAACCCCTGTATAGTTTTTTTGTTGCTGTCTGTGCCCCCCCATTAAGGAGATTCACCCTCTCTGTTTGTCTTGTTTACCATTATCATGGAAAATGAAAGTAAAAGAAAATGCCAAATTTTGGGTTGTTCCCAAAAGAAGGTGTATAGAGGGGAAATCTTTCAATGGGGACACTAGTTCTGGTGGTACCCAAAGGCATTTCCTCTCACTTCCTGTTTTGGTTATGGGACAGGAAGTAAAGGTAGATCTCCCCAATGGGGCACAAATGTAAATAAATAAATAAATAAATAAATAAACCAACAGGGGTTATGTTATACCCTCCTCCTTTATCCAAAATGGAAAAAAAAAAAAAAAAGTTTTGCCTATAGGTTTACTTTAAGGTTTACACCCCAAATCCTCCAACCACACTCCACTTCTACTGATTCATTTCCAGTGGAGTCCTTCATTCTGTTTATCCAATAGGTCTGCTTTTTTTACTTTTGTCTTTATTAACTGCCAAGTTCCTAACAGTCGTGCAATATGACACAACGTCAAACATTCTGAATGAGAACAATGATGTATGGGGGAAAAAAATGGACTCTTTCTTTCTCTGTTCTTGATGAAGATGATGAATGATGAAGATGATGAATGATGAAGAGGATGATGTTGATGATGTTGATGATGTTGTTGTGTGTTTTCAGTCATATTTAACTCCACTTTTGTCGATCGGTCAAGACTGTTTCACTGTGTAAGGGATTGTTGAACTGAAACATTTCGCAGGAAGTTACAATTTCCCTTTTTTTTTGTATTAAGTATTAAAAACAAACAGAAGTAAAAAGGATTCACCTCACGATTATTTATTATACCTTTCACCCCGTGTAGTTTGAGAAGAGATATTTTTTAAATTATTTTGCTCTGTAAATTCTGACAAAAAAAGTTATTTTTAAAAAATAAAGAGTCTTTTTCTTTTTTTTATTCTTTTTTCTTATGCCTTTTTATTGGTGGTTTTGATGGTGAAAAGCAAAAATAAATCGGGGGTTGTAACCCTTTCCTATTCAAAACTGGAAACAAGTTTTGGCTTTGGATATACTGAAACAATAGTATACACTATATTGTCAAAAGTATTGGGACGCCTGCCTTTACACACACATGAACTTCCCAGTCTTAGTCCGGGTTCAATATAGAATTGGCCCATCCTTTGCCGCTATAACAGCTTCAACTCTTCTGGGAAGGCCGTCCACAAGGTTTAGGAGTGTGTCTATGGGAATGTTTGACTATTCTTCCAGAAGCGCATTTGTGAGGTCAGGCACTGATGCCGGACTAGAAGGCCTGGCTCGCAGTCTCCGCTCTAATTCATCCCAAAGGTGTTCTATCAGGTTGAAGTCAGGACTCTGTGCAAGCCAGTCAAGTTCCTCCACCCCAAACTCGCTCATCCGTGTCTTTATGGACCTTGCTTTGTGCACTGGTCCAAATCATTTGGTCGAGGGGGGATTATGGTGTGGGGTTGTTTTTCAGGGGTTGGGCTTGGCCCCTTAGTTCCAGTGAAGGGAACTCTTAAGGTGTCAGCATACCAAGACATTTTGGACAATTTCATGCTCCCAACTTTGTGGGAATAGTTTGGGGATGGCCCCTTCCTGTTCCAACATGACTGTGCACCAGTGCACAAAGCAAGGTCCATAAAGACAGTTCCTCAACCCCAAACTCACTCATCCATGTCTTTATGGACCTTGCTTTGTGCACTGGTGCTTCAACTAATCAGATTAGGAGCAGTCCCAATTGGGTAAACACAGCTGTCGCACAGGTTTAAACTGGAGTAGGCCTGTGTGAAGGAGACCTTATTGTCAATGTTTCGATGGAACTTAGTTGTCTATACTTTGTAAGTACACCAATTATTGCATAGGACATGGAAACAAGGCTAAGTGACTCAACTATGCACAGAAACGTAGGAACTGGGTGCAGAAAAATGGCAGCAGGACTCTGGCAGTGCTCTGGACTGATGAGTCAAAATGTGAAATATTTGGCTGTAGCAGGAGGCAGTTTATTGGGCGAAGGGCTGGAGAGCGGTACAGTAATGTGTGTCTGGAGCCAACTGTGAAGCATGGTGGAGGTTCCTTGTAAGTTTGGGGCTGCATTTCTGCAAATGGAGTGGAAGATTTGGTCAGGAACAATGGTGTCCTCAATGCTGAGAAATACATGCAGATAATTATCCGTCATGCCATACCAATTAGGGAGGCGTGTGATTGGCCTCACATTTATTCTGCAGCAGGACAACCACCCCAAACATACAGCCAATGTCATTAAGAATTATCTTCAGTGTAAAGAAGAACAAGGAGTCCTGAAAATGATGGTTTAGCCCCCATAGAGCCCCGATCTCTCCATCATGGAGTCTGTCTGGGATTACACGAAGAGACAGAAGGATGTGACAGAAGAGAGAGAGACTACAAATTAAACTCGGACTTAGGGCAGAAATCAGTGGATCAAAGGCTACCAATTAGCCAGGCTAGTTAACACCTAGCACAACTAGATTTATTAGCAGCCCTGTTTAGAACCAGGGTGCTACAATCAGATCTGTGCCTTGCAAAAAATCCTGTCTCTGAGCTCCTCAGGCAGTTCCTTTGACCTCGTGGCTTTTGCTCTGATACAGTATGCATCGTCGGCTATGAGGCCTTTTATCTAGAGGTGTGTGCTTTTCCAAATCATGTTAAATCAATTTGATTCACCACAGGTAGACTCCAAACACGGTGTAGAAACATCTCTGCAATGATCAAGAGAAATGGGAGGCACCTGAGCTAAATTGTTGTTGCAAAAGTTCTGAATACTTATGCCAAGAACACAGCCAAGACAATACAGGAGTGGCTTAGAACAACTCTGTGAATGTCCTTGAGTGGCCCAGCCAGAGATCTGATTTGAACTCCATTGAGCATCTCTGGAGAGACCTGAAAATGGCTGTCCACCGACAGTCCCCATCCAACCTGACTGAGCTTGAGAGGATTTGCAAAGGACAATGGCAGAAAATCCAGGTGTACAAGGCTTGTCGCGTCGTGTCCAAAAAGACTCGAGGCTGTAATTGCTGCCAAAGGTGCTTCAACAAAGTACGGAGTAAAGGGTCTGTACCTAACTGCACGTGATATTTCAGCTTTTTCTTTTTAATAAATTCACAGGCATTTCTAAAATTCTGTTTTCACTTTGCCATTATGGGGTACTGATTGTAGATTAATGAGAATTAAAAAAAATGAATGTAAACAACTCTAATATCAGGCTGCAAGATAATAAAATTAAAAAGGTGAAGGGGGTCTTACTTTACAATACTTTATGAATGGACTATACAGTATATGCATATATAATAGAAAATTTCCTATCAAATACTTACCGTAATTTTCCTTGACATATGAAGGACAGATACCTCCAGTTTTTCCCAACTTATTATACCATAACCTCCAAACCCCCAAATTACCCGATAAATGATGTGACAAGGTTTTGGAGTAAAATGGCCTTACGGCCTTTTGTTTAACAATTTACATAACTTAAATAAATAGCATTTAAAATAACTATCAACCAAAACTTCTCTATACCCTGGTGGTCTTTGAGGGCAACGACACACACAACTTGGTCACTGCGACAAACTTCTTTAAAAATTTAGGCCTCCAGTCGCAAAACAACGACTCGGAGACGGTACTCAACATCCGCAGTGACCTACATTTTTACCCCTTCCTGGTTAAACCCCTCGTTAACCGGAAGGTACCCGAGAACCCCATACCACAGATGGGTCTCTACCATGTTAAATACCAGCCTTCTTCTCTTCCTCCAGAGACCCACCACATCATGACAGCCTCACTGTAATACTGACCAAAACATCAGGAGGGTAGGTGGGAAGCTCTCAACTGACGTCACTACTTCCTCCTTCCAACTAAACTTCCCCAGGACCCCTCCCAGCCCTTAACCACCCCCCCTTTTCTTAAAAGGACAACATTCCTAAACTACCCCTGCCTGTCTTGCTGTCCGCCTATGTCATGCCGTCCCTTCGCCCATTCTTTTTATTCCTTTACGCCGGGACTCCCTTTCCTTATGGACTCCATGGCAGCATTTGTTTGGGAAGCTCTGCCCTCAATCCTGCCCCCATAGGACCCCATTCCCATAAATTTTCAGGCTGAGTTCTAGGCCACCTTCCATAACTAGCTTATCCATGACACTGGAAGGGAACGCCTGCTGCCCTTGAGTCTATCAAGAAAGGAATATTACGGTAAATTTTTGATAGGAAACTTTCTGTTTTCCTGACAGTCTCCATGGCAAGATACGTTTAGGAACTAAGGAACTAACTAGCCCAAAAAAAACCAAGGGTGGGATGTTGAAAAAAGTAGAGTTTGAATCATAGCACTTAGTCAACTGAAACCTTATGAAATGAAATGAATAGTATAAGGAAGTTAGCTACACCTGACAATGAGTCAGAACAGCCTTAATGGAAGACATGTCATCCCCCTACAACCCGAAGCCTACGAATTCCTGGTTGAGTGCATTGTCACTTCTTCGGTAGGAAACAAGCCCTAAGCTCTAGAAGCCTAATGGCTATCTGGAATGGCCTCCAGCAATGATTCTGGTTGATATCTCTGCGCCGCTGGTTCTGCTAAAGAGAGTGACAAATACTGTATGTCCTAAAATTCTGAGCAAAAGCTATAGCTTGTGAGTAGGGATGAGCTTCGTGTTCGAGTCGAACCCATGTTCGACTCGAACATCGGCTGTTCGACCGTCCGTCGAATTGCGAACGATATGGGCCGTTCGCGCCAAATTCGTGTGGCGCGTCACGGCCCATAATTCACTGCGGCATCGCAGTGCATTGCTGGCTGATGATTGGCCAAGCATGCACTATGACCCGCATGCTTGGCCAATCACAGCGCCGCCTGAACAGAGAGCCGTAATTGGCCAAAGCCAAGGAGGCTTTGGCCAATTATGGCTCAGGGGATTTAGTACACGCCCCACACTATATAAGGCCGCCTGCACGGCGGCCCTGTGTAGTGTGTGTTCCGGCGTTGAAAGAGATAGACAGAGAGACAGTGTTTGATTTGAGTTAGATAGATTAGGCAGAACAGTCAGTCAGTTAGCTGCACTTACAGTGTATTGTGTATATATATGCATCCCAGGTGTTGCATATATATATATACACTGTATTCAGTTTAGCTAGATCCGTTCCTGTTATCTTCTATCTAGACTATTTACATTCAGTGCAGTGTGTCCTGCTCACAGTGTTCAGCTAGATCCGTTCCTGCTATTTACATTCAGTACAGTGCTTCCTGCTCACAGTGTTCAGCTAGATCCGTTCCTGCTATTTACATTCAGTGCAGTGCGTGCTGCTCACAGTGTTCAGCTAGATCCGTTCCTGCTATTTACATTCAGTGCAGTGCGTGCTGCTCACAGTGTTCAGCTAGATCCGTTCCTGCTATTTACATTCAGTGCAGTGCGTCCTGCTCACAGTGTTCAGCTAGATCCGTTCCTGCTATTTACATTCAGTGCAGTGCGTCCTGCTCACAGTGTTCAGCTAGATCCGTTCCTGCTATTTACATTCAGTGCAGTGCGTGCTGCTCACAGTGTTCAGCTAGATCCGTTCCTGCTATTTACATTCAGTGCAGTGCGTCCTGCTCACAGTGTTCAGCTAGATCCGTTCCTGTTATCTTCCTACTGACAGGCAGGCTTGTCTGGTTACAGTATATAAAGCTACCTGAAGAAAATTACAGGTGTTCTTTTTGATCCTATTAGTACCACGGTCAGGCAGCTAGACTATTTACATTTAGTACAGTGTGTCCTGCTCACAGTGTTCAGCTAGATCCGTTCCTGTTATTTACATTCAGTGCAGTGTGTCCTGCTCACAGTGTTCAGCTAGATCCGTTCCTGCTATTTACATTCAGTACAGTGCGTGCTGCTCACAGTGTTCAGCTAGATCCGTTCCTGCTATATACATTTAGTGCAGTACGTCCTGCTCACAGTGTTCAGCTAGATCCGTTCCTGTTATCTTCCTACTGACAGGCAGGCTTGTCTGGTTACAGTATATAAAGCTACCTGAAGAAAATTACAGGTGTTCTTTTTGATCCTATTAGTACCACGGTCAGGCAGCTAGACTATTTACATTTAGTACAGTGTGTCCTGCTCACAGTGTTCAGCTAGATCCGTTCCTGTTATTTACATTCAGTGCAGTGCGTCCTGCTCACAGTGTTCAGCTAGATCCGTTCCTGCTATTTACATTCAGTGCAGTGCGTCCTGCTCACAGTGTTCAGCTAGATCCGTTCCTGCTATTTACATTCAGTGCAGTGCGTGCTGCTCACAGTGTTCAGCTAGATCCGTTCCTGCTATTTACATTCAGTGCAGTGCGTCCTGCTCACAGTGTTCAGCTAGATCCGTTCCTGTTATCTTTCTACTGACAGGCAGGCTTGTCTGGTTACAGTATATAAAGCTACCTAAAGAAAATTACAGGTGTTCTTTTTGATCCTATTAGTACCACGGTCAGGCAGCTAGACTATTTACATTTAGTACAGTGTGTCCTGCTCACAGTGTTCAGCTAGATCCGTTCCTGTTATTTACATTCAGTGCAGTGTGTCCTGCTCACAGTGTTCAGCTAGATCCGTTCCTGCTATTTACATTCAGTACAGTGCGTCCTGCTCACAGTGTTCAGCTAGATCCGTTCCTGCTATTTACATTCAGTGCAGTGCGTGCTGCTCACAGTGTTCAGCTAGATCCGTTCCTGCTATATACATTTAGTGCAGTACGTCCTGCTCACAGTGTTCAGCTAGATCCGTTCCTGTTATCTTCCTACTGACAGGCAGGCTTGTCTGGTTACAGTATATAAAGCTACCTGAAGAAAATTACAGGTGTTCTATCCCAGCTTAGTGCAGCTACAGGCCATTAGTATGTCTGGAAGGCCAAGAAGGAGAGGCAGACAGTCACAAGCCAATAAGAGAGGGCAAGCAGGCTCTGTGTCTAGTGCTGGTCGTGGAGACGGTGCATCCTCATCAGCACGTGGCCATGGGACACGCTTGGCCTTTTTTTCGGCAGCTGGCCGTGTTGAGCCGCAACATGCGGAAGACTTGGTCGAGTGGATGACCAAGCCGTCCTCATCCTCCTCATCCTCTCTCACCCATGCCCAGGGTGCTTTGTCTGGCAAAGCAGCGGCCTCTTCCCTCAGCTGAATGTCATCAGTGACTCCTTCCCTAGCCCCACCATGTCCTCCTGAGGATTCCCTCGAACTGTTTGACCACAGTGTTGGGTACATGCTCCAGGAGGATGCCCAGCGTTTGGAAGGCTCTGATGATGATACTGAGCTCAATGAAGGCAGTAACATGAGCACGGACAGAGGGGGTGCCCAAGAAGGACAGCAATCTGGCAGTCATGCTCCCCCTGCTGCAGCATACTGCCAGGTTTGCTCCAGTGATGAGGAGGGAGGGGATGATGAGGTCACTGACTCAACGTGGGTGCCTGATAGGAGAGAGGAGGAGGAGGAGGAGGAGGAGGAGGAGGAGGAGGAGGTGGCACATCACCAACTAGGCAGGATGCCCTCCAGGGGCCAGCCTAAGGGCAGCACATTGACTGCATCACACCCCAAAGCTCCACATGTGCAGGGCGCTGCAGTCTCTGCGCGTTATTCAAAAAGTTCTTTGGTGTGGGCCTTTTTTGAGACGAGTGCATCAGATCGCACCGCTGCTATTTGCAATATATGTCTCAAGCGTATCTCGCGTGGCCAAAACATCTCCCGCTTGGGTACCACATGCTTGACCAGACATATGTTGACCTGCCATGCAGTTCGTTGGCAAGCGTATCTAAAAGACCCACACCAAAGAACAAAGACGATCTCTCCTTGCTCCTCATCAGCTGAGATTTCCAACCCCACTAGACCTTCAGTCCTCTCTGCGACCTGCAGTGAGAGGAATGAAGGTGTAGAATTAGGTGTGTCACAGCCAAGTACTTATGGGCAATCTGCTTTTGGTACACCGACGTCAGATTGTACCAGGCAAATTTCCCTGCCCCAGCTGCTGCACCGCCGAAAGAAGTTTGCTCCCAGCCATCCACATGCCCAGCGGTTGAATGCTAGCTTGGCAAAATTGCTAGCACTTCAACTGCTGCCTTTTCAGTTGGTAGACTCTGCCCCCTTCCGTGAGTTTGTGGAATGTGCGGTTCCTCAGTGGCAGGTACCCAAACGCCACTTTTTCTCACGGAAGGCGATTCCGGCTCTCTACCGGCATGTGGAAGGCAATGTCCATGCCTCGCTGGACAGGGCGGTCAGCGGTAAGGTGCATATTACCGCTGACTCATGGTCCAGCAGGCATGGACAGGGACGTTACTTAAGTTTCACGGCGCATTGGGTGACTCTGCTGGCAGCTGGGAAGGATGCAGGACAAGGTGCAGTAGTGTTGGAGGTTGTTCCGCCACCACGCCTCCAAAATGCTGATTGTGACACACCTCTCTCCTCCACCCCCTCCTCTTCTTCTTCCTCCATGGCCTCTTCCTCGGAACCAGCGGTGCTCCGTAGGCGTTCAAGGGGCTACGCAAGTACGCAGGCCAAAAGATGCCATGCGGTGCTTGAGCTGGTGTGCTTGGGGGACAGGAGCCACACTGGGGCAGAGGTTCTGTCAGCTCTGCAGGGGCAGGTTCAGAGGTGGTTGACGCCACGCCAACTTAAGGCAGGAATGGTGGTTTGCGACAATGGCACCAACCTCCTCTCTGCCCTCCGACAGGGACAACTGACCCATGTGCCCTGTTTGGCTCACGTCCTTAACTTGGTGGTGCAGCGGTTCTTGGGCAGGTACCCGGGCTTACAGGATGTCCTGAGGCAGGCCAGGAAAGTCTGTGTGCATTTCCGCCGGTCATATAATGCCAGTGCTCGGCTGACGGACCTCCAAAAGGAGTTTAACCTGCCCAAGAACCGCCTAATCTGTGACATGCCCACCAGGTGGAACTCGACGTTGGCCATGCTGCAGCGGCTGCACACGCAGCAGAGGGCCATCAATGAGTACCTGTGCGACTATGGCACCAGGACAGGGTCAGGGGACCTTGGTTTTTTTTCCCCACGCCAGTGGGCCATGATCAGGGATGCATGCACTGTCCTGTCACCATTCGAGGAGGCCACGAGGATGGTGAGCACTGACAGTGCATGCATCAGTGACACTGTCCCCCTTGTCCACCTGTTGGAGCACACGCTGCGTGGGATAATGGACAGGGCACTTGAGGCAGAACAGAGGCAGGAAGAGGAGGACTTACTTAGCTCTCAAGGCCCCCTTTATCCAGACAGTGTTCCTGCGTGCCCGCCGATCACACAGGAAGAGGACGAGGAGGAGGAGGAGGAGGAGGAGGAAGATTGTGTCAGTATGGAGGTGGAGCCTGGCACTCAGCATCAGCAGTCTTTAAGGGATCAGTCCCAAGGAACACATGGACTTGTACGTGGCTGGGAGGAGGTGGCTGCGGACGTTGTTGTCCTTAGTGACCCAGAGGACTCCGGACCGAATGCCTCAGCAAACCTACGCTGCATGGCCTCCCTGATCCTGCAAAGCCTGCGTAAGGATCCTCGTATTCGTGGTATCAAGGAGAAGGACCAATACTGGCTGGCAACCCTCCTTGATCCACGTTACAAGGGTAAGGTTGCGGACCTTATCTTGCCATCGCAGAGGGAGCAGAGGATGAAACATCTTCGGGAGGCCTTGCAGAAAGGTCTGTGCAACGCGTTCCCAGAGACTGGGAGGTTACAAACTCCTGTTTCTGGACAACGTGTTGCTGAGGCTTCGGTCAGTCAAAGAAGGAGCGGTGGAGAAGGTGGCCGTCTGACCGATGCGTTCAGACAATTTTTTGGTCCGCAGCCCCAAGGTATGATCGGTTCCAGCAACCATCGCCAGCGTCTGTTTTACATGGTGCAGGAATACCTAGGGGCAAGATCAGACTTGGACACCTTTCCCACCGAAAATCCTCTGGGTTACTGGGTCTTGAGGATGGATCACTGGCCAGAGCTTGCACAGTATGCAATTGAGCTACTGGCCTGTCCTGCATCCAGCGTTCTTTCGGAACGCACATTCAGTGCTGCTGGAGGCGTGGTAACCGATCACAGGGTGCGTCTGTCCACCGACTCGGTCGATCGGCTGACCTTCATAAAAATGAATCAGTCTTGGATCACCACCAGCTACCAAGCACCTGATGCAGATGTAACCGAATAATTTTTTTTGAAATCTCAGATCCCTTCAAAGACTGCCTATGCTGATGCTGAGTGACTATCCCTGAGTAATTATCCTCTTCCTCCTCAATCATCACGCTGATAGCTTGTAAGAACATTTTTGGTTCTGGGCGCCACCACCAGTGCCTAAGGCACAATTTTTCAGCCCCTGTTTAACAGGGGCGTGTAATTACAATTTTTGATGTAATACTTTGCAGCAGGGCTCGTTCCTGCATTCCAACTAGAGTGTCTGTGAGGGGTTGCAGTGTTGTGGCACCAGCACCAGTGCCTAAGACCCAATTTTTCTGCCCCTGTCTAACAGGGGCGTGTAATTACAATTTTTGATGCAATACTTTGCAGCAGGGCTTGTTCCTGCATTCCAACTAGAGTGTCTGTGAGGGGTTGCAGTGTTGTGGCACCAGCACCAGTGCCTAAGACCCAATTTTTCAGCCCCTGTCTAACAGGGGCGTGTAATTACAATTTTTGATGCAATACTTTGCAGCAGGGCTTGTTCCTGCGTTTCAACTAGAGTGTCTGTGAGGGGTTGCAGTGTTGTGGCACCAGCACCAGTGCCTAAGACCCAATTTTTCAGCCCCTGTCTAACAGGGGCGTGTAATTACAATTTTTGATGCAATACTTTGCAGCTGGGCTTGTTCCTGCGTTTCAACTAGAGTGTCTGTGAGGGGTTGCAGTGTTGTGGCACCAGCACCAGTGCCTAAGGCCTAATTTTTCAGCTCCTGTTCAACAGGGGCATGTAATTACAATTCTTGATCTAATATTTCACAGCAGGGCCCTGTGAGGGCTTACAGTGTTTTGGCCACAGCAACACCTAAGGCCCAAATTTCTGCTGAGTATATAGGGCAGGACCCTACTTTCAAACATCTAACTTACAAACGACTCCTACTTGCAAACGGAAGGAGACAACAGGAAGTGAGATGAAATCTACCCCTAAGGAAGGGAAATTCTCTCCTGTAAGAGTTAATATGGGAAAACAATTTTTCCTTTCCACTGATGCTTTCCAATCCTTGTTCCACAAAAAAACCCAAATTTTCAAAAAACATTTTTCATTGGGACAAAAAAGTGAGGTGAAATCTTCTGAAGAGGAGGAAAGACGCAAAACAAATGTCACAGGGGTGATAACCCTTCCCTATGTTTTCCAAAAAGCTTAGAAAAGATTTTTTGGCTGGAGCTAAACACATTAAAAATGTTCAAAATTACAAACAGATTCTACTTAACAACAAACCTACAGTCCCTGTCTTGTTTGCACCGCCTGTATACTGCTGTTCAGAGTATATAGGGACCTTTCCTTATTTTAATTTGGGTGCGGGGTTCCCCTTAATATCCATACAAGACCCAAAGGGCCTGGTAATGGACTGGGGGGTACCCATGCCGTTTGTCTCACTGATTTTCATCCATATTGCCATGACCCGACATGACATTAAACCCGCAAGCAGTTTTAAATGAGATTTTTTCCTTTAAAAATGACATTTGGTGCAGGGACTGTTCTAAACATGGGAAACACGCGTCACTTTACAGGCATACTATAGACACCCCCCAGGTACGATATTTAAAGGAATATTTCACTTTTTTTTTTTTACTTTAAGCATCATTAAAATCACTGCTCCCGAAAAAACGGCCGTTTTTAAAAGTTTTTTTTGCATTGATACATGTCCCCTGGGGTAGGACCCGGGTCCCCAAACCCTTTTTAGGACAATACCATGCAAATTAGCCTTTAAAATGAGCACTTTTGATTTCGAACGTTCGAGTCCCATAGACGTCAATGGGGTTCTAACGTTCGTGCGAACTTGCGGTCCGTTCGCGGGTTCTGGTGCGAACCGAACCGGGGGGTGTTCGGCTCATCCCTACTTGTGAGCATGTTTGAAGTATCCCACTATCCATGGCATGGAACCAGTTATCCTTAGTGGTCCTGCATATGGGAGGAACAAATCTTTTGTTCTCATAGGATGCTGAAGTCACCTCAGATTGCAACCCAGTATAGATATAAACACTACCCGTACTAGGCAGAATGCCAACAAGGATAATACATGCAGATCTGGAGAGACTTAAAGTGGGGTTCCACCCAAAAAAACAAACATATCTAAAAAATTCTAAAAAAAAAAACAAAAAAACATTTGGATTTTTTTTTTTTTTTTTACTTACCTCTAAATGCCTGTTGCTAGGTGGTCCCTCGTAGTCTGCCCCTTCCTCTGCCTGGGCTGGTGACATCACTTCCCCCCAGGCACAGGAAGGGCTCGGCTCTTCTCCCTCCCTCCTGTCAATCATCTGGGACCCATTACAGGTCCCAGGTGATTGAGCGGCCAATCACGGCGCGCGGCGCCGCTCGCGCATGCGCAGTGGGTGCCAGGCTGTGAAGCCACAGCCCGGCGCCCACAGTTGAAATGCCGGTGCCGACGAGCAGAGGGGGGGGACGAGCGGGGCTTCGATCCCCCGCATCGCTGGACCCAGGGACAGGTAAGTGTCCAATTAAAAGTCAGCAGCTGCAGTATTTGTAGCTGCTGACTTTTAATTTTTTTTTCTTTAATGGCCCCCCTGGGTGGAACTCCTCTTTAAAGTTTTACTAAACCTAAAAACCTTTTTTTTCCTTAATGCATTGTCTGCATTAAGGTACAAAACGGTTTCAATGTCCCTGTGCCCCCCTTCCCCTGTGTGAAGGGGAAGAGAGGGGAGAAAAGGTCAGCGCTGTGCACGGCTGCATCTATTCTCCCCTTACTTCCTCTTCACAGAGCATTCAAGAAGCAGCAGGAGCCATTGGCTCTTGCTGCTGTCAATCAAATGCAGTGAAGAGGCCAGATAGGTACGGTCCTGCACACATGGTGGACTTGTCCCGAAGTGCGCCGGTTTTGGATGAGGGTACACTACTTTATTTTTCCATTCACAGTGGTCTATATTACTTAAGGTGCAAGCATTGCCCTACTAAACAAACCAGTTGAAAATGTACCAAGACACACACAGACCCTAATATATTATATGTTTTTAGCAGCCAAATTCGCTATTGCGACTACTTGGAAAAGCCCAGCTCTAGACATAGCTTTAATGAAACGTAAACTCACGTGGATTATGATAAACGAAAAAAATAGTGAGCGTCCTGCGGGACAAACAGCCCCTATTTGATGAAATATGGTCCCCTTGGCTTGCCTTCTTGCAGGTAACAACCATATGGAGTTGAACTCCAGGAACACTTGGTGGTAGATCTCTGGACGGACTCACCTTCTCTTTTTCTCCTTCCTTTACTCGCTCTTTTATCTCTTGTTCCCACCGGTGGCCCTGTGACCGGTCCCTAACCCCACCCCCTCTTCTTTTCATCCTATCTTACCAGTGTTTAACAAATTGTCAGTACTGGGGAGTAGAACCGTCCCCCATAAATGACTATAAGTAGTATGAGAATGGAGAGATCATCTGAATTGTTTAATATAAGCTGATTGTCTTCTCAATCTTAAGATCTCTTTGGAGGGGACTCATACTTATGACGTGTTAAATTTCATAATTCCTCTATGTACCATAAGCGGTCCAGATAAGCCCTCTCTGTGATGACCTTTATTCATTCCTTAGAGCGTTATGGGGGTAAGTTGAGCATACCTTCCAACATTTTGAGATGGGAATTAGGGACACCTACTAGCAAACGCATGTAGGCATAGGACACGCCCCCCTGCCACACCCCCTTAAAGGAGAATTAACCAAAAAGAAAGGTTAATTAAATCCACAAGGGCTTTTTTTTACCACTACTATTCCTTTTTAGCAATTTAGAATTTGGATGAAAGGTTTAGCGCTGGGAAACACTTTTTGAAAGATAAAAAGTGCATTTTATATACAACTATATGGATCAGACCAAAATGAGGGACAAATGAGGAGGAAAAAGAGAGACATTGCCCCAAATCAGGGACAGTCCCTCGAAATCGGGGGCAGTTGGGAGCTATGTTAAGTACTTTTTTTTTTTCATAAATGTGATCTCCCTCTTAGTGGGGGATTATAGGGGAGACCATGGTCAGTTTCTCTTCCCTCTTTTTTTATTACATGTGTCTTTATACTATGTATGCAGGTTTTTGAAGGTACAGAGCTTAGCGAGGATTGGTCGCTGCTCTGCTTTATACTGGTTGTTCTTTACTCTTCAAATATGCAATAAAAACAATTGAAACAAAAAAAAGCACTCCCTAGGAGCACATTTAACCCTTTGATCGCCCCTGACGTTAACCCCTTCCCAGCCAGTGTCATTAGTACAGTGACAGTGCATTTGTTTTAGCACTGATCACTGTATTATGCCACGTACACACGACCGGCTTTGCCGTCGTAATAAACTCCGACGGTTTCTCCGACGTAACTCCATTCAAGCGGTCTTGCCTACACACGGTCAGCCCAAGGTTCAGATCAAACTCCGACCGTCCAGAACGAGGTGACTTACAACACGTACGACGGGATTAGAAAAAGGAAGTTCAATAGCCAGTAGCCAATAGCTTCCGTCTCGTACTTGCTTCAGAGCATGCGTCGTTTTTGGTCCGTCGAACCAGCATACAGACGATAGGGTTTTCCCGATAGGAATTGGGTCCGTCGGAAATATTTAGAACATGTTCCATTTCTAGGTCCGTCAGAATTTTAGAAAAAAAAAAAAAAAGTCCAATGAGGCATACACACACGATCGGTATATACCATGAATAGCTTCCGTCTGACTTTTTCTGACGGACATTCCGCTCGTGTGCACTCCCCAAAAAAGTGTCAAAGTGTCAATTAGGTGTCCGATTTGTCCGCTGCAATGTCACAGTCCAGCTAAAAATCGCCGCCATGAGTAAAAAAAAAAAAAAAAAATCCATAAATCCAGCCCCTATTTTGTAGATGCTATAACTTTTGTGCAAACCAATCAATATATGCTTATTTAGATTTTTTTAAAACTAAAAACATGTAGGAGAATACATATTGATGAATACATTTGATGTTTTTACCATTTGTTTTTTTTTTTTATTGGATCTGTTTTATAGCATGAAGTAAAAAATATATATATATATATATTTTTTTCAAAATATTTTTTTGTTTATAGCGCAAAAAATAAAAACTGCAGAGGTGATCAAATACCACCCAAAGAAAGCTCTATTTGTGGGGGGACGGACGTCAGTTTTGTTTGGTTGCAACACCGCACGACCGCGCAATTGTCAGTTAAAGCGAAGCAGTGCCGTATCGCCAAAAACGGTCTGGTCAGGAAGGGGGCAAATCCTAAGTGGTTAAAAAGAAAAAAAGAAAAAGAAAAAAGTGTTATTTAAGTGTTAAGTGTCTATTACCTTTTTTTTTTTTTTTTTTTTTAAACAGATTCACAATCGGTAAAATACTTTGCAACTTCTACACCCTAAAAGTCCCATTTATTCTCAACAGTTTTTAGATATATCTTTATTTGGGATGGGTTATGTTCAGGGAAAGTTAGTTGAAATTCTTATGGCTTCTATTTTTTTTTTTTTTTTCCTTTTTCTTTTCCTGTCTCCCTGTTACAGATTGTCCTTCCTGTCTGGTTTAAACCATTGTCACTGTGACGGTAAGAAGGGGAAATCGTTGTAACCGATCGCCACATTCCAACAGGATAAATTGTTTCCCATTCTATCCAAACTAATGCCGTGTGCACATGAGCGGACTTTCAGACCGGACTGGTCTGCCGGACCGAGTCCGGTGGACAATCCGACCGTGTGTGGGCTTCATCGGACCCGCAGCGGACTTTTTCGGTCGAAAATCCGACGGACTTTAGATTTGGAACATGTTTCGAATCTTTTGCGTCGGAACTCCGCCGGACCCAGTTCCCACCGAAAAATCCGCTCGTCTGTATGCTAGTCCGACGGACGAAAACAGACGCTAGGGCAGCTATTGGCTACCGGCTATCAACTTCCTTATTTTAGTCCGGTCGTATGTCATCGCGTACGAATCCGTCGGACTTTGGTGTGATCGTGTGTCGGCAAGTCCGTTCGTTGGGAAAGTCCGTTGGAAGTCCGTCGGATAGTCCGCTCGAAAAGTCCGCTCGTGTGTGCGCGGCATAAGAAAACATGGCTAGACCTACACTTTAATAAGGAATGGATTCTTCTTGCAGATTCTTGCATTGCATTAAAAATTACTTTGTATTTGAAACTTTTTGAAATTTCCGCGTGACTGTGCGCGTTACTGAATTCCGCGTTGATGGATTCTTATGATATGCAGATAATGCTCCACTTCACAGGTTTGTCGCCCGAAGCAAAGAAAGTCATTTTGTAACTCTGTTTCTGACAAGTAGGGTTTTCCCAGAAACTTCAACACTCAGCAGTAAAGATACCAGGGAACCTTCAGGGGAGGGTGTACCTTTACTCAATAAACTGACTTGTATTGACAGAAATATGTATTCAGACCTCCTCCCAAAAAATTCCAGTTACCTGATTTTATTACTTTGTGGGTCATTGATCAGGAACAAGCGTGTGTCTGGTGAAGTCAGAAGTTCCATATCAATGAGACCAAAGCCACGTACACACACGGGTCAAATGTCGGGCGGAGTCATTTGGACATTCAGCCCGTGTATGGCAGCCTGTCCAGCTTCTGTTGACGGGGCATTGTCAGAAAAATATCTGCCGATCGCCATTCGATCTGCGAGCACTGACCAGTGTGTTTGGAATGGAAAAAAAAAATTGATAGTGTGTACTACACACACGTTTAGACGTGCGTTAATAATGCACGGTTGAGTTTATACATGTGCACCACCGAAAAATTTGTTTAGTTTTTGTTCAATTTGTTTGTTTGTTTTTTTCGTCTATTGAATCATTCGGCATTTGTTACTTCGGATCATTCGTAACTTCGGATGCATTCGTATTTGTTCTATTCCTTTAGATGCGGCGTTCTTTACTTCGGATCATTCGTAACTTCGGATGCATTTGTATTCGTTCTGTTCCAATCGTTTAAATGCGTCATTCGTTACTTCGGATCATTTGTAACTTTAGATGCATTTGTATTCATTCCATTTGTTACTTCGGATCATTTTTAACTTTGGATGCATGCATTCGTCTTCGCTGCATTCGTTTAAATGCGGCATTTGTTACTTCGGATCATTCGTAACTTCGGATGCATTCGTATTCGTTCCATTTGTTACTTTGGATCATTCATAACTTCAGATGCATTCATATTCATTCCGTTCCAATGGTTTAAATGCGGCATTTGTTACTTCAGATCATTCATAACTTCAGATGCATTCATATTCGTTCCAATCGTTTAAATGCGGCATTCGTAACTTTGGATGCATTCGTATTCGCTCCATTCGTTACTTCGGATCATTCGTATTCATTCCGTTTT
The DNA here is from genome assembly GCA_037952925.1 of Lithobates clamitans. NCBI lineage: Eukaryota > Metazoa > Chordata > Amphibia > Anura > Ranidae > Lithobates > Lithobates clamitans. The sequence continues at coordinate 1,241,379 of JBBGZY010002155.1, forward strand.
AAATGTTTAAATGCGGCATTTGTTACTTCGGATCATTAGTAACTTCGGATGCATTCGTATTCGTTCCATTTGTGACTTTGGATGCATTCGTATTCGTTCCATTCGTTTAGATGCGGCATTCGTAACTTCGAATGCATTCGTATTTGTTTTGTTCCAATGGTTTAAATGCTGCATTTGTTACTTCAGATCATTCGTAACTTCGGATGCATTCGTATTCGCTCCATTCGTTACTACGGATCATTTGTAACTTTGGATGCATTCGTATTCGTTCCGTTTGTTTACATGTGGCATTTGTAACTTCGGATGCATTCATATTCGTTCCGTTCCAATCGTTTAGATGCGGCATTGGTTACTTCTGATCATTCGTAACATTGGATGCATTCATATTTGTTCCATTCGTTTAGATGCAGCATTCGTTACTTCAGATCATTTGTAAATTTGGATTAATTCATATTCATTCCATTCGTTTACATGCGGCATTCTTTACTTGGGATCATTTGTAACTTCAAATGCATTCGTATTCGTTCCATTTGTTACTTCAGGTCATTCGTAACTTTGGATGCATGTGTATTCATTCCATTTGTTTAAATGGGGCATTCGTAACTTTGGATCATTCGTAACTTCGGATGCATTTGTATTCATTCCATTCGTTACTTCGGATCTTTCGTAACTTCGGATGCATTCGTATTCGTTCTGTTCCAATCGTTTAAATGCGGCATTCGTAACTTCGGATGCATTCGTGTTCGCTCCATTCGTTACTTCGGATCATTCGTATTCATTCCGTTTTAAATGTTTAAATGCGGCATTTGTTACTTCGGATCATTTGTAACTTCGGATGTATTCGTATTCGTTCCATTTGTTACTTTGGATGCATTCGTATTCGTTCCATTCGTTTAGATGCGGCATTCGTAACTTCGGATGCATTCGTATTTGTTCCATTCCAATGGTTTAAATGCTGCATTTGTTACTTCAGATCATTCGTTACTTTGGATCATTTGTAACTTTGGATACATTCGTATTCGTTCCGTTCGTTTACATGCGGCATTCGTAACTTCGGATGCATTCATATTCGTTCCGTTCCAATCCTCTAGATGCAGCATTCGTTACTTCGGATCATTCATAACTTTGGATGCATGTGTATTCATTCCATTCGTTTAAATGCGGCATTCGTTACTTCGGATCATTCGTAACTTCGGATGCATTTGTATTCATTCCATTCGTTACTTCGGATCTTTCGTAACTTCGGATGCATTCGTATTTGTTCCATTCGTTTAGATGTGGCATTCTTTACTTCGGATCATTTGTAACTTTGGATGCATTCGTATTCTTTCCATTTGTTTACATGCGGCATTCGTAACTTCGGATGCATTCATATTCATTCCATTCGTTTAGATGCGGCATTCTTTACTTCGGATCATTCGGAACTTCGAATGCATTCGTATTCGTTCCATTTGTTACTTCGGATCATTTGCAACTTCGGATGCATGTGTATTCATTCCATTCGTTACTTCGGATCATTCGTAACTTTGAATGCATTAGTTCCATTAGTTGAAATGCGGCATTTGTTACTTCGGGTCATTTGTAACTTTGGATGCATTCGTATTCATTCCATTTGTTACTTTGGATGCATTCATATTCGTTCTATTCGTTTAGCTGTGGCATTCTTTACTCGGTATCATTCGTAACTTCGGATGCATTTGTATTCGTTCTGTTCCAATCGTTTAAATGCAGCATTCGTTACTTCGGATCATTCATAACTTCGGATGCATTTGTATTCGTGACGATCACTAACGCCGCGTACACACGAACGGAATATCTGACAGAAAAAGTCAGACGGAAGATTTTCATCGTCTATACCGGTCGTGTGTGTGCCTCATTGGACTTTTTACGTCGAAAATTCTGATGGACCTAGAAATAGAACATGTTCTAAAAACGACGCATGCTCTGAAGCAAGTACAAGACGGAAGCTTTTGGCTACTGGCTATTGAACTTCCTTTTTTCTAGTCCCGTCATACGTGTTGTACATCACCGCGTTCTGGACGGTCGGACTTTGGTGTGACCGTGTGTAGGCAAGACCGCTTGAATGGAATTCCGTCGGAAAAACCTTCAGAGTTTATTCCGACGGGAAAACCGGTCGCGTGTACAGGGCATAATGCTGCGTACTGGCCCGGACTGGTCCGATGGAACGAATCCGTCGGACAATCCGACCGTGTGTGGGCTTCATCGGACCTGCAGCGCCCTTTTTCCGGTCGAAAATCAGACTGACTTTAGATTTGGAACATGTTTCAAATCTTTCTGACGGACTCGAGTCCAGTCGAAAAATCCGCTCGTCTGTGTGCTAGTCCGACTGACAAAAACCGACGCTAGGGCAGCTATTGGCTACTGGCTATCAACTCCCTTATTTTAGTCCGGTCGTACGTCATCACGTACGAATCCGTCGGACTTTGGTGTGATCGTGTGCAAGAAAGACCGTCGGACCTTTGATGCCGAAAAGTCCGCCCGTGTGTACGCGGCATTGGAGTTACTTTAGCCAAATTTAGGGCTGGTTGGCTGGTTCACACCACAAAAACGCACTCCAGATCCATTGCGGATGCATTCCTGCATGCATGTTTTTGATGCGTTCCGTTGTGTTTTTGACGCGGTTTCCGATGCATTACAACTGACCGCACTGGTGTGAACTACGCCATTGGAAACCATGTAACCTACTTTCCATACGTTTTTGATGCAGAACAGAAAACGCACTGGACTGCTTGTAGTGTGAACTGGCCCTCAAAAGGAAATTCCAATAAAAATGTAAATCTGATCTATCCCAAATTAGCTGCGATGGTGCAGAGACCGCAAAATAGAAGATTTACTGACTTCAGCTATTTTACCTATAACTTAATAGTTTATAATAATAAATAATAATGACTATAATAATAGTTAATAATTTAATTATAAGAGGAAATACGAAAAAAAAACAAAATTATCCGAATGTAATCGATTCGTTAAACTCGTAGGTTGAATGTTTTTTTTTGTTCTTTCAGATTTTTGTCCTTTCGGGATTTCGTTCTTTCTGAGAACTCGTTTTCGTACGCATTTGTCAAAAGAGTCTTTCGGATGCTTCCGACTGAATCAATATGCAGAATTTAGTCCGAAAACCTATTAGTAACGGAACGAATTTCACTTGTCTAGTTGAGTTGCATTTTTAGTCACATATCTAAGAAGGATTGGGAGAAAGTGCTGTGGTCAGATGAGACCAACATTGACCTCTTTGGCATTACCTCTACTTCATGTGTTTGGAGAAACAAAAATGCTGACTATGACCCTAAGAACACCATCCCTACAGTCAAGTACGGAGGTGGAAACATTACGCTTTGGGGCTGTTCCTCTGATAAAGGCGCAGACCAACTTTACCGCATTGAGGGGCCAATGGATGGGGCCATTTATTGTAAAATCTTAGATGAGACCCTTCTTCCCTCAGCCAGAACACTGAAGATGGGTCTTGGATGGGTCTTCCAGCATGACAATGACCCAAAACATACTGCCAAGGCAACAAAGGAGCGGCTCAAGAAGAAGCACATTAAGGTCATGGAGTTGCTGGGAAGGGGTTACCATCAGGGGCGATCAAAGGGTTAAGTGTGCTCCTAGGGAGTGCTTTCTAACTGTGGGTGGGAATGGTCTGAATGGAGGAAAACAGAGATCCGTGTTTCTGCTTAGCAGAAACACAAGATCTCCATTTTTCCCTCGCAGAACAGCGGTATGCCTTGTTTACATAGGCAGATCGCCGTTCTACCACTCCTGTGAATGATCGCGGGTGGCCATCGGAACCTACTGATTGGCTCCCGCTGTGTCCAATCACAGCAGGAGCGGGGCTCCAGGCGGCGCGTTCTCGCGCGTGCGAACCCAGAGCCAGGAAGGTAAATCACGTACAGGCTAAAGGGCCGCCCTGCCGCAGTTTATGTACGTAGGGCGGTCCTTAAACGGTTAAAGTAACACCGTGCCGTATCTCAAAAAATGTCCTGGTCAGGAAGGGGAGGGGGGTGTTAAACCTTCCTGGAGCTGAAGTGGTTAATATGTTGAACCAGGGACAGACAGCTAACATTTTTATTAGGAGGTCAGAAGCCCCCTTCATGTGATTGTAAAGCCTAATTTTTTTCCTATAAAAATAACATGTTATACTTACCTGCTCTGTGTAATGGATTTGCACAGAGCAGCCCGGATCCTCCTCTTCTCTGGTCCATCGTCTGTGATCCTGGCCCCTCCCCCCTGGTGAGTGCCCCCACAGCAAGCAGCTTGCTATGAGGGCACAAAAGCCGAGTCACAGCTCCTTGTGTCCATTCCAACACAGACCCCCCACCCCGTCTCTGCCCCCTCTCTCCCCTGATTGGCCAGCTGACTTTGATCGACAGCAGCGGGAGCCAATGGCACAGCTGCTGTGTTTCAGCCAATCAGGCAGGAGAATCTTGGACGGCTGAGACACTCGTAGATAGAGAGGGACCTCAGGTAAGTGTTAGAGGGGCAGCTGCACACAGAACGCTTTTTATCTGAATGTATAGAATGCATTAACTGCTTGCCGACCAGTGCGTGACGATATATGTCGGCACAATGGCACAGCTGCGCGAATGTGCATACAGGTATGTCCCCTTTAAGATGCGGCATTGTGGGCGCGCGTGCGCCCACCGCGTACTCCGTGACCGTGTCCGCGGGTCCCGCGGACTCGATGTCGGCCGGTGTCTAGCGATTGTGTCACTGAGCGGCAGAACAGTAAACAAGGCATTTCCCTGTTCTGCCTAGCAACATGACAGAGATCACCGCTCCCTGTCATCGGGAGCAGTGATCGCTGTCATGTCAGTGGTAGCCCATCCCCCTCCACCCCCACAGTTAGAATCACTCCCTAGGACACACTTAACCCCTTGATCGCCCCCTAGTGTTTAACCCCTTCCCTGCCAGTGTCATTTATACAGTAATAAGTGCATTTTTATAGCACTGATCGCTGTATAAATGACAATGGTCCCAAAATAGTGTCAAAAGTGTCCGATGTGTCCGCCATAATGTCACGAGAAAAATCGCAGATTGCCGCCATTACTAGTAAAAAAAAAAATAATAACAATAAAAATCCCATAAAACTATCCCCTATTTTGTAGACGCTATAACTTTTGCACAAACCAATCAATGTACGCTTATTGCGATTTTTTTTCCCCCAAAAAATATGTAGAAGAATACATATCGGCCTAAACTGAGGAAAAACATTTTTTTTATTATTATATTTTTTGGGGGATATTTATTATAGCAAAAAGTAAAAAAAAAAATGCTGTTTTTTTTTTCAAAATTGTCGCTCTTTTTTTGTTTATAGCGCAAGAAATAAAAACCGCAGAGGTGATCAAATACCACCAAAAGAAAGCTCTATTTGTGGGTAAAAAAGGACTTCAATTTTGTATGGGAGCCACGTCGCACGACCGCACAATTGTCAGTTAAAGCGACGCAGTGCCGAATCGCAAAAAGTGCTCTGGTCAGGAAGGGGGTGGAGTGGTTAAGATAAAAAAAAAAACCTTCTGCCTTTACAACCCCCTTTAACATTTCCTTTACAGGTATATTTTCTCTTACAATAATAATTATATAAAAAAAAGAAAAAAGACTGCCATTGTCTGGTCTGCTGTGACCTCGCCCTGCCCTATATATAGACAGCATTTTTCCATGTCATCTGTTATCAGTGAACACCCTCTGCCTATACCTGAGAACATGCCTAATCTATTTGTTGTACTATGAACTTTAATACTTTCATACAAGTTAATGTGACCTTGTAGCAAAAATCTTTTCTTTGTTTACAGAATGCTGCACAATATCTTGGAAATCATAGAAAGGCTTAAACCAAACAATAAAAACCTCCACTACGTTTGCCCACGCAACGTGTTTTCTAGGTAAGTTATAAATAACTTATAAATACTGAGTCAGCAGTATAATTATCCGCAGTCCTTAAAAGCAGATTACGATTGCACGCAAAATAAATCAGCTCAGCGAAGCTGGCCCCCCTACAATCAGCACAAATAAAAACTCAAGTGTGTTTCTTTAGTGCTACGTTTGTGCTGTTTTGTGCCGTAAAAATTTACATTTGTGCCACTTTTATTTTTAAGATATTAGCAATTGTTAGTAATTTTTTACAGAACCCCCCCCCCCCCCAAAACAAAACCCCCCAAAAAAACAAAAAAAAACAAAAAAAAAACACATAGACAATGACAAAAGAGTATTAGAAAGAAGCAACATCTGATAACAAATCACAGAAAAATAGACAGCACAAAGCACTTCACAGATTCGATAGATTTATTAATATCATCTACAAATGATTGCGTAGGTAGAACATTGGCTCTTAACGGTTGACCCTCAGATTGTCAAGCCATAAATTATATAGACCTGTCATGAACAGTATGTTAGACTAACACGCTCTAGTCGGGTCACATCACCCTAGTGACTACATCCCACCACAGGGGCGGACTGACCATTGAGCGACTCGGGCACTGCCCGAGGGCCCTGGGCCACTAGGGGGGCCCCATCAGGGTTGCCAGCCTCAGTAAAACCAGGGACAGTATGTATAAATCTGTGTTTTTTTTACATCTGTCTGTGTATACTGTGTGTACATGTATGTGTATACTGTGTGATTGTATACTGTGTGTGTGTGTATACTGTGTGGCCCCATAATCTCTGATTGCCTGGGGGCCCCATAATCTCCTATTGCCCGGGGGCCCCATGAGTTATCAGTCCGCCCCTGTCCCACCATCCACAGTATCTGCCATTCTTTACCCACCACCTAGGGTTACATCCTGTCAACTGCCATTGGTATCTTATTTAGCATCTTCTGCACCACGAGGTGAAGGAGTATAGAAGCAATTATTAAAATCTACCATATTTTTTAAAATTTGCTAGGGCAACCCCTATGTTTATAAATGTTAATTCTTCTCTTTTTAATGTATCATTAACTTTTTTTTATTAAAATGTGTACAGAGCATCCGTAAAGCATTCACGGCGCTTCACTTTTTCCACATTCTGTTATGTTACAGCCGTATTCCAAATTGGATTCAATTCATTATTTTCCTCAGAATTCTACAAACAATACCCCATAATGACAACGTGAAAGAAGTTTGTTTGAAATCTGTGCCAATTTACGTTAAAAAAAAAAAAAAAATACCATGTACATAAGGCTCCTTTCACGCTGGGGTGGGGGCGGCGTCGGCGGTGAAAGGGCGCTATTTTTTAGCGCCGCTTTACTGTCGTATCAGCAGCGTATTTGGCCGCTAGCGGGGGCGGTTTTGCCCCCTGCTAGCGGCAGAGAAACGGGTTAAACCACCGCAAAGCACTGCTGCAGCAGCGCTATGCCGGCGGTATAGCCGCGCTGCCTCGTTGATTTCAATGGGCAGGAGCGGTGAAGGAGCGGTGTATACACCGCTCCTTCACCGCTCCAAATATGCTGCTAGCAGGACTTTTTTAGCGTCCTGCCAGCGCACCGCTCCTGTGTGTAAGCCCTCGGGGCTTTCATATTGGAGACACAGCAGCGGCTCTTTCAGGGCGCTTTGCGGGCGCTATTTTTAGCGCTGTATCGCCTGCAAAGCGCCCCAGTGTGAAGGGGGTCTAAGTATTCCCAGCCTTTGCCATGAGACTCAAAATTGAGTTCAGCTGCATCCTGTTTCCACTGATCATACTTGAGATGTTTCTTCAACTTGATTGGAGTCCAAGAAAAAACAAAAGAGAGATGGCGCACCGGCCTTGTGCATTATCCTTAAAAAAGTTTATTAGAAAAGAACACATAAAAACCACTACTCACAAGGGTAGATGAAAATCACGCTTAAATGATCTTTAGGCTAGTGGTGATCTATCCACTGATGGCAGTCTCCAGATCCTACGGAGAAGACGTGCAGACCGCTGCTGGCTGACGCGTTTCGAAGGTAGCACCTTATTCTTCAGAGTTTTAATGATTGGAGTCCAGCTGTGGTAAATTCAGTTGGTTGGACATGATTTGGAAAGGCACACACCTGTCTATATAAGGTCCCACAGTTAACAATTCATATCAGAGCACAAACCAAATAATGAAGTCCAAGGAATTGTCTGTAGACCTCCGAGACAGGATTGTATGGCTCCACAGATCTGGGGAAGGGTGCAGAAAAATTTCTGCTGCATTGTCCCAATGAGAACAGTGGCCTCCATCATCTGTAAATGGAAGAAGTTTGGAACCACCAGGACTCTTCCTAGAGCGGGCACCGTCTGGCCAAACTGAGTGACCGGGGGAGAAGGACCTTAGTCAGGGAGGTGACCAAGAACCTGATGGTCACTCTAACAGCGCTCCAGTGTTTCTCTGTGGAGAGAGGAGAACTTTCCCACCTGGAGTTTTCCAAAAGGCATCTAAAGGACTCTCAGATCATGAGAAACAAAATCCTCTGGTCTGATGAAACAAAGATTGAACTCTTTGGACTGAATGGCAAGCGTCATGTCTGGAGGAAACCAGTCACCACTCATCACCTGGCCAATACCATCAGTGCTACAGTGAAGTATGGTGGTGGTAGCATCGGGAGGGATAGTGTCCCATCATTGGTGTCAGTGGGAGGAATACTGCCCCATCATTGGTATCAGTGGGAGAAATAGTGTCCCATCATTGGTATCAGTGGAAGGAATAGTGTCCCATCATTGGTGTCGGTTGGAGGAATAGTGTCCTATCATTGGTATCAGTGGGAGAAATAGTGTCCCATCATTGGTATCAGTGGAAGGAATAGTGTCCCATCATTGGTGTCGGTTGGAGGAATAGTGTCCTATCATTGGTATTAGTGGGAGGAATAGTGCTCCATCAATGGTGTCAATGGGAGCAATAGTGCCCCATTATTTGTGTCAATGGGAAGAACAGTGCTCCATCATTGGTGTCAATGGGAGGAATAGTGCCCCATTATTGGTGTCAATGGGAGGAATAGTGCCCCATTATTGGTGTCAATGGGAAGAATAGTGTCCCATCATTGGTGTCAATGGGAGGAATAGTGCTGCATCATTGGCGTCAATGGGAGGAATAGTGCCCCATCATTGGTATTAATGGGAGGAATAGTGCTCCATCAATGGTGTCAATGGGAGCAATAGTGCCCCATTATTTGTGTCAATGGGAAGAACAGTGCTCCATCATTGGTGTCAATGGGAGGAATAGTGCCCCATTATTGGTGTCAATGGGAAGAATAGTGTCCCATCATTGGTGTCAGTGGAAGAAATAGTGCCCCATCATTGGTGTCAGTGGGAGGAACAATGCCCCATCATTGGTATTAGTGGGAGGAATAGTGCCCAAAGGGTCAGATAAAGGCAGGGAAAGGGCTGTTTTAGGGTACTGGATTTTCATACCAGCTGCTTCCCTGTTAGGAGATAAGTAACAATTGTGTTCTTAGGTTATATTTAGCGATTTCAAAATTGTTGTTTTAAAACAATAAGACTTAACAATTAGTGTGGAGTCGCAATATTATTCTTGGAAGTCCTTAGGGTGGATGAAAGAATTTAGAGTGAGTATAGGAATAAAAATTTCTTCCTGCAGTTCACTGGGGGAATTTTTGCACAGTATTGACCAGCACAAAATTGTGTTCTCGGCACGTGCGCCATGAGCCAGAAGGAAATACTCATTTGTTTTTAACATAAACGGGTCATAAATTGGGGAAATGCAAATGAAGCATGACAATAATGCAGAAGTTGCCTTCCGTCAACTCAAAAGCAATTAAAGGTACAGATGGCAGAAGTTACACAGTTAGGCTGAAAAAAAGCCACAAGTTCAAATGAAAAAAAAAGAGTAAGTTGAACACTTGAATATAAAGAGCCTTATACCCACTGGTAAACCAGAGGAAGGCAAAAAAAAAACCCTTATAAAGCATGGTTTCATTTGTTGCTTCCTGATCCCAGAATTAATGAGCCATCAATAGCAGATCCTTTAAATCCTGTAAGTTGTGAGGTGGGGCCACCATGAATCGGACTTGCTTATCCAGCACTTCCAAAGATGCTCGATTGGATTGAGATCTGGAGAATTTGGAGGCCAAGTCAATACCTCAAACTCCCCGTGTTCCTCAAGCCATTTTTGAATTAACCAGACCAGGTCACGGTCCTCCATTGCTCTGTAATCCATTTCTGATGCTTGCATGCCCATTGTAGGCACTTTTGACTGTGAACACAGGTCAGCATGGACACCCTGACCGGTCTGCGGCTACACAACCCCATACACAACAAAATACGATGCTCTGTGTGTCTCCTGACACCTTTCTATAGGAACCAGCATTGACTTCCTCGGCAATTTGAGCTCCAGTAGCTTTTCTATTGGATCAGACTACATGGGCCAGCCTTTGCTCCCTACGTACAACAATACACCTTGGCCTCCCATGACTGTCACCATTTCTCCAGTTTTCATTTCTTGGACCACTTGTGGAAGGCTCTGACCTCTGCAGACCAGGGATATCCTACAAGAGTTGCAATTCTGGAGATGCTCTGGCCCTGTTGTCTAGATCAAGGGTCTCCAAACATTCTAAACAAAGGACCAGTTTATTGTGCTTCAGACTTTTTTTTTTTTGGGGGGGGGGGGGGGGGGGTCGGACTGTGGCCAGCAGGAGTGGACATTTTCCTGGTATCAATGGGAGAAATAGTGCCCCATCATTGGTATCAGTGGGAGGAATAGTGCCCCATCATTGGTATTAGTGGGAGGAATAGTGTCCCATCATTGGTGTCAATGGGAGGAATAGTGCCCCATTATTGGTGTCAATGGTTAGAACAGTGCTCCATCATTGGTGTCAATGGAAGGAATAGTTCCCCATCATTGGTGTCAATGGGAGGAATAGTGCCCCATCATTGGTATTAGTGGGAGGAATAGTGTCCCATCATTGGTGTCAATGGGAGGAATAGTTCCCCATCGTTGGTGTCAATGGGAGGAATAGTGAGCCATTATTGGTGTCAATGGTTAGAACAGTGCTCCATCATTGGTGTCAATGGGAGGAATAGTTCCCCATCATTGGTGTCAATGGGAGGAATAGTGCCCCAATATTGGTGTCAATGGTTAGAACACTACTCCATCATTGGTGTCAATGGGAGGAATAGTGCCCCAGTATTGGTGTCAATGGTTAGAACACTGCTCCATCATTGGTGTCAATGGGAGGAATAGTGCCCCATTATTGGTGTCAATGGTTAGAACACTGCTCCATCATTGGTGTCAATAGGAGGAATAGTGCCCCATTATTTATCTCAATGGGAATAATAGTGTTCCTTAATTGGTGTCAATGGGAGGAATAGTGTCCCATCATTGCTGTCAGTGGGAGGAATAGTGTCCCATCATTGGTATCAAGAGGAGGAATAGTGCCCCATCATTGGTATCAAGAGGAGGAATAGTGTCCCATCATTAGTATCAATAGGAGGAATAGTGCCCCATCATTGGTATCAATAGGAGGAATAGTGTCCCATCATTAGTATCAGTGGGAGGAATAGTGCCCAAAGAGTCAGATAAAGGCAAGCAAAGGGCTGTTTTAGGGTATTGGATTTTCATACCAGCTGCTTCCCTGTTAGGAGATAAGTAACAATTGTCTTCTTAGGTTATATTTAGCAATTTCAAAATTTTTGTTTTAAAAGAAGAAGACTTAACAATTAGTGTGGAGTCGCAATATTATTTTTGGACATCCTTAGGGTGGATGAAAGAATTTAGAGTAAGTATATGAATAATAATTTCTTCCTGTAGTTCCCTGGGGGAAATTTTTGCACATTACTGACCAGCACATGAGCAAATTGTCTTCTCGGCACGTGCGCCATGAGCCAGAAGGAAATACTCATTTGTTTTTACACATAAACGTGACATAAATTGGGGAAATGCAAATAAAGCATAACAATGCAGAAGTTGCCTTCCGTCAACTCCAAAGCAATTAAAAGGTAAAGATAGCAGAAGTTATACAGTTAGGCTGAAAAAATGCCACGAGTTCAAATAAAAAAAAGAGTAAGTTGAACACTTGAATATAAAGAGCCTTATACCCACTGGTAAACCAGAGGAAGGCAAAAAAAAAAAAACCCTTATAAAGCGTGGTTTCATTTGTTGCTTCCTGATCCCAGAATTAATAAGCCATCAGTAGCAGATCCTTTAAGTCCTGTAAATTGTGAGATGGGGCCTCCATGGATCAGACTTGTTTATCCAGCACATCCCATAAATGCTCGATTGGATTGAGATTTGGAGGCCAAGTCAATACCTCAAACTCCCTGTGTTCCTCAAGCTATTCTTGAATTCACCAGACCAGGCCATGTTCTTCCATTGCTCTATAATCCATTGCTGATGCTCGCATGCCCACTGTAGTCATTTCAGGCTGTGAACATGGGTCAGCATGGACTCCCTGACCGGTCTGTGGCTACACAACCCCATACACAACAAACTACGATGCTCTGTGTGTCTCCTGATACCTTTCTATAGGAACCAGCATTCACTTCCCTAGCAATTTGAGCTCCAGTAGCTTTTCCATTGGATCAGACTACATGGGCCAGCCTTTGCTCCCTACGTACAACAATACACCTTGGCCTCCCACGACTGTCGCCATTTCTCCAGTTTTCATTTCTTGGACCACTTGTGGAAGGCCCTGACCTCTGCAGACCAGGGACATCCTACCATTATTGGTATCAATAGGAGGAATAGTGCCCCATCATTGGTATCAGTGGGAGGAATAGTGTCCCATCATTAGTATCAGTGGGAGGAATAGTGTCCCATCATTGGTATCAGTGGGAGGAATAGTGCCCATCATTGGTATCAGTGGGAGGAATAGTGTCCCATCATTGGTATCAGTGGGAGGAATAGTGCCCAAAGGGTCAGATAAAGGCAAGCAAAGGGCTGTTTTAGGGTATTGGATTTTCATATCAGCTGCTTCCCTGTTAGGAGATAAGTAACAATTGTGTTCTTAGGTTATATTTAGCGATTTCAAAAATGTTGTTTTAAAACAATAAGACTTAACAATTAGTGTGAAGTCGCAATATTATTCTTGGACGTCCTTAGTGCCGGTTCACATAGGGGCGACTTGTCAGGCGACCTAGTCGCCTGACAAGTCGCCTCCCGTTCTGTGCTACGGAACCGTTCTAATAGGAGCGACGCAAGTCGCTCCGACTTAGAAAAAGGTTCCTGTACTACTTTGGGGGCGACTTGCATAGACTTCTATGCAGAAGTCGTTTTGCAAGTCGCCTCAGAAGTAGTTTGCAGGTCGCCTCGCTGAGGCGACCTGCAAGTCGTGCCGCCCCTGTGTGAACCGGGGCTTAGGGTGGATGAAAGAATTTAGAGTGAGTATATAAATAATAATTTCTTCCTGTACTTTTCTGGGGAAATTTTTGCACATTACTGACCAGCACATGAGCAAATTGTGTTCTTGGCACGTGCGCCATGAGCCAGAAGGAAATACTCATTTGTTTTTAACATAAACGGGTCATAAACTGGTGAAATACAAATGAAGCATGACAACAATGCAGAAGTTGCATTCCGTCAACTCCAAAGCAATTAAAGGTACAGATAGCAGAAGTTATACAGTTAGGCTGAAAAAAAGTCACGAGTTCAAATGAAAAAAAAAGAGTAAGTTGAACACCTGAATATAAAGAGCCTTATACCCACTGGTAAACCAGAGGAAGGCAAAAAAAACCCCTTATAAAGCATGGTTTCATTTGTTGCTTCCTGATCCCAGAATTAATAAGCCATCAGTAGCAGATCCTTTAAGTCCTGTAAATTGTGAGGTAGGGCCTCCATGGATCAGACTTGTTTATCCAGCACATCCCATAGTTGCTCGATTGCATTGAGATCTGGAGAATTTGGAAGCCAAGTCAATACCTCAAACTCGCCATGTTCCTCAAGCTATTCTTGAATTTACCAGACCAAGCCACATTCTTCCATTGCTCTGTAGTACATTTCTGATGCTCACATGTCCATTGTAGGCACTTTTGGCTGTGAACACAGGTCAGCATGGACACCCTGACCGGTTTGTGGCTACACAACCCCATACAAAACAAACTACGATGCTCTGTGTGTCTCTTGACACCTTTCTATAGGAACCAGCATTTCCTTCCTCAGCGATTTGAGCTCCAGTATCTTTTTCTATTGGATCGGACTACATGGGCCAGCCTTTGCTCCCTACGTACATGAATGCACCTTGGCCTCCCATGGCTGTCACCATTTCTCCAGTTTTCATTTCTTGGACCACTTGTGGAAGGCTCTGACCTCTGCAGACCAGGACATCCTACAAGAGTTGAAATTTTGGAGATGCGATGCTCTGGTCCTGTTGCCTAGACCAAGGCGCTCCAAACTTTCTAAACAAAGGACCAGTTTATTGTCCTTCAGACTTTTTTTGGGGGGGGGAGGGGGGCGACGGACTGTGGCCAGCAGGAGTGGACATTTACCTGGTATCAGTGGGAGAAATAGTGCCCCATCATTGGTATCAGTGGGAGGAATAGTGCCCCATCATTAGTGTCAATGGGAGGAATAGTGCCCCATCATTGGTATTAGTGGGAGGAATAGTGTCCCATCATTGGTGTCAATGGGAGGAATAGTGCTCCATCATTGGTGTCAATGGTAAGAACAGTGCTCCGTCATTGGTGTCAATGGGAGGAATAGTGCTCCATTATTGGTGTCAATGGGAAGAATAGTGTTCCTTCATTGGTGTCAATGGGAAGAATAGTGTCCCATCATTGCTGTCAGTGGGAGGAATAGTGTCCCATCATCAGTATCAGTGGGAGGAATAGTGTCCCATCATCAGTATCAGTGGGAGGAATAGTGTCCCATCATTGCTATCAGTGGGAGGAATAGTGTCCCATCATTGCTATCAGTGGGAGGAATAGTGTCCCATCATTGGTATCAATAGGAGGAATATTGTCCCATCATTAGTATCAGTGGGAGGAATAGCGCCCGAAGGGTCAGATAAAGGCAAGCAAAGGGCTGTTTTAGGGTATTGGATTTTCATACCAGCTGCTTCCCTGTTAGGAGATAGGTAACAATTGTGTTCTTAGGTTATATTTAGCGATTTCAAAAATGTTGTTTTAAAACAATAAGACTTAACAATTAGTGTGGAGTCGCAATATTATTCTTGGATGTCCTTAGGGTGGATGAAAGAATTTAGAGTAAGTATATGAATAATAATTCCTTCCAGCAGTTCTCTGGGGAAATTTTACACATTACTGACCAGCACATGAGCAAATTGTGTTCTCGGCACGTGCGCCATGAGCCAGAAGGAAATACCCATTTGTTTTTAACATAAACGGGTCATAAATTGGGGAAATGCAAATGAAGCATGACAATAATGCAAAAGTTGCATTCTGTCAACTCCAAAGCAATTAAAAGGTACAGATAGCAGAAGTTGTACAGTTTTAAAGCTTGGTTTCATTTGTTGCTTCCTGATCCCAGGATTAATAAGCCATCAGTAGCAGATCCTTTAAGTCCTGTAAATTGTGAGATGGGCCTCCATGGATCAGACTTGTTTATCCAGCACATCCCATAGATGCTCGATTGGATTGAGATTTGGAGGCCAAGTGAATACCTCAAACTCACCATGTTCCTCAAGCTATTCTTGAATTCACCAGACCAGGTCATGTTCTTCCATTACTCTGTAGTACATACTGTATAGTCCATTTCTGATGCTCGCATGCCCATTGTAGGCACTTTTGGCTGTGAACACAGGTCAGCATGGACACCCTGACCGGTTGCGACCAACTGCGATGCTCGGTGTGTCTCCTGACACCTTTCTATAGGAACCGGCGTTCACTTCCTCAGCAATTTGAGCTCCAGTAGCTTTTCTATTGGATCGGACTACATTGGCCAGCCTTTGCTCCCTACGTACATCAATGCACCCTGGCATCCCATGACTGTCGCCATTTCTCCAGTTTTAATTTCTTGGACCACTTGTGGAAGGCCCTGACTTCTGCAGACCAGGGACACCCTACAAGGTTTGCAATTTTAGAGATATTCTGGTCCTGTTGTCTAGACCAGGCGTCTCCAAACTTTCTAAACAAAGGACCCGTTTATTGTCCTTCAGACTTTTTTTTGGGGGGGGGGGGGGGAGTTTTCCTGCTATCAGTGGGAGAAATTAAAATGATGCCCCATTGGCAGAATAGTGTGTCATATCAGTGGGAGGAATAGTGCCTCAAGGGCCAGATATAGGCAGGCAAAGGGTCGCATCTGGCCCCTGGGCCACAGTTTGGAGACCACTGGTCTGGACAATACAATTTGGTCCTCAAAGTCACACAAATCCTTATGCTTGCCTATTTTTCTGCTTTCAACACATCTACTTCAGGGAGAGCATGGTCACTTGAAGAAATCTTTCCATATGCAGAGGTTAAACCTCTTTTCCTCCAGACCCATGCCCCCTTGTCCTAAGCTTACAAACTTTGACCTAAGATCAATTTATGAACCATTTATGTATTTATACAAAGTGATCCCTCTCCAAACATCTCAACTGGGTCCTGACAGTGCAGTTTTCATTTTGGGAAAATCCATTCAGTCCAAAATCAAATGTTAACCACTTCCCATCTGTAGGTTGAAATGGTGATATCTGAATGATGTTTGCAGCTATCTTGCTTTCAGCCAGAGATTCCCTGTAAGGTAAAAGCCACTCTAGTGGCTATTCAGCCGCTGGATTGCCTTTTTCCCGCCACCCTCCGGTGCCTTCCCGGGCTCTCCCATGCGATCGGGAAACCTGATTGACTATCTGGTGGCGGCACTGGATTACCATAGAGCTGGCCGTGGACCGGCTAGTCCCCAGCTATCTCTATTACCCTGGGAGGCCGGAGGTGACATCATGATGTCACTTCCGGCACTGGCAGATGTAAACACTGCCAGTTTATTTTCCTAGATAGCAGAGATAGAATTTTTTTTTTCAATCTAATGCTTTTCAGGTTAGAGGAGATATCTGGGGTCTCATTGACCCTAGATGTCTCCATAAAGAGAACCGGTCATGCCTTATTCCTATTACAAGGGATGTTTACATTTCTTGTAATAGGAATAAAAGTGATAAAAAAAATACAATTAAAAGAGACAATGTAAAAAAAAAAAAATAACAGTAATACATTTTTTTTTTATTTAAAGCTCCCCTGTCCCCTTATGCTCTCACACAGAAGAGAAAGCATATATAGGTTGCGTCCGCATATGTAAACAGCGTTTGAACCACACATGAGGTATCGCCACGAATGTTAGCGCGAGAGCAATAATTCTAGCACTAGACCTCCTTTGTAACTCTAAACTGGTAACCTGTAAAACTTCCTAAAGCGTACCGAAGATTGGTGCCATTCCATGAGTGTGCACAATTTTGAAGCGCGACATGTTGGGTATCTATTTACTTGGCGTAACATCATCTTTCACATTATACAAAAAAAAATTGGGGTAAATATTGTGTTGTGTTTTTTTTTTTAATTCATCAAAATTTTATTTTTTCCCAAAAAAACTGTGTTTGGAAAAATTGCTGCGTGAATACCGTGTGATATAACAAATTGCAACGATTGCCATTTTATTCGCTAGGGTCTCTGCTAAAAAATATATATAATGTTTTAGGGCTTCTGAGTAATTTTCTAGCAACAAAAGTTATGATTTTTGCATGTAGGAGAGGAATGCCAGAATTGGCACGGTATGGAAGTGGTTAAAGCAAACAACATTTTAACAACATACTTCATTGAATGCATGGCGAATTTTCGGAAAAATGGTAATTTGAAAACCTACTAGTGTTAGGGCCAGCTTTATAATTTTTTTTTTTTTATGGCTTTAAAATTGGAGACGTGAGCTGCATAGGTGGCCATTTGTGTTTTTCACATAACAGAAAATTTACCACAAGACAATAGAGGATTCAGATTTTTATTTTATTTTTTTTTGGTAGGAAAGTCACCATAAAAATATCATCTCTGGTTAGGAGATCCCCTGAACACCCACCAAAATAACCTTTCAATGAAACAAACATTCACCACCGTCAGTGTGTACAGGCCGCATACGCAGAGGAATGTTGCTTTCTGAGCCGATACTTAGGCCTCATTCACATAGGTGTACTACAACATACACCCACCCATGCACCCCTGTGCAGGCAGTCCCATTCAAGTCAACTGGCACAGCCACTGCTTGTTCCTAAACTGACATTTATGCGGAGGCACCCACACAGATATCGAATTTGGAGCAGCAGCTGTGTCTGCATCCCTGACATGAATGGGACTGCCTGTATAGGGACGCCAAAACAATATGTGCATGGGAATGGTGTCAATTATGAATTATGCCATTGGAGGGTATCATCCTGGAGCAAAATAACTCAAAATAAAGAATATATGTAATGAGACTATGAATACCCTTCCCTGTGCGAGAGCAGAGATGGGTGTTCCTATCTCCGCTTACAGGAGTTCCATGCATACCTGTACAGCTCAAAACAGAGAATATATGTAATGGGACTATGAATACCCCTCCAATAGCTAAATATATACACACAACAAATCTTTATTCCAATCAATTTAAAAACACTCTACACAAAAACATATACAATTTGTAATAGGTGCCATTAATAGGTAATAAGTTGTACCATGGAAGTCCTCAGACATCATTAAATGTGGGTCGACGTGTTTCGCGGGGTGACCCGCTTCATCAGGACCTCAGATCTCGCATATAAATACAGTTGGTCACTAAAACAATATTGAAAACAGTTTTACACATAAATTAAGTATAATGTACATAATATGTCATAAAAGACAATAACCTCACATTTATTAACAATAAAAATAAGCCACTATCCCTAAAAAAAAGAAAGAGAAAAAAAATTGTGTGCTTTCTTTTTTTTTATTTGTTCACTCTTTTTTTTCAGCGATAGAGGTTTATTTTCATTATTGTTAATAAATGTGAGGTTATTGTCTTTTAATCACATATTATGTACTTTATACCTAATTTATGTGTAAATTTTTTTCAATATTGTTTCAGTGACCAACTGTATTTATATGTGAGATCTGTGGTCCTGATGAAGCGGGTCATCCCGCAAAACACGTCGACCCACATTTAATTATTCCCGAGGACTTCCATGGTACAACTTCTCTGCCTGCTAATTGGGAAGACAAGCAATAGAGTTGGTGCATATTACAAATTATATAGGTTTTTATGTGGAGTGTTTTTAAAATATAAGCCACTATCCCTAAAAAAATAAAGGGAGAGAGAAAAAAAAATTGTGGTGTTTTTTTAAATTTTATTTGTCCACTCTTTTTTTCAGCTATAGAGGTTTATTTTCATTATTGTTAATAACTGTGATGTTATTATCTTTTGTGACATATTATGTACATTATACTTAATTTATGTGTAAAATTGTTTTCAATATGGTTTTAGTGACCAACTGTATTTATTTGTGAGATCTGAGGTCCTGATGAAGCGGGTCATCCCGCAAAACGCGTCGACCCACATTTAATGATCTCTGAGGACTTCCATGTTACAACGTCTGACTACTTGTTGGGAAGACAAGCGGTAGAGTTGCCACCTATTACAAATTATATATGTTTGCATGTGGAGTGTTTTTAAATTGATGGAATAAAGATTTGTAAACTTTTTCAATCCATTTTGTGTATATGTATGTATATGTATATATATATATATATATATATATATACATATACATATACACATACACACACAGTATCTGGCAATTGGAGGGGTATTCATAGTCCCATTACACATATTCTTTCTTTTGAGCTGTACAGGGATGCATGGAACACCTGTAAGCAGAGATGGGAACACCCATCCCCGCCCTCGCACGGGTGCATGTTGTAGTACGCCCATGTGAATGAGACCTTAACAGCCAAAAAAAAATCTCAGTGAAAGTTTGCACTGCTGCCCAAGACAACCGATGTCTTCCATTTCCTTCTCCAATTGCATTGTGGGAAACAGAAGAGGCTGCTCTGGGCAACCCTGACTGTGGGAAAGAGTGCTTCCCTTACTTAAATAAAATAGGCCCCAATCTAAACAAACAAAAAAAACAAAAAACAGAGGCGCCATTTTGTGGGTTAAACCTATACACACGCTGCTAAATCACCACTGCATTGAGACGCAAAGCATTTCCATGTGTGTCAAAATAGTTCCCATAACAGTAGAAGCACTTAAAAAGAAGCAGTTAGTTCCCTCAATGGCACTCGAAGCCCCTCCAAGCTAGGTATGCAGATAGCTGCGGTTAGCCATAACCATGCCCTAAACCTAAATGGCAATGCCCAGGCCTGCTGATGGGGGAGGGAGAGGAGAGGAGTGTGTCTGACAGCTATCAGAAAAGCAGAGAGACCTTAGGGCAGCTCCGTGTGGCACTGGGAGGCATATTCTTCCTCTGTTACTTAAATCTATGTTACAGGAAACCGAAAGAGAAACGTGCAAGAAGCCCCTGCTGACAATGCAAGTTGCTCGGCCGTTTTTGACAATCCTTTGGCTTTAATACTTTCAGAGTCACTCTGAGCTGGTGCAAATTCTTTTCCAGGTCAGTGAAAAAAAAAAAAAATACAAAAAAAACCCCCAAACATTTTCATCAGCATCCCTTGTATTTCTCAAATTCCTAGCAAACTACCTTAACTGTCTTAATTAGAAGCTCAAACTCCGACTGACTTCCTCCACTCGCTGATTACTGTCAAAACTGTGACATCCCTATGTATCCGATGCGCGACAGCTCCAACTTCACAAATTGATGCATTTAGATCCTTAGGGAGCATTGCCCACTAGGGGTGGCCAGCAGTACTGCAAGGTAGTTGCAACACATACAGGTGAGGGAGGTTAGGGGGGTTGGGATGTTGACATTGCCACGTGTTTAAAGTTGCCCACAGGGCAGAGACGTTCACAGGGGAATTTAAGATAAATAGAATTCTCTAAGGGTTATCTATACAGAGGAGTGGGTTGGCAGGTATGAGATATATACATTCCAGTCTACTGTAGTAACAGCTCCATAGAAAATTCTGTGTGCAGCTCATTGTCGCCGCACCCTATGTGATGTCCTTCTGTCTTGGGGGCCGATGAATATTCCTCACTACACACTTTACCATCCACTCCACGCCCTCGTTCACGCCCCTCCTGGAAAGAAAAACAATAGAGATCAATACCCAGCCCACCAAAGCCTACCGAAAACTGAAATGTATAATAAACCTCAACTCCAGAAATTTTAATATTTTTAAACATACATTGCCTAGCAGCCCAAAATTAAAAAAAAAAATTTTTTTTGGTTGCAAAAAAATAAATAAATAAAAAACCTCCCCTCCTGCCCTGCAAGCTCATTGCTCCGAGGTCCAGTGATCGGCCCCTTCCAGGTTCAATGCCCTTCAGCACCATTCAACCCACTTCTTCTGGACCCAGGCCTTAAAGTAGAAGAAAAATGTTCCCCTCACACCCCCCCCCCCCAGTCCTCTTACGTATCCTGTAAAAAATGAATAAATAATGGGTGCTTACCCGTTTTTTATGCAATCTTGTCACATGATCCCACAGCTCTGTCTCCCCTGTGTCAATGACCAACTGCTGCAGGGGAGAGGAGCGAGTGCCAACAATGGCTGGGCCATGGGAGAGCATGGGTGAGGCACCCTGGCTCCCGAAATGCACAGCAGTTGTCAAACGCTTTCCTACACTGAGCTGCAGGATCATGTGACCAGACCACAGTTATTTGAAAATAGTTAAGTACACAGATCTTTCTTTGATCAATTTAATGGAGACACTCCTTTGGGGGGGGGGGGGGAGCAGATGAATGACAGGATCTCTCTTGCCCGTTCACAGAACACAATGCATTGTGGGACAATACCAGCACGAGTTATGTGATTGGTGGAGGGGCCTCATCTGTTAACCCTTGCAGCTCTAGAAGATCACCGCCCTGGGCAATATCCACCAGCATGAAGGAAGCAGCAGCCAGCAGGACATGGGATACACACCATAAAAAGGGGAAGTTCTGCTTTAAGTACTCCTCCCCCTGCTACATTTGACATGTCACTTTTTTTGGGGGGGGGGGGGGGGGGGGACTGCCAGACCATTCAGGAGCAACAGCGCAACTCATGAATGCCCAGTAGGAAACCGACTCTGAAGCCCGCAAGCTGTCACAGCCGGGTGCCCACAGTTGAGATGTCGGGGAGAATGGACAGCTCAGGTGAGCACATCGCTGGATCGTGGGGCAGGTGAGTGGCTGCTTATTAAAAGTCAGCAGCTACAGTTTTTGTAGCTGCTGACTTTCAATAAAACACAAAAACGACTTCTCTTTGAACTTCCCCTTATCCACCACTATATGAGTACTAAATTTCAACTCTAAGGCCACATTCACACGTGTTACCAGGCCAGACACAGAATGCATGCAGGAACCCCAGCGGGAGTTCTCGGTAATTAGCTGCAGGTAGGAGCCCCATCGATAGCAATGGGAGACTGCCAGCTCCCGCAGCTAATTGCGGCTGCTCACATGATGCAAACAATTACTAAACATGGAGAGTGCAAAATCTGGTGCAGCTCTGCATAAGAACCGATCAGCATCTAGGTTGTTTTAAAGCTTAACCCACTTCAGCCCCCCCGGAAGATTTGGCTGCTCAATGACCAGGCCATTTTTTGCGATACGGCACTGCGTCGCTTTAACTGACAATTGCGCGGTCGTGCCACGCTGCACCCAAACAAAATTGACGTCCTTTTTTTCCCCACAAATAGAGATTTCTTTTGGTGGTATTTGATCACCTCTACATTTTTTATTTTTTGCGCTATAAACAAAAAAAGAGCGACAATTTTGAAAAAAAAACAAACTTTTTGCTATAATAAATATCCCAAAAAAATATATAAAAACAGAATTTCTTCCTCAGTTTAGGCCGTTATGTATTCTTCTACATATTTTTATTATTATTTTTTTTTACTAGTAATGGCGGCGATTTTTCTCGGCACTGCGATATTGCAGCAGACAGATCGGACATACTATAAAAATGCACTGATTGATAAATGTCACGGGCAGGGAAGGGGTTAACGCTAGGGGGCGATTAAGGGTTTAACTGTGTTCCCTCACTGTGTTCTAACAGTAGGGTGGATGGGACTGTCTAGGAGGAGAGAGAAATCGGTGTTCATACTTAGTATGAACACAAAATCTGTCTCTACTCCCCTGAGAGAACCCCATTTCTCGCTCTGTCACGAGCGATCGCGGGAGCCCGGCGGTCATCGCGCCCACCGGGCACTCGCATCGGCTCCTGGCACACGCTGTGGGCACCCCCTAGTGGCCAAAAGGCGAAGCGATGTAAGGTAACGTCGTTTTGCCCAACCGTGCCATTCTGACGCAGTAACACTGCAGCGGCTGTTCGGCAAGCGGTTAATCTAAGAAGCTGAAGCTGATTGGCTACCATGCACAGCTGCATCAGATTTTGCACTTCCCAGCTTTAGTAAATGAACCCCGCAGTGTCCAGGGCAGATCACTCCCAGGTGATCGCTTCATGAGCGATTACACGCCAGCGGCTGCGATTAGCTGCAGAAGCCATCTGTCTCCCATTGCTGTCAATGGGGCGGCCTCCTGCAGCTAATTGCAAGGAAACCCCTGCTGGGGTTCTGGCATGTCATCATTGCCGGGCTCATTCGCAAGTGTAAATGTGGCCTAAAAACAAAATCGGCTTATAGTACACGACGTCTGTCCTTACCCGGAAAGGGCAGAGCATGCCTGGGTGAGACAGTCCCTTTTTCCAATCTTGTTGATGCAATCACTGAAGGCAGTTTTGATATCTGGAATGGACAGGCAGCCCTGGAAAGAAACCAAACAAAAATACATTAAAAGCAAAAAGGCATACCCAGAAGCCTCCTAAGATGAAGGAAGGAGCAGTGGGGGAGCACTGCAGAGGTGGATATACTATAAACACACACACACACACACACATTACTCATACTGCCCTCTTACCACTCCATGCACTCTCCAACAAAGGCAGCTTCCAGCCTCTCCTAGAGATTTACAGGGTGCTGGTAGCTGGGCTGGATGGCGCACCTTTGCATTCAGTCCGCACCAAAATGCCTCAATCTCATGTACCTGGGCTAACAGCCACCAGAGAAATATAAATACCACACTCTTCTCAATGTTAAATATACAATCATTAGTAGCAATTCATTACAAACATGGTAAAAATCAATCTTGAATACAATAAAATGACTGAAGATGCAGATTCTAAACAGCTACATCCTAGCCCAAATGTTGATTTACGCGTTTCGCAGGTGTTCCGCTTCTTCAGGACTGCGGACAGCTCTTCTTTCCCTTTTTTCTTTTGAATGATATTTGTAATTGTTTATCTTATTTTAGTTTTACTTTTTCCTCCAGTTTGTGATTTACAAGTATATAGGGTAATGTTATTAATCCATCTTAAAGTAAAGCTCCACCCAAAAGGGGAAGCTCCGCTTGATTGCTTTCACCCCCCCCCCCCGTCCGGTGCCATATTTGCCATTTGGGGGGAGCCGATACCTGTTAAAAACAAGTACCCACTCCCAATTCTGGGTAAGAAGTTGTGCAGCGATCTATGCAATTTCCGGCTCCTCCTCCTTCCCCCCGCTGCCTTCTGGGAGACGGACAAGCCACTTCCTGTTTCCCTTAGTGTAGATGCCAGAGCCTGCACCTGGACCCGGATCGGCTTTGGGTGCCAACGCAGGATCCCTGTACAGGTAAGTGTCCTCTTATTAAAAGTCAGCAGCTACAATATTTGTAGCTGCTGACTTTAAAAAAAAATGTTCCCCTAGGCTGGAACTCCTCTTTAAATACAATACAAATACAATATAATTTATTGAAGATGCAGATTCTAGACAGCTATACCCTAGGCCAAATGTTGGTCTGCGCGTTTAGTGAGTATTCAGCTTCTTCAGGATGGTGGACAGCTTTGGCAGATAGCTCTCTTTTTTCTTTTGTATGATATTGTAATCAATATTCATTTTTTTTTTCTTGTGGTTTGTCACTTCTATAGGGTACAGCTATTGATATATAAAATCCATCTTGAATACAACACAATTATTGAAGATGCAAATTCCGGACAGATATATCCTAGCCCAAACGTTGGTCTGCATTTTGTGGGTATTCCTCTACTTCAGGGCCGTGGACAGCCCTTTCATTCTCTTTTGTATGATATTGTAATCAATATTCTTATTTTTTTTTTTTCCCCTGTGGTTTGTAACTTATATAGGGTACTGTTGGTATTGATATATCATTTAATATTTTTGTCCTTCTTGTAGGCGTTCTTTTTGTTATGTGTATGTCCTAAACAAACTCTCTGTCCTGAAGAAGCAGAAAACCCACAAAACGCGTAGACCAACATTTGTGGCTAGGATATATCTGTCTAGATTCTGCATCCTCAATAATTTTATAGTATTGTATTCGAGATGGATTTTTTTTAAACATGTGTCTAATAAATTATTACTAATGATTGTATATGTAACCTTGAGAGGATTGTGGTATTTATATTTCTCTGGTGGCTGTCTACAGAAAGTCCCCTTCCCCTTTTTTTTTCTCTATACATTGTTAGGAGGATCAAGCCACATGCACATTCTCTGGGAACCGTCACTTTTCATTCTTTCAAGGGAGAAAGCCGTTCACGATTATAAAACTCTCAGCAACCAAAGAATTAGACACAAGTCTGGTCTATACAGCAGGTAAAATAGGTATTGAACACACCACCATTTTTCTAGGCAAATTTAATTCTAAAAGGTGCTACTGATATGAAATTTTCACCACGTCAGTAACAACCCATGCAATCCATACATACAAAGACACCAAAACAAATAAGTTCAGAAATGAAGTTCTGTGTAATAAAATGGAATGACAACAGGGAAAATGTATTGAACACGCTAACTGACATTTATTTAATACTTTGTACAAAATCCTTTGTTGGTAATGGAGGCTTCAAGATGCCTCCTGTATGGAGAAACGAGTCGCATGTGTTGCTCAGGTGTGATTTTAGCCCATTCTTCCACACAGTCTTCAAATCTTGAAGGTCCTGTGGGCCTCTTCTATGAACTCTGATCTTTAGTTCTTTCCATAGATTTGCTATTGGAAGTGAGGTGATTGGCTGGGCCATTCTAGCAGCTTTATTTTCTTTCTTTGAAACCAATTGAGAGTTTCCTTAGCTTTGTGTTTGGGATCATTGTCTTGCTGAAATATCCACCCTTGTTTCATCTTCATCATCCTGGTAGATGGCAGCAGATTTTTATCAAGAATGTCTTTGTACATTTTTCCATCCATCCTTCCTTCAACGATTTGAAGTTTGACAGTACCGTATGCTGAAAAACAGCCCCACACCATGATGTTCCCACCTCCAAACCTCACTGTTGGTATGGGGGTGTTTTTGGGGTGATGTGCCATGTGACCTCCAAACATGATGTGTATTATGGCATCCAAAGAGTTCAATGTTGGTCTCCTCTGACCAGACTATATTCTCCCAGTATTTCACAGGCTTGTCTAAAGGTCGTGCAGCAAACTTTAAAAGAGCTTCAACATGCTTTTTCTTCAGCAATGGAGTCTTGTGTGGTGAGCGTGCATACAGGCCATGGCGGGTGAATGCATTACTTATTGTGTACCTGCTAATTCCAGGTCTTTCTGAAGCTCTCCACAAGTGGTCCTTGACTCTTGGACAACTCTTCTGATAATTCTTTTCACTCCTCTGTCAGAAATCTTTCGAGGAGCTCCTGGACGTTGCCAGTTTATCGTGAAATTATGGATAAAACAAAAAAGTGTGGCGCTAATAAAGTATGAAAAAGTTCTTAATGAGTGGAACCAATGTTGAAATAACGTTGGAAAAGAAATATATGTGAAAAGAATATGTGTACATAAATACTGGCCGCAGAGATCACTGTAGCTAGTGGGTTAAAGATCGTGATTAATATAGGAGAAATAGCTGTGGTAAAAAATGTGCTTGTGCAAAAACAACAAATGCAACATAAAAAGTACAAAACAAACAAAATGATCTATAACAAAGTGTGATCGACACTCCGTGGGTGAATGACAATCTGACATAAAAATACAACATACAATAAACCCCCCTTTTTTTTTAGGACCCCTTTTTGCTACCCTAGCTACCTTGTACTGCGCTTTTTTAGTTCAATTGAACCAAATTTTTATTGTATGTTGGAAAACTTTTTTTATTAATAAATTTTCCACTCCTGTCGGATTTACACCATGTGGAAGTTCTTCTTTTTCTCTCATTATGGGAATTGTCTCTGATTGAGCTGAGTTCGGTGGATGATCCAAGCTAGCCTAATGCCGCGTACACACGAGCGGACTTTACGGCAGACTTTGCTCGGCGGACTTTACGCCGGACTTTATGACGGACTTGCCTACACACAATCCACCAAAGTCCGTCGAATTCGTACGTGATGACGTACGACCGGACTAAAACAAGGAAGTTCATAGCCAGTAGCTGCCCTAGCGTGGCTTTTTGTCCATCGAACTAGCATACAGACGAGCTGACTTTTTGACCGGACTCGAGTTCGACGGATAGATTTAAAACATATTTCAAATCTAAGTCCGTCCAACTTTTGAGCAAACAAAGTCCGCTGGAGCCCACACACGATCGAATTGTCCGACGAAATCCCATCCTCCGGGCAAAGTCTGCCGTAAAGTCCGCTCGTGTGTACGCGGCATAGGATCGGTGATTGAGACAGCAGGATAACCCCGATCGAGTCTATCCCCTTTGGTGGCGAGCAAGTCTCCAGGCTCCATCTTCCCATTGATTACATTCTATCTACTGGGATTGGATCTACCTTCACCGCTTGGCGGTACAAGCACGTTTGACTCACCGCTGACGGGCCTGTGAGTCCATCTTTTCCGTTTGTTTTGGAGAAGATAATACCCTACAGACGTCAGCGCATTTCCAATATCGTTTGAGAAACCTGTTTTAAAGCACCATGGCCTTGACACCATGAATCTTCACCTTGTTGAGTGATATGGACTATACTTACATGCCAACATTTACTTATGCCTAAAACATATAGTATTGTGGCCTGTTTTACATGCGGCATTCCTAAAAACTCACCCTTAAAATATTTCTGTGTATTTTTATGTCAGATTGTCATTCGCCCACGGAGTGTCGATCACACTTTGTTATAGATCATTTTGTTTGCTTTGTACTCACAAGCACATTTTTTACCACAACTATTTCTCCTATGTTGATCACGATCCTTAACCCACTAGCTACAGTGATCTCTGTGGCCAGTATTTATGTACACAAATTCTTTTCACATATATTTCTTTTCCAACGTTATTTCAACATTGGTTCCACTCATTAAGAACTTTTCCATACTTTATTAGCGCCACACTTTTTTGTTTTATCTATATTATTACAATTAGTCTGATGTGGTGTTGGCTGCTTTACACCCAGAGTTGGCGCGGCATTTCCACCCCCCCCATTTACCTATCGTGAAATTATGTTCTTTTCACTTCCGGATTATGGCCCCAAACAGTTACATAGTTACATAGTAGGTGAGGTTGAAAAAAGACAAGTCCATCAAGTCCAACCTGGGGCGATGTCATTGGACGTCATCTCAGAACAACTGAGAATCCCGCCCGCTGTCATTACATGAAGTAGTTAATTTCTGAACGTATTTGCTTCTTAGTACGTATGGATTGCATGGGTTGTTACCGACATGTGGTGATAGAAAAATATTTACGTAGAAAAACGGTGACGTGTTCAAAGCGTATTTTACACACTGTTACTCTTTAAGGAGTGAAGGGTGTATCCCATTACTATGGCCAACACAACCACATTTATACAATGACTAGACGACATGGAAAGCACCCAAATGAAAACCAGATGACAGTTTTACTAAACCCCTGACGATCTTCACAGGAGAGCGACAGTGCGGTTACTGACACAAAAGGCCATAATGTGTGTCACGGGGCGTCTGGCCGAGTCAATGAATACACCACTGTGCGTCAAGAAAGGAAACACTTTACAAATGTCAAATGAGGGGGAGTGCACACTCCT
The DNA here is from genome assembly GCA_037952925.1 of Lithobates clamitans. Lineage (NCBI taxonomy): Eukaryota > Metazoa > Chordata > Amphibia > Anura > Ranidae > Lithobates > Lithobates clamitans. The sequence continues at coordinate 1,270,263 of JBBGZY010002155.1, forward strand.
TGGAAATTCCCATCAATAGTTGTAGAATCATCTACTGAAAGACAAACACTGGATGCCATTATACATTCTATTTTCTCAGATGTTTTTGGTTGCCCGAGTTATGTTTTTATTCCTTTTTGTGGGATGAACGAGTGTATTTACAGAAGATGTAAACCCGAACTGGGATGACCTTTAGTTTGCGATGGAACTTTGTAATCATAAACTATTGCCATCTTTTTGTTTCCATCTTTTTTTCATTCTTTTCTTACATCTAAGTGATGCAAATGACCTACAGCCTCTTTGCTGCCACTTCCTATCTACAGGGGAGCCAACAACAATCAACTTTCAATTATATGGATTTAAACGTTTTTTTTTTTTCCCCCCACAAGAAAAAATAAATAAAAATCATGCCGCTGTAACTGCATATAAAGTGTAAGCGGGAGGTGGTCTTTAACCTTACCGGACACTTTCACTTCCAGACTATGGCCCCAACAGTGCTCACTGGAACATGCAGAAGTTTATAACACATAGGGGACTCGGAAAGCCAGACTAATGCTACTGACAGACTGCATCCTATATGCAGCCCTCAAAAATTCCACTCACCTGCTCGCATTTTGCGAGTGGATTTTGAAGGCTGGCGAGCTGGGCTGCCTGCCTGGGAGTGAGGGGTGAGCTCTGGGATTGTATGGGAGCCGCGGTCGCGTTGCGGAGGGTAAGAGAGGAGGGCAGGCAGCCGGATGATGAGTGCGCCGAGGAACATCACAGCTTTTATTTCAATTGCTGTGTTCCCCGCACTCGCTGTCACATACAGCCCCTCTTCTTTGTCCAGGACTTTGATAGACAGATCACCCGTCCAATCCCGGGACATGTAACGTCTTCCCCGGCCAGGGGACGTGGCTGTATGTGACGCCGTGCGGCGGGAACACAGCAATTGAAATGAAAGCTGTGATGTTCCTTGGCGCTCTCATCATCCGGACGGCAATTCCTCTCCCACTGCACAGGCAAGCTGCACCGGGCGGACACAGGTGAGGCTGCACCGGGCGGACACAGGTGAGGCTGCACCGGGCGGACACAGGTGAGGCTGCACCGGGCGGACACAGGTGAGGCTGCACCGGGCGGACACAGGTGAGGCTGCACCGGGCGGACACAGGTGAGGCTGCACGGATAAGGTTGTAAATATTTATTTTTATAACTTAATTTTTCATAAAACATTTAAGTATCATTTCATGAGATAATTTATGAGGGCGTATTTCGGGGCGGAATAGGGTAGGGGTTGGGTGGGGCAACTGGTGGCGAGTAACCCTGGCTAGTAGCTCAGGACTTGAAATTTTGAGCCCCGATAAATGGAAATTTTTTTTTTTTTTTGGACAATAAATAAATAAAAAAAATAAATTAAGACAGATTGGCAGCTCAGTATTGGCAGAGCATCAAATGTTGATTTTGGCTTCTTACAAGTAGATTGTGCTTTGGGATAAATTAAGCAGAGTGTTATGACTACATGTAACACAGGCTTAGTCTCCCTCTGGAGGCTGAAGCATGCAACTACAACTAGCCTTCCTATACAAAAGAAAAGAAAATATAAAAAAAAAAAAAAAAATAGATATATAGCAATACCATTCCTACACAAGCCATGTTGAAATGTAATATTAACCACTTAAGGACCAGCCTCGTTTTGGATTTTAGGTGTTTACATGTTTAAAACAGTTTTTTTTGCTAGAAAATTACTTAGAACCCCCAAACATTATATATTGTTTTTTTTTCTAACACCCTAGAGAATAAAATGGCAGTCAATGCAATACTTTTTTTTGCACCGTATTTGCGCAGCGGTCTTATAAGCACACTTTTTTTGGAAAAAAATCACTTTTTTGAATAAAAAAAAATAAGACAACAGTAAAGTTAGCCCAATTTTTTTTTATATTGTGAAATATAATGTTACGCCAAGTAAATTGATACCCAACATGTCATGCTTTAAAATTGCGCCCGCTCGTGGAATGGTGTCAAATTTTACCCTCAAAAATCTCCATAGGCGATGTTTAAAAAATTCTACAGGTTGCATGTTTTGCAGTACAGAGGAGGTCTAGGGCTAGAATTATTGCTCTCGCTCTACTGATCGCGGCGATACCTCACATGTGTGGTTTGACCACCGGTTTCGTATGTGGGCGCTACTCACGTATGCGTTCGCTTCTGCGCGCGAGCTCGTTGGGAGGGGGGGGGTAAAATTTTTTTTTTTTAATCTTATTATTTATTTTACATGATTTTATTTATTTTTATACTGTTTTAAAAGAAATGAAAAATGTTGTCACTTTTATTCCTATTACAAGGAATGTAAACATCCCTTGTAATAGAAAAAAGCATGACAGGACCTCTTAAAGCGGAGCTCCACCTTAAACAAAAAATATTAAAAGCCAGCAGCTACAAATACTGCAGCTGCTGACTTTTAATAAATGGACACTTACCTGTCCCAGGGTCCAGCGATGTCGGCAGCCGAAGCCGATTGATCGCTCGTCTCTCGGCTGCCCCCACCGCCATCCTCTGTCAGGGAATCAGGAAGTGAAGCGTTGCGGCTTCACTGCCCGGTTCCCTACTACGCATGCACGAGATGCGGGTCTACACTGGTCCCCAATGTGTTGTGGGAACCGTGTGTTTTCCACAACACAATGGGGGGGGGGGGGGGGGGGGGGTCAAAAAGACCTCAGATCTCATATTTACACTAAAATGCAATAAAAAAAAAAAGTAATTAAAAAAATTACATTGAAAAAAATGTGCCTTTAAGACGTATGGGCGGAAGTGACGTTTTGACGTCGTTTTCACCCAACAGTGTCATGGAGGCGAGTGGGCGCCATCTTAGCCTCACTAATCAGGCACAGAAGGGAGACAGACGCGATCGCCTCCGCCACTACCGAAGGCTACGTTAAGCGACGGAGGGCACCGGATTGTGGCGGGAGGGGGGGGCCTCTCCCGCCAGCGATAACAGTGATCTCGCGGCGAATCTGCCACATAGAACACTTTTATCTGAAAGCCGACCGCCGCACGAAAACGTGGATACCGGGGTAGCTAGCTGCTGCCATAACGATATCCGCCGCCAAACTTTGGATGTACACCGGCGTGCGGCGGTCAGCAAGTGGTTAATAAAAGTAAATGTATTTTTCAATTTGCAGCTGCTGTAATTTTCTGTAAAATTCAATGCAATATGGCAACCTGTGTTCTGTTCATGGTTGGTGTTCAGAACACCCCCAGAAATGTAATTTCCTGCTTGTGCGATTGGCTCGCTGATTTTTCCAGAGGTCTGCCCCTGAACAGTTTTGATGAGATACTCTACAAGGGTTGTAAAGTTGTGGGATGCAAAACCCTGCAGCTTTTCTCATAAAAAAGCAAAATGTGGTTATAATGAAGCAGACCCTCCGGCATTCAGATTCAGTCTGCAAAGGGCATGGCGAAACAAACAGCTTTTTCTTCAGAGCAACAAAAGGTAGGAATCTGCCACAAGGTTTGTTAAAAACATTGCAATGTACATTGCTCACCCAAAAGTGGAGTTACTCTTTAACAAGCATCTTAAAGGACTCAAAGTTTTCAAGAAGAATATCCTTCCCAAGGTGCGAGTCCATTCTGGAAAATCTGACTACTATGGAAGCCAAAAGAAACTATTTTTTTAGGAAGCTTTAAAGCCCACCTCCAGGCAAAAAAAAAAAGGTTTTCCTATGCAGCGGAGCTGTGCCCGCACTGCACTGGTTAACTGCTCGTTTTTTTATCTAGGGGATTGGAGAAAAAAGATATACTTACCTAACCCTCCGATCCTCCCCGCACAAGAGGATCCCACACAAGACTGGTCCCTGTGGCTCAAGCCGCCTTGTGCGGTGGACTGTTCCTGACGTCAGGAAGCCCATAGACCTGCTCTGGACGTGAGGACGTCAGGAACAGCCCACCACTGGATTGTGGGGGAGCGCCATTTGCCAGTGGAGCAGAGGATCGGGTGAGTATAAAGCTTTCTCCTCTCCCCTGGACAAATCAAGCAGTTAACCCGTGCAGTGTAGGCGCAGTAAAAACACACTGTAGTGGCATGGATGAACCGTGGATGGGGATGGCTAAGCATGGTTGAGCCATGAATGTGGATGACTGGTTATGGATGGGATGGCTGAGTGCAGTTTTTTTTGCCCGAAGTTGGGCTTTAAAGAGTAATCTGCAATTTCCTTTTGATCTAAGTACCTTGTTGAAGTGTTTTTACCTTAACATTTAGCCAATCCCCTCAATAATAAAAAGATATAAGTAATGCAGAAAGCCTTCATTTTTCTCACTTTCTGTAGCATGTACGGTATGTTTTTACTGCATGGTGGTAGACTGTCAGCTCAATCAGAGAAAAGCCCTTTCAGGACAGCAGTGGACGGGTTGAAATTACTGCATGTAACTCCAGTTCTTGCAAATTATTGGTAAATGGGGCATGAATATGGGAAGGTGTGGTAAGTCACAGAATTTGCCAAAAGGAGGTAACTAAAGCCGGCCATAGATGATCAAATCTCAGTTGGTTCAGCAGGGACCTGCCGAGATTTGATCCATCTATAGGCAAGCTGGTTGTGCGGAAGTTGATCCATCGAACTTCAGTACAACCGGCCTCTCGGATATTTTTCATGCAATCACTGCCGGAAGTGACCATTGTGTTTTGCCGGCAGAGAAGGCTCCCTGCTGACAGAACACAATGGCACAGCGGAAGGGACTCCACCGTCAACACAATCAGGGAATCGAGCAATTTTCATACCTGTGGTACAAGGAAAGAAAACTGCATAATCTATGGGCTGCTTAAGAGAGAGGGCCCAGGACACAATCCCCAGTCTTCCTTTTCAGGCTTAGTTGTCATAGGAAGGTACACATGTTCCATTTTTATAGGGAGTCAGCAGGCCAAGGGATACCATATGCCTTAATCCATCCCTGGAGGTCATCTGATTTATCAATTAAATGGGATAGGGTGTAGATATGTGTAGAGATATATATATATATATATATATACATACATATACATACATATACATACATATACATACATTTTTATTCTACCTAAACTGACCCATGACCTTTGTCCCTGCCCCTAATCCTGACACTGACCTAGATGAAACCATTTTATTTTAAGCAGACTTTTTTTGTTTACATGTTTCTTTACTAGCAAGGATAACAAGATGCAATGGGGGAGATTTGCTAAAACTGGAGAGTGCAAAATCTGGTGCACAAAAGTCCATCCATTGACCTATAGTGAACTTAAAGAAAAGTGTCAATCCAATATCAACCGGAGCTCCCCACAGGATAAGTATGGCAAATATATCTGCTTACTAGATACTAAGATCTTCCAAGGTCTATAAGCGCTTCAGTGAACATTCACCCCTCACTACGGGTATAACCACCTTAGCTATCCAGCCAACTTGATTAGATTGCAAAAAGATATCCTTCACAGTGATTACCCTTAAAAAGGAACTCCAGAGTTCGATCCTCTCCCCGGGACAGGATCCCCGCTCCGCCACCGGACAACTAGAAAGTTTCCCACATTTTCCTTGTTAAAAAAGAAAGTTCCCCGCAGGAGGCAGCATGCTGTCACCACCACTTCCACCCTTCCAGGAGGGCGGAAGTGGCGGTGACAGCACACTGCCTGCTGCGGGAAACTTTCTAGTTGTCCGGTGGCGGAGTGGAGATCCTGTCCCGGGGAGAGGAACGGACTGACTACAGCTTCGGCACCGCTGGATGGTCGGATTCTGGAGTTCCTTTGAAGGGTAATCACTGTGAAGGATATCTTTCTAGAATCCAATGAAGTTGGCTGCATAGCTAAGGTGGTTATACCCGAAGTGAGGGGTGAATGTTCACTGAAGCGCTTATAGACCTTGGAAGGTCTTAGTATCTAGTAAGCAGATATATTTGCAGTATATTTGCCATACTTATCCTGTGGGGAGGACCGATTGATATTGGATTGACACTTTTATTTAACTTCACTATATGGGCTCTTAGTTGGAATTTTTGACTTTTTTTCCCCCTTTTCACTATACAGTAAACCTTGGATTGCGAGCATAATTAGTTCCAGAAACTAGTTGTAATCCAAAGCACTCGTATATTAAAGCGAATTTCCCCATAGGAAATAATGGAAACTCAAATGATTCGTTCCACAACCATTCAGGTCCTTCAGTTTATAGTCCAGATAAAACGATTATAGCAATGTGACCAGGTTGTGTAACCATAAAATGTCCATCCACAAATGGAAGCCTCCACAAGGGGATTAGAAGCAAAATCCAGCAGGAGCTACAGAGTATAAAAGAGAAGAGAGGCGCCTCTAAGTGTAGAAATATGTTGCTAAATGTTGTACCTTCATTAAATGTAACCATATTGCTACACTCAGAGGCGCCTCGCTTCTCTTTTAGGCTGCATTCACACCTGAGCGTAGCGTTTTTGAGCGTTTCTTCTGGTGTTTTGTCGCGCGTTTTTTCGGGCATATTTGCGCGTTTCCATGCAGCGTTGTGTGGCGTTTTTGAGCTTTGGCATTTTTTTTATTAGCCAATAGGAAAAATGATCATCTGTTTCATCATTTGCTATGTTGTTAGATTTTGTCATCTGCTTCCTGCTCCAAAAACGCCCAAATCTGCCCGATTCGCGAGACAAAAAAGGGTCCAGAACTTGTTTGAGCTTCAGGCGACTTGGAGTGGAGATGTGAACCATCTCCATAGAGAATAATGGATTTTTTCCCCTCAAGCGTTTTGTAGCTTCAGGCTTCAAGCTACAAAACGCTCAGGTGTGAATGGGCTCTTATACTCAGTTGTGACATGACGCTACTTGTATATCAAGACATCGCTTGTATATCAAGTCAAAATTTATTAAACATTTTTACTTGTCCTGCAAAACGCTCTCAAACCAAGTTACTCTCAAACCAAGGTTTTACTGTATTTCAATGGATGGACTTTTGTGCACACTATATATATATATATATATATATATATATACACACACACAATAATGGAGTAACAGCACAACACTTTGATTTTGATTTTATAATGTGTACATATGTGTGAGTGCTGCTGGTTTTTGGCTTGAAGTTCCACCTAAAATTCTCAAAGTGGAGCTAAACTTACCTTTCCTTCAACGGTCCATTTTTTTCTACACCGGCATCTACTGTTGGGCGTTGGTCTTCGGCTGTCTTCACTGGCCGGTGCACTCGCAGGTATTGTGCTGGAATGCAAACTGAGAAGCGCTTGTGCCGCTCAATGTACATTCCTAAGAAGAGTGCGAGCAGGCACGTTTCTTTTATTGCTTTTTATTGCAGAGGAAACATTGCAGGTCTCTTCTGCAATAAAGCGCCTGCCTGCTTGCAGTTTCTGACAGCCGGACTTTAGTTTAAAACCCCTTTTTTTCCTATTTACCTCCACATCCTGCTTGTTCGCCAGCACCAAGATGGGGACTCCTTCCAAAGCATCACTGCTGATTATTTTCTCTGTGTGACAAAGTAGGAATGTTAGGAGGGAAAACACAACATTGCAAAAGAACATCTTTATGCTCTCTCAGTCTCTAAATGAGGCAAATAAAATTACCTCTTGATAATTTCAGATAAACAATAAAGCCTTGTTCACAAGAACTTCACCTTGTATAAAAGCAGCTTTTAAAAAGGGTGGATATAAATGTATTTCTGTGTAAGTATAATAACTCTTTCATAAGTAAGCATGTGTAAACATAAAAAAAAGATTAGGGTTGAACACTTAGATCACTACAGTAACCTATTCATGACTGCTTCAGTTTAAAGCTTAAAGAGGAACTGCAGACTGCTCACATAATTTGTAATAAAAAACATTTTTGCCATTCTAAAGCTTCCCTCCAACCACTTTGCATATAAATGTATATATACTGTGATTCTGTACTTGCCAAATATGCTGCAGAAATCTCCCTCCACAGAGTCTGGCTGCAGCCATTTTAACTGTGGGCAGCTGAAGTTGCTGCCTGTTCATTTCCTGAATTTACACCTGCAGCTCTTATTGGCCCTCTTATGACTCATCCTCCCTCCCTGGCAAACTCTCACGAGAGTTAGAGAGAGAACTGTGCATGATGTCATAAGCCTAGGCTAATGACCAGACAAGAAACAGGAAGTGGGCTGTATAAGGTATTTACTGGCAGAAAAAAAAAATGTTTTATTATCCAAAGTTAAAACAACAACAAGGGCAGAAGATTTAATAGATAAAAGATGAAAAAATGACTGAAGTTCCACTTTAACTTCAGGCAAAAATTACAATATATTGGTTGATGTAGTTGTGTATCCATGAAAATATCTTCAGCTAGTACAAGCGCAATTTCACTTGCTATTAGCTGCTTGTAACCCCCAATACAGGAGCATTTAGACTGAGGGAGAATGAGGCAGCACTAGGAGTAAATCGAGGTGCTTTCATGCACATGTGTTATCAGGGAGCATGCTGACAGGAGGCAAAGAAAAGACTAAGAGAAGAGTATTCTGCTGCTCCTTCGATAACTGAATCACAGGCTGGCCATGCTGTGTTGTTTAACCACTTGACCCCCCCCTCCCCCCCGGCCTTTTTCTGACACTTTTGTTTACATGTAAAAATCTGTATTTTTTCCTAGAAAATTAGAACCACCAAAAGCAAAGGCCAAAGGGAATAAAATGGTGGGTTTTCCAATTTTTTAGGTCACACAGTATTTGCGCAGCGTGTTTTATTTATATATATATATATATATATATATATATATATATATATATATATATATATATATATATATTTTCCGATTTTTTTTTTTGTAAAATATAAAAGATGTTACACCTTTTAATCGATCACACCAATATCGGTGTTTTTGATAATGGCGGCATTGACATCCGGGTAAACCGGAAGTGGTCAGGTTATCGCGTTACCATAGCCGAGAGCCAATCCGGTCTTTGTTCGGCTCTCCGTTCAGCAGACTAAAGGGCCAGCTGGTCGCTGGGTTCTCCTGGGTGGGACGGGAGAGGCCGAGAAAGCCCGGGGGGGGGGGGGGGGGGGTTGGGTGTGGTGGTATGGGACGTCCCCTCCCTCTGCTTGTAAAAGCAATCCAGCAGCCAGTTAGCCGCTAGGATTGCTTTTACCGCCAACTCTAAAAAAACAGTACCAGGATGATGGCTGCAGCTGTAGGCAACATCCCGGTATAACCACCTGAAGTCTAGCAAATTGCGTAGCTGGTCGTCAAGTGGTTAAAGTATAATTAAAGGCAAATAGTTTTTGTTTTGTTTTTTTTTTGGATAATGAGAAGAGGGATTAGAACACCTGTCAGGTCTTTATCACTGTCTTGCCCCCGTTAGGGAGGTTCATCCTTTCAACTTGTACTGTTAACTATTATCAGAGAGTGTGGAAGTGAAAGAAAATACCAAATTTTGGGTTGTCATCAGAACAGGAATAGAGGGGGGACAAACTAGTTCTGGCGACCTGGGTTACTTTGGATTTCCTCTCACTTCCTGCTTTGGCTATGGGAAAGGAAATGAAGGGAAATTTACCCAGGGGGGACAGAGATGAAAAACCAAAAGGGGTAATAAGCCTGCCTTACTCTATCCAAAATAAAAAGAAAACGTTTTTTGTTTTTGGTGCGAATTTAGCCTCTATTCTATCCTAGATAAGAATGTTTCACGCAACAATATGTAAATGGACAAAGCGCCGGATCTCTATGTATGTGTGGGAGGAGGGGGGGGTTGGCTGCATAAAGCAGGAACAGACAGCTGGCTCCTGGTGATGTAAAAAGGAAGATGGCCACCATGTGGGACAGGACCTGTAGAGGTGAGTGATGCAAGAGGATAGATAGGACAGCGCTGGATCCGCTGGGCTTGTAAGTATATTAATCCAGCATAAAGCACCAAAAGGTAAGTGGGTAAAAAGACTAACATTTGCATTGGGTTGAAAAGAGTACAGGTATTCCATAAATCTAAAATTTTGGACGTCACATACTCTTTTAGCTTACCAAAAGCTCGCTTTGACTCAGACAGTCGTGCCTCATCCGTAGAATCAATGACGTAGATCACTCCGTGGGATTCTGCATAATACTGAGAGAGTAAAGTATGGTCAGGGCAAAAAGTAACAAACAGTCGCAGCTCACAGCTATTCCACACTGAAGACCAGAATGTCAAATCAGCCATCCCCACACAACACGGGTTCATTTAGAAGCAGCCCAGAGTGGGGTTTAACATAACCTTTTACTAAATACACCTAAACGTAATAATTTGGGAGGAGTAGTCATAGACTTTAGGCCATATAAGTAGGTGTGATGGAGAGGTGTCCACAAACTTGTTGTGTTTCTCCTTCCCACAATGGGTCGGCGAATCTAGGCTTAAAAGAGAAGTATAAATCATACTTCCCAAGGTGGATGCTGCATCGGTCCAGCCGGCTCTAACACTGAGAACTGAGCAAACAAACACCGCCGATCGCTTGGTTCTCACAGCTCCCCAAGCAGAGAGCTGGTGACTTTCAGTCACCGCTCTCTGCTCTGCCCCCCTTCATTGGAGTGCTGAGCTGTGGAGGGGGTGGAAGTAGCCGGTTCAGGCTCTTAGCATCTCGCTGGGAGGCTGAGCCGGGTGCCGGTCCAGGCATGTGGGTGGATCCCAAATTCATTGTCGCAATCTTGCCTGGGCCGGGACCGGCTCTGTGACGTCAGCCGACAGCGGGATTCAGCCTGTGTCTGCTAAAAATGGCTCACAGGAGTGCAGAGCGAACCACACTCCTGTGATCCACAGAAATACAGCCAAAACAACCCCTCTCGGTTTTTCATCTCACTGCATTCTATGCAGTGAGGTGAAAAACCTCTTGTAGTGCCCCAGAGCCCCCCCCCCTTTTACTTACCTGAGCCCGATAGTTTCTGCGCCGGGGACGAGCACACCCGCTCCAGCCGGTGTCTCGGGTCCTGATTGGATAGATTGATAGCAGCGCAGCCATTGGCTCCCGCTGCTGTCAATCAACTCCAATGACATGGGAGCCGGGGGGTGGAGCTGAGTCCTGCTGTATGTGTCAATGGACACGGCAGCAGGACACAGGAGCGCGCCCGCACTCGTGCCCCGAGGGAGAGGGATTCTATAACGGGGCACTCGAGAAGAGGAGGAGCCAGGAGCGCCGCTGAGGGACCCCAGAAGAGGAGGATCGGGGCCACTCTGTGCAAAACCAACGGCACAGAGGAGGTAAGTATGGGCATGTTTGTTTTAAAAATATATATATATAATAATAAAAAAAACAAAACAAATGTTTACATATCCTTTAAAGCAAATCACTGCATCAATAATAGAAAATTGGTCCGCATGTGGACGCCCCTGATCTGATCTTCCAGGAAAAAAGCGAATAAAGGCTTAACACAGATGCTGATGTAGCAAGGCATATCCTTTGGTTCCAAAGAAAGGACATTGCACAGGGACAACAACCTCCTGTGAACCGAGAGATTTGCTAAATGTTGGACTTCAACTCCCCTCTACTGCCAATCTGATCAGTCAATATGAGCAACAACAAAAAGGTATTCCTGTAGTAGCATGGATAAATGCCGATTGTAACGGAATATATATGGAGTTCTAAAGTGATGCTGGACAACAAGTCCCTGATCTGAGGACTCACCTTGTCCCATAGAGACTGCAGTTCATCCTGTCCTCCGAGATCCCAGAACATAAGCCTGGCTTTTCCCACATCGATTGTCCCGACTAGAACAGAGAGAATAGAATAGCCTGAATCCATGAACAGCATTTAAAAATCATCTGCAATTTATACGGTAGGCAAATATTTTATTTCAAGCCAAACTCCAGCCTTGTGTTTATTTTTATTTTTTTTTTACGTTTTTGATAGATAAACTAATAGAATAGAGGAACAAATAGAATAATTAAACTGGCAGTTGTGCTCAAAAGTTTGCATCTTCTGGCAAAAATTATGAAATTTTGGCATTGATATTGAAAATATGACTGATCAGCCAAGAAAACTGTCTTTTATTTAAGCATAGTGATGATATGATGTAATTTATTATCACATAGTTGTTTGGCTCCTCTTTTAAATCATAATGAAAATAGAAATCACCCCAAATGGACTGATCACCAGTTTCCATCCCCTGGAATGTTTGGCCTTGGTAAAGACACACAAAGTGACACACACGGGTTAAAATGGCAATTAAGGGTTAATTTCCAAATCCTGTGGCTTTTTCATTTGCAATTAGTGTCTGTGTATAAATAGTCAATGAGTCTGTTAGCTCTCACGTGGATGCACTGAGCAGGCTAGATACTGAACCATGGAGAGCAGAAAAGAACTATCAAAAGACCTGCGTGACAAGGTAATGGAACTTTATAATAACAGAAAATGATATATAAAGATATTCAGAGCCTTGAATATGCCAGTCAGTACTGTTCAATCACTTATTTTTTTGATAAAAAAAAATAAAGTTTTATTGAGCATAAAGAAAAAAGAAACATACAAATGTAAAGTGCAACAGGCACTATCCATAAAACAGATACACCGACATATTTATACTGCATGTAAAACATTGAAGGTCAGATTAACTAAGAATACCAATTTGAATGCAACAGAATATATTACACACATGGGGGGACACCAAACAGCCCAGTGCATGTCATTAAAACCAGCGATGCCCGCGGGGGTGTGGGGCATAAGAGGGAGGGACATGAAGAGGAGTACACTCAACATACGTAGGGGAAGATTTCCAGTTTTGGTTGGGGATTCATTCCTCAGCAGTGCAAGTGGAAGCATCTTCTGTGATATTTGTTCGGGCAGCCCTTGTGCAAGTACAGTACTTTTTATAGGGGAGGGTAACGTTAATGGCCCTGATCCACTGTTGAATAGTTAGGGGCAACTCTTTTATCTAGGTCCTGGCTTTTTGCATTCTAGCTAACAGTGACTCTTGTAAAAAGATGTTTCAGTATTTGTCCTCCTCAGAGATGGAGAGAAGGCCCAATACACACTGGTGGGGGCATAGAGTCAGGGGGGAACCCATGCGATCATGAAGGAATCTGATCACCTGTGACCAGTATCCTTGGATAGAAGGGCAGGACCATAGTAAGTGATAAAATCTGCCCCTGGGATCTCCACACCTGGGATATGCTGGACTGTGCTCCAGCCTATACCTTGAGAGATGAGTGGGTGTTAAATAGGACCTGTGGATAATGTACAGATGAGTGAGACGGTCAGACAACTTGGGGGATACAGATTTACAGGTAGCCATCACCTCCTCCCAGTCCTCATCTGTCACGCCCCCCAGATCCGTCTTCCACCGGGATTTCAACTGATAGGCCAGGGCAGTGGCAGCAGGTAGCATGAGGTGGTCGTAAAACAAAGATACGTTTCTTGGGAGCCCGACCCGTGATTGTATGCACCAGATATAGCGATTCAAGGCTAGGGATAGAGTCACGAAATTGAGAAATGAGCGCATGTCAGAGTTGGAGGTAATGAAAAAAAAACATCTTTCAGTGCATGAAACGATTTAACCAAGCCATCTGCTATGACATTCGAAAGATATAGGACCCCCTTGTCAATCCATAGTCTAATCTGGGACAGATAACAACTCGGGCAAGTGCGGATTGTCCCACAGAGGCGTATGGGTATGAATTACAGGAGCCTTGGTAAGGTTCATAGCCAGCTGCCAGATTTTGCAATGACGGAATAACATACGACTCCTATTGCCCATGTGGGACAACTCATGACTACCACTGTTCAATCACTTATTAAGAAGTGGAAAATTCAAGGATCTCTTAATACCAAGCCATGGTCAGGTACACCAAGAAAGATTGCAGCCCCAACTGCCAGGAGATACAAAGAAAAACCCATAAGTAACCTCAGGAGAAATACAGGCTGCTCTGGAAAAAGATGGGTCGGTTTTTCCAAGAAACACAATACAACGATACGTGAACAAAAATGAGCTGCATGCTCGAGTTGACTGAAATAAACCTTTACTGTGCCAATGCCACAAAAAAACCCGGTTACAATATGCCCCATAACACCTTGACACACCTCACAGCTTCTGGCACACTGTAATCTGGAGTGACAAGACCAAACTAGAGCTATACGGTCATAGCCATAAGCGCTGTTTGGAGAGGGGTCAACAAGGCCTATAGCGACAAGAGTACCATCCCCACTGTGAAGCATGGTGGTGTCTCACTGATATTTTGGGGGGGGGGGTGGGGTGGGAGCTCTAAAGGCACGGGGGATCTTGTGAAAATTGATAGCAAGATGAATGCAGTGTGTTATCAGAAAATACTGGCAGACAATTTGCATTCTTCTGCAAGAAAGCTGCGCATGGGACGCTCTTAGACTTTCCAACATGACAATGACCCTAAGCACAAAGCCAAGCTGGCCCTCCAGTGGTTACAGCAGAAAAAAGGTGAAGGTTCTGGAGTGGCCATCACAGTCTCCTGACCTTAATATAATCGAGCCACTTTGGGGAGATCTCAAACAAGGAGAGGGAGAGGCTAGACAATCAGTGGAGTGGATCGATCGATGCAGAGAGACTGCTGGGGCCATTAATCATGACTTACATTGTGTGTACCCTACACACTGACGGTAATGCCGCGTACACACGACCAGATTTTCCGTCAGAATAGACTCTGACGGTCTTTCCGATGGAGGTCCGCTGAAACGCACTTGCCTACACACGATCACACCAAAGTCCAATCGTTTAGAACGCGATGACGTATGATGGGACTAGAAAAAGGAAGTTCAATAGCCAGTAGTTTCCCTTGCGTAGTTTTTGGTCCGTCGGAAAAGGATACAGACGAACAGTTTTCCCGTCGGAAAGATTTAAAACATGTTCTATTTCTAGGTCCGTCAGAATTTTAGAAAGAAAAAGTCCAATGAAGCCCACACACGAGATCGGAATATCCGATGAAATGATTGTCGGAAAGTCCGGTCGTGTGTACGCGGCATTAAGGTCAGTTGGTTTGGGTGCTGGTGGTGGCTTTCCTGTCTGCTCTATCTGGTTCTGGATGAAGAGCTTCAGTTCGATCGTCTTTCCAGTTTTTTTTTTTATCATAGATGGATTTTATTGTTTAATTATTTTTTAAGCACTACACCTTTTTACATTATGGGGTATTGTTAGTATAATTTTGAGGAAAATAATGAAATAAAAGCGGAGCTCCACCCAAAAGTGGAACTTCCGCTCATCTGATACCCCCCCCCCTCCGGTGCCACAATTGGCACCTTTCAGGGGGGAGGGGGGACAGGATACCTGTCTTTGACAGGTATCCTTTCCCACTTCCGGGAGCCTCAGCTGCAGCTATTGACGTCACGGCTGGGGCTCCCTCCTCCTCCCTCCACTTTCCCCTGTCGCCGGGCCAGTAGGAGAGAGAAAGGCTACACTGCCGGGTACCCTCACCCGCAATGGCGGCGGCAGCACCCGACAGCTGATGGAAACATCAGCCGCGGTGCCGACATCGCTGGACTCCATTACAGGTAAGTGTCCTAAGCTGCTGTTTTGTCTTTTTTTTTTTTTTTTTGGGCGGACCTCTGCTTTAATCCATTTTGGAATAGTGCTGTAACATAACAAAATGTGGAAAAAGTGAAGCGCTGTGAATACTTTCCAGATACACATCCTCACTTGCGTCACAAAGCCACGAGTGCTTTATCAGCTTTTATCTGCTGTGTGTTCTTTTGCGGATCTAGCGAGTGTGGTGCTGAATTTTTGAAATCATAAAACTGACATAAAAACTGATCAGCAGGCACAGAAGCAGCTCAAACGCTGCACATTTCCACTTCCTTCTGTAAAAAACTTTAAGCCGAAGGATTGGTCACTAAAGGCCTGAGCACTGCGTCCTTGGGAGCCAATGAAGGAAGGCACCTGCTGCCCCCTATTAAAAGCACCCGGTATTTCCAAGTTTAGGTACAGTGAGTATCGGGGGGGGGGGGGGGGGGGGGGGAGGGAGGTCTTTTAAGAGATTCTTTCATGATGCCCTGAATAGTGACCAGGTCTCTGTGATCTGTTTCCATAAAATACTCACTGTTCAGACCAACCGTGGTGGTGATTTTGGCAAGGTTCATTCCTTTGTAGTTTTTGTTGAATCTGATTTTGGTTTGTTCCAGATAAGTCTAAAAAGAAAATGAAGAAAAGAGAAAAAAGCACTTACAGGCACAGCTGGATATGCCCCCTAGTACTGAGCCAACACACACTTCTGACATGCTGGTGTAGTGTCTGCTTTCTTTTGGTACTCCTTTGGACTGCAGTAGGATCACTCTTCCAAGCCATGTTGATGGTGGTGTCTCAGACTTCCACATAGGTGACAGGGGGCTTCTTTATACAGGTGACAAGCTTATTTCTACTTGTGACCTTGATAAAAGAAAAAGGGGCATGGTACCCTAAAGTGATTTACTGGGTTAAGGGCTATAGCCATCGGCCGTAACCCTGATATATTTTTTTAGCTGGCTTTCTCGTAAAAGCAGTCTGAGCGGCTCACAAGCCACTGGAGCACTTTCAGAAGCGGCGGAAGGGGACCTCGGTGCTGGTGTTTCTCAGGCTTTCAGGGTTTTCACCGGCGATCCCGAGAATTGATCCAATGGTGTGGCCCGGTGTTTCGTCAGATTAGGCGACCCGTCAGAATATGTAACGGAAGTGATTTTCCGTCGCCGCTATCTTGCTACACCCCGCACTCCTCCACAAGGATACACTGAGAAGAGGCAAGCGGACATCTTGTTACACCCACCGGAGTTTTGCATTTTACAGTTATTTTTACCAGTAAAACTGAGCTTATAAGGTGAAATACAGTATTTAGAAATCCGACGGACTGTTTAGATGTTGAATTTTTAAAAGCAGCAGCAAACCTGCTGATCTCACAGGTTTGCTAATCTGACAGAACACCGCTGCTTTTGTAATTCAACATGTAAACAGTCCAATGGATTTCTAAATACTGTATTTCACCATATATGCTCCGTTTACTGTTAAAAATAAGTGTGAAATGCAAAACTCCGGAGGGTGTAACAAGATGTCCGCTTGCCCCCTTCTCTGTGTATCCTTTTTATGGAGGAGTGCGGGGTGTAGCAAGATGGCGGGGGACGGAACGTCACTTCCGTTACAAATTCTGACGGGTAGCCAAATTTGATGAAACACCGGCTGGCCACAGGGACAAAGAGAGACTAGATCGTGTCCGCTTGCCTCTATGGCCTTGGAGGACTGGAGACACGTCATGACGTCACTTCCAGTCTAGGCTGGAAGTAAACACATTTTTTTTTTTTTTTAAACAAAAGATCAAAATTTTTTTTTTTTTTTTGATCTGTTGCTTTTAAGGGCTCATGCACACTGCAGCTCAAAAAAAAAAGCAGCTTTTTACAGGCTTTTAAGCTTTCGTTTCTGCCTATAAGCTTGAAGAAGCTATTTTTTGTGCTCTTTCTTGTGTTTTTTATTGAGCTCTTTTGAGCATAAGTGTTTTTTGTTTTTTTTTCACAAACGCTCCAAGATAGCATTTTCTTAACCACTGTATAAACAAAAAAGCTGAAACAAATGTTTTTGCATGTTTTCACAAGTTTTTTGAGCTTTTTGTGGCACTGGCTCCTCTCAAAACCAGGAGTTTGGTGGTGGTGGTGGTGGTGGGGGGGGGGGCATATGCCTGTGAGAGCATATGCCTGAAAAAGCCATAGTTTGCATGGACACATTGGCTAACATGGAGGGAAGTTTCCAGGCAGAAAAAAAATAAGAGCTCAAAAGCCTGTAGGATCCGCTTCTTTGAGCTCCTTTGAGCTGCAGAGTGCACGAGACCTTCAGGTAGAGAGATGTGGGGTCTTTTTTGACCCCAGATCTCTCCGAAAAGAGGACCCGTCATCCTTATTTCTATTACAAGGGATGTTTACATTCCTTGTAATGGCAATAAGGGCCCTTTCACACGGGCTGTCCAATCAGGTCCGACTGTCAGTTTTTCAGGCTGATCTGATCGGACCCTCCATTCATCCCTATGCAGCGGCGGATGTCAGCTGACATCTGCCACTATCCGATCCTGCCTGCAAAATCCAGATGGATAGTGGTCCTATTTTACATCTCTATGGCGGAACGGATGAAAAAGAACAGGCGATCTGAAATGTTAATGGGTACACAAGGTTGTTGTGAGACCCTGAACTCGCTTTTTGTGGGTGAAATAAAATATTTGAAAAAAAAAACAAAAAACAGGCGGTCCGTTTCCACCGATTTCACCATAGACGAGAGCAGTCTGTGTCCGTGTCCGCTCTGAACCTGTCATCCGCCTGCTCAGCGGGGATCAGCGGAGCGTGACATGTTAGATATATATTTAGTCGGCGTAACATCACCTTTCACATTTTATTTAAAAAATTGGGGTATATATATATATTTTTTTAATTCATTAAATACTTGGCATCCGCGCTATAGCCGAATAATGGCTACAGCGCGGACCTACATTCCCGGGAGGCCGTCATATGACGGCCTCCCCTGTGCACGCTCCCTGCGCGCGCCCTGTAGGGCGCGCGCTGGGCGCGTTGTGATCACCGAGTCTCTGAGACTCGGCTGATCACCGATCTGTGTAAGGGGCCGGTCCCGGCCCCTTACCATGTGATCAGCTGTCAGCCAATGACAGCTGATCACATGATGTAAACAAAAGATCGGTAATCTGTTTTTTTTTTTTACTCACGCTGACAGCGCGAGTAGAAAAAAAAGCCGATCACCGGATCCGATGTGAGGGACATCGTTCCCCAAGTGGAAGAGGCACATCTGCCTCATCAGTGCCCAATAGAAGTGCCACCTAATAGTGCCCACAGTGCCACCTAACAGTGCCCACAGTGCCACCTAACAGTGCCCACAGTGCCACCTAACAGTGCCCACAAGTACCACCTATCAATGCCCACCTGTAGTGCCAATCAGTGCCACCTGCCAGTGCTGCCCATCACTGCCACCCATCAGTGCCCATCACTGCCACCCATCAGTGCCCATCACTGCCGCCTATCAGTGCCCATCACTGCCGCCTCATCAGCGTACATCAATGAAAGAGAAAAAATACCCGTTTAAAATTTTTTATAACAAAATATAAAAAAATAAACTTTTTTTTTTTAAAAAATTCAGTTTTTTACATTTTTTTAATAAAAAGTAAAAACCGCAGAGGTGATCAAATACCACCAAAAGAAAGCTCTATTTGTGGTGCAAAAATGATAAAAATTTCATTTGGGTACAGTGTTGTATGACCGCGCAATTGTCATTCAAAGTGCGTCAGGCCGTCAGCGCCGAAAGCTGAAAATTGGTCTGGATAGGAGGGGGGTTTAAGTGCCCGGTAAGCAAGTGGTTAAAGTGTATTTTTTCCCCCAAAAAAATTGCATTGGCAAAACCTCTGCACAAATACCATGTGACATAAAAAAATTGCAAAGATCACCATTTTCTCCGTAGGGTCTCTGCTAAAAAAAAAATAATGCTTGGCGGCTATAAGTAATTTTTTTGCAAAAAATACACTTAAAGTGGTTAATTGTGGCTCACTAGTGGAGTAATTTACGTTATCTCGTGGGAATAGCTTAGTGAATGTGAGGTACCACCCCTCCCCCCCACGTATTCAGCCGTAAAGTGGCTTAGCTGGGCTCCGTCCCGCCTACTGCCCTGAGAACTACTTCCACAATACTTACTGTCTTGCCAGCATTGTCCAGGCCCAGGATCAGGACGCAATATTCTTCCTTCTGAAACACGTACTTATACAGGCCAGACAGCAGGGTATACATGATGGAGACCTGTAGGTGAGAAGGATGCAAGAAACAAAATAAATGTATGACATGCAATTAGGAAAATGGCCAAAGGTTTAGCAAACCTCCAATGTTTTGCTTGTAAGACCCCTATATGTGATAAAGAAGAAGCCACAACACGTAGTCTTGGGTCGGTGAAAATGTCACTTGAGGGTTATCCTAGCCAAAAAGGCAGAGGTGCTAGGCTGTCAAACAGCTTGGGGCGGCACAGAGGCTCACTTCCAGAAAGTCTCAGCTGGTGGCCTTTAATGAAGATCTAAGAACTAAGAGGGCAAAAAGCAATGGTATGATCTGTAGCTGAGCAGAGATTCATGCCATGGCCTTAAAGAGGGTAAGGATCCATCCTAGAATAAGGAGTCCCGTGGCGCCAATAATATTTTATGATAGGGGGTGATAGGGGGATGACACGCTACCCCTGGGCAATGAATGTTCTTCCGGGATGATAGGGGGATGACATGCTACCCCTGGGCAATGAATGTTCTTCCAGGGTGATAGGGGAATGACATGCTACCCCTGGGCAATGAATGTTCTTCCGGGGTGATAGGGGGATGACATGCTACCCCTGGGCAATGAATGTTCTTCCGGGGTGATAGGGGGATGACATGCTACCCCTGGGCAATGAATGTTCTTCCGGGGTGATAGGGGGATGACATGCTACCCCTGGGCAATGAATGTTCTTCCGGGGTGATAGGGAGATGACATGCTACCCCTGGGCAATGAATGTTCTTCCGGGGTGATAAGGAGATGACACGCTACCCCTGGGCAATGAATGTTCTTCCGGGGTGATGGGATGACACGCTACCCCTGGACAATGAATGTTCTTCCGGGGTGATAGGGGGATGACATGCTACCCCTGGGCAACGAATGTCCTTCCGGGGTGATAGGGGGATGACACGCTACCCCTGGGCAATGAATGTTCTTCCGGGGTGATAGGGAGATGACATGCTACCCCTGGGCAATGAATGTTCTTCCGGGGTGATAGGGAGATGACATGCTACCCCTGGGCAATGAATGTTCTTCCGGGGTGATAGGGGGATGACATGCTACCCCTGGGCAATGAATGTTCTTCCGGGGTGATAGGGGGATGACACGCTACCCCTGGGCAATGAATGTTCTTCCGGGGTGATAGGGGGATGACACGCTACCCCTGGGCAATGAATGTTCTTCCGTGGTGATAGGGGGATGACATGCTACCCCTGGGCAATGAATGTTCTTCTGGGGTGATAGGGGGATGACACGCTACCCCTGGGCAATGAATGTTCTTCCGTGGTGATAGGGGGATGACATGCTACCCCTGGGCAATGAATGTTCTTCCGGGGTGATAGGGGGATGACATGCTACCCCTGGGCAATGAATGTTCTTCCGGGGTGACAGGGGATGGTAGACTACCCCTGGGCAATGAATGTTTTTCCGTGGTGATAGGGAGATGACATGCTACCCCTGGGCAATGAATGTTCTTCTGGGGTGACAGGGGATGGTAGACTACCCCTGGGCAATGAATGTTCTTCCGGGGTGATAGGGGGATGACATGCCACCCCTGGGCAAAGAATGTACTTCTGGGATGATAGGGGGATGGTAGACTACCCCTGGGCAATGAATGTTTTTCCGGGGTGATAGGGGGATGACATGCTACCCCTGGGCAATGAATGTTCTTCCGGGGTGATAGGGAGATGACATGCTACCCCTGGGCAATAAATGTTCTTCCGGGGTGATAGGGGGATGACATGCTACCCCTGGGCAATGAATGTTCTTCCGGGGTGATAGGGGGATGACATGCTACCCCTGGGCAATGAATGTTCTTCCGGGGTGATAGGGAGATGACATGCTACCCCTGGGCAATGAATGTTCTTCCGGGGTGATAGGGGGATGACATGCTACCCCTGGGCAATGAATGTTCTTCCGGGGTGATAGGGAGATGACATGCTACCCCTGGGTAATGAATGTTCTTCCGGGGTGATAGGGGGATGACATGCTACCCCTGGGCAATGAATGTTCTTCCGGGGTGATAGGGAGATGACATGCTACCCCTGGGTAATGAATGTTCTTCTGTGGTGATAGGGGGATGACATGCTACCCCTGGGCAATGAATGTTCTTTCGGGGTGACAGGGGATGGTAGACTACCCCTGGGCAATGAATGTTCTTCCGGGGTGATAAGGATATGACATGCTACCCCTGGGCAATGAATGTTCTTCCGGGGGGTGATAGGGGGATGACATGCTACCCCTGGGCAATGAATGTTCTTCCGGGGTGATAGGGGGATGGTAGACTACCCCTGGGCAATGAATGTTCTTCCGGGGTGATAGGGGGATGGTAGACTACCCCTGGGCAATGAATGTTCTTCCGGGGTGACAGGGGATGGTAGACTACCCCTGGGCAATGAATGTTCTTCCGGGGTGATAGGGGGATGACATGCCACCCCTGGGCAATGAATGTTCTTCCGGGGTGACAGGGGATGGTAGACTACCCCTGGGCAATGAATGTTCTTCCGGGGTGACAGGGGATGGTAGACTACCCCTGGGCAATGAATGTTTTTCCGTGGTGATAGGGTGATGACATGCTACCCCTGGGCAATGAATGTTCTTCTGGGGTGACAGGGGATGGTAGACTACCCCTGGGCAATGAATGTTCTTCCGGGGTGATAGGGGGATGACATGCCACCCCTGGGCAAAGAATGTACTTCTGGGATGATAGGGGGATGGTAGACTACCCCTGGGCAATGAATGTTTTTCCGGGGTGATAGGGGGATGACATGCTACCCCTGGGCAATGAATGTTCTTCCGGGGTGATAGGGAGATGACATGCTACCCCTGGGCAATAAATGTTCTTCCGGGGTGATAGGGGGATGACATGCTACCCCTGGGCAATGAATGTTCTTCCGGGGTGATAGGGGGATGACATGCTACCCCTGGGCAATGAATGTTCTTCCGGGGTGATAGGGAGATGACATGCTACCCCTGGGCAATGAATGTTCTTCCGGGGTGATAGGGGGATGACATGCTACCCCTGGGCAATGAATGTTCTTCCGGGGTGATAGGGAGATGACATGCTACCCCTGGGTAATGAATGTTCTTCCGGGGTGATAGGGGGATGACATGCCACCCCTGGGCAAAGAATGTACTTCTGGGATGATAGGGGGATGGTAGACTACCCCTGGGCAATGAATGTTTTTCCGGGGTGATAGGGGGATGACATGCTACCCCTGGGCAATGAATGTTCTTCCGGGGTGATAGGGAGATGACATGCTACCCCTGGGCAATAAATGTTCTTCCGGGGTGATAGGGGGATGACATGCTACCCCTGGGCAATGAATGTTCTTCCGGGGTGATAGGGGGATGACATGCTACCCCTGGGCAATGAATGTTCTTCCGGGGTGATAGGGAGATGACATGCTACCCCTGGGCAATGAATGTTCTTCCGGGGTGATAGGGGGATGACATGCTACCCCTGGGCAATGAATGTTCTTCCGGGGTGATAGGGAGATGACATGCTACCCCTGGGTAATGAATGTTCTTCCGGGGTGATAGGGGGATGACATGCTACCCCTGGGCAATGAATGTTCTTCCGGGGTGATAGGGAGATGACATGCTACCCCTGGGTAATGAATGTTCTTCTGTGGTGATAGGGGGATGACATGCTACCCCTGGGCAATGAATGTTCTTTCGGGGTGACAGGGGATGGTAGACTACCCCTGGGCAATGAATGTTCTTCCGGGGTGATAAGGATATGACATGCTACCCCTGGGCAATGAATGTTCTTCCGGGGGGTGATAGGGGGATGACATGCTACCCCTGGGCAATGAATGTTCTTCCGGGGTGATAGGGGGATGGTAGACTACCCCTGGGCAATGAATGTTCTTCCGGGGTGATAGGGGGATGGTAGACTACCCCTGGGCAATGAATGTTCTTCCGGGGTGACAGGGGATGGTAGACTACCCCTGGGCAATGAATGTTCTTCCGGGGTGATAGGGGGATGACATGCCACCCCTGGGCAATGAATGTTCTTCCGGGGTGACAGGGGATGGTAGACTACCCCTGGGCAATGAATGTTTTTCCGTGGTGATAGGGAGATGACATGCTACCCCTGGGCAATGAATGTTCTTCCGGGGTGATAGGGAGATGACATGCTACCCCTGGGCAATGAATGTTCTTCCGGGGTGATAGGGGGATGACATGCTACCCCTGGGCAATGAATGTTCTTCCGGGGTGATAGGGGGATGACATGCTACCCCTGGGCAATGAATGTTCTTCCGGGGTGATAGGGAGATGACATGCTACCCCTGGGCAATGAATGTTCTTCCGGGGTGATAGGGGGATGACATGCTACCCCTGGGCAATGAATGTTCTTCCGGGGTGATAGGGAGATGACATGCTACCCCTGGGTAATGAATGTTCTTCCGGGGTGATAGGGGGATGACATGCTACCCCTGGGCAATGAATGTTCTTCCGGGGTGATAGGGAGATGACATGCTACCCCTGGGTAATGAATGTTCTTCTGTGGTGATAGGGGGATGACATGCTACCCCTGGGCAATGAATGTTCTTTCGGGGTGACAGGGGATGGTAGACTACCCCTGGGCAATGAATGTTCTTCCGGGGTGATAAGGATATGACATGCTACCCCTGGGCAATGAATGTTCTTCCGGGGGGTGATAGGGGGATGACATGCTACCCCTGGGCAATGAATGTTCTTCTGGGGTGATAGGGGGATGGTAGACTACCCCTGGGCAATGAATGTTCTTCCGGGGTGATAGGGGGATGGTAGACTACCCCTGGGCAAT
Source organism: Lithobates clamitans (assembly GCA_037952925.1). Lineage (NCBI taxonomy): Eukaryota > Metazoa > Chordata > Amphibia > Anura > Ranidae > Lithobates > Lithobates clamitans. The sequence continues at coordinate 1,294,686 of JBBGZY010002155.1, forward strand.
GAATGTTCTTCCGGGGTGACAGGGGGATGACATGCTACCCCTGGGCAAAGAATGTTCTTCTGGGGTGATAGGGGGATGACATGCTACCCCTGGGCAATGAATGTTTTTCCGGGGTGATAGGGGGATGACATGCTACCCCTGGGTAATGAATGTTCTTCCGGGGTGATAGGGGGATGACATGCTACCCCTGGGCAATGAATGTTCTTCCGGGGTGATAGGGAGATGACATGCTACCCCTGGGCAATGAATGTTCTTCCGGGGTGATAAGGAGATGACATGCTACCCCTTGGGCAATTAATGTTCTTCCGGGTTGATAGGGAGATGATATGCTACCCCTGGGCAATGAATGTTCTTCCGGGGTGATAGGGAGATGACATGCTACCCCTGGGCAATGAATGTTCTTCCGGGGTGATAGGGGGATGACATGCTACCCCTGGGCAATGAATGTTCTTCCGGGGTGATAGGGAGATGACATGCTACCCCTGGGCAATGAATGTTCTTCTGGGGTGATAGGGGGATGACATGCTACCCCTGGGCAATGAATGTTCTTCCGGGGTGATAGGGAGATGACATGCTACCCCTGGGCAATGAATGTTCTTCTGGGGTGATAAGGAGATGACACGCTACCCCTGGGCAATGAATGTTCTTCCGGGGTGATAGGGGGATGACATGCTACCCCTGGGCAATGAATGTTCTTCCGGGGTGATAAGGAGATGACATGCTACCCCTGGGCAATGAATGTTCTTCTGGGGTGATAAGGAGATGACACGCTACCCCTGGGCAATGAATGTTCTTCCGGGGTGATAGGGAGATGACATGCTACCCCTGGGCAATGAATGTTCTTCCGGGGTGATAGGGGGATGACACGCTACCCCTGGGCAACGAATGTTCTTCCGGGGTGATAGGGGGATGACATGCTACCCCTGGGCAATGAATGTTCTTCCGGGGTGATAGGGGGATGACATGCTACCCCTGGGCAATGAATGTTCTTCTGGGGTGATAGGGAGATGACATGCTACCCCTGGGTAATGAATGTTCTTCCGTGGTGATAGGGGGATGACATGCTACCCCTGGGCAATGAATGTTCTTCCGGGGTGATAGGGGGATGGTAGACTACCCCTGGGCAATGAATGTTCTTCCGGGGTGATAGGGGGATGGTAGACTACCCCTGGGCAATGAATGTTCTTCCGGGGTGATAGGGGGATGGTAGACTACCCCTGGGCAATGAATGTTCTTCTGGGGTGATAGGGGGATGACATGCTACCCCTGGGCAATGAATGTTCTTCCGGGGTGATAGGGGGATGACATGCTACCCCTGGGCAATGAATGTTCTTCTGGGGTGATAAGGGGATGGTAGACTACCCCTGGGCAATGAATGTTCTTCCGGGGTGATAGGGGGATGGCATGCTACCCCTGGGCAATGAATGTTCTCCTGGGGTGCTAGGGGGTGGAACACTACCCCTGTACTGCTAAATAATAAAGTTGATGTGGCCCCTGGCTGCACACAGTGTCCAGAGGGGCCCCCATGGAGAACCAGGTAATGTTTCCTGTATATAAATGTCTAATCAGTAAAGGTAACAGCTCAGCTGGCCTCTACCTTTCTGCTGAGATAAAACTACACAGAATGGTCACACTCAACAGGCCCCCTTCATCCCACTATACATCCATCCTCCCATCCCCCCATATTACCCACCTTTTACCCAGATCCCCATCAGCACCGATCAGGCCCCTGCCAACACTCACTTCCGCCCCAACTCGCGCTGCACTCTGGGAATCTGCGTCCCGTGCGTCACACTCAGGCGGCCATCTTAGTTGTGGCACCGCCTGTCCTAGCGTTGGGTCAGTGGAATAGATTTGTTTTAGGGACCAAGGAACCTACCTGGACAGAATATTAGAATAAGTGTTCTGTCCGCTTAGAGATGAGTAGTTTTTAAACTGAAATGATTCTAAGGGGGCTACAAGAAAATGGCGGCTGGTACAGAGACAGCTGAGGAGGTTACGCTGTGACGCGGGTGTCATGGCGGCTGTGTAAGGTAAGAATGAAATGAGTGGAGGGTCTGGTGGGAAATGGAAAGCTTGTGTTTGAGTCAGGTGCTAAAGAACTACAAGTCCCAGTGTGTATGGGGCCCCAAGTGTCAGTGTATCATTGTTCTGGACCCCCAAGTGTCATTGTTCTGGGACCCCCAAGTGACAGTGTGTCATTGTTCTGGGACCCCCAAGTGTCAGTGTGTCATTGTTCTGGGGCCCCCAAGTGTCAGTGTGTCATTGTTCTGGACCCCCAAGTGTCAGTGTGTCATTGTTCTGGACCCCCCGAGTGTCAGTGTGTCATTGTTCTGGGGCCCCCGAGTGTCAGTGTGTCATTGTTCTGGGGCCCCCGAGTGTCAGTGTGTCATTGTTCTGGGGCCCCCGAGTGTCAGTGTGTCATTGTTCTGGGGCCCCCGAGTGTCAGTGTGTCATTGTTCTGGGGCCCCCGAGTGTCAGTGTGTCATTGTTCTGGACCCCCGAGTGTCAGTGTCTCATTGTTCTGGGACCCCCAAGTGTCTTTGTTCTGGGGTCCCCAAATGTCAGCGTGTCATTGTTCTGGGGCCCCCAAGTGTCAGTGTGTCATTGTTCTGGGACCCCCAATTGTTTTTGTTCTGGGCCCCCAAGTGTCAGTGTGTCATTGTTCTCGGGCCCACAAGTGTCAGTGTGTCATTGTTCTGGGACCCCCAAGTGTCAGTGTGTCATTGTTCTGGGGCCCCCAAGTGTCAGTGTGTCATTGTTCTGGACCCCCAAGTGTCAGTGTGTCATTGTTCTGGACCCCCCAAGTGTCAGTGTGTCATTGTTCTGGACCCCCCGAGTGTCAGTGTGTCATTGTTCTGGGGCCCCCGAGTGTCAGTGTGTCATTGTTCTGGGGCCCCCGAGTGTCAGTGTGTCATTGTTCTGGGGCCCCCGAGTGTCAGCGTGTCATTGTTCTCGGGCCCACAAGTGTCAGTGTGTCATTGTTCTGGACCCCCCGAGTGTCAGTGTGTCATTGTTCTGGGGCCCCCGAGTGTCAGTGTGTCATTGTTCTGGGGCCCCCGAGTGTCAGTGTGTCATTGTTCTGGGGCCCCCGAGTGTCAGTGTGTCATTGTTCTGGGCCCCCAAGTGTCAGCGTGTCATTGTTCTGGACCCCCGAGTGTCAGTGTCTCATTGTTCTGGGACCCCCAAGTGTCTTTGTTCTGGGGTCCCCAAATGTCAGCGTGTCATTGTTCTGGGGCCCCCAAGTGTCAGTGTGTCATTGTTCTGGGACCCCCAAGTGTCTTTGTTCTGGGCCCCCAAGTGTCAGTGTGTCATTGTTCTCGGGCCCACAAGTGTCAGTGTGTCAGTGTGTCATTGTTCTGGGGACCCCCAGATTGTCAGTGTCTCATTGTTCTGGGACCCCCAAGTGTCTTTGTTCTGGGGTCCCCAAATGTCAGCGTGTCATTGTTCTGGGGCCCCCAAGTGTCAGTGTGTCATTGTTCTGGGACCCCCAAGTGTCAGTGTGTCATTGTTCTGGGACCCCCAAGTGTCATTGTTCTGGGACCCCCGAGTGTCAGTGTGTCATTGTTCTGGGGCCCCCGAGTGTCAGTGTGTCATTGTTCTGGACCCCCAAGTGTCAGTGTGTCATTGTTCTGGACCCCCAAGTGTCAGTGTGTCATTGTTCTGGGACCCCAAGTGTCAGCGCGTCATTGTTCTGGGCCCCCAAGTGTCAGCGTGTCATTGTTCTGGGACCCCCAAGTGTCAGCGTGTCATTGTTCTGGGGCCCCCAAGTGTCAGTGTGTCATTGTTCTGGGGCCCCCAAGTGTCAGTGTGTCATTGTTCTGGGGCCCCCAAGTGTCAGTGTGTCATTGTTCTGGACCCCCAAGTGTCAGTGTGTCATTGTTCTGGACCCCCAAGTGTCAGTGTGTCATTGTTCTGGACCCCCAAGTGTCAGTGTGTCATTGTTCTGGGGCCCCCAAGTGTCAGCGCGTCATTGTTCTGGGCCCCCAAGTGTCAGCGCGTCATTGTTCTGGGCCCCCAAGTGTCAGCGTGTCATTGTTCTCGGGCCCACAAGTGTCAGTGTGTCATTGTTCTCGGGCCCACAAGTGTCAGTGTGTCATTGTTCTCGGGCCCACGAGTGTCAGTGTGTCATTGTTCTGGGGCCCCCGAGTGTCAGTGTCTCATTGTTCTGGGACCCCCAAGTGTCTTTGTTCTGGGGTCCCCAAATGTCAGCGTGTCATTGTTCTGGGGCCCCCAAGTGTCAGTGTGTCATTGTTCTGGGACCCCCAAGTGTCTTTGTTCTGGGCCCCCAAGTGTCAGTGTGTCATTGTTCTGGGACCCCCAAGTGTCATTGTTCTGGGACCCCCAAGTGTCATTGTTCTGGGACCCCCAAGTGTCAGTGTTCTGGACCCCCAAGTGTCAGTGTGTCATTGTTCTGGGACCCCCAAGTGTCAGTGTGTCATTGTTCTGGGCCCCCAAGTGTCAGTGTGTCATTGTTCTGGGACCCCCAAGTGTCAGTGTGTCATTGTTCTGGACCCCCCAAGTGTCAGTGTGTCATTGCTCTGGACCCCCCAAGTGTCAGTGTGTCATTGTTCTGGACCCCCCAAGTGTCAGTGTGTCATTGTTCTGGGACCCCCAAGTGTCATTGTTCTGGGACGCCCAAGTGTCAGTGTGTCATTGTTCTGGGGCCCCCAAGTGTCAGCGTGTCATTGTTCTGTGACGCCCAAGTGTCAGTGTGTCATTGTTCTGGGGCCCCCAAGTGTCAGCGTGTCATTGTTCTGGGCCCCCAAGTGTCAGCGTGTCATTGTTCTGGGGCCCCCAAGTGTCAGCGTGTCATTGTTCTGGGGCCCCCAAATGTCAACGTGTCATTGTTCTGGGGCCCCCAAATGTCAACGTGTCATTGTTCTGGGGCCCCCAAGTGTCAGTGTGTCATTGTTCTGGGATCCCCAAGTGTCTTTGTTCTGGGTCCCCAAGTGTCAGTGTGTCATTGTTCTGGGACCCCCAAGTGTCAGTGTGTCATTGTTTTGGGGCCCCCAAGTGTCAGCGTGTCATTGTTTTGGGGCCCCCAAGTGTCAGCGTGTCATTGTTCTGGGGCCCCCAAGTGTCAGCGTGTCATTGTTCTGGGGCCCCCAAATGTCAGCGTGTCATTGTTCTGGGGCCCCCAAGTGTCAGTGTGTCTTTGTTCTGGGACCCCCAAGTGTCTTTGTTCTGGGCCCCCAAGTGTCAGTGTTCTGGACCCCCAAGTGTCAGTGTGTCATTGTTCTGGGACCCCCAAGTGTCTTTGTTCTGGGCCCCCAAGTGTCAGTGTGTCATTGTTCTGGGACCCCCAAGTGCCTTTGTTCTGGGCCCCCAAGTGTCAGTGTGTCAGTGTTCTGGACCCCCAAGTGTCAGTGTGTCATTGTTCTGGGGCCCCCAAGTGTCAGCGTGTCATTGTTCTGGGGCCCCCAAGTGTCAGCGTGTCATTGTTCTGGGGCCCCCAAGTGTCAGCGTGTCATTGTTCTGGGCCCCCCAAGTGTCAGCGTGTCATTGTTCTGGGGCCCCCAAGTGTCAGCATGTCATTGTTCTGGGGCCCCCAAGTGTCAGCGTGTCATTGTTCTGGGGCCCCCAAATGTCAGCGTGTCATTGTTCTGGGACCCCCAAATGTCAGCGTGTCATTGTTCTGGGGCCCCCAAATGTCAGCGTGTCATTGTTCTGGGGCCCCCAAGTGTCAGCATGTCATTGTTCTGGGGCCCCCAAGTGTCAGCGTGTCATTGTTCTGGGGCCCCCAAGTGTCAGCGTGTCATTGTTCTGGGGCCCCCAAGTGTCAGCGTGTCATTGTTCTGGGGCCCCCAAGTGTCAGCGTGTCATTGTTCTGGGGCCCCCAAGTGTCAGCGTGTCATTGTTCTGGGGCCCCCAAGTGTCAGCGTGTCATTGTTCTGGGGCCCCCAAGTGTCAGTGTGTCATTGTTCTGGGGCCCCAGGTGGTTTAAGTATTGGATTTCGGTAGGCAGCCCATTTTTCATGGTCCCTTTTTCACAATAAATATGATTTTTTTTTTCCCAGGTTACATGAAGACAGTTGAGGATCGGTGACATTGACAGTTGATGTTGCTATTTTTATTTTACAGAAGATCAGCTCTATAAAGAAGACAGACGGAGTCAGCACCAGGGAGGAGGTGTTCTGTAGCACACAATGGATGAAGAGAGCCTGGCAGCCGCCATCCAGACCTACAAAGCCCAGCTGGAGCAGGTCAGACAGACGGTGAACGCTGATTTGGACCCCTCACAGAAAGCCGACCTCCTCCAGCTTCAGGAGGACCTGCAGCAGCTGATAGAACTGACCGAGTCTAGCCTGCTGTCTGTACAGAAATCTAACTTACTGTCCGCCCTTGATGGTCCTTCCTCCTCCTCACATCCAGACGATGAGTATGAGGCTTTCAGGAGGGCCATAGGGGAACTGAGTAATGAAAGTGAGGCCACGGGGGCCACGGATAGTAAATCCATTGGTTCAGGAGGCAGTGAGGAAGAAGAGGAGGTGGAGGAAGAGGAAGATGTGACCAGCGGGATGAAGGTCAGAGCCCCTTACTATAGCACATGGGGGACGTTGGAGTATCATAACGCCATGATTGTGGGCTCGGAAGAAACAGAGGATGGGAGTCCCGGGGTCCGGGTTCTCTATCTGTACCCCACGCACAAGGCCATGAAAACATGCCCCTATTTTCTAGATGGAAAGTGTCTCTTTGATGAAAGCTGCAGGTAAGCAAAGCACTTCAAGACTGGAAATTCCAGGAACGGGGTTGTCAACCAAAAATAAATACCAGGCCAGGTCTTTGTAGATGCGTGTTTTCTTGGCACCTTGGAAATGTCCGCCACTATTGATGGGTTTACATTTATAGAAGGCTCATATGGAAAACTGGAGGGTGCAGCTGCTAGGTTCCCTTTTTAAAATGCTCATTGCTTGGCCGTCCTACGGATCCAAGCGTGCCAATGTGGTTTCCTGATATAACCACTTCAATACCGGGCACTTTGCCCCCTTCCTGCCCAAGCCAATTTTCAGCTTTCAGCGCTGTCGCTTTTTAAATGACGATTGCGTGGTCATGCTACACTGTACACAAACTAAATTTTTATCATTTTGTTCCCACAAATAGAGCTTTCTTTTGGTGGTATTTGATCACCTCTGCATTTTTTTTTATTTTTTGCTAAACGAATAAAAAGCCCGAAAATTTCGAAAAAAATACGTTTTTCTTTTTTTGTTATAACATTTTGTAAATAAGTAAGTTTTCTCCTTCACTGATGGGCACTGATAAGCTGCACTGATAGGCACCGATAAGGCGGCACTGATGGCTGGCACTGATAGATATCACTGGTGGCACTGGCAGGCATTTTGATTTGGCACTGATTGGCAGCTACCTGGGCATTGATTGGCATTTCCCTGGTGGTCTAGAGAGGCATACCTGGTGGTCCAGTGTGGTGGCCACCCCTGGTGCCTGGTGGTCCTGGCGGCATCCTGGTTGTCCTGGGCGGGATCCGAGGTGGGGCCTGAGCTGATAAACAATCAGCACAGACCCCCCCCCTGTCAGGAGAGCAGCCGATCGGCTCTCCTCTACTTGCGGCTGATGACGTGGTAAGGAGTCTCTGTCAGAGGCTCTTTACTGAGATCGTAGTTGCGGTGTGTCAGACTGACACGCCGCAACAACGAACGCCGAAATGCGCGCCCCCGCGGGCCCGCAGCGGCTTGATATCCTGAAAGACGTCATATGACGTCCGGTCAGGATATCGCAACCACTTTGCCAACGTCATATATCGGGCGGCAAGTAGTTAAAGTCCAACTCTAGGCAAAGCTTTTTTTTTTTTTTATTTCATTTTGGATAGAGTAAGGGAGGGTTATAACCTCCTGTAAGGTTTATTTTTGCCATCTTTGTCCCATCAAGGAGATTTACTTTCACTTCCTGTCGCATAGCCACACAGGAAGTGAGAGGAAATCTCTGCAAATTAAAGTAGGACTATGGGCAAAACTTTAATTTGCATTTTGCATAGAGCAAGGAATGGTTATAACCTCCTGTCAGATTTTTTTTTTTTTTTATCTGTGTCACATTGCGGAGATTTCCCTTCACTTCCTGCCCCATAGCCAAACAGGAAGTGAGAGGAAATCCATGCAAATTAAGTATATTTCTTGGGGACCCCCAGGTCATCAGAGCTAGTGTCCCCATTGGATGATCCCCCTCTATTACATTTTTGGGGACAACCCAAAATTTGGGATTTTCTTTCACATTCAATGATAATGGTAAATAGGACAAATAGAGAGGGGGAAACTCCATAATGGGGGCACAGACGGCAATAAAAACTGACAGGCGTACTAATCCCCCTCCACTCCATCCAAAACTAAAAAAAAAAAAAAAAAGTTTTTTGCCTTTAGTTATACTTTAAGGGAATTTCTTGGGGGGGGGGGGGGGGGCAGGCAGATTACCGGAACTAGGGTACCCATTGGAAGATTTCCCCTCTATTACATTTCTGGGGACAACCCAAAATGTGGGATTTTCTTTTACTTTCACTTTCAATGATAAGAGTAAACAGGATAAATGGAGAGGGGGAATCGGAGGGGGCACAGACTGCAATAAAACCTGACAAATGTTCTAATCCTTCACTCCATCCAAAACTACTAATAAAGTTTTCCCTTAGTTATAACGTTGCAGAAAGGCATTTTTTTTTTAGATTTGTATAGAGTAAGGGAGGGTTAATAACCCCTGTCTTTTTTTTATTAAAGCCATTGGTGTCCCAATTGATTGATTTTTTTCCCTTTATTTCCTGTCCCAAAGCCAACAGGAAATCCCTCCAAAGTAAGGGAGTCCCTGTTTTTTGTTTTTTTTTGTTTTGTTTTTTTTCCAGAACTAGTGTCCCCATTAGAAGATTTTCTCTTTATTCCTGTTTTGGAAACAATCCAAAATTTCAGAATTTTCATTCGCTTTTGGGGATAATAGTAAACAGGACAAATAGAGAGGGCGAATCTCCCTAACAGGCACACAGACAGCAATTTAAAAAAAAATCTGATAGGGGTTCTAATCCCCTCTCCTAAACTAAAAGCTATCCAAAGAGCTATCTGAAACTTTAAAGCGTTTCTTAACCCAAAAAATAAAAAAACAAAAATAAAAAATGGATCCTGCTCCTTTTTTAAAGCATTGTAAAAAAAGAAGATAAAGCTGCGCTAAAAATTAATCTGTGAGACGCAAACCATTAGAGACTAAACCAATGCGCTCACAACTGGTGTAAATGGTTGATGTGCAAAGAAATGTTTGGTAAAGGAACTGGTAAAAACCAGTATAACAATATGTGAATCAACAAATAAAACGGGTACAGAAATTTAAAATCACAAAAAACACAAAGCATCTATAAAAAAAGATTACTAAAACCCAATCATGTGATAATGTGAGTAACAGCAAGTACTGGTAAACATATGTGGCAATAATGGAAAATTATCAGACAAGTGAATAATGATTATAAAAAATATGTAACAAACAATGAGTCCATATAGTGTGTACTGACTGATGAAAAAAGAAAAAATGAAGGAAAAGTCCATGCACAATGTATATATGGCTTGTTCACGGTGACATACATTTCAGACACCCCAGAAGCTGTGAAGAAATAGGAAAGTACCTCCACCAAAGGACACACTGCTGCTTATCAGAATAATATGGTCCCTCTCAATAGCAGCCTGTTCCTTCTGGGATTTGCGCAGCACTCGGTGACTTCAGCATGCCACTCCTTCCTACGCGTTTCGTCACTACAAAGGACGTCCTCACGGGGTACGGGCGGTGTCCTGACGCACGGCTTGTATAATAAGAATACATAACCAAGCCTCAGTCTGAGTCCCGTGACACCATCAGACAGTGCCATCTTGGCTATGGGGAAAAAATAAATAAATAAATATTATGTGTATACGAATACCTACAAAGGAAGGGCAGACTTTGAGCAACCACATAGTAGGAACAAACGTAGATAGCTCTGATGCCGGCAGCCATAACAATAGCAAAGCACGACATCCATGAAAGAAATAAAAAATTACATACAAACATGGATGTGGTGGACCGATGGTCGGAAGGGGAAAAAAAAATCCCGCAGAACTGCATGATAATAGACCCCTCCGAAAGCCATAACGGCCCAGTGGAAATAAGTGCATAAAAGTTGCAGACTAAATTTTAATCACAATGGAAACCAAATGGTTCCATTGGCCCATATCTCAAAAGGCATGACACCTGTCAGCAACATAGGAGAACCTATATAAACAAAAATTGGCACTACCTAAAAATTAAAAAATGTATAATAAAACAAAAATAAATACAAAAATATAATAAAAATAAATGAAAAAATTTGTCAGGGTGATCATCACCCTCGGCTACCCGGGACTCAGATCAAATTCACACAATCGAATATATGAGTATCCAAAAATGTAATTAAAACAATAATCAAAACTACTTTTAAAAAAATGTTATATTAAAAATGAGGGTCACTAGGTGTTATCAATAAAAGAGTTAATATCGACCTCTATGTTTAACCCAAAGGGGGTGTAACATTTTAGTTTATGCACCCATGCCATCTCTAACTTAGAGATGCTCCTAACCAAAGAGCAACCCTTACAATGGGGCCTATATTTGTCTATACCTAGAAATATGGTATTAGATGGATCTCTATTGTGCACTTTAAGATAGTGCTTTAACACTGAGTGTTTGGTGAAACCCCTGCGTATGTGTTTTATATGTTCATTTAAGCCTACCTGGAGTGGTCGCATAGTCTGGCCCACATACTGCAGGCCGCATGGACATTGAACTATGTAAACAACTCCCACTGTAGAGCAGGTGATAAAGGGCTTACTATATAATTTAGTGTCCATGCGGCCTGCAGTATGTGGGCCAGACTAAGCGACCACTCCTGGTACGCTTAAATGAACATAAAAACAACTTGCACAGGGGTTTCACCAAGCACTCAGTGTCAAAGCACTATCTTATGCCCCGTACACACGGTCGGATTTTCCGACGGAAAATGTGTGATAGGACCTTGTTGTCGGAAATCCGACCGTGTGTAGGCTCCATCACACATTTTCCATCGGATTTTCCGACACAAAGTTTGAGAGCAGGATATAAAATTTTCCAACAACAAAATCCGTTGTTGCAAGACAAGTTTGAGCCAACATCCGTCGGAAAAAAATCCTAGGATTTTGTTGTCGGAATGTCCGAACAAAGTCCGACCATGTGTACGGGGCATTACAGTGCACAATAGAGATCCATCTAATACCATATTTCTAGGTATAGGCGAATATAGGCCCCATTGGAGGGGTAGCTGTTCGGTTAGGGCTGATGGCATCAGAGCTATCTACGTTTGTTCCTACTATGTGGTTGCTCAAAGTCTGCTCTTCCTTTGTAGGCATTCGTATACACATATTCGTTTTTTTTTTTTTTCTTCTCATAGCCAAGATGGTACTGTCTGACAGCGTCACGGGACTCAGACCAAGGCTTGGTTATGTATTCTTGTTATATAAGCCGTGCGTCAGGATGCCGCCCGTACCCCGTGTTGATGTCCTTTGTAGTGACGAAACGCATAGGGAGGAGCGGCGTGCAGACGTCACCACGTGCTGCGCAAGTCCTTGAAGGAACGGGCTGCTATTGAGAGCCGGCCGGCTCGATTGTCTTTTTTGGTGTTTTTATTCAACGTGACTGTGTCCATTCGTCTTTTAATTATAAATAAATATTGAAAGTTTTTACACTAGGGCAAGCCTTTTCCTTATACTATGGGGATTAAACCATCGTGTTCCATTCGGATGAGGATTATCGCTGCTGAGTGTGAGGAGTTTGGTGCACGCCACTGGGACCCCAGGCTGGGTTATAAGCCATTTGCACTTCTGGGTCCCCTGTAATCGGGGACCATATTGTTCTGGTAAGCGGCAGTGTGTGCTTAGGTGGAGGCACTTTCCTATTTCTTCACAGCTTCTGGGGTGTCTGGAATTTGTCACCGTGAACAAGCCATATATACATTGTGCATGGACTTTGTCTTCATTTTTTTTCTTTTTTCATCAGTCAGTACACACTATATGGACTCATTGTTAGTTACATATTTTTTTATAATCATTATTCACTTGTCTGATAATTTTCCATTATTGCCACATATGTTTACCAGTACTTGCTGTTACTCACATTATCACATGATTGGGTTTTAGTAATCTTTTTTTATAGTTGCTTTGTGTTTTTTGTGATTTTAAATTTCGGTACCTGTTTTATTTGTTCACTGAGTATTTTCTATTTTTGAGTTGATTCACATATTGTTATACTGGTTTTTACCAGTTCCTTTACCAATCACTTCTTTGCACATCAACCGTTTACCAGTTGTGAGCGCATTGGTTTAGTCTCTAATGGTTTGTGTCTCGCAGATTAATTTTAAGCGCAGCTTCATCTTCTTTTTTTACATTTCTGTCCGGGGTCGTATAACGCCCTGAGTTACAGCTTGATTTTTGTAGCTAATAGCGCAGTTTTTTTCTTACCATTCCTTTTTAAAGCATGTTATATGACACAGTGCTTGTCCTGTGTCTTTTGGCCCCCTGTAGCACCTAAAAAACCTGACTGATCCTGCCAGTTTCTCCCCTCCCCTCCGTAAACTGACCACGGTGTGTCATGGCTGCTGAGACCAGACACGGTGGTCAGTTTACGAGCTTCTGGCATCAGCAGCCTGCTATTTTCTCTGCTCCTGTGTCCTCCTCTCCCCTCCCCTCTGTGTGGGAGCCGCCCCTCCCCACTCCTGCTGCTCTCATAACACTAACCTGTATACACCATCAGCACTGCCTCCTATTGCAGTGTCCCCCTCTGTGAATGGTTTATAAATATAAATGATGTAAATACCTAATTTAGGAGCAGAGATTGCGATCACATGACCAGCCAGCTCTCTCCTCCCCTCCAGAATGACATCAGCAGAGGAATCTTAGCCCTGCCCGCTGCATCTCTCAGAGAAGGAAAGGAGAAAGCTGGCCAGTCATGTGATTACAATCTCGGCAGTAAAATTTGGTATTTGCAGCATTTATTTTTTATAAATCGCACACAGAGGGGGATACTACAATAGGAGGCAGTGCTGATGGTGTATACAGGTTAGAGTGGCTTAACAAGTACTTTAACTCGGACTTTGTATCCTGCATGGTTGTTCCGGGTCAGTGGTTCAAAAGGTAGATTAGAGTTAAATATCAGGTATATTAGATGTCTTGTCTGTAGTGAGCACTATTGCCCTTTTAGATATGAGTACAGTGAATAGTTTGTGTCCTTTAACGGTCCTTTTTTTTTTTTTTTTTTGCCTCCACTCAGGTTCTCACATGGACAAGTGGTGCCAGCAAGTGAGCTTCGGGTCTTTAAGGAGGCAGACCTCCACTCTCTCGGCATTGACAAACCCTGCTTGGCCCAGCACAGCGATGGCATCTGGTACCCTGGGCGGATTATAGGTAAAGTCTGAGACTACAGGGCAGGGCACACCAACCTTTTATGTCACTCAATACATTGTCAATGTTGTAAGGCAGAAAAAAATACAGTAAGTGCATCAACTAGAATTAATTTAACATCACATTGTAGTATTCTCATAACTCCATTTATCATGGGATGTAAACCTCAAACATCCGAGGGGCTGCTGACCACTTAGCGGTTTCTGCATTACTCTGTCCTCCTAGTCGTTGCTGTGTAGCCTTTTGCCCATGGGGGATCATGGCACTGTCTTTTTTGCCCCCCCCCCCCCCCCACTCCCCTCGTTGCACCAGGAGCCACCTAGGCCCCTCCCCCCGGCTTTTGAAGTGAAAATTTGATTGGTGATGAAGAAGGCAGAGGCAGTTACAAAGACAGGTTTCAGCAATTCTACACTAATATTAACAAAAGTATTGGGACACCTGCCTTTACATGCACATAACCTTTAATGGCATCCCATTCTTAGTCCATAGGGTTCAATATTGTGTTGGGCCACCCTTTGCAGCTATAACAGCTTCAACTCTTCTGGGAAGACTGTCCACAAGGTTTAGGAGTGTGTCTATGGGAACGTTTGACCATTCTTCCAGAAGCACATTTGTGAGGTCAGGCACTGATGTTGGACAAGAAGGCCTGGCTAGCAGTCTCCGCTCTAATTCATCCCAAAGGTATTCTATCAGGTTGAGGTCAGGACTGTCAAATCCCTCCACCCCAAACTCACTCATCCATGACTTTATGGACCTTGCTTTGTGCACTGGTGCGCGGTCATGTTGGAACAGGAAGGGCCATCCCCAAACTGTTCCCACAAAGTTGGGAGCATAAAATTGTCCAAAATGTATTGGTATGCTGATGCCTTAATGCCGCGTACACACGAGTGGACTTCTCGTCGCACTGAACTCCAAAGGACTTTTAAACGGAGTTCCGCTAAAATGGACTTGCCTACACACGATCCCACCAAAGTCCGATCGTTTTGAACGTGATGACGTACGACCGGACTAGAAAAGGAAGTTCAATAGCCAGTAGCCAATAGCTGCCCTTGCGTCGTTTTCGGTCCGTCGGACTAGCATACAGACAAAGTTTTTTTCGATAGGAATCGAGTCAGCCGGAAAGTTTTGAAACTTGTTCTATTTCCAAGGTCCGTCAGATTTTTCGACAGAAAAGGTCAGATGAAGCCCACACACGATCGGAATGTCCGATGGATTCGTTCTGTCTGACCTTTTCTGCCGGAAAGTCCGGTCGTGTGTACATGGAATTAGAGTTCCCTTCACTGGAACTAAGGGGCCAAGCCCAACCCCTGAAAAACAACCCCACACCATAATCCCCCCCTCCACCAAATGATTTGGACCTGTGCACAAAACATGCATGCATCCCAATATCTTTGGTAATAGTGTATCTCTACTTGTATTTACTGCCCCCCGTGAAGTGTGTGCTGTGACTAGAGTGTGTTACAGAGAACCCAGGTTAACCACTTGACCTCCAGAAGATTTACCCCTTTCCTGACCATGACATTTTTTGCGATACAGCACTGCGTTACTTTATCTGACAATTGCGAGGTCCTGCGACGCTGTACCCAAATAAAATGTATGTCCCATTTTTCCCACAAATAGAGCTTTCTTTCGGCGGTATTTGATCACCTCTGCGTTTTTTCGTTTTTGCGCTATAAACAAAAAAAGACCGGCAATTTTGAAAAAAAAAAACAATATTTTTTACTTTCTGCTATAAAACATACCCAATAAAAATTTTTAAAAAATTGACTTTAAATTTAGACCAATACGTATTCTGCTACATGTTTTTGGTAGAACAATCCCAGTAACTGTATATCAATTGTTTTACGCGAACGTTATAGCATCTGCAAACTATAAGATTTATTTATGGAATTATTATTATTATTTATTTTTTTAATACTAGTAATGGTGGCGATCAGCGACTTATAGCGGGACAGCAATATTGTAGCCAACAACCGGATACTAACTGACACTTTTTGCACTTTGTGGTAACCAGTGACACTAATATACCCCATACACACGATCGGACTTTCAGACAACAAAACCATGGATTTTTAATAATAATACATTTTATTTATAGTGCACTTTTCATCAAAAGATCCCAAAGTGCTACAGGTTAAAAAGAAAAAGAAAAATGAGCAGTTTATACAATGAAACAAACATTTTTGTTCGAAGGTTGTTGTCTCCAACTTGTCTTGCATACACACGGTCACACAAATGTTGACCAACAATTCTGAAAGTGGGAACATGGTGACGTACAACACTTACGACGAGCCAAGAAAAATGAAGTTCAATAGCCAGTGCGGCTCCTTCTGCTTGATTCCGACCATGCGTGGACTTTTGTGTGTCGGACTTGTGTACACACGATCGGAAATTCCGGCAACAAAGTTTTGTTGGCGGAAAATTTGAGAATCTGCTAGCCAACATTTGTTGCCGGAAAGTCAGACATCAAATGTTCGATGAAGCATACACACGGTCGGACTTTCAGCCAGCAAGCTCACATCCAACATTTGTTGTCGGAAAATCCGATCGTGTGTACGGGGCAATACAGTGATCAGTGCTAAAAATATGCACTGTCGCTGTACTAATGACATTGGCTGGGAAGGGGTTAAATATCTAGGGCGGTGTTGGCGAACCTTGGCACCCCAGATGTTTTAGAACTGCATTTCCCATGATGCTCAACTACATTGCAGGGTGATCGAAGGGCTAACTGTGTGCCTAGCCAGTGTTTTTGTGTACTGTATGTGCTGCTTTTACTAGGGAAAGAGATTAGTTCTAGTCACTGCTTTGCAGAGACACAGAATGCACCCCCCCCCCCCCCCCCCCGTCAGAACTGAGCTGTGCCTTGTTTACATAGGCAAATATCAGTTCTCTGTGTTTTACTGACGATCGGCGGGTGCCGGAGGACATCGAGTGCCCTGCACCTGCAGATTGGCTTCTGCTGTGAATCATCACAGCAGAAGCAGTTCGCTGGAGGCGTGCGCCCCGCAGGCGGAAATGCAGAATAACGTACATTTACGTGATCCTGCGCACAGCTGCCGCCCTGTAGCGGGTAAAAGTGCTATAGAGCGTTCAGCAAGTGGTTAAGGCAACATGTGATATTTCCGATTTTTAGCACAGCAGCTTTATTAGCTTAGTGATTGCATTCACTTGTTGCCTAAATTGACATTTAAAAAACTGCAGGAACACCTACAACCTCTTGCTTACTGCAATTCAACCCTTTGCTGATACTTTCCTCATTTGCAGTACATCACCCTAGGCTTCTCTCCTGATTTAGACAATAAACCTCTCCCTCTTGCCCCATCTTATTTGCATAGAAGGGTACATGTTTTGTAGCTCACAGAAGATAGCTAGGAAAGCTGATAACATTGTTTTGAGATTTCGGTTTAGTGCACAGGAAGTAGAAGGATCAACAGGTGCCTAACCTAAAAAAAAAAAGTAAAACCAATGCAGCCACCATATCTAATGACTGGTAAGCTGTATCTTATTACATTGTTGTTCTTGAATTTGGATAATTTTTATTTTTTTTCCGTTTTACATTTGCTGTTTGTATGCTATGGCTGACTCTTGTTTTCCCTGTGTGTTTTTAGACATTGACAACTCATTCTACACTGTAAAATTTGATTCTTTGCTGCTGAAGGAAGCCGTGCTTGAAGCAGATGCCATCATCCAACCGCTACGGGAAAGTGAAGACTCTTCGACCGATGAAGATGATGAGGATGAAGTAGAGGATTCTGGGTATGCCCAAGGTTAGTAAGATAATTGTACCCGGTTTAAAGGTTAAGTCAGGGCTCAGTAAATTTGGGGTGCCAGGGATAGACTTGTATGTATAGCTCAGACCTTTTTTTTTTTTTTTTTTTTTTTAGCTTTAGACCACATAGGGAAGGGTTAAATCCCCACCACATTCATTTTCTGTGTGTGTGTGCCACTGGACACATTTCCCCTCACTTCCTATCCTGGACACATAACAGGAAATGTTATATTTTATTTTTTTGTATGCTAATCTCCCTATTGAAAATGAAGATGTTACGAAAATTCTCGAACGACAGAATAAAAATTTGGAAGTGATGTAATGTATTGTATTTTCGGTTGAAAACTGTACTGATTAACCGCTTCAATACAGTGCATTTTCACCCCCTTCCTGCCCAAGCCATTTTTCAGCTTTCAGCGCTGTCACACTTTGAATGACAATTGCGCGGTCATGCAACTCTGTACCCAGATGAAATTGTTATCATTTTTTTCCCACAAATCGAGCTTTCTTTTGGTGGTATTTGATCACATCTGCGGTTTTTATTTTTTGCGCTATAAACAAAAGAAGAGTGACAAGTTTGAAAAAAACGCATTATTTTTTACTATTAGCTATAATAAATATCCAATTTTTTTTTTTTTTAGCAAATTTTTTCCTCAGTTTAGGTCGATACGTATTCTTTTACATATTTTTGGTAAAAAAAAATCGCAATAGCGTATATTAATTGGTTTGCGCAAAAGTTATAGCGTCTACAAAATAGAGGATAGATTTATAGCATTTTTATTATTATTATTATTATTATTATTTTTTTTTTTAATAGTAATGGCGGTGATCTGCAATTTTTATCATGACTACGATATTGCGGCGGACATATCGGACACTTTTGACACATTTTTGGGACCATTCACATTTATACAGCGATCCGTGCTATAAAAATGCATTGATTACTGTATAAATGTGACTGGCAGGGAAGGGGTTAACACTAGGGGGTGATCGAGGGGTTAATCATGTTCCTAGGGAGTGTTTCTAACTGTAGGGGGAGGGGATTCACAAGGGGAGGAGACCAATCAGTGTTTCTCTGTACTGGGAACACACCATCGGTCTCCTCTCCTGACAGGACCGTGGATCTGTGTGTTCACACACACAGATCCACGGTTCTGCTGTGTTACCGAGCAATCGCGGGTGCCCGGCGGACATCACGGCCGCCGGGCACGCGCACCGAGTCCCCAGTGACATGGCGGGCAGGCGCAATCGCCGCCGGTGGTGCGTGCGTGCCCCCTGCTGGGCGGAGAAGGTGAGGGCATCGTATGACGCCCTCCCAGAACGAGAGCCGTGCCGCCTGGCCGCCATATGACAGCCGGCGGGCAGCAAGCGGTTAAACGAAAATCGTACGAGAAAAATTTAAATGTTTCACCCTAGAGCTGCACGAAAAAATGAGAATCGAGAATGAGAATCAAGTTTCTTTTTTGCTTTATAATAAAGATCACAATTCTCTCACGATTCTCGCGGCGTAACGTCCTCTTTCACATTATACCCCTTTCACACTGAAGTGCTTTGCAGACGCGACAGCGCTAAAAATAGTGCCTGCTGCTTTTGTCTACAATATGAAAACCCCCAGGGCTTTCACACTGGAGCAGTGCGCTAGCAGGACGGGAAAAAAAGTCCTGCTAGCAGCATTTTTAGAGCGGTGAAGGAGCGGTGTGTATACCACTCCTTCACCGCTCCTGCCCATTGAAATCAATGGGGCACCGCGGCTATACTGCCGGCAAAGTGCCTCTGCAGAGGTAGAACCGCCCCGCTAGCGGCCGAATACCGCCACTAAAACGACGGTAAAGCGCCGCTAAAAATAGCGGCGCTTTACCGCCGACGCACCTCCCGCCCCAGTGTGAAAAGGGGCCTAACTGTTAAACAAGTGTGTAATGCAAGACTCCGATGGGTGTAAAAAGATGTTCGCTTGCCCCCTTCTCACTGTATCCTTACTGTGGAGGAGTGCTGGGTGTACCAAGATGGCGGCGACGAAACGTCACTTCCGTTACTAAATCTGACGGGTCGCCAAATCTGACGGAACACAGGCCGCGGGAGCGGTAGGTATCTAATCTCTTCTTTACAGGTACAGCTTAATTTCACACTTTAGATCGTTGACATGCTCAACTCAAAGGCTTCAACAAAGATGGCTAAATGCTTTTCAAATGCTTTGTAAAAACTTGCAGTACACATTGCTCTTTCACTTACTAAGGCTGCAATCACACCTGAGCGGTTTCAGCTTGTAAAACGCTCATCTCTAAAGTTCAAAAACACCCAACAAGCAAAACCCAATTCATTTAAATGCCCCCTGTTCACATCTGAGCGTTCTGTTGCCTGAAGCAAAACTCCTGAAGCTCAAAAAAGTACATGAGGTTCTTTTTGGGCAGATTACAGGCGTTTTTCTGCTTTTTACATTGGTAAACTTTTGACCTGTACAAAATCGCGGCAAAAAACGTGCGACTTTCCACCTGAAAACGATACGCTCAGGTGTGAATGCATATTGTATACCAACCAAGCATGCGATTGTTTGATGGATAAAAAAGTCGCAATATGTGGGCGCTGTTTTTGATCCTTCCGTATTCATGCACCAAAATGATTAAAATAGCCCCCTTAGGCTGCATTCACACCTGAGCGTTTTCAGCTCATAAAACACCAGAAAAACGCCTGGAAAAATGCCCAACAAGCAAAATCCCATTCATTTCAATTGCACCTGTTCACATTTGAGCATTTTGTCAACTGAAGCAAAACGCCTTAAGCTCAAAAAAGAACATGAGTTTCTTTTTGGGGCAGATTACAGGCGTTTTTCTGCTTTTTACATTGGTGAACTTTTGACCTGTACAAAATCGCGTCTGAAATGCTGCAAAAAAAAAGTGGTATAAACGCACGACTTTGAAACGCTCAGGTGTGAATGCAGCCTTAAAGTGGAGTTCCACCCAAAAATGGAACTTCCGCTTTTTGGAATCCTCCCCCCCTCCGGTGTCACATTTGGCACCTTTCAGGGGGGAGGGTGGAGCAGATACCTGTCTAATACAGGTATTTTGCTCCCACTTCCGGGCATAGATAGCTGAGCCATCCGCGGGTATCTACACCACTTCTGGCACCTTCTCAGTCCCCCCCCGCTGTCTTCTGGGAGACACACAGGTCCCAGAAGACAGCAGGGACCAGTGGGATCGTGCAGCGCGACTAACGCATGCGCAGTAGGGAACCAGGAATTGAAGCCGCAAGGCTTCACTTCCTGACTTGATTCCCTTACCGAAGATGGCGGCACCTCCACCCGAGAGCCGAGGGACGGGTCAGCTTCGGGTGCCGACATCGCGGGCACCCTGGACAGGTGAGTGTTCAATATTTTAAAAGTCAGCAGCTGTAGTATTTGTAGCTGCTGACTTAAAAAAAATAAATAAAATTAGGCGGCACTCCGCTTTAAGCACAAAATGCCTCAGGTAATACGCCAATGATATGTTGTGTGATGTAATCACTTCTATATAAGCACTATAAGAGACTAGAGCCTGCCTTTATCTTTGGATTGTTTGATGAAATTATCGTTTCAACATTCTGATTGATATAAAGCAATTTAATGATACTTTCTAATGACCGTTTTTATCACTTTTGACCTATTTTGTGGAATTGGATTGAGGACGAAACTCGTTGAATGGCTAAGAAATGCTCATCAGTCTCTGCCTTTATAATTCAGTATATGGAAAAGTCAGGTGACTCTATAATTATCACATTTGATTTTGTTTTATTTTTTTTCCAATAAAACTTTTGACATTTTAAGGATTTTACTACTTGTATTGCATCAGACCACTGTTTTAGCGATCCAGTTTATTAAAATGTTGAGTCTCCTAAAACAATTTATATGTGAATGGCTTGGGGGATGATCTGAGCAAATGGTAAAAAAAAACAAAATACCAATATCAATGTCAAGGTGAGCAAATGCAGAATTGGCTTAACCCCTGCATATGATTCCTTAAAATATAAAGATGCCAGGAAGCGATTTAACTTCCCTACTTCCCCTTTCCTCCAATAATATATCATGCTTTGTTTATACAGTATTACCAGACAATGAAGTGGTTGGAAGTGGTCCCTGCAGTTCTGAATTTGCCGGTTGGGAGGCTCACACACGTGGGATTGGATCAAAGCTTCTAGCTCGAATGGGATATGAGTTTGGGAAAGGTAAGTGATTGTTCTTTTATTTAATTTATTTTATTTATTTTTTTTCAACCTTTCAAGAAAAGAAAAAACTATTTCTCAATCCAAACATTGAGCACAATTGTCCTGATGATGCAAAATGATCTTCTGCCAAAAATAGCAGTTATGATAAAAATGAATTGTGTTTTTCAGTTCAGCCTGTTTTTTTTTTTTTTTTATACTCATTCGTTATTTTTTAGGTCTCGGAAAGAATTCAGAGGGTCGAATTGAGCCCGTACAGGCCGTGGTCTTGCCAAAAGGGAAATCATTAGACCAGTGTTTAGCGATCCAACAAAGGAAGAAAAATGGAGGGGGCCGCCCTCCCAGAACCAGAAAAAAGCGAGCGCCCAAGCTGGCAGCGGCGGCAGGCCGTGGGAAGCCCAACCGCCGCAATGTGTTTGACTTCCTGAATGAGAAATTGGAGGGCCAAAACGACAAGGGGCAACCCACAGGGACCAGAACCAATCTAGAAAGGAAGGGCAAGGAAGTCTATAATGCCAGCCAAAGTAGCAAGCGGGCACTGAATATTGAATTGGCCAAGACTATAGAGAGGACCCGGCAGAAGCAGAGAGAGATTGCGCACATTGCAGAGTCGCTGGCAAGGAATGTAGGAAGGTAAGTGCAGGTTATGGACTGTTGATTGATGTACTCAGTACCATTTCCACACTACACACACTGTTACTCAAATGAATAAAACCTTACCTAAGCTACTTTGTAACTTAAAGGATAAGTTCACCTTTGAGAACATGTCACCTGCTCCACCCGTTTTTTAGGGTGCAACATGTAACATGTGCCCACTTCTGCTGCTTCCCCCCCCAATTCCCCCTTCTTCTCCCTGCACCCGCTGTCACAATTTGAAAAGAACGCAGCTGTGCTGGGCTCTGCCCCCACAGCCGTGTCATTCATTCATTCACAGAGGTCTGCGAATGAATGACTTTCAAGTACCGACAGTCATTCAGTAACTGCCTGCTCATGTAATGTATGGGCACACAGCTGCACAGACAGTCTGCAGGAGCCTGAGATTGCACCATGATCTGCTGATTGCTTTTCAGGCTCCTAAAATAAAAAATAATAATAATAATAAATGCACTTTTATTTTACCTGAAAAGATGTGCTTTTTATATATATATATATATATATATTATTTAGAGAGGTGAACTTGCACCTTTAACCTTTAATAAAAATACCATTTTATTCAGTCTACAGCCTTTGTAATTTTTCCAAACATCTCCAAGAGGTCTGTACAGTACAATTATTCTCTATGTGCCCCGTTCACACCACAACACTGGTATCATGCGCAGATTTTTTCTGTGCAGTAATCTGCAATGTGTATACAGTGTTCTGATGTGATATCAACACTGTGGTGTGAACAGGGTACATACCTGACATGCATGAAAACTGATGTTAACGTGGATACAAACTCACTGATGTAAACTCGTATCTCTGCAAGTGAAATTCGCGTGGTTTTCCCATCAGTTTATTATGTGCTGTGAACAAGCCCTTACAAGCAACTTGTTGCGACAAAATATGTCATTACTTGCAGTGCCCCTCCAACTTGCCATATAGTTTGAAAAATTTCAGCAGGTTCACTGGAATACTGAAAAAGAAATAGAAAAAAGATGGCGCGCCAACCTTGTGGATTATCCTTGGATATATTTTATTAAAAAAGTAAATGAAAAACTACTCGCAAACATGTGAAAGTAAACTGCAATATAAATAGCCTTCAGATGATGGCCATCGGTCTCACGACAACAGACTCCAGATGGTAATGGAGAAGATTTTAAGTGCCACTGCCGGCGCGTTTTCAAAGGGATACCTTCTTCCTCAGAGCCCAGCAGTGTTGTCTCCTTCAGCTGCATATATATACACACATACAAGAGTGTGCACTCATGAGGAACCTCCCAGAGGGGTTCAGAGGTCTCGCCCACAGATTGTGGGTGGTACTCAGCAAGAGGGTGACGCCCAATTCACATAAGTGGACATACACCTATATGGAATGCTGTGTCTCATTTTGTGTAATAGTCATCCCTTACAAGACAACACAGCTAGTTCCTTGACCCCTCTGCAGGTTGTACAATTAAAGGATAAGTTCACCTTTTGTAACTTGTCACATGTTACACCCTGTAACAGACCCAACCAAGACAGGGACTTTTGGAGAGGGCTAGGGGCAAGCCTCCTACCCACTGGTTATGGCCCATGAAGAGAGCAGATCATTTTCTAATGAACGACTACCACTTAATGGACGCTGAGTGCGAGGCTTGGTATAATTCTCTGAATAAGGACAATGAAGCATCCCTTCTGGAGTGGATGGAAAGGTGTAATAGAGGAAATATGGTGGCCCTCCTGCAGACTGGGTTGGAGAGGCTCCTTCACTTGGAACAAAAATATTCATCAGCCGTAACCCTCAGGAGATCTATAAAGATAAATTATTTCCACTGTATCAGACTACTGCGATTCTTCTAGTGGACAGAATACACAAGTTTGTGTCTCTCCTATTGTTTATTGGGTCACCTATTGTTTCTGTCTGTCTGATAGTATTATGTGCACTCCACCTTGTTAGCAAACTATTGTGGGATGTTATATGTTGATTAGCTTACGAATTAGATAAATCACTGTCAGCTATTAGTTGCTAGATTTGGATTAGCATATAGTATATGTTGGTTGTTCCTCAGTTATGGTAATTATATTCCTGTATACAGTTTCCTTTGCATACGATAATGTGATCAGGCTCACCTGATCTGGTGTACTATAAATTCTGTGTGAGTTTTCAATAAACTGTTCCAGTTTGCATGTACAAGCTATTGTCGGCTAGTCTTGTATGCTCAGCTATATCTGGTTCCTATGTCCAGATTGGAGGAAGCTATATACAGTATCTCACAAAAGTGAGTACACCCCTTCCATTTTTGTAAATATTTTATTCTATCTTTTTATGTGACAACACTGAAGAAATGACACTTTGCTACAATGTAAAGTAGTGAGTGTACAGCTTGTATAACAGTGTAAATTTGCTGTCCCCTCAAAATAACTCAACATGCAGCCATTAATGTCCAAACCGCTGGCAACAAAAGTGAGTACACCCCTAAGTGAAAAATGTCCAAATTGGACCCAATTAGCCATTTTCCCTGCCCGGTGTCATGTGACTTGTGTTACAAGGTCTCAGTTGTGAATGGGGAGCAGGTGTGTTAAATTTGGTGTTATTGCTCTCACTCTCTCATACTGGTCACTGGAAGTTCAATATGGCACCTCATGGCAAAGAACTCTCTGAGGATCTGAAAAAAAGAATTGCTGTTCTACATAAAGATGACCTAGGCCTGTGATGGCAAACTTTGGCACTGCAGATGTTTTGAAACTACATTTCCCAGGATGCTCAACTACACTGCAGAGTGCATGAACATCATGGGAAATGTAGTTCCAAAACATCTGGGGTGCCAAGGTTCGCCATCACTGACCTAGGCTATAAGAAGATTGCCAAGACCATGAAACTGAGCTGCAGCACGGTGGTCAAGATCGTACAGCAGTTTAACAGGACAGGTTCCACTCGGAACAGGCCTCGCCATGGTCGACCAAAGAAGTTGAGTGCATGTGCTTAGCGTCATATCCAGAGGTTGTCTTTGGGAAATGGACATATGAGTGCTGCCAGCGTTGCTGAAGAGGTTAAAGGGGTGGGGGGTCAGCCTGTCAGTTCTCAGACCATACGCCGCACACTGCATCAAATTGGTCTGCATGGCTGTCATCCCAGAAGGAAGCCTCTTCTAAAGATGATGCACAAGAAAGCCTGCAAACAGTTTGCTGAAGACAAGCAGACTAAGGACATGGATTACTGGAACCATATCATGTGGTCTGATGAGACCAAGATAAACGTATTTGGTTCAGATGGTGTAAAGTGTGTGTGGCAGCAACCAGGTGAGGAGTACAAAGACAAGTGTGTCTTGCCTACAGTCAAGCATGGTGGTGGGAGTGTCATGGTCTGGGGTTGGATTGAGTGCTGCCGGCACTGGGGAGCTACAGTTCATTGAGGGAACCATGAATGCCAACATGTACTGTGACATACTGAAGCAGAGTATGATCCCCCTCCCTTCGGAGACTGGGCCGCAGGGCAGTATTCCAACATAACGACCCCAAACACACCTCCAAGACGACCACTACCTTGCTAAAGAAGCTGAGGATAAAGGTGATGGACTGGCCAAGCATGTTTCCAGACCTAAACCTGGGGGCATCCTCAAACGGAGGGTGAAGGAGCGCAAGGTCTCTAACATCCACCAGCTCTGTGATGTCATCATGGAGGAGCGGAAAAGGACTCCCGTGGCAACCTGTGAAGCTCTGGTGAACTCTATGCCCAAGAGGGTTAAGGCAGTGCTGGAAAATAATGGTGGCCACACAAAATATTGACACTTTGGGACCCGGTTTAGACATTTTCACTTAGGGGTGTACTCACTTTTGTTGCCAGCGGTTTAGACATTAATGGCTGTGTGTTGAGTTATTTTGAGGGGACAGCAAATTTACACTGTTATACAAGCTGTACACTCACTACTTTACTTTGTAGCAAAGTGTCATTTCTTCAGTGTTGTCACATAAAAAGATAGAAGAAAATATTTACAAAAAATGTGAGGGGTGTACTCACTTTTGTGAGATACTGCATCTTGACGGAAGCACTCAAGCTGGGTGCTTGACTGTTCCGTCACACACCCATATTCAGGTTGGGCTATTTAAAGAAGAATTCCTGGTATGGCATTTTCCTTATAGTTTGCGTTGGTATATCTTGGTGCTATGCATATACCATACCTGCGGGTTCCCTCTAGAAGCTGGAGATCACTGTAGTAGACACTGCTACACCAGTCATCTCCTACAGCTTCCGGGTCTCCTGCTGAGCAGCTGCCCAGCTGCAGTGTGAACATGGGAGGTCTTCCGTTTGGCACAGGCGCCATTAAGATAATGCTTTGCTTTTTCCCAATGAATGCAAAGCATTCTTTGATTGGACAAGGTGGAGAGGGTCACATCACCACCCTGCCTCTTCGCCTCATCTAATCACAGAACACTTTGCATTCATTAAGAAAATGCAAAGGATTCTCTGAATGGTGCCCGTGCCCAGCGGCCGACCTACTGTGTACAGAATGTAGAAGGGTAGCTGCTCAGCACAGAACAAAGTAGCTAGTGGACATGAGCGGTGTCTACTACAGTGATCTCCAGCTTCTAATCTAGAGGGAACCCGCAGGTATGGTATATGCATTGCACCAAGCTGTACCAATGTATGGTATATGCATAGTTGCATTCAATGGGTCCAAGCTGGAGGATCAGTGTAACTATGTATAAAATGCCTTGGTCGTAACATATTTTCTATTGTGTATAAAATGACATAAATGGAATTCTTCTGAAATTTAATTTGCAAAGACAATGTTATGCATCTAGGATTTTTTTTTTTTTTTTTTTGTAGCTGAATTGTGAAGGTGACCTTTTACTTTTCTTTTAGGGATAGCGTGATCAGCACGCAGCTGGAGAAACGCCTCTCAGATGCTCGATCTCAGCTTGCAGGTTTGCAGCAGGAAGAGCGAAGTTTGCAAAGAGAACAGAAGAAGGCAAACACACACAAAAAAATGACTGAATTTTAATTTTCCCCATATATATTTATATATATATAAATATATCTATCCCTGTACAGACTCATGCCTTATAACTATGTATCAAACTGTTCATTGCCCCAGTTTGTAATATTTGTTTCTGAAACTGAGAATAAACCGTTTTTAATACTCCCAGTTTTGGAGTGTCTCCTGCCCACACCTGTCTCTGAGAGATTTCAACACCCCCCCTTCCTTTCTTCTCGATGTCATGATCTTTGAGGCAAGGGAGTGGTGTCATACCACAGAACGTTTCCTGCGAGGGCAAGCTTAGAATCCTGCACACCCGGTGCACATTGGGACCCTGGTAATTATTGTATTGATCCACTCCATGTCCCCCAAATTCTCAACTCTTCCCCATCTCTGCTTCTTTTTGTAAGCCATTTTGACATTTTGAACTTCCCTTCGCTCTGATCATATCTGGTCCTCCGCTACCTGCTCGACGCTCAACACGCCTTATCAGACTTGCACGTCTTGTGCTTACCCCGCGCTTTGCTGAAAACAGTCATGTATGTCCTTTTATGTTCATTTTGTGTTTTTGGCAGCACCTCGAAGCGGACGAGACTGCTAGTATCGTAATTCAATCGCCCCCTCACTATGATTTCTTAGAGGCTCGGTTGTCTTCCAGTAGGTCGCTCAACGCTGGACAACCACTAGGCCTCTATGGTTGGTGGCACACCCTAGGATCATGCATGATTGTCCATTTCAAAGGTAAGACCATGGTTATTTTTTGTTTTTAAAATATTTTGAGCTTGCTGGTTGTCTGTCCATCATTTTGTTTATGGAGGTGTTCACCTTGATGTGGCAGTTTAGTGGATTTTCAAACAATTGAAGTGCTGGTGGTTTCATCGCTAATAGGTTATATTGCTACAGGACGCTTATAAATTTAAACTTATATTTGAAATGCGTTTGGATAAAAAATGTCAGCCTTTGGACCATACCATTCCCCTGGAGAGGAGAGGGATTCTTTTTTGAAACACTTCTTTGAGTTCCTTTTAGAATTCGGCTGGACACTAAGACAGCATTCAACAACTTTTTTTCTCTAGCAGTCATTACATCCGCTTGTTTTACCCCAGTGTTTAGGTCAGCACCTTTTTAACAAGGTTCATTCGTTATCTAGAGGAAAAATATAAAAACAATTAGCCTATCAATCCCTCTTGGAACTGTCAGCCACGTTCACTCTGGCCAATAGTTGGTGGACATATGACCATTGAACAAAAGATGGTGGACATATGACCATTGCACAAAATTTGGTGGACATATGACCATCGTACAAAAGATGGTGGACATCCCATTCCAAAACCATGGTCATTAATATGGTGTTGGCTCACTTTTTGTGCAGCTATAACAGCCTCTACTTCTCTGAGATTTTGGAGGTGTCTGTCAGAGTTTGTGCTCATTTATCCAGGGGAAGCATATGTGAAGTCAGATACTGAAATTGGATGAGAAGACCTGGTTCATACTCTGCGTTCAATTGCATCCCAAAGATGTTCATTGAGGTCTCGGGGCACTTGATGTCCCCCACACCAATTTCGTCAAACAATATCCTTATGGACTTGGCTTTGCGAATCTGAAGTTGATCATCTTTAGGGACGTCCACATACTTTCAGCCAGATAGTGTAAGTATCAAGTGCTCAGGTGACAATTCTAAAATGTACCTAAATGTGGCAGTTTAGTGGGTTTTAAAGTGATTGAAGTGCTGGTGGTTTCACCACTACATAAAAAAAGGTTATATTGCTACAGGTAGCTGATAAACTCAAACTTGTATTTAAAATGTGTTTAGATGACAAATGTCAGCCTTTGGACCATACCATCCTTCTAGAGAGGAGAGGAATTCTGTTTTAAAAATGCTTCTTTAAGTTTCCTTTTAGATTTGGGCTAGACACTGAGACAGCATCTAAGCATTCAACAACTTGCTTTCTCTAGCAGTCATTACATCCGCTTGTTTTACCCCAGTGTTTAGGTCAGCACCTTTTAACAAGGTTCACTCGTTATCTGGGGGAAAAATATAAAAACAATTAGCCCATCGATCCCACATGGAGCTGTCAGTCACATTTACTCTGGCCAAAAGTTGGTGGACATATGACCATCACACAAGTTGGGGTTCATATGACCATCGCACAAAAGTTAATGGACATATGACCATCGCATAAAAGTTGGTGGACATCCCATTCCAAAGCCATTGTCATTAATATGGTGTTGGCCCACTTTTTGTGCAGCTATAACAGCCTCCACTTCTCTGAGATTTTGGAGGTGTCTGTCTGAGTTTATGCTCATTCATCCAGGGGAAGCATATGTGAGGTCAGGTACTGAAGTTGGATGAGAAGACCTGGTTTACACTCTGTGTTCAATTGCGTCCCAAAGATGTTCATTGAGGTCTCAGGGCACTTGATGTTCCCCACACCAATTTCGTCAAACAATATCCTTATGGACCTGGCTTTGCGAATCTGAACTTGATCATTTTTAGGGATGCCCACATAATTTCGGCCAGATAGTGTAATGCCACGTACACACGACCAGACTTTACGGCATACTTGGTTCGGCGGACCGGAGTCCGTCGGACAATTCGATCGTGTGTGGGCTCCAGGAGACTTTTTTTTTCCCCAGAAGTTCAACAGACCTAGAAATGAAACATGTTTCAAATCTTTTCGACGGACTCGAGACAAAAACCGACGCTAGGGTAGCTATTGGCTACTGGCTATGAACTTCCTTGTTTTAGTCTGGTCATACGTCATCACGTACGAATCCGTCGGACTTTGGTTGATCGTGTGTAGGCAAGTCCGTTCATTCGGAAAGTCCGTCGTAAAGTCTGTCCAAGTCTGCAGGGCAAAGTCTGCCGTAAAGTCCGCTAGTGTGTACGCGGCATAAGTATCAGTTGATCAAGAGACAGTTATAAAATGTTTCACAAGTCTCTTTTTTTTTTTTTCTTCACTTTTATGAGACCTTTTCAGTTTGGTATAGCAGAGAGAGTGCAACAAAGACCTCTGTAAATAGAAGGTCATTATCCCATGAGTTCCCCCATTCTTATACTGATTTTTTTTATCTGTGCATTATGTCTACTAGGAAGTTATAACATTTTGCTGGTAGCCAAGTTATCTCACTGCAGATATGCCTTACTAATTCCATCACAGCACAGTTTTTTTTCCCTTGTTTAATGAATATTTTTGACAGAAGGTCTTCCTTTTTTTTTCTGTTTCTTTGAAAACCGAACTTTAAACAAATATAAAAACATAGTCCAGCAATGATTTAATTTAGAAATCATTTGATGTATAAAAAAACAAAAAAAAAACTGATAGAATTAAAGAAATGCATATATTTATATTAAAAGTAGCCTTTTAAATTAGCTTACAGCCGAGGCTCATAGCCAGGCACTGAGCCACTGCCAGTCCCCCTGACCTCCTTCTGCAAGGCCCAACAGCCTCCAGGAATCTCTGCTAAAATGAGTCTTTCCTTTTAGAGATTGGACAGTACTTGCTAGATTTGCGGTGGATTTCTTGGCCTTACAGAGACTCGTCACAATCTTGTGTTAAATAACTTCCCTCCCTGAGATAATCGTTTGTCCACCAAATACACATGACCAGAACCAGATCATACCAAAATGGTGCGTCTGGACTTGGGAAATGTAGCAGAGGTCATTCATATGACAAACTGTGAACTGCCAGTCTAGCTTTTTTTTATTGTCCTTAGATGAATAATTCACTCCTGATTGCACATACTTAAAGCCTTCTGTGTGCAGCAGCCCCCCCAATACTTAACTGAGCCCATCTAGATCCAGTGATGTTGAAGGAGTGTCTCAGCTGCCCGGGGTTTCCCACCTCATTGGTTGAGACAACAGCGCAGCGCCATTGGCTCCCGCTGCTGTCAGTCAGCCAATGAGGAGAGAAAGGGGGTGGGGCCGAGCCGCGGCTCTGTGTTTAAATGGACACAGGGAGCTGTGACTCGGCTCGGGTGCCCACATAGCAAGCTGTTGTGGGGGAACTCAACAGGAGGGAGGGGCCAGGAGCACCGAAGAGGGACCCGAGAAGAAGAGGATCTGGTCTGCTCTGTGCAAATCCACTGCAACAGAGGCGGGAAGTATAACATTTTCGTTATGTTTAACAAAAAAAAAAACGGAAACTTTTTACAATCACTTTAAGCCTTGTACACAGGATGTGATTATTGGACGACTAATCGTCGAGATTTTATTTTTTTTTTTGTTGCATGCTAGTCTCATATCGAAAGTGAAGAGGTTACTCAACTTGCGAAAGTTCTCGTACGACAGAATACAACTTCAGAAGTGATGAAATGTGTTGAATTGTTTTGCAATGTATTCTTTCGTTTCCGAGCATACGTAGTCTTGGTCTTACGATTTATTTATTTTTTGGACGATAAGTAAATGAAAATCGGACGCTGTGTTCACATATGGCAAAAATTTTATAGCGTGCGCCTTCAGCTTTTGTCGTCCGAAAAGTCGAATCGGCTGTCGAAAGCACCATACTAACGATCAGATAATCTGCTGATCGCTCGTCCTATGAATTTTTACTTACGATTTTCTTAACGTGTGTATGGGCCTTTAGCGAGAATTTGTTTCTCTGGCAAATCATAATATATCCTTTTATTTTTTTATATCAGCAGGAATGGTAGACACTCACACAGATGAACAGGGAGGATGATATAGAAGCTTTATTACAATGATGTTTCAGCAAGTCACAGTTTGCCCTTCTCTTCTTTTCTTTCTTGGGAAACAGTACAGTAAAGGTTCTATGTCATTTTGATCATCCTTCTGTGAAAGCCCTTTGAGTGCCTACAATACCTACCTACAATACCTGAGTGCTACACTATCTGCTTTGTGTGGAGCACCGAGGCATTTATTTTGTATGAAGTGCTGATACCCTTTTTCCATATACAGGTGCAGCTCAAAAAAAATTGAATATCATCAAAAAGTTGATTTTATTTCAGTAATTTGATTCAAAAAGTGAAACTCATATATTTTATAGATTCATTACACACAGAGTGATCTATTTCAAGCATATCTTTCTTTTAATTTTGATGATTATGGCTTACAGCGAGTGAAACCCCAAATTCAGTATCTCAGAACATTAGAATATTGTAAAAAAGTTAAATATTGTAGACTCATGGTGTCACACTCTAATCAGCTAATTAACTCAGAACACCTGTAAAGGTTTCCTGAGCCTTTACATGGTCTCTCAGTCTGGTTCAGTAGGTTACACAATCATGGGGAAGACTGCGGACTTGACAGTTGTCCAGAAGACAGTCATTGACACCCTCGACAAGGAGGTTAAGTCACGATAGGTCATTGCTAAAGAAGCTGGCTGTTCAGAGTGCTGTATCCTAACTTACTAATGGAATGTTGAGTGAAAAGCGGACGTGTGGTAGAAAAAGGTGCACAAGCGACAGGGATAACCACAGCCTCGAGAGGATTGTGAAGCAAAGGCCATTTAAAAAATTTGGGAAGATTCACAAGGAGTGAACTATGGATGGTGTCGGTGCTTCAGGAGCCACCACACACAGATGTATCCAGGACATGGGCTACAACTGTCACATTCCTTGTGTTAAGCCAGTCCTGAACCAGAGACAACGTCAGAAGCATCTTACCTGGGCTAAGGAGAAAATAGACTGGACTGTTGCTCTTTTCGGATGAAAGTAAATTTTGCATTTCATTTTCAAATCAAGGTCCCATAGTCGGGAGGAAGAGTGGAGAGACGCATAATCCAAGTTGCATGAGATCCAGTGTGAAGTTTCAAAGTCGGTGATGATTTTGGGTGTCCTCTGCTGGTATTGGTCCCCTGTGTTTTATCAAGTCCAAAGTCAGCACAGCCCTCTACCAAGAAATTCTAGAGCACTTCATGCTTCCCTCCCCATGCTGACCAGCTTTATGGAGATTCTGATTTCATTTTCCAGCAGGACTTGGCACCTGCCCACACTGCCAAAAGTACCAATACCTGGTTTAATGATCACGGTATCACTGTGCTTGATTGGCCAGCAAACTTGCCTGACCTAAACCCCATAGAGAATTTGTGGGGTGTTGTCAAGAGGAAAATGAGAGAAACCAGATTCCAACAATGCAGATGA
This sequence comes from Lithobates clamitans, assembly GCA_037952925.1. Classification (NCBI taxonomy): domain Eukaryota; kingdom Metazoa; phylum Chordata; class Amphibia; order Anura; family Ranidae; genus Lithobates; species Lithobates clamitans. The sequence continues at coordinate 1,327,769 of JBBGZY010002155.1, forward strand.
GCTGAAGGCCGCTATGGAAGCCCAGGTTGCTTTGATAACACCTCAGCAGTGCAACAGGCTGAACGCCTCCATGCCACACCGCATTGATGCATTAATTCATGCAAAAGGAGCCCCGACCAAGTTTTGAGTGCATACTATACTGTACATGGACATACTTTTCAGTAAGCCAACATTTCTGTATTAAAAATCCTTTTTTTTATTGGCCTCAGGTAATATTCAAATTTTCTGAGATACTTACTGAATTTTGGGTTTTTACTAGTTGTAAGCCGTAATCATTAAAATGAAATGAAAGAAATGCTTGGAATAAAAAAAAAAAATATTATATATATCTATCACTGTGTGTAATGAATCTATTTTAATACGAGTTTCACTTTTTGAATTGAATTACTGAAATCATTTAACTTTTGATGATATTTACATTTTTTTAAATGCACCTGTATGGATATAGATCTCTATCTATCTATTTCGATAGACTTCTCAAATAGAATCGCCACATTCCGAAAATTCTCTTTATTATTAGTGGATACATATTTACAAAGCTGCACAAACAGCTTAGCGCTTTACTAGGAGATATATATATTGCTTTTTTTCCCCCATGATCTAAAGTTCCATAAGGTTTTGCACTCCAAAATGCTGAATATCAACATTTTATTTTCCACATTGTGTAGTACATAGTAATGTACACCACAAAGACAATTTTAGACATCTTTCATGATAGATTGATAGATAAATGGATATCTTCATCCTTTTTTTTTTTTTTTCCAATGAAATCACAGGTCCTTCTTCCTCTCCTCCAGTGGTGCTTGTAGTGGTGGGGAAGAATAGCACTCAATACATTTTACATTGGATTGGGTAAAGCTATTGCTATGGGGGGCATCTTGAAGATGAGTATTGTAGCAAAACATTTTAATTATGCTCTTAAATTAAAAAAATAATAAAAAAAAAAAAAAATATATATATATATATATATATATATATATATATATATATATATATATATATATATATATATATATATATATACTTTAGATCACGTGAAAAAAAAATGCAATCTGCTGGCTGAATGCTGCATCCACTAAAGATTCCTGTGCAGCTCACCCCAACTGGGGTATATCCGTATGTGTGTGTGTATATATATATATATATATATATATATATATATATATATATATATAATATAAATTTTTTTCTTGTGATAGTTTTGCTTTAAAGCACTACTCTTCTCCCTGGCGCTGGTCCCCCTATTACGTTGAATTACGGACAGCATTGGGTAAACTGGAGATGGACTTTAAGAACCCCAACAGCATTTAAAACCTTTCGTGTCCTTGGTGGCACACGCGTGCATTAGTGGTCTCATATTTGAAGTCGAGGGGTCATTCGGGGACTCTGAAGTAAGGATCATACAGCAACTGCATGGAAACTTCTAATAGCTTTAGGGGTTAAAGTCATGATAGACCTTGATAAAGTTGCAGTGCTAAACCACATGCAGAGCTGAGCAAGGCAGACACCTGCACCTTGACAGGAAGTGGTGTAACAGCACAATGCGAGGCCTCCTGAGTATTGCAAGCTGTAAGTCATGATGCACCCCGCATCGTGCTGCACAAATCATCCAACGTGACCCGTATTTCAGCTGTGTGCAGAGAATGCCTGATCAGCAATGATTGTCAATTCTGATTAATGTGACTACATAGGATACTGAGCTTTTTATTTTTTTTTTTTTATCTCCTTATAGCTATTAGGTGCAAGTTGCCACTATGGCTCCAGGTCCCGTGACTCCTTCACCCTCAGATCACATCCTCCCTGCCCTCTGCTCTGCGCTGGGTCTGTTTCTTCTGCTCTGCGGTCTGTGCGCCCTCTGCAAGAGAAGGTAGGTCACTTCAAATAGAACACTCCTGGCTCCTGGATGTAGAGGTATTCCTTTTGATTCTGTTCATATTTTTTTAAAAGAGGAAATTTATTACACAGGAATCTCAGACATAAAAAATTGTCATAAGGAGAACCAGTTTTTAATGGGTTTAGGAAAAAAGCTTTTTTTTAAATTTTTATTTTATTTTTTTATTGTTATTATTTTATTTGTATTTTTTTGTGACTGGTGGTAACAGGTAAGCATACAAGATGGCATAGAGAACAATAAAAACTTTGTGACATTCTAACACTACTTCACACTACTTAAATGTGTTTTTTTTTTTTTTTGTGTCCTCCGTACAGACAGGAAGTCCATATCACTGATAGGGGTACAAAACCTGACAGAGGCTCCAACCCTTTTTCTACTCTCTCTGTTTAAAATGAATAAACAGACCTGGGTTGGAGTTGGGCTTTAGCCACTTGATTGTAATCTTTTTTACTGAGCTAGACCTATAAAAGAAGCATATATATATTTCAAAACTCTCAAAACAGATTTCCTTTAACCACTTGACCTCCGGAAGATTTACCCCCCCCCCCCTTCATGACCAGGCCATTTGGCACTGCGTTATTTTAACTGGCAACTGCACTGCAACTGTCATTCGCTGTATCCAAATAAAATGTATTCCATTTTTTTCCCCACAAATAGAGCTTTCTTTTGGTGGTATTTGATCACCTCCTAGGTTTTTTTTTTTTTTTTTTTTTTTTTTTTTTTCTGCGCTATAAACAAACAAAAAGCAATCATTTTGAAAAAAAAAAAAAAAAATTTTTTTTTACTTTCTGCTATAAAACCTAGTCAATGAAAAAATAAAAAAAAAATCTCATTTATTCATCAATTTAGATTAAAAACAAAAAAGTCGCACTAATCAAGATGAGAATCAATATTTAAATATGCAATGAAGGGAATAGTCTATTCTGTATCCTTGAAAGAATGGGGAGAAAAAACACAACCAGGTGAAATGACATATGGTAAAAATGTGAGTTGGGTATCTTGGAGGAATCTTTCCGATCTTCAGCTAGCTCCTGAGGCTTTGGTGGATTACCTTACCCTGCAGAGGTTTACTTGCATGCACATGTGACCTCACTAGCAATAGGAGGTCCACATCATCTGGTAAGAGGTCCCACTTACAGGGTGATTGTCACAGGAGGATCTTCTTGGTGGTGGAACCCCTCTGGAAAAATTATCTTGTTTTTTTTTTTCATATACATTCCGTGGACTTTCACTTCTATGTACTTTCCAGAATAGTTCTCAATATTTTTACAATCTATGTCATAACTATTCGGGATGTATATAAAAAAAAAAAAAAAAACAAGATAATTTTTCCAGAGGGCTTTCACCACCAAGAAGATCCTCCTGTGACAATCACCCTGTTAGTGGGACCTCTTACCAGATGATGTGGATCTCCTATTGCTAGTGAGGTCACATGTGCATGCAAGTAAACCTCTGCAGGGTAAGGTAATCCACCAAAGCCTCAGGAGCTAGCTGAAGATCGGAAAGATTCCTCCAGGATACCCAACTCACATTTTTACCATATGTCATTTCACCTAGTTGTGTTTTTTTTATTCTTTCAAGGCTATGTAATAGACTATTCCCTTCATTGCATATTTCATTTTGTTTCTCACCTTCATTATTAGAGCAACTTTTTTGTTTGTAATTTGTGTCTACTATGGTTTTATTTGGTAAAAAAAAAATATCCCAATAAGTGTATATTGATTGGTTTGCGCAAACGTTATAGTGTTTACAAACTACAGTGTGTGTGTGTGTATATATATATATATATATATATATATATATATATATATATATATATATATATATATATATATATATATATGGAATTTTTTCTTTCTTTTATACAGTAAAACCTTGGATTGCGAGCATAATTCGTTCTGGAAACATGCTTGTAATCCAAAGCACTTGTATAGCAAAGCGGATTTCCCCATAAGAAATAATGGAAACTCAGCTTATTCGTTCCACAACCATTTATCCATAGGTCCTTCAGTTTATAGTCCATATAAAAAGATTATAGCAATGTGACCAGGTTGTGTAACCATAAAATGTCCATCCACAAATTGAAGCCTCCACAAGGGGATTAGAAGCAAAATCCAGCGGGAGCTACAGAGTATAAAAGAGAAGAGAGGCGCCTCTAAGTGTAGAAATATGGTTACATTTAATGAAGGTACAACGTTTAGCAACTCACATAGTTGATGAATAAAAGCGGCACATCTAAGCATGCAGGCATCCGTGGTAAAGCTGTCCACATAGACCATCCTCCGCACCGCCGGCTCTCACCGCTGTCAGCCTGCCATCGTGACCGGGAAGACTACCCTGCAGTAGAGCGTTCTGGAAGCGAGGCTTGAATCGCTTGTGGAGCGCAGCGTGGAAGGGATGACGGTGCGGAGGATGGTTTATGTGGACAGCTTTACCCCGGATTCTTGAATACTTAGATGTGTCTGTTTTAATCGTCAACCATGTGAATTGCTAAATGTTGTACCTTTATTAAATGTAACCATATTGCTACACTTAGAGGCGCCTCTCTAATCTTTTATACCCAATTGTGACATGACGCTACTTGTATATCAAGACATCGCTTGTATATCAAGTCAAATTTTTTTTTTAAAGATTTTGCTTATCTTGCAAAATGCTCTCAAACCAAGGTTTTACTGTACTAGTAATGGTGTCGATCAGCGACATAGTGGGACTGCGATATTGCGGCGGACAATCGAACACTGACACTTTTGACAATTTGCGGAAACCAGTGACACCAATACAATGATCAGTGCTAAAAAAAAAATATGCACTGTCACTGTACTAATAACACTGGCTGGGAAGGGTTAAACAAACATTGAAGCTTACTAGTCAGTGGTGAGTGCATTATTTATTTTCCTTTCTTTATTTAGGCTTTTCCTTTATTTACACCTGGTGATCCCGCCAGTAACGCATATCCTGTCCTGGGGTGACAACACTGTATTGTATCAACGGAGGAGCAAAGTTGTCACCCCAGGACAGGAAGTGCGTTCAATGGTAAAGGGAGAAATCTTATTTTTAGCCCCCGTTCACACCGGTGCGACTTGTCATGGGGTTTGACAGTTCCAAACCCGCATGACAAGCCGCACCCCATTGCCGGCTATGGAACCATTCATGTCGCAGCGATTATAAAAAAAAAAAAGGTTCCTGCGCTGCTTTTTACGGAAATTTTTTTTTTTTTAAATTTTATTGTGACTTGCATGGACTTCTGGTAAATGACACCGCAATGAAATCGGCCGTGCAAATCGTGCTGAACTGTGGCTTTAAAATCGCGCTGAAGTAGCACGATTTCAAAACTGCACCGGTGTGAACCAGGGCTAAATAATGATAGTGTTGCTATATATTGTGACACGTTTTAAAATGTATTTATTATTCATGCCGTTTATTAAAATGTCTGTTTACTGAAATATTGATTTTTATGTGAAAAAAGGTGTATTAGGTGTTGGAAGGTGATGTTGATATCTGATATGTTTGTCCCTGTTTAGGAGGAAGAGAAGGAAGAGGATAATGAGGAATCTCCATCCCAATGGGGTGGCCCTTGTCGATGTGGTAAATTTTATAATGCTGATGAGTAGAGGAATAATTGTGTATTAATATTGTAATTCTGTAGGCTTGCCTATGAAGATTTTTTTTTACTTTCCTTATTAAGCTTAAAGTGGATGTGAACCCTCACATATACCCAGTGAAGTGAACAGCCTCAGATGATACACAGAGATGACACAAATCTCCCTATATAAGTTTTACATGTATATCTGCTGTCTTCAGCTTTATATACGGTTCAGAAATACGTATACGATATACATAATATACGTCCTGTTAGAATTTTCTCTTCCTGATTCACCTGTAGGAGTGGATTCTTGCCATACACTGTGAGTCAGCTGATTGGAGGAAAGGCACACCCCCCCCTCCTTAGGCAAAGACTTGCAGAGCTGTGCTGTGAATAGACCAGCTCTCTGCCAATCTATTTTTAGCACCCACCCTGACACAAAATTCAGTCTGGTTTTATCACAGTTGACTGATAACTTGTCAGATGTTATCAGGCTGATAACAGAAGAATGGAGCAGGGGAAAGCCACGAGACTTAGGGCTTTGAAGAGAGATAAGTAAACACTACAGATATATGTGGCCAGCTCAAATTTCATGAATGGGGTTTACATGCACTTTAAGCCCATCTCCACACACATTTTTTTTTCCCATTTTATAAGCCTGCACATATGTGATCATGTAACTGCTTGCCAACCAGCCGCCGTCATTATACGGCGGCAGGTCATCTCTCCTGTGCAAATCGCCGTGGCTGTACGGTGGGCAGATTCGATGTCCGCCCGCCGACCTGCGATCGCCTATTACAGAGGCAAAACGGGGAACTGCCTTTGTAAGGTGACATGACAGGGATCTACTGTTCCCAGGGATCTCTGTCATGTCGCTGGCAGCCCATTCACCCCCCCTACAGTTAGAACACACCTAGGAAACACGCTTAACCCCTTGATCGCCCCCCTAGTGTTAACCCCTTCCCTGCCAGTGACATTTATACAGTAATCAGTGGCTATTGTTAGCTCTGATCGCTTTATAAATGTCATTGGTCCCAAAAAAGTGTCCGATCCGTCCACCGCAATGTCGCAGTCCAGCTAAAAATCACCGCCATTACTAGTAAAAGAATTAAAAATAATAAAAATGCCATAAATCTTTCCCCCTATTTTGTAGACGCTATAACTTTTGCGCAAACCAGTCAATATATACGCCTATTGCGATTTTATTTTTTCCAAAAATATGTAGACGAATATATATTGACCTAAACTGATGAATACATTTTGTTTTTTTATATATTTTTTTGGATATGTATTATAGCAAAAAGTAAAAAAAAAAAAATATTTTTTTCAAAACTATAGCTCTTTTATAGCACAAAAAATAAAAACCACAGAGGTGATCAAATTTCACCAAAAGAAAGCTCTATTTGTGTGGAAAAATAGGACGTCAATTTTGTTTGGGTGCAACATCGCACGACCGCGCAATTGTCAGTTAAAGCGGCAAAGTGCCGTATCGCAAAGAATGGCCACAAAAGAAGAGCGACAATTTTGAAAAAAAAGCACTATCTTTTACTTTTTACTATAATAAATGTCCCAAATTTTTTATCAAAAAAACTAATTTTTTTCCTCAGTTTAGGCCGATATGTATTCTAAATATTTTACACTGCCACAGTATAATAAAGGCGGCTGGTCGGCAAGTGGTTAAATAGTGAAATCCAACACTTAGAACTCTGTCTGACTGTTTAGATGTCGAATTTTAAAAGCAGCGAACTTCTGTCAGATTAGCAAACCTGTGAGATCCGCAGGCTCACCGCTGCTTTTAAAATTCAACATCTAACCAGCCAGACGGAGTTGCAAGTACTGTATTTCACTATATAAACTTACTTTACTGTTAAAAATAAGTGTAAAGTGCAAAACTCCTGGGGTGTAAGAAGACTCTGGTGGGTGTAACAAGATGTCCGCTTTCCCCCTTCTCAGTGTATCTTTACTATAGAGGAGTGCGGGGTGTAGCAAGATGGCGGCAACGGAACGTCACTTCCGTTACAAAATCTGATGGGTCGCCAAATCTGATGAGGCAGAGGCATGACGGGATTTGTAGTTTCACCACAGCTGGAGGGCCGAGGTTGCCTACTCTTTGCCTATATACACTTTTATCTTCTCTTATATACAGTGGAGAAGTCATTTAAAGCCTGACAAGGGGGTTCTAACCCTTCGTGACTCTATGCTAGTTAAATAAAAACCATAAAAGCACTCAATTAATCCTTCGCAAACATAGTCCGATTGTGAAAACTGAACAGCAATCGTTTTTTTTTTCTTTCCGTCATTGACCGTTTAGCCATAATATAATTTTATTCGACTTTTTGGTATTTTTTTTTTTTTTTTTTATCATTAACTGTCTGTCATTTTCTAGACCCTGCTGCGTCAAACCCAGCTTAGATCTCTCAGCAAATCCGACACCAAACTCCATGAAATCAAAAAGCCACGATTTGGAGACCACCGTAAGTTCACGTTTACTTGTATTTATAGGTCCTCTTTTTTCCTAGGTGATGTCATGTCCAGAATCAGAAAGTGGACCCCTTGTGCCCATCCTGTGACCCTTTTGGTACTTGTTTTGCTGTTCATGCAGAGCAAAGCAGGACATAAACTTTAGTATTCCCCCCAATGAGCTGCACTGTTATTTTTACGTAAAACATGCACATCACATTTAAATCAATAATGTTAAAAGTCCTCATACAAAGTCCAATGGTGAAACCAATAAATATATCCACTTGTGAAAACCCAGTGTAAAAAAAAAAAATCTCCTTCACCCAACATTGTTAACTGTGATCCCGTCACAGCTCGCTTACCAGAGCCCAAGACCCCGCAGGTCTGCCCAAACTTGCACTACAACCGAGCTTTATTTAAATATGTATAATCTACTCACAGGAGTGGAAGTGACATATGCATGAAATAGAAACCGACACCAGCGTGATGACGTCACCGCTAGGTTCTGCCCTTACGCGTTTTATTCCACAGACTGTCTTCGGAGGGTTGCCGGTGAAGGAGATTTTTGCACGGGTTTTCAGTAGCGGATATATTTATTGATTTTAATATTGAACTTTCTATGAGGACTTATCACATTTTTTGATTTAACTGTGATTTGCATGTTTTATGTAAATATAACCGCTCAACATATTGGGGGCAATATACCCTGTTTCCCCGAAAATAATACCTAGCGCGATTGTCGGTGATGGCTGCAATATAAGCCCTACCCCCAAATAAGCCCTACCCTGAAAATAAGACCTAGAAGGACTTTAACTAGAGCTTATTTGAGGGGTAGGGCTTATATTGCAGCCATCACCGACAATCACGCTAGGTCTTATTTTCGGGGAAACAGGGTATCAGTTTTTGAGGAGATCTCTGAGTGCTGCTGTTTTTTTTATTATTGCACTGATCTGCACATTTTTGATTCACATACGTTTTCCAGCACTAAGCACAGTTTTTTGTTTTTTTAGCATTCACTTTAGTATCCAGCAGTGTTAAAGAGGAACCGCAGTTGGCTCACATAATTTGTAATAAAAACATCTTTGCCATTCTGAAGCTTCCCTCCAACCACTTTGCATATTATTTTTATATATGCTGTGATTCTGTACTTGCCAAATATGCTGCAGAAATCTCCCTCCACTGAAGCCTCGTACACACGATCAGATTTTCGGACAATCGTTTGTCCGTTTTTTTGTTGCGTGCTTATCTCATGTCGAAAGTGAAGAGGTTACTAAAAATCTGAAAATTCTCCTAGGACAGAATACAACTTCAGAAGTGACGTCATGTGTTGAATAGTTCTGTATGTATTCTTTCGTTTCTGAGCATGTGTAGTCTTGCGCTTACAATTTTGTTTGTACGAAAACCGTACTAATTTAAACGAATATCGAGCGTTAAGTTCACGTACGACAAATATTTTAGTTGTACGTGAGCTTAAATATTATAGTCTGCACATCCAGCTTTTGTCCGCCGAAAAACCGTAATCGGCTGTCGAAAGCACATACTACCGATCCGAAAATCGGCAGATCGTTCGTCGGACGAAATTTTACTTCCGATTTTCGTATTGTACCAAATCTCCCTCTACTAAGTCTGGCTGCAACCATTTTAACTGTGGGCAGCTGAAGCTGCTGCCTGTTCACTTCCTGGATTTACACAGACACACAGAGGCACAGCTCTCATTGGCCCTCTTATGACTCCCCCCCCCCCAATCCTGGCAAACTCTCAGGAGAGTGATTGAGAGAGGGAGCTGTGCATGATGTCATAAGCCTAGGCTTATTACCAGACAAGAAAAAGGAAGTGGGTTGTATAAGGTATTTACTGGCAGAAAAATATCGTTTTACTATTCCAAATTTTAGTGTCCAAAAAGGACAGAAAAGTTAATAGATGGAAAGATGAAAAAATGACTGAAGGTCCGCTTTAATTTTAGTGATTAGTAGCTTTTTGTTATCGTTTTTTATTTTGCTTTCCTTTCATACTGTTATCTTGACCAGTGCCCCTTAAAGTGTAAGTAAACCCCCCCTATCGTTTCCAGCCAAGGAAGCTGCCATCTTTGCTTCTGTTTCATCTACAACTGCCATGATGCTGCACATGTGATCAGTTTAAACACCAGCCATTGGATGGCTTGACAGTTTGGTTGAGAGCACAACCAATGGTAGTGTTACATTTCTGGCACGTGCCGGAAATGAAACTGTTTTATGGATGGGTTTACTTCCGCTTTAAAGAGGATCTGTACTGCGAGAAATATATAGGCTTATTTTTATAGGTCTTGCTTAGTAAAATATTACTGTGTTGGCCAGGCTATAAAAAATTGCCCTGGAATGAGCTTGCTGCCGGTAAAGGCAGAATGCTTGTTTTGGGTGAGTGTAACCCTTGATACCTTTTTATGACTGTCAGCTAAATAGTATACTCAGAAGGAGGTCAGCAGAGGCAGCCAACAGTAACCAAAGCCACATTTTGTATGTGTTTTTAATCAGTGGCGACCCGTGCACTGTGGGTGCTCGGGCGCCGGCCCCCATCCATGCGCCCGGCCCCTTTCAGGACGCCGGACGCACGGATTCCTATGGCAGGGGTTGGTATTTTTTGAGGCACCTGATTAGAGGCAGAGGCTCTAATAGGCTTCAAAATAGGGTGGGCTCGGGGTGCAGAGAGTGCACCCTGATCCCACCCAATTGTGTGACCATAGCAAACTAATTTTCGCCATTTTCACACTAACCTTCCTCCCCGCCAATCAGAAGGCAGGATGTCGGGGGGGGGGGTGTCATAGCTGCAAGTGGTGGTGGTGGGGGGGGGTCGGTGAGCTCAGTGGCTGTATATGATGGGCACAGGTGGCTGCATATGATGGGCACAAGTGGCTGCGTATGATGGGCACAAGTGGCTGCCTATGGTGGGCACAAGTGGCCGCCTATGGTGAGCACAAGTGGCTGCCTATGATGGGCACAAGTGGCTGCCTATGATGGGCACAAGTGGCTGCCTGTGATGGGCACAAGTGGCTGCCTGTGATGGGCACAAGTGGCTGCGTATGATGGGCACAAGTGGCTGCGTGTGATGGGCACAAGTGGCTGCGTGTGATGGGCACAAGTGGCTGCGTGTGATGGGCAAAAGTGGCTGCGTGTGATGGGCACAAGTGGCTGCGTGTGATGGGCACAAGTGGCTGCGTGTGATGGGCACAAGTGGCTTGCGTGTGATGGGCACAAGTGGCTTGCGTGTGATGGGCACAAGTGGCTTGCGTGTGATGGGCACAAGTGGCTTGCGTGTGATGGGCACACGTGGCTTGCAATTGATGGGCACACGTGGCTGCAATTGATGGGCACACGTGGCTGCAATTGATGGGCACACGTGGCTGCAATTGATGGGCACAGTGAGGCTGCAATTGATGGGCACAGTGAGGCTGCAATTGATGGGCACAGTTTCCTATGGCAGGGGTTGGTATTTTTTGAGGCACCTGATTAGAGGCAGAGGCTCTAATAGGCTTCAAAATAGGGTGGGCTCGGGGTGCAGAGAGTGCACCCTGATCCCACCCAATTGTGTGACCATAGCAAACTAATTTTCGCCATTTTCACACTAACCTTCCTCCCCGCCAATCAGAAGGCAGGATGTCGGGGGGGGGGGGTGTCATAGCCGCAAGTGGTGGTGGTGGTGGTGGGGGGGGGTCGGTGAGCTCAGTGGCTGTATATGATGGGCACAGGTGGCTGCATATGATGGGCACAAGTGGCTGCGTATGATGGGCACAAGTGGCTGCCTATGGTGGGCACAAGTGGCCGCCTATGGTGAGCACAAGTGGCTGCCTATGATGGGCACAAGTTGCTGCCTGTGATGGGCACAAGTGGCTGCCTGTGATGGGCACAAGTGGCTGCCTGTGATGGGCACAAGTGGCTGCGTGTGATGGGCACAAGTGGCTGCGTGTGATGGGCACAAGTGGCTGCGTGTGATGGGCACAAGTGGCTGCGTATGATGGGCACAAGTGGCTGCCTATGATGGGCACAAGTGGCTGCCTGTGATGGGCACAAGTGGCTGCCTGTGATGGGCACAAGTGGCTGCGTATGATGGGCACAAGTGGCTGCGTGTGATGGGCACAAGTGGCTGCGTGTGATGGGCACAAGTGGCTGCGTGTGATGGGCACAAGTGGCTGCGTGTGATGGGCACAAGTGGCTGCGTGTGATGGGCACAAGTGGCTGCGTGTGATGGGCACAAGTGGCTTGCGTGTGATGGGCACAAGTGGCTTGCGTGTGATGGGCACAAGTGGCTTGCGTGTGATGGGCACAAGTGGCTTGCGTGTGATGGGCACAAGTGGCTTGCGTGTGATGGGCACAAGTGGCTTGCGTGTGATGGGCACACAAGGCTTGCGTGTGATGGGCACACAAGGCTTGCGTGTGATGGGCACACGTGGCTGCAATTGATGGGCACACGTGGCTGCAATTGATGGGCACAGTGAGGCTGCAATTGATGGGCACAGTGAGGCTGCAATTGATGGGCACAGTGAGGCTGCAATTGATGGGAGGGGGGGTTTCAGTATTTTTCAGTTTTTCTCCCCCTAAAAAATTTTGAGCACCAGCCACCACTGGTTTTAATTGTCCTCCATATGGGATAAAACACCAATGCCATAGGCAAGTCCTGGTATATACTTATGCCCATTATCCTGTGTGCATCTTTAACATCCTTTCTTCTTTGTGCCACCAGAGCTTCGGCCTGTGAGCATGGACCCGCTATACCACTCCTCAAACTGGCAGCTCCCTGCCGCTACCGATGAAGAAGATGCCACCTACTCCAACCTGAACTACACTCCTGAGCCCCTAAGGACCTCCTTGTACGAGTGTGTGGGCTCTCGGGCAGAGATGGATACCGTGCCAAGCGAGTCTCCAGCACATGAAGTAACGGCTGAATACGCCGTCGTTCGCAAGGTGAAGAAGGGGCTGAACACGGGGGTGCAGCAATCCAGGAAAGAGAAGGATTCGCAGACACAGAAACCCTCGGAAGAGCCTATCCTTCCACATAGGCCGGACGACCTTGAGGTATGAGGTTCAACGAGTTTTGTCTAAAGGAGATTGTACAATTCGATTGTAAAGCATATGGTCATCTTAAACTGTCTTAAGAGGTTCACTTTAGTCCCCTTGCCCTAACTGCTCATACTTGCCCTTACCCCACCATTCTGCTCAGTGATGAGGAGAACAAAGTCTCCTTGTATAAACTCCAAAAAATATTCCCACCTGGGGTGATCTATGTACATTGCAAGGATTTTATCAAACTTTTTTGCAGTGAATCTGTATGGGATGGATTTTGTTATTATTAGTCGGCTGCTGCACCTGCAGGGCTTGAATGAGGAAAGTGGCAGGGTCTTCATCCCTTTAGACATTTTTTTTTTTTTTTTTTGGGAGTATCTCACCAAAAATGACCTTTTGCAGGGAATGCGCTAAGTGGACGTCATATGACGTCCTCTTAGGAAGTGCCGCTCGTGTGGCCACGAGGCAGCGCAGTGGCGCTATTTGTCACCGGCTGTGTCCACCAAACACAGCTAATGACTGATCAGTGTACCGGCTTGCTGCCGGTACCATGTGACCGCTGTGACCAATCGCAATAGGTCACATGAGCGCTGTAAACAAAGGATGGCTTCCTTTCATGCTATCCATTGTGTACAATTGTGTTGCTAGCTGTGATTAATCAATATGATTACATGGTACAGACAGGGCCAATCACAGCCCATCTGTACCATGTGATTAGCTTTGACCAATCACAGCTAACCACAACAAAACAAACTGAAATTTTCAGTCAGTAAATGCTTGCTTATAGCAATGTAATTCACTGCTATAAGCAATCCATAATGTGAAAAAAAAAAAATAAAAAATCCTGATCACTCTCAGAGTAGTACAATGTTACTATGGTAACATTATATTGCTCTCGTCACAGTGTGTTGAAAAAAAAATCGTAAAAGAAAAAAATGGAATAAAAATTGAATTTTTTTTTTTTTTTTTTGTATTGTCACCAGTCAGTGTCCCTGATCACAGCCACACCAGTTCTATGATGACGCTGTACTACACTAGTGACAGTATTGAAAAAAAAAATTCTGAGTTTTTTTTTTTCTTCTTTAATTACATTTTCCAAAAAATTATGACAAAAAACCTGCAAATATATATATATATGAGATAAAAAACCTTCTGCCTTTACAACTCCTTTAAGGTTTTTGACCTTAATGCATTCTATGTCTGTGTCCAGTGTGCTCCTGTTCCTTTAAAGGGGCCTGGGCTGCCTCCAGGCTCACCTGCCTCACATCTATCCATTTCATGCATGTGCTTCCACTGTGGAGACACTTATAAATTTGTAGTGTTAGGACTGCAAGCAACACAGGGTGCCGTGATGAGGCCTTGCAGCTTTCACATGCGTTTGCAAATGTGTTCTAACTAAACCCCTGCTTTTAACTGACGGTTAGACAGGTTAATTTGGTTGGTCAGCAGACTGGTTGGTGAGTTGAGCTATGGAATTGTTTTTGTCTTACATGTTTATGGCCCTCCATGTGCTCCTTGCCGTGAAGGCCAGTTACAGGTGGGGGCAGTGGCCAGTTTTTTGTCCATGCAGATAGTGTCTGGGTCAGGATTAGAACCATGGACCCCCGGCTAACAACTAAGCATCTGTGCTGCCCATATGTGGCCTCTGTTCTTTATGACCTGCCCCCGCTGAGCGGGGGATAAATCAGTGATGTACACAAAGTGCTTCGGAGGTGAAGCAGGCATCTTGGGCGCACTGAATGGAGCCATTTAACCTACCAGCATGTCTTTGGGTTGTAGGAGGAAACTCACACAAACACAGGGAGAACATGCAGACTCCATGCAGACAGTATCCTGGTCAGGATATTACCCAAACACCCCAGTGCTGCAAGGCAGAAGTGCTAACTACTAAGCCTCTGTGCTGCCCCATGTTAGAGCAGAACATCACCTATAAATGGAAGTTCCGCTTTTCTTCCTCTTCCTCCTTTGGCTTTACATTTCCTAAAGGACCTGCAGATACAGGTCCATATTGTAGAGTTATGAATCTTTCATATTCTGTCCTGTAGGGGGAGTTTGTATGAACTGTTCTCATTTCACCAACCCTACAAATTAACTATCTATGCCTCCCCCATGTTCATTAAATTCTTCCTCTTTAATATTCTGTCCTGTAGGGGGAGACTCTGAACGGTTCTCATTCCACCCACCCGACCCATGAAACTTCCATATCTCATCCACATTCTCTTTGAGTCATGATATTCTTAAGTGACCTAGAGATGCAGATCCTTTTTGTAGAGTGACCTGGAGCTACAGAGTCCTTTAGCTGTTGTAGGCTTCAGTAGTCACTACGCCAATATTGGTGATGTCCTTCGTGTGGAATGGGTCAAATACGTGTGCTCTGGTCTGTATAGTGTCTCTACTCCATGGATAAGCTCTGTCTTATGTAAGAGGACATGAGCTAGCCATGGGTTTGACCTGAAATGTAGACAGGACAACTCAGTTGAATGTGGAAGCCTGGCTCTTCATAGATGGTAGAGAGTCCATTCCCAGTATGGTGGATTGGGCAACAATGATGCCCTGATAGTCCATCATCGTTGTCTGTGGAGCTGCTACCAGCTCCACCTACCGTGCCCAGGTCTGCTGGCTAGTCTCCACTGTTACCTGTATCTGAATAGGGACCACTTGAATGGGGCACCAGCGCTACGTCTTTAACGCTCACCTAAAAGGTAGTTCCTCGTTTGCAGCCATATTGGGATGACACCTACTTTTTATCTGTTTCATGTTCTCATTCACAGAGTAAAACTGAAAAAAAGCATTTTAAAGTTTGCTGCTCACCTTCAAAGAGGGAAGCGCATGCGAACAAAGAAAAAAAGAAACATGACCTCACAAATCTGGCACCAGAACCCCAACCCAGCATGCAGCCTGGCAGGCCAGGAAAGGGGGAGTTAACCTTCACCCCTCTCCACTTCTGAGCCATACTGGACCACATGCCCTCAACATGGGGAGTGGACCTTGCAAAGGGGGACCCCCCTCCCCCCTGACAAGGCACCTCCCCATGTCAAGGGCATGTGGCCTGGTATGGGCGAGGAGAAGAGGGGGGTGCATGCTCACCCCCTCCCCCCTTTCCTGGCCTGCCGGGATGCATGCTCAGGAGGGGGTCTGGATTTTGGGTAGCCATGTTTTTATTTATTTTTATTTTTTTCATTTTTTCCATGGTGAGCAGCAATTTTTACAATTTTCTTTAAAGCTATGCTATGTGAATGGGAACACGTAACAAATATAAAGTAGGTGTAAAAAATGTGGCTGAAAAATTGGAAATACCTTTTAGGTGAGCTCAGTAGATGAAGCGTTGGTGCAGAGACCGGTCTTGATACAGCCGTACCTGGTACCTGGGAGGGCTGACGGGAAGACTCTTCAGTTGTTGGAGTGGCAGCCGCCACCAATGTAGCACCCTGTGTTGGTAAAGCCATATCGGGCCACTGGGGGGACTGATTAGACTGTAATATTCCTGCTGGGGGGGGGTATGGGTGTAATATTCCTGCTGGGGGGGGTATGGGTGTAATATTCCTGCTGGGGGGGGTATGGGTGTAATATTCCTGCTGAGGGAGTATGGGTGTAATATTCCTGCTGGGGTGGTATGGGTGTAATATTCCTGCTGGGAAGAGTATGGGTGTAATATTCCTGCTGGGGGGGGTATGGGTTTAATATTCCTGCTGGGGGGCGTATGGGTGTAATATTCCTGCTGGGGGGGGGGGTTATGGGTGTAATATTCCTGCTGGGGGAGTATGGGTGTAATATTCATGCTGGGGGGAGTATGGGTGTAATATTCCTGCTGGGGGGAGTATGGGTGTAATATTCCTGCTGGGGGGTGTGTGGATGTAATATTCCTGCTGGAGGGAGTATGAGTGTAATAATCCTGCTGGGGGGGTATAGGTGTAATATTCCTGCTGGGGGGGGGGGGTATAGGTGTAATATTCCTGCTGGGGGGGGGGGTATAGGTGTAATATTCCTGCTGGGGGGAATATGGGTGTAATATTCCTGCTGGAGGGAGTATAGATGTAATATTCCTGCTGGGGGGAGTATGGGTGTAATATTCCTGCTGGGGGGAATATGGGTGTAATATTTCTGCTGAAGTCGACATGGGTGTAATATTCCTGCTGGGGGGAGTATGGGTGTAATGTTCCTGCTGGGGAGTATG
The DNA here is from genome assembly GCA_037952925.1 of Lithobates clamitans. NCBI lineage: Eukaryota > Metazoa > Chordata > Amphibia > Anura > Ranidae > Lithobates > Lithobates clamitans. The sequence goes on from JBBGZY010002155.1 coordinate 1,344,913, forward strand.
GGTGTAATATTCCAGCTGGGGGGAGTATGGGTGTAATATTCCTGCTGGGGGGGATATGGGTGTAATATTCCTGCTGGGGGGGTAAGGGTGTAATATTCCTGCTGGGGGGAGTATGGGTGTAATATTCCTGCTGGGGGGAGTATGGGTGTAATATTCCTGCTGGGGGGAGTATGGGTGTAATATTCCTGCTGGGGGGAGTATGGATGTAATATTCCTGCTGGGGGGAGTATGGGTGTAATATTCCTGCTGGGGGGGGTTATGGGTGTAATATTCCTGCTGGGGGGGGCTATGGGTGTAATATTCCTGCTGGGGGGGGTATGGGTGTAATATTCCTGCTGGGGGGAATATGGGTGTAATATTTCTGCTGAAGTCGACATGGGTGTAATATTCCTGCTGGGGGGAGTATGGGTGTAATGTTCCTGCTGGGGAGTATGGGTGTAATATTCCTGCTGGGGGGAGTATGGGTGTAATATTCCTGCTGGGGGGATATGGGTGTAATATTCCTGCTGGGGGGTAAGGGTGTAATATTCCTGCTGGGGGGAGTATGGGTGTAATATTCCTGCTGGGGGGAGTATGGGTGTAATATTCCTGCTGGGGGGAGTATGGGTGTAATATTCCTGCTGGGGGAGTATGGATGTAATATTCCTGCTGGGGGGAGTATGGGTGTAATATTCCTGCTGGGGGGGGTTATGGGTGTAATATTCCTGCTGGGGGGGGCTATGGGTGTAATATTCCTGCTGGGGGGGGCTATGGGTGTAATATTCCTGCTGGGGGGGGGTATGGGTGTAATATTCCTGCTGGGGGGGTATGGGTGTAATATTCCTGTGGGGGGAGTATGGGTGTAATCAGGGCTCGACAAACCCCGGGCGCCAGGTCGCATTTGCGACTAGAATTAGCGACCTGGCGCCTGGGGCGGCACAGCTGGGGTATCCTGTGTCTGTTCGACACCCCCCCCTCCCGACGCGATCGCGTTGGGCCGCGCCGGTAATTGAGGCCCCGGCTTTGCGGCCTACTGCAGTCCTATGGTGCCTTCTGCAATCGGGCGCCCTCTGGTGGTGGCCGTTGGTATGACAAGACATCCACCAATGCTAATGGAGCTTTCCCTACCTGTTTTCACTGCCTGCTCATCTCCTTCCCTTTACTTAGAACCCCCAAACATTATATATATTTTTTGTTCTAACACCCTAGAGAATAAAATGGCGGTCATTAAAATACTTTGTCACACCGTATTTGCGCAGCGGACTTACAAGCGCACTTTTTTGGGAAAAAATACTTTTTTTAATGAAAAAATAAGAAAACAGTAAAGTTAGCCCAATTTTTTTTATATTGTGAAAGATAATGTTACGCCGAGTAAATTGATTCCCAACATGTCACGCTTCAAAATTTCGTCCGCTCGTGGAATGGCGACAAACTTTTACCCTTTAAAATCTCCATAGGCGTCGTTTAAAAAATTCTACAGGTTGCATGTTTTGAGTCACAGAGGAGGTCTAGGACTAGAATTATTGCTCTCGCTCTACCGATCGTGGCGATACCTCACATGTGTGGTTTAAACACCGCTTTCATATGCGGGTGCTACTCACATATGCGTTCGCTTCTGCAAGCGAGCTCGGCGGGACGGGGCGCATTTAAAAAAATTATTATTTTTTCTTATATATTTTACTTTTTATTTTTACACTGTTTTTAAAAAAAAATAAAAATGGTGTCACTTTTATTTCTATTACAAGGGATGGGGCATATTTAAATTTTTTTTTTTTTCTTATTTTTTTTAACTTTTATTTTTTCACTGTTCTTTTAAAAAAAAAAAAAAAAGTCACTTTTATTCCTATTACAAGGAATGTAAAAATCCCTTGTAATAGAAAAAAAGCATGACAGGTCCTCTTAAATATGAGATCTGGGGTCAAAAAGACCTCAGATCTCATATTTACACTAAAATGCATTAAAAAAAAAAAATTGTCATTTGAAAAAAAAATAATAAAATGTCCCTTCAAGAGCTATGGGTGGAAGTGACGATTTGACGTCGCTTCCGTCCTGCAATGACTTGGAGATGGGCGGGGGGGCCATCTTCCTCTCACTCGTCTCCATGTCAGGCCAGGGACAGATCCGGATCGCCTCCGCCGTTACCGACGGCCACGGTAAGCGGTGAAGGGCACCGGAGAGCGGCGGTAGGGGGCCCTCTCCTGCCCCCGATAAAAGTGATCTCGCTGCGAATCTGCTGCAGAGACCACTTTTATCTGAAAGAGAACCGCCGGCTCTTGAAGAAGATACCGGGGTTATGGTAGCTAGCTGCTACCATAACAACGGTATTGCTCTTCAAAGACAGGACGTATATAGTCGTCCTGCTGGAAGGAAGTGGTTAATTAAAATGAATTTATTATTTGTCATCTCCCTGCTTGGCCCCTTTCACTCGGGCTGTCTGATCAGGTTCGCCTGTCAGTTTTTCAGGCGGACCTGATTGGACCCTTAGTGGGAATATGGTGGTCTTGTGTCCCTGCATGGCAGGAAATAAAAGCAGTCACATTCGTTCTAGTCGTCTCTGTGTAAATTTAAGATTGGTTAATTTTTATATTGAAAATAAAGCTTTGTCGGTCGTTTAAAAAAAAAAAAAAAAAAACCTGGCTCCTAACTTTTTTAGCTGGCTCCTAGATTCCAAACAAATTTGTCAAGCCCTGGGTGTAAAATTCATGTTGAAGGGGACGTCTGTGCAGGAAGTTCTTGTTGTATGATGGACAGGGCCGTCTTTAATATTGATTGGACCCTGGGCAAAACTTTTCTTGGGGCCCTCCCATGCAGTTTCGCTCTCCACCTGCTCTGAGACATACAATAAATAGCACCTAGACTCAAAATCAGTTTACTGAATCAGATCAGACAGCTATTGCGATTGGTTACCAGAGGTTACAGTGTATCATTACCACTTACTGACTGGTTGCTAGAGGTTACAGCACACATTAAGGCTCACTGATTAGTTGCTAGAGGTTACAGCACATGATTTCTGCTTGTTGATTGGTTGCTAGAGATTACTGTGGATATGACCTCAGGGGGGCATGATATACATATCAATGCCGACGGCCGCCCCTATTTACATATGAATTTCATCACTATTTACATAGGAATGCCGGTAATTTACATGTAAACACAGGGTCTGCAGGTGAGTCATCTTTACACAACAATAGAGCAGAGCTGGGCAGCATTAGTAGCAGCACTTCACACTGAGATATTGGGACACAGCACAGGACTAAAACCTCAAGGGAGGAGGGAATTTAAACCAGGATAGTTGGCAAGTATGAGGCTGCTGCTTTGGGCCCCACAACAATGACAGGGCCCAGGGCAGCTGCCCCTTTTGCCCTGCCTTAAAAACGGCCCTGATGATGGACACGGCGAGGATCTGTTCACACCTAGGTGTTCTGGATTCCCGAATCGCCGCAAATCGCGGCACACGCTTGCGATCCTTTTACTTTTAATATCACCCCAACTGAGGCGTGATTTTTTCCGCGATTGTCGCCTGATAAATCACAGGACTGCTTTTGGGAAACAGGCGTCCCGCGATTTTGTTTGTGTGATTTGTCAGGTGACAATATTGTCCCATGTTGGGGTGCCATTGAAAAGATCACAACCGTGAATCGAAGTAATTCCGCCCGCGATCCGGAACGCCTAGGTGTGATCGCAGCTAAGCGTCTTATATCAGTTGCTGAGTTCACCTTCTGGGGGAACATTTTCTTCCTCAAACATTCCACACATTCGCTTCATTCTTTATTCCACCGCTAATATATACTCCCTGTTGACCTTGTATAGTGCTTTTCTCTCTGAAGACTCCAAGTATTGGAGATGGCGTTGGCCGGGAATCGAACCCGGGTCAGCTGCTTGAAAGGCAGCTATGCTCACCACTGCACCACCAACGCAAGGTAGCATGTCTTTGTAGTGTGGGAGGAAACCGGAGTACCCGGAGAAAAACCCACGCAAGCACAGGGAAAACATGCAAACTCCATGCAGATAGTTTCCTGGTCAGGATTTGAACCATGGACCCTAGTGCTGCAAGGCTAACCCCTAAGCCTCTGTGCTGCCCATATGCGGCCTCTGTTCTCTAAGGCCCGCCCCCCGCTGAGCGGAGTACATCAGTTATGTCCACTCAAAGCGCCTCCAGAAGAAATCCAAGCTTAACCTAAACTACAATCTATATATAATATATATAACACTTCAAAAACACACCCAAATAATAGCATCCCGTGTAGGCAGTCCCATTGCTGTCAACTGGGGTGCAGTGGCTGTACCCAATGTGACATCTGTGTGAGTGCCGGTGCACGGCCCCGAACGCACCCAGGGTGCGTCCATGCAACGGCACCCGCATGGATGTCCTTTTTGGGGTAAACGCAGCCCCCACACAGAGTACAGATTCATACACCCCGTGTGAGTGAGGCCTTGGACTTCTCCATAAAGGACCTCACTGGCGGGAAGAGTTCTCATTTCTCCAGAGAAAGCCTAAAGAAAGCTGGAAAGACTTCTCCCACCTCTGAAGACAAAAAGAGTTCCAACCAACCAAGTCTTTCCAAAGCTGCCTCATATCCAAAAGTTGCCAAGTGTGTAAATGTAGACCTTAAGCTTTACGGTTAATCAAAAATATCACACTCTAAAGGGAAATGTATAACAAGGGGGAGTATGGAAGAGGGAGAGAGGGCGGAAAGGAGGGGTGGAGGGGAGGTTGGTGGTAAGGAAGGGGTGTGGGGGTTCCCCCAAACCCTCACCCCTTCTTCCTCCAACCTCCCCCCCCTTTTCCTCCCTCTCTCCCTCTTCCATACTCCCCTTGTTCCGGGGGAGTATGGAAGAGGGAAAGAGGGGTGGAGGGGAGGTTGGGGGGTAAGGAAGGGGTGTGAGGGTTCCCCCAAACCCTCACCCCCTTCTTCCTCCAACCTCCCCCCCCTTTTCCTCCCTCTCTCCCTCTTCCATACTCCCCTTTGTTCTACCTTTCCCTTTTGAATGTGATATTTTTGATTAACCTTAAAGCTTAAGGTCTACATTTACGCTCTTGGCAACTTTTGGATATGAGGCAGATTTTGGAGGACTTGGTTCGGTTCCCCCCTGTTGCCTACCACCAAAATCTCAAGTACTTTTTTACAGGTGATTATGTTTGGGCGATGTATTATCGAACCTTAAAGCTTCTTCTGGTCCCTGGAAAAGGGTTCCTCAGACTGTTTGTTAAGTCTTCTTCTAGGAACAACCAATTGTTTGGTTTGTGCAGCTACATTGATGGTGATTCAGAAGCTACAAAAGCAAAAATGGAGGCCTGATGGGAGGACCCTCCGGTTACTGGAGTGGCAGCCGCCACCAGTGTAAGGACCTGTGTTGGTACAGCCGTACTTGGTCCTTAGGAGGGTTCCTTAGACTTTTTGTTGTCTTCTAGGAACAGCCAATTGTCTTGTTTGTCCTACTGCATTGATAGTTGGTGATTCCGAAGCTCCAAAAATGAAAATGGAGGGCTGATGGGAAGACCCTTCAGTTACTGGAGTGGCAGCCGCCACCAGTATAGAGACCTTTGTTGGTACAGAAAAGGTACAGTGGCACTGTTGTTGGTGAAGAAAGCTAGTGGTATTGCTCTTGAAGACAGGTGTTGATGAGAATCTTTCAAGAGAGTGATGATGTAGTAGACTTTGGTGATGATGGCTTGACTTGAAGATCCTCTCCCGCATATTCACTAACAAATCATCCTCTAATCCCTCCTCTTCATCGCCTAGTTTAAAATTTCTCCGACATTTTGTCCATCTTCTCTCCCAATAAAGCTGCACCCTTCTCATTTAAGTACAATCCGTCACTGCTATAAAGATGGTAATCACCTGAAAAGTCAGCCCAGTTCGCCATGAAGCCATACCCCTCCTCTCTGCACCAGTTTTTCAGCCACTTGTTAAGCTCCTTAAACTCCTGCTGCCTCTCTGGTGTGGCTTGAGGTTCAGGCAGTATTTCTAAAAATACTGCTTTGGAGGTCCTTTTCTTCAATATAGCCCCTAAGTCCCTGAAGTCATTTTTTAGGGTGCCCCATCTTCCTATAACTTTGTCGTTAGTAATATGTATCATGACAGCTGGGTTCTCCCCAGCTCCATTCAACAATCTGTCCATCTGATCCTCAACGTCCCGAACACGAGCACCCGGTAAAGAACATTCTGTTCGGTAATAACAGTCTTTGTGGCAGATTGCCCTCTTTCCTATTGATTGAGTCCCCTACCATCGGTGTCTTCCTATTCTTTCCTGTAACCTTGCCCCCATCTTCACTGGAGGCGATGTTCTCAAGGTTCCTCTGGAATTTTGTCTCATCTTCAACGTCACATTCTGGTGGAGTCACAATGTGAATGTCGCATTCTGGTGGTGTCACAATGTGAACATTGCTTCCTGGTGTAGTCTCAACGTGAACGCCACATTCTGGGCGAGTCTTATTGTGAGAATCACATTCTGGTGGGTTCCCAATGTGAACTTCACATTCTGGTGGAGCGTCCATCTGAATTTCTTCCAGCTTTCTGGTCATCCTCTCTGCCAACAGAGCGGCACCATGCCCATTCAAGTGAAGTCCATTCCTGCTATAGAGCGAGTAGTTGACTGAAAAGTCAGCCCAGTTCTCCATGAACCCAAACCCCTCCTCCCTGCACCAGTTCCTCAGCCATTTGTTAAGCACCATAAGCTCCTGCTGCCTCTCTGGTGTGGATCGAGGTACAGGCAGTATTTCAGAAAATATTGCCTTGGGGGACCTTTTCTTCAATATAGCCCCTAAGTCCCTGAAATCATTTTGTAGGGCGCTCCATCTTTCTTGAACTTTGTCATTGGTTCCGATATATACCATGACAGCTGGGTCATCTCCAACCCCATCCAACAATGTGTCCATGCAATCTGTAATGTTCCGAACCCGAGCGCCCGGTAAAGAACATACTGTTAGGCGATAACGGTCTTTCTGACAGATTGCCCTCTGTATCCTTCCAATAATTGAATCCCCTACTACTAGTATCCGCCTATCCTTTCTTGTATCCCTGCCCCCATCTTCACTGGAGACGTTCTTCTGGCCTTTTGGTGGAGTATCAACCTGAACATCACATGCTGGTGGAGTCTCCGTATAAATGCCACATGCTGTTGGAGTTTCCATGTGAATGTCACATGCTGGTGAAGTCTCAATGTGAACGTCACATGCTGGCAGAGTCCCCATATGAACGTCACATGCTTGTCGAGTCTCCATGTGAACGTCACATTCTGGTGGGTTCTCAATGTTAACTTTAGATTCTGGTGGAGCGTCAATCTGAATTTCTTCTAGCTTTCTGGTCATCTTCTCTCCCAACAGAGCGGCACCGTGCCCATTTAAGTGCAGTCCATCCCTGCTATAGAGCGAGTTGTTGACTGAAAAGTCAGCCCAGTTCTCCATGAACCCAAACCCCTCTTCTCTGCACCAGTTCCTCAGCCATTTGTTAAGCACCATAAGCTCCTGCTGCCTCTCTGGTGTGGATCGAGGTACAGGCAGTATTTCAGAAAATATTGCCTTGGGGGACCTTTTCTTCAATATAGCCCCTAAGTCCCTGAAATCATTTTGTAGGGCGCTCCATCTTTCTTGAACTTTGTCATTGGTTCCAATATATACCATGACAGCTGGGTCATCTCCAACCCCGTCCAACAATGTGTCCATGCAATCTGTAATGTTCCGAACCCGAGCGCCCGGTAAAGAACATACTGTTAGGCGATAACGGTCTCTCTGACAGATTGCCCTCTGTATCCTTCCAATGATTGAATCCCCTACTACTAGTATCCTCCTATCCTTTCTTGTATCCTTGCCCCCATCTTCATTGGAGACGTTCTTCTGGCATTTTGGTGGAGTATCAACCTGAACATCACATGCTGGTGGAGTCTCCGTATAAATGCCACATGCTGGTGGAGTTTCCATGTGAATGTCACATGCTGGTGAAGTCTCAATGTGAACGTCACATGCTTGTCGAGTCTCCATGTGAACGTCACATCCTGGTGGGTTCTCAATGTGAACTTTAGATTCTGGTGGAGCGTCAATCTGAATTTCTTCCAGCTTTCTGGTCATCTTCTCTCCCAACAGAGCGGCACCGTGCCCATTTAAGTGCAGTCCATCCCTGCTATAGAGCGAGTTGTTGACTGAAAAGTCAGCCCAGTTCTCCATGAACCCAAACCTCTCTTCCCTGCACCAGTTCCTCAGCCATTTGTTAAGCACCATAAGCTCCTGCTGCCTCTCTGGTGTGGATCGAGGTACAGGCAGTATTTCAGAAAATATTGCCTTGGGGGACCTTTTCTTCAATATAGCCCCTAAGTCCCTGAAATCATTTTGTAGGGCGCTCCATCTTTCTCGAACTTTGTCATTGGTTCCGATATATACCATGACAGCTGGGTCATCTCCAACCCCGTCCAACAATGTGTCCATGCAATCTGTAATGTTCCGAACCCGAGCGCCCGGTAAAGAACATACTGTTAGGCGATAACGGTCTCTCTGACAGATTGCCCTCTGTATCCTTCCAATGATTGAATCCCCTACTACTAGTATCCTCCTATCCTTTCTTGTATCCTTGCCCCCATCTTCATTGGAGACGTTCTTCTGGCATTTTGGTGGAGTATCAACCTGAACATCACATGCTGGTGGAGTCTCCGTATAAATGCCACATGCTGGTGGAGTTTCCATGTGAATGTCACATGCTGGTGAAGTCTCAATGTGAACGTCACATGCTTGTCGAGTCTCCATGTGAACGTCACATCCTGGTGGGTTCTCAATGTGAACTTTAGATTCTGGTGGAGCGTCAATCTGAATTTCTTCCAGCTTTCTGGTCATCTTCTCTCCAAACAGAGCGGCACCGTGCCCATTTAAGTGCAGTCCATCCCTGCTATAGAGCGAGTTGTTGACTGAAAAGTCAGCCCAGTTCTCCATGAACCCAAACCTCTCTTCCCTGCACCAGTTCCTCAGCCATTTGTTAAGCACCATAAGCTCCTGCTGCCTCTCTGGTGTGGATCGAGGTACAGGCAGTATTTCAGAAAATATTGCCTTGGGGGACCTTTTCTTCAATATAGCCCCTAAGTCCCTGAAATCATTTTGTAGGGCGCTCCATCTTTCTCGAACTTTGTCATTGGTTCCGATATATACCATGACAGCTGGGTCATCTCCAACCCCGTCCAACAATGTGTCCATGCAATCTGTAATGTTCCGAACCCGAGCGCCCGGTAAAGAACATACTGTTAGGCGATAACGGTCTCTCGGACAGATTGCCCTCTGTATCCTTCCAATAATTGAATCCCCTACTACTAGTATCCGCCTATCCTTTCTTGTATCCTTGCCCCCATCTTCACTGGAGATGTTCTTCTGGCATTTTGGTGAAGTCTCCATGTGAACGTCACATGCTGGTGGAGTCTCCATGTGAACGTCACATGCTGGTGGAGTCTCCATGTGAACGTCACATGCTGGTGGAGTCTCCATGTGAACGTCACATGCTGATGAAGTCTCCATGTGAACATCACATGCTGGTGGAGTTTCCATGTGAACGTCACATGCTGGTGGAGTTTCCATGTGAACGTCACATGCTGGTGGAGTCTCCATGTGAACGTCACATGCTGGTGGAGTCTCCATGTGAACGTCACATGCTGGTGGAGTCTCCATGTGAACGTCACATGCTGGTGGAGTCTCCATGTGAATGTCACATGCTGATGAAGTCTCCATGTGAACGTCACATGCTGGTGGAGTTTCCATGTGAACGTCGCATGCTGGTGGAGTCTCCATGTGAACGTCGCATGCTGGTGGAGTCTCCATGTGAACGTCGCATGCTGGTGGAGTCTCCATGTGAACGTCGCATGCTGGTGGAGTCTCCATGTGAACGTCGCATGCTGGTGGAGTCTCCATGTGAACGTCGCATGCTGGTGGAGTCTCCATGTGAACGTCGCATGCTGGTGGAGTCTCCATGTGAACGTCGCATGCTGGTGGAGTCTCCATGTGAACGTCGCATGCTGGTGGAGTCTCCATGTGAACGTCGCATGCTGGTGGAGTCTCCATGTGAACGTCGCATGCTGGTGGAGTCTCCATGTGAACGTCGCATGCTGGTGGAGTCTCCATGTGAACGTCGCATGCTGGTGGAGTCTCCATGTGAACGTCGCATGCTGGTGGAGTCTCCATGTGAACGTCGCATGCTGGTGGAGTCTCCATGTGAACGTCGCATGCTGGTGGAGTCTCCATGTGAACGTCGCATGCTGGTGGAGTCTCCATGTGAACGTCGCATGCTGGTGGAGTCTCCATGTGAACGTCACATGCTGGTGGAGTCTCCATGTTAACGTCACATGCTGGTGGAGTCTCCATGTGAACGTCACATGCTGGTGGAGTCTCCATGTGAACGTCACTTGCTGGTGGAGTCTTAATGTAGCTTTCACATTCTGTCTTGCTCACTGGGGCAGACCTGCCTTGTGAACTGTGTTTGCAGTAAATACCGCCTACATCTGCAATAAAAAAGAAGAATCAGATTTAGCACCTTTACTTACATTATATATATTTTTTATACAACATCAAATTATAGAGAGAAAAGTTTAACATTCTAGTGCCAGAGACAATAAATAAACCCTGACATGACAGGGACACAGGGATGACTAATGGTGGCGTTCATATAAAAATACTGGTTGCCTGGCCGTTATGCCGATCCACTAAAATGAATTGAGTCAGAAGGGGACTGATTCTTCACTTTCGGGTGCAGGGGAGTAATCTGCAGTGCTTCTGTTTCTTATTATTAAACTAAACATCCGGCCTCTTTTATTGTAATCTTTAGAATTGTTGCGGTGGATTCATATAGAAGAGGCCCGGGACCAGGAACCGCTGCATTGCAGATTACTCCACCGTACCCGAAAGTAAGGAAATAGTCCCCTGCACGGTTTGGATTGATTTTCATGCGATTCTGTCATGTGACAATCGTGACAAGATCTTGCCATGTTTGGGGTGCCATTAGGAAAAATGCAGAATCATAGCACTTCTGCCGGTCGTTCCAAATTGCCAAGTGTGAGTGCGGTCTAAGTCAGAATTCCAGGCAAATGGCTAAAAAACAAGGATGAAATAGATACTATATGTGAGAGCTGCTTTACAGCACAATTCAATCAAAAATCCCACATAAAGATGTACCTAAAAACAGGGTGACACTGTAGGTACAACAAAAAATGGTGTGCCAACGTCCCGGTATTGGTATGTCATATATAGAAACTAGGGAGTTTGGACTTTAAGGGCACCCAAGTAATTGAAACTATAAAGAGTATAAAAGGTAAAAATATTTTTTATTTTATTACGTTTAGATTTTTGTTAAAAAAGATTTTATATATAATTGAGGATTATCAGACATACAATTTACATATAGAAAAGAATCATACATAGATGAATCCTATCCTGCATGCTAATTGAACCCAATCATTTAATGTATATGTCCCAACATTCAAGAGTAGAAGAAGAGAAACCAACTTCCCAAATGTGAATTGTTGTGAATGTAGGACGCAATATGGGTTGAATTGCAGGTCAGGTAGGTGTTCTCTTTAATTGCTCGACATGTTTCGCGCTATATAACGCTTCTTCGGGAGCTAGAGGTAGTTCTGTTGAGTACATATACATACACATACATGCATCAAACAGTAAAATATATAAGTCAGAAATAAGGTTCGTACAAACTGAGGTACATTCCAACTGATTCTAGTGATCCTAAAGGACAGACCCCAATAAGGAGAATGGTCATACGGGGGTCCATAGAAAAACCCGGCAGCTGGGGAGGCCATAAAAAAGAGCACACGTTATAAGTGTGTACACAGATATGTATATAGAGTAAAAATATATCGCTACAAAATGTGTGCTGTGCAATGTGGGATATACTCACAATGCCTAACGGTATTAAAGATAGTATGGCACAGACAACATTGTAAAGAGGGGCATGATAGGTCCGCCACAGCGATGATAATCAAATTGCATATACATAAACATATGTATCTAAATATAGATGGCTTACCCCATATGGTCAAACCGAATAGAAGAGTGTCGCTATAGTATTAGTCCAAAAGATTTCCGCAAACTACTGCTAAAGACCTACCCTCTACATACATCTATATTGTGATACACTGAGAGTATTTGGGGTTGTTCCCGCAGCGTTCTGGTACCCATTATCAATGGTGTGATTTTTTTTTTTTTTTTTAAATGTAATCCAGCGATTACTTGTCCTTTTTTGGACTAATACTATAGCGACACTCTTCTATTCGGTTTGACCATATGGGGTAAGCCATCTATATTTGGATACATATGTATATGCAATTTGGTTATCATCGCTGTGCTTTTTTATTACCAACGTTGAGTGGCGGACCTATCATGCCCTTCTTTACAATGTTGTCTGTGCCATACTATCTTTAATACCGTTAGGCATTGTGAGTATATCCCACATTGCACAGCACACATTTTGTAGCGATATATTTTTACTCTATATACATATCTGTGTACACACTTATAATGTGTGCTCTTTTTAATGGTCTCCCAGTTTGTACGAACTTTATTTCTGAGTTATATATCTTAATGTTTGATGTGTATGTGTATATATATAATGTGTGTGTGTGTGTATGTGTATGTATGTATATATATATATATGTATGTGTGTATGTATATATATATATATATATATATATATATATATATATATATATATATATATATATATATTCATAGTGATCTTTTATGTGTACTCAACAGAACTACCTCCAGCTCCTGAAGAAGCGTTGTATAACGCGAAACATGTCGAGCAATTAAAGAGAACACCTACCTGACCTGCAATTCAACCCATATTGCGTCCTACATTCACAACAACAATTCACATTTGAGAAGTTGGTTTCTCTTCTTCTACTCTTGAATGTTGGGACATATACATTAAATGATTGGGTTCAATTAGCATGCAGGATAGGATTTATCTATGTATGATTCTTTTCTATATGTAAATTGTATGTCTGATAATCCTCAATTATATATATAATCTTTTTTAACAAAAATCTAAACGTAATAAAATAAATATTTTTACCTTTTATACTCTTTATAGTTTCAATTACTTGGGTGCCCTTAAAGTCCAAACTCCCATGCTTTACAGCACAGCCCTGCAGCAACCTACTGGGGTCCCATTTGTTCAGCGGGGGAGCGCAGGAGCATAAAGGGTCTATTTAATGCCTTTGGGCTGCAGACGGAGTGATTTTCTGCACTGCAGTTCCCAATAATTATATTTAAGTTCCGGCCTCTTCTATATCAACCAATCAAGGACAGGCCAGGACTATAATTGTTGGGGAATGCAGCACTGCAGATTACACCACCTGCACCTTAAAGGCATTCAATTTGCATCTGCCTGCCCCCTGCTGAAGAAATTGGGCCAGAGGAAGTTTATTTTGTGTTTTTGTTACTTGTTTTGCCCTCTGAAGAGCAATCTGTGATTCCTTTTCAGAGGGTGTTTGACAGGCGGTGATGAATCGTTAAATTGCTTGCTGGATGCACAACAATATAAAGCTGGAAATGTTTTTTTTTTAATGTTTGCAACTATCTATCATCAATGTCCATGACAATCCCTATACATGTGTACATATGAGGGGACCCCTCATCAATGTCCATGGCAATCCCTATACATATGTGCATATGGGGGGACCCCTCATCAATGTCCATGGCAATCCCTTTACATGTGTACATATGGGGGGGCGACCCCTCATCAATGTTCATGGCAATTCCTATAGATGAGACGTCACCCCCCCCCCCCCCATTTGTAAACATCTATAGGAATTGCCATGAACATTGATGAGGGGTCGCCCCTCCATATGTACTCATGTAAATGGATTGCCATGGACATTGATGAGGGGTCCCCCCATATGCACACATGTATAGGGATTGCCATGGACATTGATGAAAGGTTATCCCCCGTATTTACACATGTATAGGGATGGCCACGGACATTGATGAGGAATCACCCCATCCCCCATATGTACACATGTATAGGGATTGCCATGGACATTGACGAAAGGTTACCCCCATATGTACACATGTATAGGGATGGCCATGGACATTGATGAGGGATCCTCCCATATGTACACATGTATAGGGATGGCCATGGACAATGATGAGACGTCACCCCCCTCCCCCCATTTGTACACATCATTGTCCATGGCCATCCCTATACATGTGTACATATGGGGGGATCCCTCATCAATGTCCATGGCAATCCCCATGCATGTGTACATATGGGGGGGTGACCCCTCATCAATGACCATGGCAATCCCTATACATGTGCACTTATGGGGGAGGGGGTGACCCCTCATCAATGTGCATGGCAATTCCTATACATGTGTACATATGGGGGGGTAATCTTTCATCAATGTGCATGGCAATCTTTATACATGTGTACATATGGAGGGGCTGACCACTCATCAATGTCCATGGCCATCCGTATACAGGTGTGCATATGGGGGGGACCCCTCATCAATGTTCATGGCAATTCCTATACATGTATACAAATGGGGGGGTGACTACTCATCAATGTCCATGGCCATCCCTATACATGTGTACATATGGGGGGGTGGCCCCTCATCAATGTCCATTGTAATCCCTATACATGGGTACATATGGGGGGGGACCCCTCATCAATGTCCATGGCAATCCTTATACATGTGTACATATGGGGGGTAACCTTTCATCAATGTGCATGGCGATCTGTATACATGTGTACATATGGGGGGGCGACCCCTCATAAATGTCTATGGCCATCCCTATACATGTGTACATATGGGGGGATGACCCCTCATCAATGTCCATGGCCATCCCTTTACATGTGTACATATGGGGAGGTATGCTTTCATCAATGTGCATGGCAATTTCTATACATGTGTACATATGGGGGGGTGACCCCTCATAAATGTCCATGGCAATCCCTATACATGTGTACATATGGGGGGAGGGTGACTCCTCATCAATGTCCATGGCGATCCCTATACATGTGTACAAAGAATTTTAGAACCGAGGGGGATTTTAATGGTGCCAAAACACCCAAAAAATATTTTGTTATAAAAACATCTTTATTTGAGTCTAAAGTTTTAAAAGAAATGGGGGACAATGAACATGTACAATATACACATAGTGTATTCTCAACTCACCGCATCTGTCAGAACAAAGACCTAGCGGCCATCAGGCCAGACAAGACTGATGGCGCCAGGCCACAGAGCCAGCCATTGGTCTTGTTCTGACAGATGCGGTGAGTTTTGAGGATACACTTGGTAGGTTTGATCTTCAGGCCCTTCACATGTGTATGTTGGTCTTGCTGATGGGTGCATGATCTCTATTTGTTATCAGATGGGACACTGTGGGTGGCCTGGGGGACGCTATTGATTTAATGTGTCCGCATTCATCATTGCTTCATGACATTGTTCCTTCATCACTTTGGAAGAAATAGTTCCGGATTGGTGTGTTGCTCCCCTCTACATTCTGTGGAAGGAGCATTTGAATGACATTGAAGGTAAACCTAACTTGTATATCTAATTGATTGAGGACTTTATGTATCCTTGATATATTTCTTTCCTCAGTGCACATATATTTTACACATATATATATATATATATATATATATATATATATATATATATATATATATATATATATAAAATCTATATCTCCCCTTTCCTTTTGACATTTCTAGTATTTCCACCGGCCCCATTGTGCTCCTCCTGACATCAGTTGCCACCGCTGATGTTGGCACCTCTTCTTACATCAGTTTTGGACCCTTTAGTAGTGTGCATTAGCTTGATTACATTCTATAGACATGGTGAGTTTTATGTTCACTCTGTATAGTGCTCAGACCCTCATGGATATTCATTGAACATATTACTTATTTTATTATATGTTTTTGATACAGATTTACTTTGATAACAGAAATATTTATTTACAATCATGCATACCTACTAATAATGACTTTTTGTAGCTACATATTGCTTTATAAGTTCTTAAAGGAGCTGAAAAGTAAAACATGTCGAGCAACAAGCACCACGCTGGTTACAGGAGCTACTTTATGTGTATATTGTACATGTGCACTGAATTGCTTTTATGAAATGTGGACATTCATTGATTTCCCCCCCGTGTTTCTTATAAAACTTTGGACTCCGATAAAGAAGTTTTTATGTTAAAATATTTTTTTTGTGTGTTAGGGAACCATTAAAATCCCCTTCTCTTCTAAAATTCTTTGAAAAGGAATAATTTTGGGATAAAGGTGCCTTTAATCCATGAGTGTAGGTGACCTATCCAGAGTACTTTTTGTATCTATCACTATCCATAGTACTTACCAATATCGATGTCTGTATTTCGCTGATGTCTTTTGGCTTTACAGCCGGAACCAAAACATCCAACAACGGCTCTGAAGCAGCCGCGCACAAAAGCCCGAGCCCTCTTATTGGTACCTGCAGGCTGGTCACTGATACCTCCTTCCATAGCTGGGCTTCCCTTGGTGGGTTTCTCTTTGGTGCTTTTCAGAGAAAAAAACTGTTTACATTTAAATCGTCTCATTATTAAGAATAAAGAACCACGCTTTAAATGTACAAGAATAGAAATCGCAAAGAAATTGAATCGAATGAAAATCAAATCGAATCAAATCGCAAGAAAATCTCCAGAGAGATAAAAAAACAGGTCCTCACTGGTCAGCAAACACTCTGTTTCTGCTGCCAGCCTCCCTTGCGACTCTCTATATTGGCTGAGCTGATGACATCATAGAGCAGAGCCATGTGACCTTTGAAAAAAATAACTGACGATTTTTCTTAAAGGGGCCACGTCCTTATTTGTGAGCTTTATGAATTCAGCCTGTAGGCTCTGTATACAGACCTAATATGGACCCGGCTCCTGGAAGAACATGTTTTTCTTGAAGTGATGGTTATTGTGAATGAGATTTAACCCTTGCAGTCCCATGGCTGAAAACAAAGATGTGTATTCCTATAACACTGTGAATGGAGCCTTATAAATCCTCGCTGCCTATCAAATCTTTTCATTTCTTTTATTTGATCATTTTATCGTTATTACACACCAATTATCTTTCACTTTCACCAAATCCGAGGTTTTTCCATTTTTAACCCTTTAACTGCCAAGTCAAATGTTTTTCCTTTCATTTATGAACCCTTTCTTTGCCAAACCAACCCCACCCCCCAAACTTTTGTTTTTAACCCTTTCACTGCCAAACTATATTTTTTCATTTTTAACCCTTTCTGTGAACCCTTTCTTTGCAAAAAAAAAAATATTTTTACGGGTTTTTTTGTTAACCCTTTCAGTGCCAAACTAAATTTTTTTTATTTTTAACCCTTTTCTCTCTCTTTTTAACGCTTTCACTGCCAAACCAATATATATACATTTTTCCCCATTTCTTGCCCATATGTTAACGTAAAACCTGTTTATTGTTAGTTTTGGATGGAGTGGGGAAGGATTAGAACCCCAGTCAGGTTTTTATTGCTGTCTGCTCCCCTTATATGGAGATTTATTCTGCCAAATCTATTTTTTTTTCTTTCAGTTTTTAACCCTTTCACTACCAAACTATATTGTTCATTTATTTTAACCCTTTAAAGAGGAGCTCTGCCCACATTTTCACCCCTCACTAATCTGTGCTCTGTAAACAAATCAGATATTTTTTAATTTTTTTTCTCAGCACCTTCTGTATATAATATTCTGTATTAATTTTTCCCTTTCTTCTCCCTGGACGCGGCCCAGCGCTCATCATTTCCGGTTTGCAATGCCTCCTGGGAGATGTGTGTCATCAATCCCAGGAGACAATAGGCATTGCTGGGCTGTAGCATCGCGTTATTTGCAAACCGGAAATGGCACGATGCAAGGCGGCTGCCAGCGCCATTTTTAAAAAGGGTCACCAGGCTTTTGTTGTCATGGTTACCAAAGCTTCTTATACACAGTGATTGGCGGTGGGGGAGGGGGCTGGAGCATCTAGGCTCTGATTACATACAGGGGGGGGACACACCATTACTAATGATTTATAACAGAGGAATAGGATGAGGCAGTTTTGATGGGGCAATTTTGATGCGGCAATTTTGATGTTGGCAATATGATGGGGCAGTTTTGATTGAGCAAATTTTGATGGTGGCAGTATGATGGGGCAGTTTTGGTGGGGTAGTTTTGAGGGGGCAATTTTGATGGTGGCAGTATAATGGGGCAGTATGATGGGGCAGGTTTGATGGAGCAATTTAATGGGGGCAATGTGATGGGGCAATTTTGATCGGAGCAATTTGATGGGGCAATAGTATGAGGTAGTTTTGATGGGGCAATTTTGATGGTGGCAGTATAATGGGGCAATATTTGTTGGGGCAATTTTGGTGGGGGCAATAGGATGGGGCAATTTTGATGGTGGCAGTATGATGGGGGCATTAGGATGGGGCAGTTTTGATGGGGCAATTTTGATGGTGGCAGTATGATGGGGGAATCGGGCAGTTTTGATGGGGCAGTTTTGATGGAGCAGTTTTGATGGGGCAGTTTTGATGGGGCAATTTTGATGGGGCAATTTTGATGGGGGCAATATGATGGGGCAATAGGATGAGGCAGGTTTGATGGGGCAATTTTGATAGTGGAAGTATGATGGGGCAATTTTGATGGTGGCAGTATGATGGGGCAGTTTTGATGGGGGCAATTTGATGGGGCAGCTTCTGCAAAAGTTAATTACTTTTTAAACGGCGCTAATTGTAAATCATATCCCTCTTTCTGTGCAGATGTGTTATATATATATATATATATATAACAAGAGATATTATATATATATATATATATACATACATACATATACACAGAAACAAGGGATATCATTTACAATTAGCATCTTTTAAAAAGTAATTACCTTTTGCTTTATGTATTTCTAGATTTATAATCTTTGTAAATGTAGATAATCTTCCTGGTTCCTGGAGGGGGAGGAGAGGTTTCCATAGCTTAGGGGTGGCAACTTCCTCTGACACTGCTGTTGCTATGGAAACACACACACATTTTAACCCTTTCACTGCCAAATCATTTCCCCCCCATTTCTCTCCCGTATGTTAAATTATAAATAAAGGAACATGTTTTTTTTGTTAGTGTTGGATGAAGTGGAGAGTGATTAGAACCCCTGCCAGGTTTTTGTTGCTGTTTGCTCCCCCTTTAGGGAGATTCATTCTCTCTATTTACCATTATCAAACAAAAATTAAAGAAAAACGCACATTTTAGGTTGTCACCAGAACAGGAATTAGAGGGGAAATCTTCCAATGGGGACACTTGTTCTGGTGACACCCAGGGATGATGTCACTTTGGCGGATTTCTCTCTTTTTTTGGCTATGGGTGCCCCAATGGGGACACAGATGGCAAAGAAAACCTGACAGTGGTTATAGTCCCCCCCCCCCCCTTACTCTATTGTAAATGAAAAAAAATGTTTGTCTTTATTTCTATTTTATCTTTTATCTGGTATGCGGGGGATGGTGGGGACTCAGTAAAAAAAGAGGGTGCAGCATATTACACATGGGGCTATGGGGGGGGTCTGCATACACGAGCAACTGCCACTGCCGGGGGGGGGGGAGGGTTGAGTGCTCAGTCTTTTGAACCCTTTCACTTTTGGACATTTTTGCTGATTTCTGCTCTCCCAGCATTCCCTAGTTTGTGAAATGATGAAGGCAGAAGAGCTAACCACTTAAAGTCCTCTAACTTCTGGTGGGACTGCAGCTGCTTGTTTTATGTTTCTGTGCAATGTACACTACTTGGAGGATTTGGAGAGTTTTAATGGATATAAATCTGCTGATGGAGCTGGTGCCGGTCTGGGTCCCGGAATGTGGAAGAATATAGATCGTGGGAGGAGCTTTTAAAGGGTTTTTTTTAATAAAAATGTGATGTACGATGAGCTCGTCATTTCCTTTTTGGGTGATTGGTGGAAATCCATTGACGGGAGAATATATCTATTGGATGAAGAAACGCTGATTTGGTGGTTTTTGGTTATAGAATAACGCGTGATTGGCCCAGAGGTCCTCGGGGTTCTGGGGGGCATTCGCAGCAGGTGGAGCACTTTTTGTATTGATTTTTAAGGATCAATTATATAAAAGCACGGGGGATGGGATGAAGTTTGATAAATACAATAACATGGAATTTTGTGGATGAACATTTTCAAGGACTTTTTTTTGTTTTTTGTTTTTGTTTCATATGTTTTTCACAAATCTGGATATTGATTTCATGATTTAATGCATGGTGTTGAATCGCATGTTTTATCTTCATATGTCTTTCACAAATGTGGATATTTATGATTTAGACCCCTAGAAATAGCGCCTGAAAACCGCCTCCCATTCACTGCAGTGTGTGCTTTCACTCCCGGGCGGTTTTTGCTTGCCAGACGTCAGAAAAAGTCCTGCAAGCAGCATCTTTGGGGCGGGTTGGAAGCGCTATTAATAGATCTCCCAAAACGCCCCACCCATTGAAATGACTTCCAAAGCTCCTTTAAAAGCGCCGCAAAACAGGTCCTTTTTTTTCTTTTTCTTCTCTTAAGGTCCCGTCATCATGGGACCTTAAAAAACCGGCGCAGTAGCGAAAAGCGCCTGAAGCCCTGCAAAAATGTCTGGCGCTTTATTGCTGTTTTAGCGGCGCTTCAGTGTGAAAGGGGTCTTATTGTATGGTGGTGAATCAAATGTAAATTACACCAACTAGATATTGCTGGTAATACAGATCAATAGTTATTAGTGAGGAGGATTAGTGCCGACTTTATTTTGCTTTTTTATTCATATATTTATGCCGTCTATTTTACAGCTCAGGTTTGCAAAGAAACTGGTTGCTATGGCAACAGTGTTGTTTACCTTTCTAGCTGATATCTCATGTACAGGCCCAGTATGTTTCCTTCTAAATCTAAACAATCTTGTTGTCATAGCAATAGCATAGCAGTCTGAAGTCCGCTCTTTGCTGACGTCACAGGAATCAGTCCAGGCACCGCGTCATCATCACAATAAAGTCGGGATCCGCCAGGTGCCTGGACTGATGCCTGTCTCAGCCTGTCAGCGAGCTGCTGAGAGCCTGAGGCGACCACTCCCCGCCCCTCCACAGCTCAGCGCTCCAATGAGCGTGGGGGGGGGTGGGGGCAGAGTGCAAAGCTGCTGATCGACAGTCAGCAGCTCTCTGCTCCAGGAGCTGTGAGAACCGAACCATCCGGGGGACAGATGCAACATCCACCTAGGTAAGTATGAATGGGCAAAAAAAAAAAACATACTTCTCTTTTAAGGTAAAAAAAACCTTCTGCCTTTTTAGAACCCTATTTAAATAATTTTCTTCTCCTGCCCAGGACTACATGTCCCATGAGGCATTGCTCCTCACACATTCACAAGTTCTCAGGCACGGTGTATGGACGGTGTACTGAGCTGTATGTGTGCTGAGCTGTATTTTCTAATATGTAAACAAATAATGCATTCTTTATGCAGGCCAGCTAATTGGCTGACCAACTAATCGATTACAAAAATAGTTGACAACTATTTTCATAATTGATTCTAATTGATTAAGTTGATTTAGTAGTTCCAGCCCTATACCAGTATTCTACCTTTTTCTGGTGTTTAGTACAACTAGACCTGGCCTGGTACATGATTATGTCGGTTTATCCCCTCTAGTTTGGTACACGGTGATTAAACTAATTTTCTTCGTCCTGCAGATTGAAGCGATGTACTCCAAAGTGAACAAGAAGAAGACGATTAGAGATGACCCCCGAGTCTCTCCAAACCCGGCTTTTCAACAGCTTCCGCCAATGAAGATGGCCGCGGTAAATGAAACCACCCAGGGCTCTCTAAACGCAGTTTTCGAAAGCCCCCCACTGCCGGCGTACCCACCCGCGCACCCCGAAGAGAATTTATACGAGAGTATATGTGAGATGAGCAGCCATGCTTTGTAGCTACCACTGAGAGTTTTCAGCACTGACACTAATACTTGCACTGATTCCAGTTTGGTAAATCTGTTGAAAAGTCTGGAGCAAGTGAAGCAAGATCACAGTGTTGTGGGGCAGAATGAAACAATGCAGATATTGCTTCTACTTTCTAAATTCCTGCCAGCGGGCATTTTATTGAAATTGACTCTGTAACAGGCATAATATGAATTTAGCAATCCATGGCAACACTCCGGGGCACATGCCCCCCCCCCCCCAGTTTCGGCCCTGCTTAGGTGGATGCAGAATCAGTGTGGACAAGGTACTTTAACTGCTGCAGCCCCAGGCGATTTTACCTCCTTCCTGACCAGAGCACCTTTTACATTTAATTTGGCACTGCATTGCTTTACCTGACAATTGCGCGGTCGTGCGACGTTTAACCCAAAGGAAATTTGCGTCCTTTTTTTACCACAAATAGAGCTTTCTTTTGGTGGTATTTGATCACCTCTGCGGTTTTTAATTTTTTTTGCGCTATAAACAAAAAAAGATCAAAAATTAAAAAAATAAAATAAATAAATATATATATATATTTTTTTGCTATAATAAATATCCCCAAAAATGTTTTTAAAAAACACATTTTCAGTTTAGGCCAATATGTATTCTACATATTTTTGGTTAAAAAAAATCCCAATAAGCGTATATTGATTGGTTTGCGCAAAAGTTATAACTTCTACAAACTATGGGAAAGATGTATGGCATTTTTATAGCATTTTTAATATTTTTTTTTATACTAGTAATGGCAGTGACCTGCGATTTTTAGTGGTACTGCAACATTGCGGCGGACAGATCGGACACTTTTGACATTTATACAGCGATCAGAGCTATAAAAATGCACTGATTACTGTGTAAATGTCACTGGTAGGGAAGGGGTTGACACTAGTGATCGATCAAGGGTTTAAATGTGTTCCCTCGTTAGTTTTTCTAACTGTATGGGGGTAGGACTGACTGGGGGAGGAGACATATTGTTGTTCCTACTTTGTAGGAACAAACGATATGTCTCCTCTCCCCTGACAGAACAGGGATCTGTGAGTTTACGCACACAAATCCCCGTGCTGGCTCTCGATCACGCCCGCCGACCACGCGCATGGGGTCCCCCTGCCGTGCCGCGGGGCATGCCTCCGGCGGCTCTTAAAGGGAACAAGGTACCCATACGTTGTTTTGCGCAGTCGTGCCATTTTGCCGACGTATATCGGCATTAGAGCCGGTTGGCAAGTGGTTAAAGCTGAATTCCAGGTTGATGTAAAAATACACCAATAAGTGCTGATTATTCATTAAAAATGAAGAAATTTATTTTTAAATGCAGCAACTGTAAGTACTTGACATCCACCTCATCCAGGCTCAAGTTAAGCAAAACTGAACGGGAGAGGGAAGGGCAGGACTAGGAGCCAATCAAGTGTGCTGGAGCATACATGTGCTGACTAGTGGTGCACTGAAATGAAAATTCCCGGTGCCGAAATCAAAAATTCAGGATGCACTTGGCCGAAACCAAAAAGTTTAAAAAAAAAAAAAAAATGTTATATATATATATATATATATATATATATATATATATATATATATATATATATATATATATATATATATATATATATATATATATATATATATATATATATATATAAAATTGTATTATATTTAACTGTTTAATTAATAGCATGAATTTATTGTCGGCCATTATCGGCACCTTTTTGAAGCGGTGTTGAAAATCCTGCTTGCTGCATTTTTGGTCAGCACCTCCCCATTTGAAATGCACTGAAAACTTGGGAAGAATGCATCATAAATGCACCCATGTTGTGTTTTTGATGCATATTTTTGAGTTACGTGACCTATGAAAAATTACACCATAAGCACGGTAAAATCGCGGGCGTTTCCAGCAGTCATTATGGGTATCCTTTTTTTTTTTTTTCTGCTTTCAGCAGAACGCTAAAAACCCTATTTTTGGCCAAGAATTTTTGGTGCATCACAAGTGCTGACAAAGGGAGAGCAGAAGGATGATATAGCGGTATAGCCCTGCTCCTTCACTGTCCAATCATAGACTGTGGAGAAAGGAGATGACCTGCCTGTATTGTTTAACCCCTTCCCACGTATATATGTGGCAGTGTGCTTTATGGTACTATAGAGAGATAGATAGAGAGAGATGGATATATATATATCTATAGATAGATCTATCTATATATTTCTCTATCTATCTCTCTATCTATATATAATATGAGAGATCTCTATCTATATATAGATATAGATATATTTATCTATATCTAGATAGATAGATTATAGAGTGTGTGTGTGTAACTGGCTTTGCTGGGAGTGCGCTTAATTAGTGCCCCCAGCATTATGACTGCACTGTCGCCAATAGCTCCCGGGTCACTGTGTACGGTTGGGAGCCTGTGGGATAGACTCCTGATCATGTGATTGCTGTGACAGCCAATCACAGAGATCACATGGTCAGGAAGCCCATGTAATGAACTCGTAAAAAGGGGTTAATGTCACTGTTTAAATCTCAGAGCTGGCTGGAGAGAATTACAAACTCTTTGGCAGGTAATACAGCTGATATATATATATATATATAATATTTAAACTGTTTATTTAGCTGCATGCCTGGAATTCAGCTTTAAACTGTGGCACGTCTTAGGGACACGTTCACACTTCACACTCTGAAGGGCTGTCTGCGTTCAGATCGCTTTTTAAAGTGCATTTGACAGGTGGTGAGAAGGCCTCCCCGCCGACTGCTTTAAACCCCTTGAACACCGCGGTAGCGCACCACAACCGCATGCGTTGCGCGCAGTTCCGGTGTGTTTGCAGAGCAGCCTATTTCACTTTAATGGGTCACGCTCGACAGCCGCTGTGCCTGCGGAAAGTTTCGGGGGGGGGGGTATAATTCCTGCCGCGGCTACACCATGTGCCCACTGCCTCTGCAGCTAAATGGGGAGCGGTTGGCTGTAAAAACACGGCTCAACCGTGGGGGTTTTACCGACTCTCAATTGTTAGTGTGAACAAGCCCTTAATGGGCTCTGTTATTGGTGACAGATCGGAGGGTTTGATTATATAATGTACATTACAAATAGCTTTATATACGGGGGGGATTATTTTTATAGATACACATGTAAATGTTTTTGGGTATTGTCGACACTGAACATTTCTGAGATAAAGTTCTGGTCTCTGGGGAAACATTTTTCCAACGCACAGCCGACTTCCCTCTAATAATCACTCAGTAGGTAGCCTGTGTTGACCTCCACTGGGTAGAGAGATGTGGGCTGGACTGTAATAGATAGAAATCTCCCGCCAGCTTTTAGCCAGACAGATGCTGCAATCTGCATGCACTTTACTGCAAAAAGCATCATTTGTATACATGTCTTATATATAGAATGTAATATACACGGCTTTCATATAGTTATTGCATCGGTCACGCCCCTTTTTTTCGTTCGCCTGTACACGCTCCTAGTAGTTCCACGCTATGCGGCGTATGTGGAACCACATGGGGCCGCTACTCTATTGGCTGGTCTTTGGGTTCTTTGCATGGCCAGAGACCATTGCATTCACTCCTATGGAAGGGCTGTTTTATTTTGCTAGACAACCACTCAGCGGGAATGAATGTAATTTTTTTTTTTTTTCCAGGAATGCTGAGCTCTCCCTCTGCTCGTCCTCTTGCCACTTTGGCAATCCATTGGCTTCAGTGCATTGTGAGTCACTGACCTGCAGTAAATGTGCAGAATCAGGATTTCTAGCTTCACTGGCTGCATGCTTTGTTCCAGGTTTGGCAATGCCGATATCACCAGGCCACTGTTATGTCTAGAAGGAGGTCAGCAATGACACTGCAGTGATCCAGTGCAATCCTTCGATGTGGTGGCTGCATTTGTTTTCTTCAGATTTGGGAATATTTTCTGCAAGTACAGAAAAATGCCCATTGATCCTGATAGAAATCCAGTGTCCTTGTGACTTCATCTGCACTGAAATGATATCTCAAGTAATGTTATTCGCTTCCTAGCTATTTTCTGTGGCGTTGGTTGTCTCCTTAGTAATGCAGATGATGAGACAGGGAGGAAGGTCCAAATCAGGAGCAAGCAGCCTAACATGACAACCAGTGCCGGGACAAGGTCACCTAGAGCCCAGGGGGAACGTACCATACTATGCCCCCCCAATAATGTATGAGTATTATGTGTTAGAACCCCCCCCCCCCCAAAAAAAGGAGCACCAATCTGCATGCTAAGCATAAATTCCCCCTCCAGCCAGGTCATATCTGCCCCCTGCTAAAACCCCCCCTCTCAGCACAAATCTTTGCCCCCCCCAGCTCAAATCCCCTTTCCCCAAATCCCCCCCAGCACACCCCCCCCCAAAAAAAAAAATCGCCCCTCCCAGCAAAAACCCCCTCTCAAATTTCTCCTCCTAGCACAAATACCCTCCAATCATGCCTACCAGCACAATCCCCCCCCCCTCCCAAAAAATTCCCCTCCTAGCACAAATCCTCCTTTTCCTCTACCATATTGCCTCTTCCAGCACAAATCCTATCCCCCCTCTCAACATAAAGCCCCCCAAATCTCCTTTCCTAGCACCCCCCCTCTAAATTTCCACTCCTAGAACAATTTGTACCCCCCACCCCAATCTCCTTGTGTTGCTCCCCCCCCCCGCATGTCACATAATACCCCTGTCCCGGCCCTGGTGACAACCTTGCTCCTCCCATAGATACAATGTTGTCACCCTAGAACTGGAAATGTTATACCGGTGTTCTGCCGAGAAAGCCCCCCCCCCCCTGGCTGATAAGGACTCCCCTGTACTGCGCAGGCACAGCGCTTGCACAGTACGAGCCGGCGAAAATAGCTGAACACCTGTGAGTCAGCTGTACACAGCGCCTGTAACAGGGCCCCTTCGCTCGCCACGCTTCGGGCACGGCCTCGATTCTCTCAGCATATTTTTATTCTAACTCTATGTCCACTTGGATGGTGGGGCTTGAATCTGGACTCAGGTCAGAATGTAGTGCGCAGGCGCCGTGTAGCACTGACGATCAGCTGTTCAACTTCGGAGACTTTCGGCGGCTCCGTAGTCGTTCGTACTGCGCAAGCGCAGTACAGGTGGGGGGTAGCTTTCTCGGCAAGACACCGGCATAGGAAATGAAAAGAATTACAGCCTGAAAAACAATGCAGCCGCTACATTTTAGGACTAGTAAACTCCAATATGTTACAGTTTTGTTCTTATATCGAGATATGCTTTCATTTTAAACACGCAGCAACTCGTAGTAGCCAATCAGATTTTTATTCAGCAGTTCATAATAAAAACTTACTTTTGATTGGCTGTTGGGGCAGATTATGGCACTGTGCACTTTATCTAAGCCTGCCATGCCTGAGAATATAGACTAAGCTCATCATACACATTGCAATCTATACAATCTCCATTGGATATGCCAAGAGATATGTAGTACAAGGGCCTGCCTGATTGGATAGTCCTCATATTACATAGTTTTAGTAAATCTTAAAGTGGTTCTGAATAGTGGGGCGCCGAAATGAAAATTCCGGTGCAGAATCTGGGCCGTTTTCGAAAGCCAATATCGTCACCTTTGTTTTCTTTCAGTACGACACCGAAAGCCTTATTTTCGGCGTATAGAATTTCGGTGCATCTCTAGTTCTGAAGGTACGAGGTTTTCTTTTACCATAATGCATTTTATGCATTAAATGCAGCTTAGAGAGCGGGGGGGTGGGGTCGAGCCACGCTCTGTGGGTCAATGGACATACACAGCCAGCTTGGGATTGAGCATGCGGCTAATTATGGGGGCATTTGGCAGGGGGGGGGGACCCCAGAAGAGGAGGAACGGGGTTGCTCTGTGCAAAACCATTACACAGGAGGTAAGGATGACATGTTTGTTATTTAAAAATAAAAAATAAATGCATTTAGAATGACTTTAAATTGATTGTACTGTGAGATTGTATGGTGACCCTTACACTGACTCGAGACTTGGGAATGGGAAACGATTATCTGAGATATAAATAAATTGTTTATTTACACTGGCTGTGACTCTGTATATAGACTGGTTGTATGTTATGGAGATAAACTTCTTTTATGACACAATATGAGTCGCGCTTATTGTTATTACACCAGTTATACATGAATATTGTCAAAAGTATTGGGGCACATGAACTTTAATGGCCTCCCAGTCTTAGTCTGTAGGGTTCAATATTGAGTTAGTCCACCCTTTGCAGCTATAACAGCTTCAACTCTTCTGGGAAGGCTGTCCACAAGGTTTAGGAGTGTGTCTATGGAACTGTTTGACCATTCTTCCAGAAGCGTATTTGTGAGGTCAGGCACTGATGTTGGACAAGAAGGCCTGGCTCGCAGTCTCCACTCTAATTCATCCCAAAGGTGTTCTATGAGGTTGAGGTCAGTCAAGTTCCTCCACCCCAAACTTGCTCATCCATGTCCTTGGAAATGGGAATAAATGCTGTAGCTGCTGACTTTTAATAAAAGGACAATTACCTGTCTCAGGGATCCCATAATGTCGCCCCCCTTCCCCCCGAAAGGTGGAAAATGTGGCAGTGGAGGAGGGGGGGCAAAGAAGCGGAGCTTCCGCTTTTGGGTGGAGCTTCGCTTTAAGGAGCTTACAATCTAAAGTCCCTGCATGTATACATACGCCTACTAGAGCTGACTTGGACAGGGGCCGATTAACCTACCAGCATGTTTGGAGCTTGGGAGGAAACCAGAATACCTAGAGGAAATCCATACACGTAAAGGGGAAAAACAGCAAACTCAGAGCAGATAGTGTCCTGATTGGAAGTTGAACCAGGAACCCCAGTGCTGCAAGGCGGACATGCTAATTTGCAGCAAGTGATTGTATGAATGGGACAGATGACTGTTGCACATGATCACAGTTTAAATAAAAGATGTAAAGTTCATTTTTAAGGCCCCCTGCATACTGAATGTTTAGCGCCAGTGCATGAGGCTCACCTGCTGGTTGCTGCCTGGCTTACCAGTGCCCATCAATGCTGACCGCTAAAAGCTGACCTACCTGACCGCTAAAAGCTGACCTACCTGACCGTTACGCTGACCTACCTGACCGTTACGCTGACCTACCTGACCGTTACGCTGACCTACCTGACCGTTACGCTGACCTACCTGACCGTTACGCTGACCTACCTGACTGTTACGCTGACCTACCTGGCCGTTACGCTGACCTACCTGACCGTTACGCTGACTTACCTGACCGTTACACTGACCTACCTGACCGTTACACTGACCTACCTGACATACACTGACCATTACACTGACCTACCTGACACGCACTGACCTACCTGACCATTACATGTGATGTCAGACTTCAGGTGACCGTGACCTCTGGCTCCTCCTGCAGCTCAGCCGTAGTGTGCAGCGCCGGTGTGCCCCTCCCATTAGACAGTAGGCAGCCAGGAGCGGAGTGGACAGGAGAGGAGAGCCGAGTGGGGATCTCATAGTGACGCAGCCGCATTGTAATTCCCGCCTTCTGGAGCCTGCAGCGCCTATGATGGACATCAATTGTCCTGCGGTCCCGGCGTTGGGCCAGTGGGACGTCCATCATAGGTGCTGCTGGCTCCAGAAGGCAATGCAGTGGGTCCTGCTGCCAGGGTTTTTTTTTTTTTTTTTTTGTGCCTGGAGTGGGGCTTTAAATAAAAGGGCCCGAAGTTTAGAAAGAATCTCGGTGACAATGGGCATCTTTCTTCATACTTTTTGCATCTTTTTCACTACTCTAACTACCACGGTTGGCATTCGATACACTTTAAATTGGGTTCATTATCTCTAGAGGAAGTTGCTAAATTTTGGGCAATTAAACAGAAAATTGTATCAGACTCACCATAATTTTCTTTTTCTGGTGCCTATCCATGGCAGTTTACTATCACATGTACGCTGCCATGGAGGCACCAGGATGATGCCAGATGAATGGTGTTGCTGGCAATGATGTCATTGATGATATTAAAGGACAACTGGACTGAACCCACCCAGACAGGGAAGGATGGTATAAATAAATAAAAAAACTATAAATTTAATAAAATATCATATATATATATTTTAGAAATACAATAAAGTCAATTATAAAAATTAATTATATATACAGTATCTCACAAAAGTGAGTACACCCATCACATTTTTGTAAATATTTTATTCTATATTTTCATGTGACAACACTGAAGAAATGACTCTTTGCTACAATGTAAAGTAGTGAGTGTACAGCTTGTATAACAGTGTAAATTTGCTGTCCCCTCAAAATAACTCAACACACAGCCATTAATGTCTAAACCGCAGGCAACAAAAGTGAGTACACCCCTAAGTGAAAAATGTCCAAAGTGTCAGTATTTTGTGTGGCCACCATTATTTTCCAGCACTGCCTTAACCCTCTTGGGCATGGAGTTCACCAGAGCTTCACAGGTTACCACTGGAGTCCTCTTCCACTCCTCCATGATGACATCACAGAGCTGGTGGATGTTAGAGACCTTACACTCCTCCACCTTCCGTTTGAGGATGTCCCACAGATACTCAATAGGGTTTAGGTCTGGAGATATGCTTGGCTAGTCCATCACCTTTACCCTCAGCTTCTTTAGCAAGGCAGTGGTCATCTTGGAGGTGTGTTTGGGGTCGTTATCATGTTGGAATACTGCCCTGCGGCCCAGTCTCCGAAGGGAGGGGATCATACTCTGCTTCAGTATGTCACAGTACATGTTGGCATTCATGGTTCCCTCAATGAACTGTAGCTCCGCAGTGCCGGCAGCACTCATGCAGCCCCAATCCATGACACTCCCACCACCATGCTTGAGTGCAGGAAAGACACACTTGTCTTTGTACTCCTCACTTGGTTGCCGCCACACACGCCACCTCTTCAACCTCTGCAGCAATGCTGGCAGCACTCATACGTCTATTTCCCAAAGACAACCTCTGGATATGACGCTGAGCACGTGCACTCATCTTCTTTGGTCCACCATGGTGAGGCCTGTTCTGAGTGGAACCTGTCCTGTTAAACCTCTGTATGGTCTTGGCCGCCGTGCTGCAGCTCAGTTTCAGGGTCTTGGCAATCTTCTTATAGCCTAGGCCAGTGATGGTGAACCTTGGCACCCCAGATGTTTTGGATCTACATTTCCCATGATGCTCATGCACTCCGCGTTGTAATTGAGCATCATGGGAAATGTAGTAACAAAACATCTGTAATGCCAAAGTTCACCCATCACTGGCCTAGGCCATCTTCATGTAGAGCAACAATTCTTTTTTTTTTTTCAGATCCGCAGAGTTCTTTGTCATGAGGTGCCATGTTGAACTTCCAGTGACCAGTATGAGAGAGTGAGAGCGATAACACCACATTTAACACACCTGTGAGAAAGGGTCCCCCCAAAGAGGATTGGGATTTTAAGGGCAACTAAGTAATGGTACAAAACCAAATATTGATTTATGACAAATTGTAATTTATTAAATATTATAAAAAGCCAATATCTGCATAGAAATTGCGATTTGACTATTTAAGAACAACATCAGAATGTACAACAAATACAAATAAGTATTGTGTCCTAGATGGAAATATTTTTATATATATAAAAATATATTTAAAATATATATATATATATATATGGAAGTGGCTGTTAAGCAGCAGTCAAGCCACAAAATACAGCTAGAAAATGACTGTATATAAAACGGGGGGTGGGGGGAGAGAATCAACAGCACACTGAGCTTCCCAGTGAATGGCTGGGCAGGGGGGAGTGAGTCAGGACAAGTCTGATCATTGGAGGAGGGCAGGCTGAGTTCCCAGCACAGCTAGAGAACTGACCACGCTGTGTTCTCATGCCTAGTGTGGTCAGTTTTGATAGGAAAGCAGAGGGACTGGCAGGTTTACCAGGAATTTCACATAAAGGAAGCAATACAAAGAGAACAGGAGACTCTCATACAGTACATGGGACAGCAGGCACCTATCAGGAATATGAAATGTTAGGGTAAGAAACACTTTAAAATAAAAACATACAAAACAAAATAAAATTATAAATACAACAGAAATACATAAAAATAAAATATAAATGAGCAATAAATATATGTTAAAATAAATTGTAAAAAGAAATAAAATAAAATAAATATATAAAATAAAAATAAATAAAATGAAAATCCATTAAAATAAAATGTAAATTAATTACATAAAAAATAAATACAACGAAATTACATTAAAATGATTAAAAACAAACAAATAAAATAATAAATACAATAAAAAAATAGGAAGCAGCAGGAGTCTGGAGCTGTTTTTTATTATAATACATCAAACAGATGAAGCAGCAGAGAAGGGAAAGGATCAGCCTGTCCCCTGTGCTCCTGGCTGCCCCATACACATTACAATGTGATCGCACAGTGTGGGGGACTCGGGGCCTTCCATGTAAATGGTATCGGATCTCTCAGCCCCGGATAGATGGTGGTATGGGGGGGGGGGGGCGGGGGGGCACATTGTACAATCACAGGGGGACATGCTGCACCGGGAGCTCTATGATTTGCAGACCCTCCTCTGAGCAGGCTGCAATGCTCGGCTTCCATTTTCCGGCGGGTCACACCCCCCTCTCTCTCTCTCTCTCCGCGGGCACGATGGGGTTAAGTGATTCCCCGAGGGACCCGTCACGTGCCCCTCTTGCTTTGACACGTGACCCGGCCGCTAAACAACAACACGCGGCGACCAATAGGGGACGAGGGACTGGCCACGTGCCAGAGCGCAAGTAGGGGGGCGGGCCCGTGTTGATGTCTGGCCTCGGCCAATCGGAGCGGGCGGCCGCGCTGTAGGTGGAGCCGTGTATGTGGAGAAGGCGGCGGTGTGGGCGGGGTCTCCGGTGCGCGCTCTCCGCTACTCGGTTTTTTTTCTCCTCAGGAAGATGGCGGCGGTGAGGCGGCCGGGAGTCTACACCGCATGGAGGAGCCGCTGGGGGGCCGAGAGACCGAGGTACCGGGGAGAGAAATACACCCGTGGAACGCCTCCTTCCACCCACAACACCCGGAATGTCACCACACACCCCCTCCCCCTACTGTGTACACCCGGCCCGGGACACCCCCCACCTTTATTATATACACCCCCCCCCAATACACCGACACCCCCCTCTATTATATACACCCCTCCCCCCCAATACACCGACACCCCCCTCTATTATATACACCCGGCCCGGGACACCCCCCACCTTTATTATATACACCCCTCCCCCCAATACACCGACACCCCCCTCTATTATATACACCCGGCCCGGGACACCCCCCACCTTTATTATATACACCCCTCCCCCCAATACATCGACACCCCCCTCTATTATATACACCCGGCCCGGGACACCCCCCACCTTTATTATATACACCCCTCCCCCCAATACATCGACACCCCCCTCTATTATATACACCCGGCCACCGGGACACACCCCCTTCTTACACCCGGAATGTCACCCCCCTCACCGTGTACACCCGGCCCGGGACACCCCCATTATATACACACCTTCTTCTTCTGAACCCCCCAATATACTGACACCCCCCTATTATATACACCCCCCTTCCCACACCCCACCACCGAGACACACCCCCTAATTACACCCGGAATGTCACCCCCTCCCCCATTATATACACACCTTCTTCTGAACAATTCCCAATACAACCCCCCCAGACTTACCAACAACCCCCTAATAGTCACCCCCCCATCCCCCCCACATACTGACACCCTCCACTGTTTACCCCCCAACATTCCTCTACACCCCCCTCCTCCCACAAGCACACCCCCTGTACACCCCGATACCCATCCCCCCCCCCCCCACATACACCGACACCCCCCTTCCCTCTGCAATAACTACCCACTAATACTGACACCCCACCCCGAGCGTACACCCCCTTCATCATCACACCTCCTCCTCATCCCCCTTCATCATCACACCGACACCTCCTCCTCATCCCCCTTCTTCATCACACCGACACCTCCTCCTCATCCCCCTTCATCATCATCACACCGACACCTCCTCCTCATCCCCCTTCATCATCATCACACACTGACATCTCCTCATCCCTCTTCATCATCATCATCATCATCACCACACACTGACATCTCCTCATCCCTCTTCTTCATCATCATCACACACTGACATCTCCTCATCCCTCTTCTTCATCATCATCACACACTGACATCTCCTCATCCCTCTTCTTCATCATCATCATCATCATCATCATCACACACTGACATCTCCTCATCCCTCTTCATCATCATCACACACTGACATCTCCTCATCCCTCTTCTTCATCATCATCACACACTGACATCTCCTCATCCCTCTTCTTCATCATCATCACACACTGACATCTCCTCATCCATCTTCTTCATCATCATCATCATCATCACACACTGACATCTCCTCATCCCTCTTCTTCATCATCACACACTGACCTCTCCTCATCCCTCTTCATCATCATCATCATCACACACTGACATCTCCTCATCCCTCTTCTTCATCATCACACACTGACCTCTCCTCATCCCTCTTCTTCATCATCATCATCATCATCATCATCATCATCATCATCATCATCATCATCACACACTGACATCTCCTCATCCCTCTTCTTCATCATCATCATCATCATCATCATCACACACTGACATCTCCTCATCCATCTTCTTCATCATCATCATCATCACACACTGACATCTCCTCATCCATCTTCTTCATCATCATCATCATCACACACTGACATCTCCTCATCCCTCTGATTCATCATCATCATCATCATCATCATCATCATCATCATCATCATCATCATCATCATCGCACACTGACATCTCCTCATCCATCTTCATCATCATCATCATCACACACTGACATCTCCTCATCCCTCTTCATCATCATCATCACACACTGACATCTCCTCATCCCTCTTCTTCATCATCATCATCACACACTGACATCTCCTCATCCCTCTTCTTCATCATCATCATCACACACTGACATCTCCTCATCCATCTTCATCATCATCATCATCATCACACACTGACATCTCCTCATCCCTCTTCTTCATCATCATCATCATCACACACTGACATCTCCTCATCCATCTTCATCATCATCATCATCATCACACACTGACATCTCCTCATCCCTCTTCATCATCATCATCATCATCACACACTGACATCTCCTCATCCCTCTTCTTCATCATCATCATCACACACTGACATCTCCTCATCCCTCTTCTTCATCATCATCATCACACACTGACATCTCCTCATCCCTCTTCATCATCATCATCACACACTGACATCTCCTCATCCCTCTTCTTCATCATCATCACACACTGACATCTCCTCATCCCTCTTCTTCATCATCATCACACACTGACATCTCCTCATCCCTCTTCTTCATCATCATCATCATCACACACTGACATCTCCTCATCCCTCTTCATCAT
Source organism: Lithobates clamitans (assembly GCA_037952925.1). Classification (NCBI taxonomy): domain Eukaryota; kingdom Metazoa; phylum Chordata; class Amphibia; order Anura; family Ranidae; genus Lithobates; species Lithobates clamitans. The sequence goes on from JBBGZY010002155.1 coordinate 1,380,228, forward strand.
CATCATCATCATCATCATCATCACACACTGACATCTCCTCATCCCTCTTCATCATCATCACACACTGACATCTCCTCATCCCTCTTCATCATCATCACACACTGACATCTCCTCATCCCTCTTCATCATCATCACACACTGACATCTCCTCATCCCTCTTCATCATCATCACACACTGACATCTCCTCATCCCTCTTCATCATCATCACACACTGACATCTCCTCATCCCTCTTCTTCATCATCATCATCATCACACACTGACATCTTCTCATCCCTCTTCTTCATCATCATCATCATCACACACTGACATCTTCTCATCCCTCTTCTTCATCATCATCATCATCACACACTGACATCTCCTCATCCCTCTTCTTCATCATCACACACTGACATCTCCTCATCCCTCTTCTTCATCATCATCATCATCATCATCATCATCATCACACACTGACATCTCCTCATCCCTCTTCATCATCATCACACACTGACATCTCCTCATCCCTCTTCTTCATCATCATCATCACCACACACTGACATCTCCTCATCCCTCTTCTTCATCATCACCACACACTGACATCTCCTCATCCCTCTTCTTCATCATCACACACTGACATCTCCTCATCCCTCTTCTTCTTCATCACACACTGACATCTCCTCATCCCCCTTCTTCATCATCACACACTGACATCTCCTCATCCCTCTTCTTCTTCATCACACACTGACATCTCCTCATCCCTCTTCACATAGGCGTGCGCAGCCTATTGCATTAGGGTGTGCACCCGAAAGCTCAAGCACACATACGTGTGTATATGTATGTATATTCAAAAGTATTGGGACACCTGCCTTTACACACATGAACTTTAATGACATTCCAGTCTTAGTCCGTAGGGTTCAATATTGAGTTGGCCCACCCTTTGCAGCTATAACAGCTTCAACTCTTCTGGGAAGACCGTCCACAAGGTTTAGGACGGTGTCTATGGGGATGTTTGACCATTCTTTCAGAAGGACATTTGTGAGGTCAGGCACTGATGTTGGATGAGAAGGCCTTGCTCACAGTCTTCACTCGAATTCATCCCAAAGGTGTTCTATCGGGTTGAGGTCAGGACTCTGTGCAGGTCAGTCAAGTTCCTCCACCCCAAGCTCACTCATCCATGTCTTTATGGACCTTTCTTTGTGCATTGGTCCAAATCATTTGGTGGAGGGGGGATTATGGTGTGGGGGTTGTTTTTCAGGGGTTGGGCTTGGCCCCTTAGTTCAAGTGAAGGTAATTCTTAAGACGTCAGCATACCAAGACATTTTGGACAATTTCATGCTCCCAACTTTGTGGGAAGAGTTTGGGGATGGCCCCTTCCTGTTCCAACATGACTGCCCACCAGTGCACAAAGCAAGGTCCATAAAGACATGTACTTAGCAGGGCTGGTGGGAAATAACTTCAAGTGCAATGATTCACATTATAACCATAACTAAAACATATACAATTAAGTGTAACACTCTAAAAAATAAAAATTCCAAAGTGTGAACCTCCCAACTAAAAAGTTGTTGCACTTGAAGTTAATTTGTATTACAATTATCTGTAGAGGGGTTTCCACCATCCCTGCTAAGGCAGCACTGATGAGCACTAATAGGCTGCACTGATTGGCAGCATTGATGGGCACTAATTGGTAGCACTGATGTGCACAGATAGGCAGCATTGATAGGTGGCACTTATGGACATTGATTGTCAGCACTGATTGGCACTGATAGGCGGCACTGATGGGCACTGATATGCATCATTGATGGGCTCTGATTGGTAGCACTGATAGGCTCTGATTGGCAGCACTGATGGACACTGGCTGCACTGATGGGCACTGATAGGCTGCACTGATGGGCACTGACTGTCAGCACTGATGTCACTGATAGGTGGCACTGATGGGCACTAATTGTCAACACTGGCACTGATAGGCTGAACTGATGGGCGCTGATATGCAGCACTGATTGGCAGCACTTATGGGCACTTATGGGCACTGATAGGCAGCACTGATGGGCACTGATATGCAGCACTGATAGGCAGCATTGGTTGGCACTGATTTACAGCATTGGTTGGCACTGATAGGCAGCACTGACTGGCACTGATAGGCAGCACTGACTGGCACTAATGGGCAGCACTGACTGGCACTGATGGGCAGCACTGACTGGCACTGATAGGCAGCACTGACTGGCACTGATAGGCAGCACTGACTGGCACTGATAGGCAGCACTGACTGGCACTGATAGGCAGCACTGACTGGCACTGATAGGCAGCCCTGACTGGCACTGATTGGCAGCCCTGACTGGCACTGATTGGCAGCCCTGACTGGCACTGATTGGCAGCCCTGACTGGCACTGATAGGCAGCCCTGACTGGCACTGATAGGCAGCCCTGACTGGCACTGATAGGCAGCACTGACTGGCACTGATAGGCAGCCCTGACTGGCACTGATTGGCAGCCCTGACTGGCACTGATTGGCAGCCCTGACTGGCACTGATTGGCAGCCCTGACTGGCACTGATTGGCAGCCCTGACTGGCACTGATTGGCAGCCCTGACTGGCACTGATTGGCAGCCCTGACTGGCACTGATTGGCAGCCCTGACTGGCACTGATTGGCAGCCCTGACTGGCACTGATTGGCAGCCCTGACTGGCACTGATTGGCAGCCCTGACTGGCACTGATAGGCAGCCCTGACTGGCACTGATTGGCAGCCCTGGGTGGCACAGATAGGGGGAGGGGGAGTTTCACATTCAGGAGATCGTGAGAATTGCCAGAGCTGTTCAGTGTATGAAACTGTCAGCTAATGACACTGCAAACAAGAAGAGAGACCAGCTGTTAAAAGTCAGCGGTGATGGGCGGGACTGAAAAGTTACCAAACACCAGCCAATAGGATGGGTCTGGGCGGGCCGCTACATTTCTCTGGCTCCGCCCCCTCTCTGAAGCAGCCCAATCATTGGCTGGTGTTGGCGCTTGGTCCCGCCCACCCCCGACATCACGGCTGAGCTGTGATGACTTACAACTCAGCCGCGATGTCGGGGGTGGGCGGGACCAAGTGCTATAAACACCAGCCAATGTTTGAGCTGCTTCAGAGAGGGGTGGGGCCACATAAATGTAGCCGCCCGCCCAGACCCCATCCCATTGGCTGGTGTTTAATGGCCGTTCGGTCCCGACATCACCCCGACATTTTGACAGCTGGTCTCTCTTCCTGCTTGCAGTGTCATTAGCTGACAGTTTCATACACTGAACAGCTCTGGCAATTCTCACGATCTGCTGCCTGTGAAACTGTTTCATAGGCAGCGCGGGCCACACACTCTCTTGGATGCAGCATTTTGGGGCAAATCTCTGGAGACAGCATGTAGTGATTAGGGTGTGCCCCAGCACACCCCGTGCGCACGCCTATGCCTCTTCATCATCACACACTGACACCTCCTCATCCCCCTTCTTCATCACACACTGACACCTCATCCCCCTTCTTCATCATCACACACTGACACCTCCTCACCCCCCCTCTTCATCATCACACACTGACACCACCTCATCCCCCTTCTTCATCACACTGACACCTCCTCATCCCCCTTCTTCAGCATCACACACTGACATCTCCTCACCCCCCTTCTTCATCATCACACACTGACACCTCCTCATCCCCCTTCTTCATCACCACACACTGACACCTCCTCATCCCCCTTCTTATCCCCCTTCTTCATCATCATACACTGACGCCTCCTCATCCCCCTTCTTCATCATCACACACTGACACCTCCTCATCCCCCTTCTTCATCATCATACACTGACACCTCCTCATCCCCCTTCTTCATCACCACACACTGACATCTCCTCATCCCCCTTCTTCATCACCACACACTGACATCTTCTCACCCCCCTTCATCATCACACACTGACATCTCCTCACCCCCCTTCTTCATCATCATACACTGACATCTCCTCACCCCCCTTCTTCATCATCACACACTGACATCTCCTCATCCCCCTTCTTCATCATCACACACTGACACCTCCTCATCCCCCTTCTTCATCATCACACACTGACACCTCCTCATCCCCCTTCTTCATCATCACACACTGACACCTCCTCATCCCCCTTCTTCATCATCGCACACTGACACCTCCTCATCCCCCTTCTTCATCATCGCACACTGACACCTCCTCATCCCCCTTCTTCATCATCGCACACTGACACCTCCTCATCCCCCTTCTTCATCATCATACACTGACACCTCCTCATCCCCCTTCTTCATCATCACACACTGACACCACCTCATCCCCCTTCTTCATCACACACTGACATTAGGTGTACCCGTTGGTCCTTCCTTGCCATCAAGACCTGTTGTCTCAAGGGCCTATTTTCCATCCTTCTTTACGGTTGCTGAATTTGATGGCCTGGCTATTGAGACCAGACTATTGAAAGACCGTGGTATTATGGGTTCAGTCTTGTCCACTTTGATAAACGCTAGAAAATCAGTTTCTAGAGCTATCTATTATAGAGTCTGGAAGTCATACATTTCTTGGTGTGAGAAAAGGAAATGGAACCCTCCTAGGTATACGATTGGAAGGGTGCTCGCCTTTTCTCCAAACAGGAGTAGACTTGAAGCTCGCTTTAGGGACAATTAAGGGACAGATTTCGGCCTTATCGTTTTTTTTTCCAAAGAACAATTGCATCCCATTCTTTGGTGCGAACCTTTGTCAAGGGAGTAACACACCTGAGGCTACCGCTTAAACCACCTTTATGTCCTTGGGACCTAAATTTGGTCCTGTCAGCCTTACAGAGTCAGCCCTTTGAACCTATTAGGCATATCCCTTTTGTCCTATTGACCAGGAATTCGTTTTCCTAGTGGCTATAAGGGCAGTACGCCAGCAGGTGTCTATGGCTCAGGTTTGCAAAGCGGCCGCTTGGTCTTCAGTTCATACGTTCACCAGGTTTTACCAGGTGGATGTGAGATCTCAAAAAGAGACTGTTTTTGGTCACAGCGTGTTGCAGGCAGCTTTATAGTCTCATGCTCGTTGGGCTTAGGAATAATGTGTCCCCCCCCCCTCAGGTGCATTGCTTTAGGACATCCCACATAGTCATTTTTATGGTGCTCTGTGTCCCGTGATGTACGATAAAGAAAAACGGATTTTTAAAACAGCTTACCTGTAAAATCCTTTTCTTGGAGTACATCACGGGACACAGAGGTCCATCCCCTCTTTCTGGGATCGTCATTGCTTGCTACAAAACTGAGGCACTTCCTGTATAGGAGGGGTTATATGGGAGGAACCGTCTTACTATTGGTTGCCAGTGTCCAATCAGCGTATAACTGGACCTGTAAAGCACCCTTTCTGGTTTACCTTGGGCAAGATTGACCAGGAATACCAACTTAACAAGGGTCCAGAGCCTATATAGGACACATTACAAGCAACACCTCGTTCTTGAACCGAGGTTCGGGTACCATTCACCTTAGCTTTGTTATGCCATCCGAATGGATCCAATTATAACGTCCTACCAGCAGCTGCGTAGAAAACTTGATCGCCTTGTCTCAAGTGGTGGAGACTCGGGGGCAATCTCTGAGGTGAAACTTCTCTTTAGGAAGTATCAATATAATCGGCACGCTTCTTTGGTTCTTGAAAGGGACTGCGGGAAATGTCACTCGCCCAACGCTTATCAGAACTGCAAACAAAGAGCAGCAGTTAAGATGGTTGTTGGGCTAAGGCAGGGATCTCCAAACTACGGCACTCCAACTGTTGCGGAACTACACGTCCCATGAGGCATTGTAAAACTCTGACATTCATAGGCATAATGGAAATTGTAGTTTCTGAACAGCTGGAGGGCCATAGTTTGGAGACTCCTGGGCTAAGGGATAGTACGGGCTCTTTGACGAAATCCAGGTCAGGGATCATGGAGGTCTCGAGGTCTTTTTATGTGGATCTTCTGGGGGAGAAGTACCCCAATCGGAAAAAGATGTCGAGTTTTCTGGATTCTACACCAGGTCTGGGAAATAACATTTTGCTGGCAAGTTTGACGGGGGCAATCACAGCAGGAGAGGTAGTGAAAGCTATAGACGGTCTGGCTAGTATGAAAACACCTGGGCCAGACGGACTGATGGCTGAATTTTATAAGACTTCCAAATCCAGCTTGGTACCTTATTTTGTGGAGGTATTTAACAGCTGTCTGCAAGAGGGTTCGCTCCCTCCCTCCATGAGACAATCTGCTGTGATTCTGTTGTCAAAAGGCAAGGATCCCTCTAATTGAAAATTGGTGCCCCAGTAGCCTTCTCGATGTCGATAGAAAGATTCTGGCAAACATAATTTTTTGGCACTTGTCCGTAGCAGACAGATTGCTTTTTCCTCAGGAGCACTTTTTCAGAGGTGTTAGCTGTCCGGGAGGCTCTGGAACATTGCAGGGCTGAATGCTGGGGAAAGTATTTGCTGGCATTGGATCAGGCAAAGGTTTTTAATCGTGTTAATCATGAGTTCTGGCTTCTCCTTGACAAGTATGGGCTGGAGGGTATGTTTATTGGGTGGCTTAAGGCTTTATACAGAGAGGCAGAGAGCTTCATGCTTGTTAACGGTTGGGTTGGACGGCCCTTCAGGGTTGGATTGGGGGTGCGCCAGGGGTGTCCACTGAGCACTTTGCTATAAGTGTTCGCAATCGACCCCTTCATCAGAAGGCTAGAGAGTGGACCATTGTGCGGGGTGCCGGTGAGCATTACTGGTGAGCTGTCCTTGAGGGTTGTAGCATATGCTGATGATGTTTCTGTCTTTATCTCTGGGACAGAGGAGGCACAGGAGGTGGTCTCAGTTATAGAGCAGTATTCCAAGGCTTCAGGCTCCAAGTCAACCGTGAAAAAAGTGTCTTTTTTGGGTGAGCGGGGGAGGTGAGAGCTTTGCACTTCCGAACACTTTCCCGAGGCCTCAGCAGAAAGTCAACGTATTAGGCATCGAGTTTGGCCCTGATGATTACAGTAAGTCAAATTGGGAAGCCAGGCTGAATGATGCTGATGTCAAGGTGAAATGCTGGAAGGGGTGGCGGCTCTCTTTGAGGGAAAGGGTGGACTTAATTAAGATCTACCTGATTCCTACCCTTCTGTATGTCCGCTTTGTTTGCATCTGGCCAGAGTTCTGCTATACCAGGATTTATAGTTGTTTCTTCCAATTATTATGGGGGAACAGGCTGAATCTTGTGAAGCGGAATGTGATTTGCCTATCTAGGTGGAAGGGTGGCCTAGGGATGGTCAACCCAATTGTGTTTTTCTCTCTGATGTTTTTGAAACATAATTTTGGTAACATGCTAGCAGAGAGGCCGCCTGGATGGGTAGGTATTTTCCAGATCTGGTTTAGACCTTTTCTGGGCTGTTGAGAGAGTGGCGGGCCAGTGAAAAGCCTAAGGGTCAAGCATGGTAAGCTCCCGGCTTATGTTGCCCCTTGCCTGAAAATTCTTAGACGGTGGTATGTGACAGCAGAGGATATCAGGTCCCTCCCAAGGAGACTCCTGGGTGAGAAGATGGTGGGTACTGTCTTTCATGCGCCACTGGCCTTAAGGGATTGCCCAACTCCTATTATGAGGGAGGGTTTACATTTGATAAATTCTGAGCAGATTCCCTTGAAATTTAGGGACCAGGCCTGGCTCACTTTCCACGGTAGGCTCTATGTGAGGGGGAACGTGAAGTGCCGCTCTTTGGAAAATCGTGGTTGTCCAAGAGCCGGAGTGTCAGGGTGAAGTGGAAACCATGGATCACTTCTTGCTTCAGTGCCCTTTCAATGTAGAAGTCTATAAAAAGGTGGGGAAGCCTCTGAATATTCCTTTCTTGCCTAGCATGTTTAATGAGTGGGTGTATGGAGCATTGCAGAATCGCAAGGGATTTGATTTGGACACTCCTTTTTTTTCTAGTCAGCTTAGTAGTCCGATATTACACCTGGAATGCACGGTGTCAGGTATCCCTTCGGAAGAAAGTCCTTCCTGTTCTGGTGGTGGTGTGTGAGATAGGCAAAATTCGGGTTCTCGAGAAAGACAGATGGCGGCAAAGGGTCTGGATAAAGGCGTGGAGGAATATCAGGCCTGTAGCTGCTGTTTGTTGATCTCTGGGTGTTGGGTTCTTTCCCTGTTTTCTCTCTGGACACTCCCTTAGATTTTTAAGGATAAACATAATTTTGAAGAAAGGCTACATACACATGATAATCCATGTTTCTTGGTCTGAATGTTAATCAAGTTGAGTAATGTGTAGAATTTTTGAAGATGTCTGTGCTATTTAGTGAGATAGAGATTATACTCTGTGTGTGTGTGTGTGTGTGTGTGTGTGTGTATATGTATATATATGTATATAGTGATATTGCTCTTGGTTGGAAAAAAAAAACCTTTTGTTCATATATTATAGGTTGAAGTAATTTATTATTATTGTGTTTAGTCGTGTATACAGTATGTTATGCATACATAGAAATTACAAAAAAATTTTTTTTAAATATTTATTTTTTGTATTTTTGTAAAGATGTGTTTCCTTTTTTGCAAGATTCTCAAATAAAAAAATTGGCAACTCAATATTGAACCCTACGGACTAAGACGCCATTAAAGTTCCTGTGTGTAAAGGCAGGTGTCCCAATACTTTTGGTAATATAGTGTATAACCCCCCAATGTGGCCACAGACGTAGTCTATAGCTGTTTGTTATAAACTTTGAGCACAGATTGTAACTCTTTCTTACACACCTAGTAAATGGGCTGCCAAGATAGGTGCTAAAATGTCTCTGCTTTACTTTAAATGACTTTCACTCAGGTCATGTTTTACATCGAATTTAGTTTGATAAAGCATTGCATATTATAAACAATTGGCTTCATTTAATTAAAATCCTTTTTTTTATCTTTTTGCATCTCAGTGCTGCTGATCTCCTGCAGCCACTTTCTGATGACATGCACTCCAGTGATCGCTGCATGACATTTCTCAGGGCGGGTGTCCCGATAGTGACAACGGTGGACCATGGCTATGCAATGTGTGTAGAAATGGCCATAGGTTGTCGCCCTATAACAGGAAGTGCCTGTACAGGGACCTACTCGGGAGGATCACTACGGATTATATTTATTGTAAGCTGTAGATTTGAAAATTACTTTTACACAGACATTAACATGTTAATGCAGCTCACAGGAGTTTATTAATTGAGATTACATGTACTAGAACTACTTTTTTTCTTATTTCAGATGTTCCCATTGAGCTGCTGCTTGCACCCCGGCGTGCTGAGATGCTGTCACTCCAGCAGTCTTCGAATTTAACTTTAGAAGATTTGAGAAAAAGACAACATCCTCATTAATAATAAACATAATTCCATAAATGATTACGCTGATATCGTGGGATGTATTTTTTTTTTAAATTCCATAGCTGTTCCTCCATTGAAAGGGAATGTGCATTCGTTCCTTGGAAATGGGGCAAAATCGAATGTCCTCAGTCTATATTCTCTAGAATTTGAGTGCCCTAAATGCAGAAAATACCACATTATTGCCACTAGATGGCATTGAGGAGCATACCTTTTGATAGTCAGCGCCATCTAACGTCCAAATTGCAGTATTTTTCTCCTTCAAAAATGAATTGCATGGAATAACCTGAGAACATTCAATTTTGCCCCATTTACACGATGCAGTATAGATGGATGATGAGTCGTTATGCGATCTTTATATAAATGCACCCCTTGGTGTTTTTATTTTTTTTTTTTACAATAGTTACCAGAAACCTGTTTGAAAAAAAACAAAAGAAAAAAAACAAAATACAGGCACGCCCATTTTTTTTTTTTTTTTGACCACTGGGCACTTAAACCCCCTTAATAACCAGACCAATTTTCAGCTTTTGGTGCTCTCACATTTTGAATGACAATTACTCAGTCATGCAACACTGTATCTATATGAATTTTTTGTCCTTTTTTTCACACAAATAGAGCTTTCTTTTGGTGGTATTTAATCACCGCTGGGTTCTTTATTTTTTGCGCTATAAAAGAAAAAAGACCGAAAAATCTGTAAAAAAATTAATTTTTCTTCGTTTCTGTTATAAAATTTTGAAAATTAGTAATTTTTCTTCATATATTTTGGCCAAAATTTATACCGCTACATATCTTTGGTAAAACCAAAATTAGTGTATATTATTTGGTCTTTGTGAAAGTTATAGCGTCCACAAGCTATGGTACCAATATCTGAAAATTGATCACACCTGAAGTACTGACGGCCTATCTCATTTCTTGAGACCCTAACATGCCAGAAAAGTACAAATACCCCCCAAATGACCCCTTCTTGGAAAGAAGACATTCCAAGGTATTTAGAAAGATGCATGATGAGTTTTTTGAAGTTGTCATTTTTTCCCACAATTCTTTGCAAAATCAAGTTTTTTTTTTTTCGTTTTTTTTTTTTCACAAAATTGTCATATTAGCAGGTTATTTCTCACACACAGCATATGCATACCACAAATTACACCCCAAAACACATTCTGCTATTACTCCCAAGTATGGCGATACCACATGTGTGAGACTTTTACACAGCGTGGCCACATACAGAGGCCCAACATGCAGGGGAGCACCTTCAGGCGTTCTGGAGCACCCAGGCCAATTCTGACATTTCTCTCCTACATGTAAAAATCATCATTTATTTGCTAGAAAATTACATAGAACCCCAAAACATTATATATGTTTTTTTAGCAAAGACCCTAGAGAATACAATGGCGGTCATTGCAACTTTTTATCTCGCACGATATTTGCGCAGCAATTTTTGGAACGCGTTTTTTTTGGAAAAAAAACAGTTTTTTGCTTTAAAAAAAAACAAAACAGTAAGGATAGCCCAATGTTTTTGCATAATATGAAAGATGAAGTTACGCCAAGTTAATAGATACCCAACATGTCACCTTTCAAAATTGCACACGCTTGTAGAATGGTGCCAAACTTCGCCACTTAAAAATCCCCGTAGGCGACGCTTTAAAATTTTTTACTGGTAACAAATTTTAAGTTACACAGGAGGTCTAGGGCCAAAATTATTGCTCTCGCTCTACCGATCGCAGCGATACCTCACATGTGTGGTTTGAACACCGTTTTCATATGTGGGCGGGACTTACGTATGCGTTCGCTTCTGCATGCGAGCACACGGACAGGGGCGCTTTAAAAAAATTTTTTTTTTTTTTATTGTTCATTTTACTTTAATTATTTTAGTTTGACACTTTTTTCCAAAAAAAAAATTTTTTTGATCACTTTTATTCCTATTACATGGAATGTAAACATCCCTTGTAATAGGAATATGGCATGACAGGTCCTCTTTACAGTGAGATATGGGGTCAATAAGACCCCACATCTCACCTCTAGGCTGTTCCTGAAATTAAAAAAAAAAAAAAAAAAAAGATCCTGGCTTCGATCGTAGCGGTGAGTCGGTAGAAGCACCGGAGGGCGGCGGGAGGGGGGGCGTCCCCTCTCGCCTCCCGTAAGAACGATCAAGCAGTGTAACAGCCGCTATGATCGTTCTCATGGTATAGGGAATCGCCGGCTGAAAAATATGATATCTGAATGATGCCTGTAGCTGCACCCATCATTCAGATATCCCCGCACAAAGTCAAGGACGTCGTATGACGGAAGGCGGGAAGTGGTTAAAACGCTTTTTTTTTTTTAACACAAAGTTGTCCATTTATACAATATTTCTAACACATAGCATGTATATACCAAAAATGACCCCCCAAAATAGATTCTCCTGCTCCTCCTGAGTACGGGGATACCACATGTGTGAGACTTCCACAGCCTGGTCACATACAGAGGCTGGGTATGGCTGGGTATTGCAGAGTATCGCCGAGTATGACTGGGTATGGCAGAGTATGACTGGGTATGGCAGAGTATGGCTGGGTATCACCGAGTATTGCAGAGTATGGCTGGGTATTGCGGGGTATTGCAGAGTATGGCAGAGTATGGCTGGGTATCACTGAGTATTGCAGAGTATGGCTGGGTATTGCGGGATATTTCAGGGTATTGCAGAGTATTGCGGGGTATTCAGGGTATGGCAGAGTATTGCGGGGTATTCCAGGGTATTGCGGGGTATGGCAGAGTATTGCGGGGTATGGCAGAGTATTGCGGGGTATGGCAGAGTATTGCGGGGTATGGCAGAGTATTGCGGGGTATGGCAGAGTATTGCGGGGTATTTCAGGGTATTGCGGGGTATGGCAGAGTATTGCGGGGTATGGCAGAGTATTGTGGGGTATTTTGGGGTATGGCAGAGTATTGCGGGGTATGGCAGAGTATTGCGGGGTATTCCAGGGTATGGCAGAGTATTGCGGGGTATTCCAGGGTATGGCAGAGTATTGCGGGGTATTCCAGGGTATGGCAGAGTATTGCGGGGTATTCCAGGGTATGGCAGAGTATTGCGGGGTATTCCAGGATATGGCAGAGTATTGCGGGGTATTCCAGGGTATGGCAGAGTATTGCGGGGTATTCCAGGGTATGGCAGAGTATTGCGGGGTATTCCAGGGTATGGCAGAGTATTGCGGGGTATTCCAGGGTATGGCAGAGTATTGCGGGGTATTCCAGGGTATGGCAGAGTATTGCGGGGTATTCCAGGGTATGGCAGAGTATTGCGGGGGTATTCCAGGGTATGGCAGAGTATTGCGGGGGTATTCCAGGGTATGGCAGAGTATTGCGGGGGTATTCCAGGGTATGGCAGAGTATTGCGGGGTATTCCAGGATATGGCAGAGTATTGCGGGGTATTCCAGGGTATGGCAGAGTATTGCGGGGTATTCCAGGGTATGGCAGAGTATTGCGGGGTATTCCAGGGTATGGCAGAGTATTGCGGGGTATTCCAGGGTATGGCAGAGTATTGCGGGGTATTCCAGGGTATGGCAGAGTATTGCGGGGGTATTCCAGGGTATGGCAGAGTATTGCGGGGGTATTCCAGGGTATGGCAGAGTATTGCGGGGGTATTCCAGGGTATGGCAGAGTATTGCGGGGGTATTCCAGGGTATGGCAGAGTATTGCGGGGGTATTCCAGGGTATGGCAGAGTATTGCGGGGGTATTCCAGGGTATGGCAGAGTATTGCGGGGGTATTCCAGGGTATGGCAGAGTATTGCGGGGGTATTCCAGGGTATGGCAGAGTATTGCGGGGGTATTCCAGGGTATGGCAGAGTATTGCGGGGGTATTCCAGGGTATGGCAGAGTATTGCGGGGGTATTCCAGGGTATGGCAGAGTATTGCGGGGGTATTCCAGGGTATGGCAGAGTATTGCGGGGGTATTCCAGGGTATGGCAGAGTATTGCGGGGGTATTCCAGGGTATGGCAGAGTATTGCAGGGGTATTCCAGGGTATGGCAGAGTATTGCAGGGGTATTCCAGGGTATGGCAGAGTATTGCAGGGGTATTCCAGGGTATGGCAGAGTATTGCAGGGGTATGGCAGAGTATTGTGGGGCATTGCAGAGGGAATTGCAGAGCATGCAGAGTAGTAGGGATGGCTGAGCATGGATGGATGGATGGCTGGATGTCTCTGTGCAGCGCTGTGGGCACTACAGATGCAGCCCACAACGCTGCAGCCATCCATCCATCTGCCTCTCCGGTCACTGTGTACCGATCGGTACACAGGAGGGGAGGAGAGGAACCGGCGTCATCAGATGACGCCGGTTTGTTGACATGTGATCGCTCCGTCATTTGACAGAGCGATCACATGGTAAACGGCCGCGATCAGCGGCCATTTACCGGGATCTGTGATGCGCCGGGTCCTCTGGACCCGGCGGTCACGGATGCTCTCGAGTGCGCGCGAGAGCAGAATTCTGGGAGGACGTCCCTGGACGCCCTCCCAGAGTAAAACAACCGCCCTGTAGCCGTCATTTGGCTATGGGCCGGTTGTTAAGTGGTTAATAAATATGTAAAGCCCCAGTGTTTTCAGCGTTTTTTTTTTTTCCATGTGCCGTTTAGAGAAAAAAAAAAAAAATCACTACATTCCCATGATTTATAACCTATTATTGGAACTATGCACTGTGGGAGAAACACAACAGGGGCAGATTTAATAAAACTGGTGCACAGAAGATAGAATCTGGTAGCCAATCAGCTTCCAGGATGTATTGGCAAAGCTTAATTGAACAAGCTGAAGTTAGAATCTGGTGTAGCTGTTCATAGTGACCATTCAGCTTCTGAGTGCACCAGTTTTAGTAAATCTTCCCCAATGGCCTTCTAGGAAATAGGATCTTTAATGGGGTAAAGCCCTACTTTCCGGCTGTTCTGCCCCAGTAAGGGGCTTTGCTCACATCTGTGTGTTGTGGTGAAGAGGCATCAAAAGATGCAGCAAGGATGATTTTATTTTAACGCAATGCACAGATGTGAATGAGCCCTAACTGTTGGTGCAGTGATGTCACTGACCATGGACCAAAAAACCCAACAAGGTGCCTACTAATAGACGTGGGGGGGGGGGGGAAAGGCACTGGAGTGTACTGTCCATGGCGATAACAGGTAATATAAGAAGTTTTACACTGAGCCTGAAATATGTAGGTTTTGGAAAAGAAAGCAATTATTGAATGAGGTTTGAAACAATGTGGTGGGTTGTTCCATACACACCAAACGCAGTGTTACAAATGACTACTTCAGTATCACTCTACCAGTATGTAAGAAAGTCTACTTGACTTACTTTTTGCCAAAAGTGTGATAAAGCCCAAAATCTAACTCTAATGTGAAAACAGTAAGAACCTGCATTATAATGGCTGTATTATATGGTCCTAATATAAGGAATTGACACTGGGATAAGAACTCCCCACACCACATCTCTGACCATTGCTGGCTACTAATCCCCTAAGCCATCTGTAGAAAGGAGCACGTTTTGGTTCATTATCAGCCACTTTACACAGCTCTTACTAATCCTGCTGAATAGCTCCTAAGACAGCTCTAAAAATGGATAAGATCTGGTTCCTCCTCTCATCATCCTCAAGTCTTGGATCATCTTCATCAACTCTGCACCAATCCTGGTGAATAGCCTCCTAAGCTGGCTCTAAAAATGAATAAGACCCAGTTCCTCAACATCATAAAGTCTTGGATCATTCCCATCAACTCTACACAACCTGTGAGTCCAAACCTGGCGTTCCACACCCCATCTACCAAAAGTTATGACCACAGGCCCATAATTAAAGAAGAAGAATATATTAAGTCCCTATTTTTACCCACCTGAGGTAAGGAGGTTCATTACAAATATTGTCACCCTCCAGCAGGGATATTGGATGCTAATCTTCATTAGTCGGCCAATTATGTCATAAAGATTAATTGGTTGATTGATTAATCAAATTGGTGATCATTTATTTACGAAGTCTTAATAATTTAAAGGGTTGGCTGCTAAATCACTGAGCCAAAGCTGATCTACAGTCCCTAAATGATAAAAGGAAAAAAATATTCCAAGTCCCATTTTTTACCTACCTGGGTAAAAAGCTCTTTACAAATATAGTTGTCAGGAGATTAGTAACTAATGGATATTTTATTTACTAAGTCGTGAGTTACGAAGTGTTGATGTTCAAAGGGCTGGCTACTGAGATCCAAGCCAGAGCTTTGTTCTGGTATAGAGGTTTAGCAGCAAACCAGTGGTCCAGCATAACCTTCAGGTTTGTGGTTTGTGGTTTGAATCCACATCCATTTATTAGAATGTCGATGATCATATTTAGCTTACTAAGTCTTGATTGACTACCCTGGTGATGAGAAGACTGGTTGGCTCAGAGGTTTAGCAGCCAGCCCATGGCCATCAAGCTGTTTTTGAGTTGCAGGTTCGATTCTTGGTTTTGTCTTTTAAATTTGAGACCTTGTTATAGTCCTGAACTAGGAGAACGAACACATAAGTGCTTGAGCAGAGGCAAGTAGCTCAGAGGATAAGAGCGTTGACCCAGGGCGCTGTAGACCTGAGTTCGAAACTGGGAAGTGCTGTAGATCCTCAAATGCAAATACCTAACAGTGCTGTAGACCCCGAGCTCAATTCTCCGAGTGGAAGTCTGGAGGCCATGGACAACCCACCAGTCTGCTCCAGTCCCAGGCCCCCACAGGCCTGTAACATGTGTGGGCATCGCATTAGGTTGTGGACACCCCTCCTCTTCGGTCCACGGTCTGTGACATCACTGCATCATATATAATAAGAATGGGCTGTCTTACTGGGGTAGCCCATTCAAAAAGTTGGACTTAGGTTTTCTTGGCCTCACCTTTTATATATACACCCACCCCCCTAGATACTGCACAGCACCTGAATCCCTGCTGGTAGGGCAGTGGGTCTGAAATATTACCACTGCCCCATCACCCCCAGAGGGTTCAGGCACGGCACAGTACCTGGGACACACAAGGCTTTCCCTCAGGGGGATTTGAACTCTGGTCTCCAGCAGACCAGTCAGAGCTCTTACCCTCCAAGCTACCACCTGTGCTCACACATTGAGGTGCTGGTTCATCTACTTCAGAAGTAGAATTTACACATAAAAAAATAAAAAAAAAAAACCTTAAGAGTGCCTACAATCACTATATAACAGCATAGCACTACCATGTCATTTTCCAGCATTATAGGCAGACTTTGAATACCAATCCTGACATTAACGAACAAATTTCATTAAAAACAAAACCAACCAGTGAAATCTCATATAAGCTTTGATATAGTAAATGTCAATTCCAAAATCGGTTTATAAGCTTTTTGAATCTGCTGCTTAAAATAATGCCTGGTGAACCTACCATGAAGGCCTTTGTTAGGAGGTGACAACGTCTCCCAGTTGAGTTCTTGCGCTGTCACCCGATATACATTACAAGCGATCATGCTAACGCACACTGGGCAGGCCGACCTAGATCAGTGATGTGCAATTATCTCTGAAGCCAGAGCATGTAGGACAGGAAAAGGCTGAAGGGTATTAGCAGCACTAGGATTAAAAAAAAACAAAAACAAAAAAAAGGCCAGGAATACAATATATAAAAATGAAATTGTGATACACAGTTGAGCACATGTAAGAAAAAAAATTGTGCTGCTCAAACAGCTACCTTTGTTTCTCCTCCCACAGTGGGTGCCAGCCCCATCAGGAGCACGTCTCACATCTCAAAATTAGACACCACATAGATCACCGCATCTGCTGATGTGACAACAGAGGCTACAGCTACTGTATCCGATACACCAAAAGGGGCCAAGATGCAGGTACTGTAGTTGAAGCCTGTTAGCTCCTCAGTGGATGTGGTTGATCTATGTATTGTGCGCCCCCCAGTTTTACTATTATGATACACAAAGCTTTAGCAAACCTAATGCTATCCAGTTAAGGTTCGCATTAACTTTCACCAGCTGGAAAAGAAAACCAACTGTTGGATCAGACCGCAAATCTCTTCTACGATCACCAGAAGGTGCTGACTTATGAACCATCCCTTTCTCACCAGCAAGCACTGAATTATCGTTATATCAAAAAATTCTATACAAGGGGAAGACAAAAAAGGAAAGGAGGAAGGGATAAAAGGAAAGGAAAGGAGGAAGGGATAAAGGAAAGGAAAGGAGGAAGGGATAAAGGAAAGGAGGAAGGGAGGGAAGAAGGATGGAAGGAAGGGGAAAAAAAAGAAGAAAGAAAGAAAGAAAAGGAAATAGGAAGGGAAGGAGGGAAGGGAGGGAGGAAGCGAGAAAGGGAGGGAAGGAAGGGTGGGATAAAGGGAGGAAGGGAAAGGAAAGAAAATAAGGAAGAGAGGGAAGACAGGGAGGGAGAAAAATAAGGAAGGGAGGAAAGGAGGGAATAGGCACCATACAGAATATCTCAGCCCAAATACCCAGTTAAAGCTATAGTTTAGCATATCCTCTGTCAGAAAAATTCTTCTCCATAATCACCAGAGGGTGCCCGTCTCTGCACTCTATCTCACAGGCACCTTTAAACCTGGCCCTCTTAAGAAAGTACAAGACTTTCAACAACGGGAGTCAACATGAAGAAGAATTAAACCACAGACAATGGAACTTCAATAATAGGAAGGAAGGGGGCACCATGCAGAATACTTTAGTCCAAATACCTAGTTAAAGCTGGGCATGCACTGAAATCTGATCCTATGAAGAAAGTGAAAGACGTTCACCAACAGTCATAAGTCATAAAGGAGTCAACATGGAAATTTAAACTACAGACAATGAAACTTCCACGAGGAACATAAAGCAGCCACTATGGAGATTAGAACACAATGGAAGGATAATACGCACAATATTTAAGCCAATTGCCTAGCTGAAGTTAGCATTCCCTTTGTAAAAACAAGTTTCCTTTTCCCCCACCAGAGGGTGCCATTCTCCAACCTTCTTCACACTAGGATGCCCAGAATCTTCGTCCTATCAAACAAGTAAAAGGCATTCCCCAGTTATAATGGATCTGCTAACCCCCCCAATGTGCTCCTCTCAACTAAACCACGATTATTATTCTATCAACAAACACACAAGAGAACCACAGTTAGAAACCTCAATAAAAAGAATAACCCCCACCCCATTACTTGACTCTGAACTCTACTTTCAAACACATTAAAAAAAAAAAATCTTTTTTTCATTTCTGAAATCAGTAACAGATGTAAATTAGCAAGGCCATCACCGCAGACAACCAAACATAGATCTCCAGCTAAAAGTACAAGATATCAGAGAGAAAAAACCTTCAACAAGAGGAAAACAGAATCATTGGGATAAAAAGATGAGGAGCAGGGTTGACAACTGTCAGTAAATATATCGACAGATGGTAAAAATCTGTCATTTTCACAACTGTGTGTAAATTAGAAGTGATAATTTGTCATGCTGCATTACTTTTTAAGTGTACACCAAGCAAATAACTGGTATTGGGTATTGTCAGTATTTTCATATTGTGTTTATACTGTTTAAATACAAATTGTCTTCGTTTTTAATAGGAGTTCTGTCATTTTTCAGATTGTCAGTAAATAATGTTCTCCATCAGCACATTTTCCATGTTTTGGTTGGTAAAAAAAAATGCTGCGGGAGGTTGGCAACGCTGATGAGGAGCGATTTCTGTATGTTCTGTAAAGGGCGGGGAGAACAGATTACACAAACTGTAATGTAAAGTCAGAATGCCTCCAACCTTTCTAAGATGAAAACCCAACAGATTGTCAGAGATAAATCCTATAATAAATGTTTGTCAAATAAAGATTTTACATAAAGTGTTTTAATAAAAAAAGATATACATCTATTTATAAATGTGTTAACTTTCAAAAACAACATAAAATTGGCCAAAAATATAAAATACTTTGCTTTGAAAGAACCTCAGGCAAAATTCAAAATTTAAACATAACTATGTAAAGGCAAGGTGTGTTTAGTATATTCTATAAGAACAGCTACAGAAGCTGTAGAACATGGGAAATAGAAAACAGATTACTCCATACAAGGTTTTATTTGTGGTATCAGCTGGGTTGTGTTCACACTTGTATGGTGTCTGGACGTACATGGGCCTGGAAACAGATACACATGCGGATAGAGTATGAATGCAAGGAGATCTCTGGTTTAATCCAAAGGATTTAGTCACTCATGGTCTTCCTACAGGAGATTCATTAGTGAGCCCCTTCACTACAGTTCAAGGCTTTGCCTTACCCTCCTAAGATTTCCAGCTGTTCGTGCCCACCTAGGAGTTCCAGGTGTCTTCATCTGCTTAGGAGTTCAAAGTGTCCCCGTCTGCCCAGGAGTTCCAGGTGTCCCCGTCTGCCCAGGAGTTCCAGGTGTCCCCGTCTGCCCAGGAGTTCCAGGTGTCCCCGTCTGCCCAGGAGTTCCAGGTGTCCCCGTCTGCCCAGGAGTTCCAGGTGTCCCCGTCTGCCCAGGAGTTGCAGGTGTCCCTGGCTACCTAGGAGTTGCAGGTGTCCTCACCCATCTAGGAGTTCCAGGTGTCCCTGCCTCCTTAAGAGTTCCAAATATCCCTGCCCACCTAGGAGTTCCAGGTGTCCCCAACCACCTAGGAGATCCAGGTGTCCTTGTCTACCTTGGAGTTCTACTTGCCCCTGACTGCTCAGAAGTTTCAGGTGTTCTTGCCCCTTAGGATTTCCAGCTGTTCTTGCAGAGTGCAGGTGTCCCCATCTATCTAGGAGTTCCAGCTGTCCCTGCCTTCTTAGGAGTTCCAAATGTCTTTTGCCCACCTGGGAGCTTCAGGTGTTCTCATCTGCTAAGTAATTCCAGGAATACCCACCTGCCTAGGAGTTCTAGGTGTCCCCACCATCTTAGGAATTCCAGGTGTCCCTGTACACCTAGAAGCTACAGGTGTCCCTACCTGCCTAGGAGTTCTAGGTGTCCCAGTTAGCCTAGAAATTCCAGATGTTCCCACCCACCTAGGAGTCCCAGGTGTGCCTGTCTGCCTTGGAGTCCCAAGTGTCCCTGCTCACCTAGGAGATAAAAAGGTATCCCAGCCTGCCTAGGAGTTTCAGTGTCCATTCCCGCCAAGGAGTTTTTAGGTGACCCTCGGGTGTTAAAAGGAAAGAAGGCCCAAAGATAGTTGTATTTAGACTTTTAAAAAGCTGACATTTTAAAATGATATCCAGACATGGTATTAGACTAAAGTAATTCTCCAAGACCCATCTCTAGCCAAAACTTTTTTTTTTTTGAGATGAGGAAGGGTTATATCCTCTCAGATATTTACTGCTGTGTCTATCCGTCATGGAGAAAAGTATGTTCACTCCCTGCCCTGGTGACCACACAGGATATTGGTACACAGGTACCAATATAAGGAAAAAACAAAACAAAAAAAACAATCAAGCATTTTTACCCTGGATAGCTATTTTTAAACGTAAAAAAAAAAAATTGTTGGACATAACACTCTACAGGTTCTGTATCTGTGCTGAATTAGGATCAGAGAAAAAGATGTCAACTTCCTGAGTATGATCAGCACCTTCAGTTTTTGAGGATCAAACTGCAATGACGACACACACACACACACACACACACACACACAGCAGAATATATACAGTGTTCTTTTTTTTGTACATTTAGCCCAATTGGCTGTCAGGGTGGACTACACACTGTAGATGAGGGTCTTGCGGGCATTTAGCCATCCTTGCGCACAAATGCAGAGACGGAAATCGTTTATGTTGCAATGCTGTACAGTACATCATTGTAATGGGTGCTGCCCCCCTGTGGCCACCTGTGTCTTCTGCAGCTGCTTCAACTGGCTTTCCATCTCCTTCACCTAATAATATGGAAGAGGAACAAAAAAAAAAATGTAAAGGGTAAGTGAAATAAACACTGTTTCTCTTGTTAAATTTTACAAACACCCTTAAGGGAGGAAAACCTGTATTTCTGTCATTTGAACCATGACTGAAAAAATAAAATACAACATGAAAAAGTATGACGAGTCAAAAATGCAATACAAACAAGGAACTGATTGCTGGGAAAGTACGAAAATCACAAGAATGCTTCCGGATAGGACTGTAATTCATTCATTGCTGCCTAGATAAACTGATCAACATAAACCATTGTAAAAAGAAAGGCCACTTTAGCCAACCTCCTAAAACACATTGGA
Organism: Lithobates clamitans; assembly: GCA_037952925.1. Classification (NCBI taxonomy): domain Eukaryota; kingdom Metazoa; phylum Chordata; class Amphibia; order Anura; family Ranidae; genus Lithobates; species Lithobates clamitans. Next base: position 1,401,659 of record JBBGZY010002155.1, read on the forward strand.
GTTCTGAACATTAAACAACAAAGTGACCTTCCCTCAGTACAGTAAGCCAACCTAAGTACTTTCCCCTGCTACGTGTCAGCTTAGGAAGCAGCCAGTAACCATACAAGTCTGATGTTATCTTTCAGCTGGTGTGCAGCAGTTCTTTAAAGCCCAAGTGAAGTTACAGGATAAAAAGCAGTCTAAGGCCCCCTTTCACATGGGCACTGTTGGGAAGCAAAACCAGACAGATGAGGCATATTTTTAACTCACCCTAGATGCATTATCAAAACCAGGCAATGGCTGCCGGATAGCCCAATACAAAATTGTTACAGTGACAAAGCTGTGCCGGCATAAAAAAAAAATAATAATAGGGCATGTCCTGGTTGGCAGGCAATACTGCCTGGCACTGCACCCCTAAAGAAGTGAATGGGGCCATGCCACAACCGCGTCCTATGGATGCAGTTGTGGTGTGGTGAAGAGGGATTTCACTGTGAATTCCTTCTTCAGGAAGGAATTGAGGGGTGTGGTTGTTACTTAGCTGTGCCAGCACAGAACACTGCAGTCAGAGGGCACAAAGCATGAGGGGTGTGGTTGTTACCTAGCTCTGCCAGCACAGAACAATGCAGTGGGAGGGCACAAAGCATGAGGGGTGTGGTTGTTACGTAGCTCTGCCAGATCAGAACACTGCAGTGGGAGGGCACAAAGCGTCATTTTCACTGACAAGAAAGGTATTATTCCACTCCTCCCTTTAGTCCTCGCATAAAGCTTTGGGAATTGAGCCTATTGTCTATGGTTGGGCTACATACACACACACAAAAGGAAATCTTTATAAGCCAAGAGAGTTGTGTCCTGATCTTCTGCCGGCTCCTCCGCTATCTTCTGCAGCTCAATTGCTAGCGGTGGTCCGGACTTCTGCCTTCTTCTTTTCTTCCAGAGATGTTGACACGACGCTCTCTCCAGCTGGAATGGTCTCTGAACGCTCTGCAACGGACTTATATAGGCGATGACCCCGCCCCCTTATGAGGCCACTGTCCCGGGGCATGCTGGGACTGTGACGTTTTAGGAGGCGTGGTCACCGGGTGATGACCACGTCCCCTTATGACGGCACAGTCCCAGCATGCCCCGGGACAGTGGCCTCATAAGGGGGCGGGGTCATCGCCTATATAAGTCCGTTGCAGAGCGTTCAGAGACCATTCCAGCTGGAGAGAGCGTCGTGTCAACATCTCTGGAAGAAAAGAAGGCAGAAGTCCGGATCACCGCTAGCAATTGAGCTGCAGAAGATAGCGGAGGAGCCGGCAGAAGATCAGGACACCGGGAGGAGACGCCGGAGAGACCCCCGAAGTCGGAAGAGGACCCCCGAAGTCGGAAGAAGATCCCAGAGCTGCCTAATAAAATTATTTTAAAAACCTGTGTACTGTTTTTTTATTGACGCTTTTTTCCCTAGGTGAATGGGTAGGGGTACCATGTACCCCATACTCATTCACATAGGGTGGGGGGCTCCCTTTTTAAATGGGGCTCCCGGATTCCGATAAGCCCCCCGCCCGCAGACCCCGACAACCAACGGCCAGGGTTGTCGGGAAGAGGCCCTTGTCCTCATCAACATGGGGACAAGGTGCTTTGGGGTGGGGGGGGCCCGGCAGGGTGCCCCCCATGCCCTAAAGCACCCCCCCCATGTTGAAGGCATGCGGCCCGGTATGGTCCAGGAGGGGGGGGGCGCTCGCTCGTCCCCACCCCCATTCCTGACCGGCCGGGCTGCGTGCTCGGATAAGGGTCTGGTATGGCTTTTAGGGGGGACCCCACGCCGATTTTTCAGCGTAGGGGGTTCCCCTTAGAACCATACCAGACCTAAGGGCCTGGTATGCCCCTGGGGGGGAACCCACGCCGGTTTTTTCATTTAAAACTTGGCGCGGTGTTCCATCTCTGGATTCATACCAGACAGCTGTCAGCACTGCCTGTCGCTCATCGGGAAAGGAAAAAAAAGTTTTCCTTTCCCGATCAGCGAGCCAGGCTTGTGCTTACAAAGTCGTACTGAAGTCGTGTCTATATTATTCAGGCACGATTTGCATGCTACTTCAGGGTTTAACATTGAAGTCTATGGAGTACAACTCGCATAGAAGTTGGACCAAAGTAGTGCAGGGACTACTTTCAAGTCGGCACGACTTAAAGTCGTGCCAATATGAATGGTAGTCATTGCAAATCATGGAGAATGACTTGTCATACGATTTTGCAATACAAAATCGTGGGACAAGTCGTATAAGTGTGAAAGGGGCCTTAATCACTTCAATACCCGTCTATAGTAAAATGACGTCCTCCTCTTTGTGGGGTGATATCTGAATGATGCTTGCAGCTAGATGCATCATTCAGATATCATTCTTTTCAGCCACCGATTCTGTGCACGATAAGAACGATCATAGCGGCAGTGCCGCCGCTTGATTGTTCTTATAGGCGACGGGAGGGGACGCCCCCCCTCCCGCCGCCATCCGGTGCTTCTCCGGGCTCTCCCGTGCCATCGGGGACCCGGAGAATGAATCGGCTGGCGCCAGATGTTGACGATAGAGATGACTGGTGAACAGATGGTCACCAGTCATCTCTATGACCGTGGGAGGCCCGGGCGCGTCGTTATGAAGTTACTCCCGGATACCCGGAAATAACCGAAGCCGCGGTCGCGGCTGTCAGCATGAGATCGGTGATTTTTTTTTTTTTCCGATCTCATGCTTTCCAGCCTAGAGTAGAGATGTGGGGTCTTATTGACCCCACATCTCTCCATATAGAGGACCTGCCACATAGATTCCCATTACAAAGGATGTTTACATTCCTTGTAATAGGAATAAAAGTAATCAAAAAAAAATGTTAAAAAAAAGTGTAAAAATAAAAAAAATGACGTAAAAAAAAAAAAAAAAATTAAAAACGCCCCTGTCCCCGGTAGCTCACGCTCAGAAGCGAACGCACACGTATATCCCGCCCACATATGTAAACGCCGCTCAAACCACACATGTGAGTTATCGCCGCGTGCGTTGGGGCGTGTGCAACAATTCTAGCACTAGACCTCCTCTGTAACTCTAAACTGGTAACCTGTAAAAAATTTTAAAGCGTCGCCTATGGAGAATTTTAAGTAATGAAGTTTGGCGCCATTCCATGATTGTGCGCAATTTTAAAGCGTGACATGTTAGGTATCTATTTACTCGGCGTAACATCGTCTTTCACATTATACAAAAAAATTGGGCTGACTTTACTGTTTTGTTATTTTTTAATTCATGAAACCGTTTTTTTTTCCTAAAAAAAAGGCGTTTGAAAAATTATTGCGCAAATACCGTGTGAGATAAAAAGTTGCAATGACCGCCATTTTATTCCCTAGGTTGTCTGCTAAAAAAAATCATATATAATGTTTTGTGGTTCTGAGTAATTTTCTAGCAAAAAAAATGATGATTTTTACATGAAGTAGAGAAGTGCCAGAATAGGCCCGGTATTGAAGCGGTTAAACTGAAGGTTCATTTGGGCTTTCATTTTTAGAAGAAAGCAGTGAGTGACTTGATAAAATCCTAACTCCAGCAAAACATTTTTTAGATTTGAATAGAAAGATTGAAAATTTCAGTTGAGCTTTTAATTCTGTCATATCAAAAATTCCACTGAGGCATCACTAAGACGCATGCCTCAGTGGAAAATTTCCCACTCACCTCCTGTTCTGGTGACAGCTACAAAAACTTGGATTTTTCAGATTACTTTCTGTCCTGGCGATAATGGACACCATGACATATAGATAATGTAACTCTCCCCTGTGGGAAAACAGAGCAATAAAAGCTCTAAGGGGCTCTAAAAAGGACCACATTCTATCCCAATCTTAAAAAAAGATGATATTCAGCTAGAGAAGACAGTAGAAGTAGGAATAATCTACAATATACAATCCGATAATCTATTCATCTAGACCACACAAACATACCTTGTTCTGTGTGTCTTTTCAAATTAGGCAGCCCGCAGCCACACGCTCTTCTTCATGGGGAACGCCTGCAGGGCATTTATCTCCCTGAATAATTACCTATGATTACTTCCCGAGGTATATTTTATTTCCCTGTGATGTTTCGAAAATTAGCATTGAAATTTATACAAGCAAATCAACTGGTTTATAGTAAACTGATGTCCCTGAAAACCCAAATATGAGCTTGCAATTCTGAGGATTGCGGATTCCTAACTGCACCCACTAAACACTGTGCAGGCCAATTATGCTCACCTGTGTTTATTTACAAACCTATAGCCCTGTTCCACTAACATATGCCAAACCTACCTGTATCCACTGTTCTCGGTTGATTTCTACTCTGTTGGCTCGCAGAGATGTGATGGCTCTGTCCACGATCTTTTCCGCCATCTGTGTGTTTCCGTTGGCCTCCTCCAGTTTGGCGGCTGTGATCCAGATGTGTCTGTCAGTAGGGATGTTCTCTCGAGCCTTGTTCAAGACCTTACGGGCATTCTCATAGGTCTCCAACCTGGCCAGGGCCAACCACAACTAGACCACAAGAAAAAAAAAAAAATAGCATTTTTCATTAATATTTTTCAACCTGATTCAGCAGGTGAACCTTACATGTCACCAATGCAGTTCCATATAAAGCATGTTGTAATCATTGTCAGGCTTTTGCCTTTATTCTGAGGTTTCCCCACTACATACAACCCCCCCCCCCCCAAAAAAAAAAAAAAAAAACCAAACAAAAAAAAAACACACCTTTTGGTCTGGAGAGTATTAGTACAAGACACACATAGGTTTGGAGTATATACTACAGCAATACCACCAAACTCCTGTCCTGAAAATTTTAAACTCTACAAGCAATCAGAATCAGTCTTGTTGTGGCTTCCCCAAAGGGAATACTAAGTAATAGTTTACGGTTAGAATTTTTACAATGCCGTTTGCTGAATTTGCCTGATGGACTCTCACCTCTACACTAGTGGGGCAGCATTCTACAGCGCGGCTAAACATGATCCTCGTGTCCTCAGGCTCCTCCAGTTCCACAGCGGCCTTCCACAGACGGACAGAGTTTGGAACATGCTCAAGAGCTGTGCACAGAAAACAAGGTTTCTTTTTTATATATTTGGGAAAAGTGCAAGTTACAGCTTAAAGTGGTTCTAAAGGTTCAAGGTTTTTTTTTTTACCTTATTCTATGCATAGAGGTAAAAAAAAAAAAAAAACCTGTGTGCAACAGACCCCGCCTAATACTTACCTGAGCCTGATCTTTCTCAAGCGCTGTGCACTGGAGCCTCAGCTCTACTGGGTCTCTCCCTGCTCATTGGCTGAGACAATTAATGACAGCCAATGAGGGGAGAGAGGGAGCGAAGCCAGCAATGGCTGTGTGTGTGTGAATGAAACGCAGAGCAGCGGCCTGGGAGCTCGCCTGCTCAGGTGCTTCTCCATTGCAAGCTGCTTGCTCTGGGGGCGCTCGGCAGGAGCACCGTTGGGGGGACAGGAGAAGAAGAGGATTGGGGCTGCTCTGTGCAAAACCACTACACATAATCACTTAAAATTATATTATCACTTTAATTTTAAAAAGGTATCACAAACAGCTAAATGATCAGTTTGATAATTTACAAAATGATCTGTAAATTAACACGTACAGCCATGTGATACTTTTCATTCTTGTGAACATATCCATCCCTGCTCTGCTATATTGCTGCAAAATAGGAGAGAGTCTCACAGACAGCAGCACTACAGACAACATACCATTGTCACACCTCCTGCCTGTTCTGACTCACTAGAAAATTTCACAATTACAGCAGGCACGCCAACACCGAGCCAGATTTTACATTTTAACCAGTTAACGACCGCCCGTACGTGATCTGCCTCCCGCGGGCGGGGGGTCCGATCGGACCCCCCCCCGGTGCCAGCGGCGGTCGGCATTTGACTGGGAGCGTCGGGAGGCGAGGGGGAGACCATCCGATCGTGGCCCCCCCCTCGCGATCGCTCCCAGCCAATGGGAATCCTCCTCTGCCTGTGTGTAGTTTCACACAGGCAGAGGATGTGATGTCATCTCTCCTCGGTCTGGCAGTTTCCGTTCCAGCGCCGAGGAGAGAAGACATGTAAGTGCACACAACACACACACACACACACACACACAGTAGAACATGCCAGGCATACTTTACACCCCCGATCCCCCCCCGATCGCCCCTTGATCCCCCCCCAATCACCCCCCCCCCCCTGTCACAAACTGACATTAGCAGTATTTTTTTTTTTTTTTTTCTGATTACTGCATAGTGTCAGTTTGTGACAGTTACAGTGTTAGGTCAGTGAGTATTACCCCCCCTTTAGGTCTAGGATACCCCCCTAACCCCCCCTAATAAAGTTTTAACCCCTTGATCACCCCCTGTCACCAGTGTCACTAAGCGATCATTTTTCTGATCGCTGTATTAGTGTCGCTGGTGACGCTAGTTAGGGACGTAAATATTTAGGTTCGCCGTCAGTGTTTTATAGCGACAGGGACCCCCATATACTACCTAATAAATGTTTTAACCCCTTGATTGCCCCCTAGTTAACCCTTTCACCACTGATCACCGTATAACAGTTACGGGTGACGCTGGTTAGTTCGTTTATTTTTTATAGTGTCAGGGCACCCGCCGTTTATTACCGATAAAGGTTTAGCCCCCTGATCGCCCGTCGGTGATATGCGTCGCCCCAGGCAGCGTCAGATTAGCGCCAGTACCGCGAACACCCACGCACGCAGCATATGCCTCCCTTAGTGGTATAGTATCTGTACGGATCAATATCTGATCCAATCAGATCTATACTAGCGTCCCCAGCAGTTTAGGGTTCGCGAAAACGCAGTGTTAGCGGGATCAGCCCAGATACCTGCTAGCACCTGCGTTTTGCCCCTCCGCCCGGCCCAGCCCACCCAAGTGCAGTATCGATCGATCACTGTCACTTACAAAACACTAAACGCATAACTGCAGCGTTCGCAGAGTCAGGCCTGATCCCTGCGATCGCTAACAGTTTTTTTGGTAGCGTTTTGGTGAACTGGCAAGCACCAGCCCCAGGCAGCGTCAGATTAGCGCCAGTACCGCTAACACCCACGCACGCAGCATACGCCTCCCTTAGTGGTATAGTATCTGATCGGATCAATATCTGATCCGATCAGATCTATACTAGCGTCCCCAGCAGTTTAGGGTTCCCAAACACGCAGTGTTAGCGGGATCAGCCCAGATACCTGCTAGCACCTGCGTTTTGCCCCTCCGCCCGGCCCACCCAAGTGCAGTATCGATCGATCACTGTCACTTACAAAACACTAAACGCATAACTGCAGCGTTCACAGAGTCAGGCCTGATCCCTGCGATCGCTAACAGTTTTTTTGGTAGTGTTTTGGTGAACTGGCAAGCACCAGCGGCGTAGTACACCCCGGTCGTAGTCAAACCAGCACTGCAGTAACACTTGGTGACGTGGCGAGTCCCATAAGTGCAGTTCAAGCTGGTGAGGTGGCAAGCACAAGTAGTGTCCCGCTGCCACCAAAAAGACAAACACAGGCCCGTCGTGCCCATAGTGCCCTTCCTGCTGCATTCGCCAATCCTAATTGGGAACCCACCGCTTCTGCAGCGCCCGTACTTCCCCCATTCACATCCCCAACCAAATGCAGTCGGCTGCATGAGAGGCATTTTCTTTATGTCCTCCCGAGTACCCCTACCCAACGAACCCCCCCAAAAAAGATGTTGTGTTTGCAGCAAGCGCGGATATAGGCCGGACACCCGCTATTATTGTCCCTCCTGTCCTGACAATCCTGGTCTTTGCATTGGTGAATATTTTGAATGCTACCATTCACTAGTTGACTATTAGCGTAGGGTACAGCATTGCACAGACTAGGCACACTTTCACAGGGTCTCCCAAGATGCCATCGCATTTTGAGAGACCCGAACCTGGAACCGGTTACAGTTATAAAAGTTACAGTTACAAAAAAAAGTGTAAAAAAAAAAAAAAAAAAAAAAAACACATACAAAAAAATATATAAAAAAAAAAAAATAGTTGTCGTTTTATTGTTCTCTCTCTCTATTCTCTCTCTCTATTGTTCTGCTCTTTTTTACTGTATTCTATTCTGCAATGTTTTATTGTTATTATGTTTTATCATGTTTGCTTTTCAGGTATGCAATTTTTTATACCTTACCGTTTACTGTGCTTTATTGTTAACCATTTTTTTGTCTTCAGGTACGCCATTCACGACTTTGAGTGGTTATACCAGAATGATGCCTGCAGGTTTAGGTATCATCTTGGTATCATTCTTTTCAGCCAGCGGTCGGCTTTCATGTAAAAGCAATCCTAGTGGCTAATTAGCCTCTAGACTGCTTTTACAAGCAGTGGGAGGGAATGCCCCCCCCCCCAACGTCTTCCGTGTTTTTCTCTGGCTCTCCTCTCTCAACAGGGAACCTGAGAATGCAGCCGGTGATTCAGCCAGCTGACCATAGAGCTGATCAGAGACCAGAGTGGCTCCAAACATCTCTATGACCTAAGAAACCGGAAGCTACGAGCATTTTATGACTTAGATTTCGCCGGATGTAAACAGCGCCATTGGGAAATTGGGAAAGCATTTTATCACACCGATCTTGGTGTGGTCAGATGCTTTGAGGGCAGAGGAGAAATCTAGGGTCTAATAGACCCCAATTTTTGCAAAAAAGAGTACCTGTCACTACCTATTGCTATCATAGGGGATATTTACATTCCCTGAGATAACAATAAAAATGATTTAAAAAAAAAAAAATGAAAAGGAACAGTTTAAAAATAAGATAAAAAAATAATAATAATAAAGAAAAAAAAAAAAAAAAAAAAAAAAAAAAAAAAAGCACCCCTGTCCCCCCTGCTCTCGCGCTAAGGCGAACGCAAGCGTCGGTCTGGCGTCAAATGTAAACAGCAATTGCACCATGCATGTGAGGTATCGCCGCGAAGGTCAGATCGAGGGCAGTAAGTTTAGCAGTAGACCTCCTCTGTAAATCTAAAGTGGTAACCTGTAAAGGCTTTTAAAGGCTTTTAAAAATGTATTTAGTTTGTCGCCACTGCACGTTTGTGCGCAATTTTAAAGCATGTCATGTTTGGTATCCATGTACTCGGCCTAAGATCATCTTTTTTATTTCATCAAACATTTGGGCAATATAGTGTGTTTTAGTGCATTAAAATGTAAAAAAGTGTGTTTTTTCCCCAAAAAATGCGTTTGAAAAATCGCTGCGCAAATACTGTGTGAAAAAAAAAAATGAAACACCCACCATTTTAATCTGTAGGGCATTTGCTTTAAAAAAAATATATAATGTTTGGGGGTTCAAAGTAATTTTCTTGCAAAAAAAAATTATTTTTTTATGTAAACAATAAGTGTCAGAAAGGGCTTTGTCTTCAAGTGGTTAGAAGAGTGGGTGATGTGTGACATAAGCTTCTAGATGTTGTGCATAAAATGCCAGGACAGTTCAAAACCCCCCCAAATGACCCCATTTTGGAAAGTAGACACCCCAAGCTATTTGCTGAGAGTCATGTTGAGTCCATGGAATAATTTATATTGTGACACAAGTTGCGGGAAAGAGACCATTTTTTATTTTTTTTTATTTTTTTTTTGCGCAAAGTTGTCGCTAAATGATATATTGCTCAAACATGCCATGGGAATATGTGAAATTACACCCCAAAATACATTCTGTTGCTTCTCCTGAGTACGGGGATACCACATGTGTGGGACTTTTTGGGAGCCTAGCCGCGTACGGGACCCCGAAAACCAAGCACCGCCTTCAGGCTTTCTAAGGCCGTACATTTTTCATTTCACTCTTCACTGCCTATCACAGTTTCGGAGGCCATGGAATGCCCAGGTGGCACAAAACCCCCCCAAATGACCCCATTTTGGAAAGTAGACACCCCAAGCTATTTGATGAGAGGTATAGTGAGTATTTTGCAGACCTCACTTTTTGTCACAAAGTTTTGAAAATTGAAAAAAGAAAAAAAAAAATTTTTTTTCTCGTCTTTCTTTATTTTCAAAAACAAATGAGAGCTGCAAAATACTCACCATGCCTCTCAGCAAATAGCTTGGGGTGTCTACTTTCCAAAATGGGGTCATTTGGGGGGGTTTGTGCCACCTGGGCATTCCATGGCCTCCGAAACTGTGATAGGCAGTGAGGAGTAAAATCAAAAATGTACGCCCTTAGAAATCCTGAAGGCAGTGGTTGGTTTTCGGGGTCTCGTACGCGGCTAGGCTCCTAAAAAGTCCCACACATGTGATATCCCCATACTCAGGAGAAGCAGCTAAATGTATTTTGGGGTGCAATTCCACATATGCCCATGGCCTGTGTGATCAATATATCATTTAGTGACAACTTTGTGCAAAAAAAAAAAAAAAAATGTGTCACTTTCCCGCAACTTGTGTCAAAATATAAAACATTCCATGGACTCAACATGCCTCAAAGCAAATAGCTTGGGGTGTCTACTTTCCAAAATGGGGTCATTTGGGGGGGTTTTATGTCATCTGGGCATTTTATGGCCTTCAAAACTGTGATAGGTAGTGAGGAGTAAAATCAAAAATGTACGCCCTTAGAAATCCTGAAGGCGGTGCTTGGTTTTCGGGGCCCCGTACGCGGCTAGGCTCCCAAAAAGTCCCACACATGTGGCATCCCTGTACTCAGGAGAAGCAGCTAAATGTATTTTGGGGTGTAATTCCACATATGCCCATGGCCTGTGTGAGCAATATATCATTTAGTGACAACTTTTTGTAATTTTTTTTTTTTTGTCATTATTCAATCACTTGGGACAAAAAAAATGAATATTCAATGGGCTCAACATGCCTCTCAGCAAATTCCTTGGGGTGTCTACTTTCCAAAATGGGGTCATTTGTGGGGGTTTTGTACTGCCCTGCCATTTTAGCACCTCAAGAAATGACATAGGCAGTCATAAATTAAAGGCTGTGTAAATTCCAGAAAATGTACCCTAGTTTGTAGACGCTATAACTTTTGCGCAAACCAATAAATATACACTTATTGACATTTTTTTTACCAAAGACATGTGGCCGAATACATTTTGGCCTAAATGTATGACTAAAATTGAGTTTATTGGATTTTTTTTAGAACAAAAAGTAGAACATATAATTTTTTTTCAAAATTTTCGGTCTTTTTCCGTGTATAGCGCAAAAAATAAAAACGGCAGAGGTGATCAAATACCATCAAAAGAAAGCTCTATTTGTGGGAAGAAAAGGACGCAAATTTCGTTTGGGTACAGCATTGCATGACCGCGCAATTAGCAGTTAAAGCGACGCAGTGCCGAATTGTAAAAAGTGCTCTGGTCAGGAAGGGGGTAAAACCTTCCGGGGCTGAAGTGGTTAAAGGGGCAAATCCTTCTGGTTCTTAAGTGGTTAAACACAGGACAATGAAAAGCCAGATTCCAGGAAATGAACGCAGCTGAATAGAAAAGCAATTTCGTGATATCTGAAAGCACATATTAGCAAACTAAAAAGTCTTTGCAGTTCCCTAAAAAAAAAAAAAAATTAAAAACTTAAACCTATGATTACCTTTCCGCAGCACCCGCTTTTTAGCTCGAAGGTCAGTTTCTAGCTCAGCAGCTCAGATATAGATACAGACAGACTGCAGAAGGTGACAAATGGCCTGGGCCACAACAGCCTTTGCCGTGTCTCCTGGTTGGAGACGGGCTGCTTCCAGCCATACGTCTTCACTCTGTCAGCAAACATACAAAGGAGGGACATCAAAAGGGTGTCTCATCCCACAAAATGATTACTACAGCAATGAGTTGACTTTTATAGGAGGGAGGGACTAAAAAAACTGCCTTTGCTGCTCAGTCTCTCCAACATAGAGAACGTTCTCACCTGACAACCCTCAGATGAATATGTAGCCCTACATTGATTTGCAATTCAAATTTTCAACGTAGGACAAATTTTTATCTATTTATTTTTAAAAAGGGAGAACATTTAACAGGCAAATTTCAAACAAATCGGGTGTATGCTCCCCCATATCATGCGGATGAACATAACTAGGCATGCAGAAACCAAGCACAGAAATCCCCTTTGCATCATGAGAGCCAAGCTTAAAGAGACCCCACTGCCAGACCCTTCAAGTTAACAAAAATTTTCCCATAAGATTATAAGAGCATTTCATGTATTTTATTTATATTTAACTGTAGAAGCCTCACCCAAACCAAAATGCACCCACCAAAAAGCAACAGTATGGCAGGCATGCCTCTCTAAACTTAAAACGATATTAATGATCACAGCTTTAAAAAATTACAGGCTGTTCCCATAATGAATGATGGACCCTCACCTTAGGACACATTTCTGTTCCTTTCATGATGAGATTGCGAACCACTTGCACCTTGCCAGTAACTTCCTCCAGATGGGCAGATGCGATCCAGGCGGGTGGGTGGTGAGGGTTGGTTTCTCGCACAGATTTCAGCAGCAGACGAGCTTTCTTAATATCACTGGATTAAAAAGAGTATAACAAACATGTCAGCCACATAAACACATCAAATACAACATTGTCATCAACCATTCACAACACATACTTGATGTCTCCTCCGTGGGTGGGGATCATAGAGTTTAGATCAGTCAGGTAACCTTTGGGATCAACCACAGTTTGGCCACTCACAGAGTCTGACACCTGCAGAAGGAAATAGGTTGTATATGAACATTCAGCTTTCTGTATTTAAAGTGTACCCCAAAGCATCTTAACCACACCATAAAGTAGGAGCAAACTCCCTTGTATGATTTTTACCTATAGGTAAGCCTATAATAAGGCTTACCTATAGATATCGTTAATATCTCCTAAACAAACAACGTTTAGGAGATATTTACTTTAGATGCAGCTGGTGACGTCACCAAAGCTTGGGCTCAGAAGGAGCGGCATACCCGTGCCATGAACAGCGACTCCCGCGCACTTGCGCAAAAGTGACGTCATCGCCAGTATGGCCATTCATATCGCCGAAGCCCGCAAACCCCGAAGGAAGACGGAGTGAAGATGGAAGCGCCTTCAGCGGTGACAACACGCCACTGCAGGGCTTTGTTTTCAGGTAAGTCTATAATAATGTGCTAGTATGCGGTGCAAACAAGCACATTATGACTTAAACTGCCCGGTGCCTATTTTTATTTACTACCGCTTTAACTGACTGAAGAACTCTTATCTACTCAGCAGATAAGGGCAGGCAACATATGTTTAAGAACCCTAGATTGCCAAAATCCCTAGTATTCAATTTATGGCTGCAAGGCATGTCTTCCCCCTCCAACAAGAACATGCAAAAGTGGTTAAGCCTCAACTGATATGCTTGTAGCCATTTCAAAATGTCTGCAAGAGTTGTTTAAAGTGCATCTAACCCCAAGAACAAAAAACGTAATAATTGCATATTACTAGTCTTTAGATGTGGTGGCTGCATTTGTTTACTTTTTCCCCCCCGTTATTTTTACCTTGTGACCCTATCAGTAACATACACCTTCAGTCTTAGGGTGGCAAAGCAAGCACGCATGTACTGCATCTATGGAAGAACAACGTGTTCACACCAGGAGAGGAAGTGTTGGGGCTACAGAACATTTCCCCCTTCTGTAGTGAACAGAGGCAAACTGTAAAAGGGCTAATAACACTGCTTAAGATAATACAGCACTGGATTTCTCATCGAATCAAAATTTTTTTTTTAATTCACTTACTGAACAGATATGACAAAACACTCTCAAGGGTTAGTTTACCAAAATAAAGGGGACTAAATAAAGGAAAGTTTAATTGGGTTTACTATAAAATCAGACAAATTAAATATAACCTTTCGCCTTATTCCTGCTGTCCCATAAGAAACCTTTTTGGCAATCTTAACCACTTCAGCCCCGGAAGGTTTTACCCCCTTCCTGACCAGAGCACTTTTTACAATTCGGCACTGCGTCGCTTTAACTGCTAATTGCACGGTCATGCAATGCTGTACCCAAACGAAATTTGCGTCCTTTTCTTCCCACAAATAGAGCTTTCTTTTGATGGTATTTGATCACCTCTGCCGTTTTTATTTTTTACGCTATACGCGGAAAAAGACCGAAAATTTTGAAAAAAAATGATATTTTCTACTTTTTGTTCTAAAAAAAATCCAATAAACTCAATTTTAGTCATACATTTAGGCCAAAATGTATTCGGCCACATGTCTTTGGTAAAAAAAATGTCAATAAGTGTATATTTATTGGTTTGCGCAAAAGTTATAGCGTCTACAAACTAGGGTACATTTTCTGGAATTTACACAGCCTTTAATTTATGACTGCCTATGTCGTTTCTTGAGGTGCTAAAATGGCAGGGCAGTACAAAACCCCCACAAATGACCCCATTTTGGAAAGTAGACACCCCAAGGAATTTGCTGAGAGGCATGTTGAGCCCATTGAATATTCATTTTTTTTGTCCCAAGTGATTGAATAATGACAAAAAAAAAAAAAAAATTACAAAAAGTTGTCACTAAATGATATATTGCTCACACAGGCCATGGGCATATGTGGAATTGCACCCCAAAATACATTTAGCTGCTTCTCCTGAGTACGGGGATACCACATGTGTGGGACTTTTTGGGAGCCTAGCCGCGTACGGGGCCCCGAAAACCAAGCACCGCCTTCAGGATTTCTAAGGGCGTACATTTTTGATTTTACTCCTCACTACCTATCACAGTTTTGAAGGCCATAAAATGCCCAGATGACATAAACCCCCCCCAAATGACCCCATTTTGGAAAGTAGACACCCCAAGCTATTTGCTTTGAGGCATGTTGAGTCCATGGAATGTTTTATATTTTGACACAAGTTGCGGGAAAGTGACAAATTTTTTTTTTTTTTGCACAAAGTTGTCACTAAATGATATATTGCTCACACAGGCCATGGGCATATGCGGAATTGCACCCCAAAATACATTTAGCTGCTTCTCCTGAGTACGGGGATACCACATGTGTGGGACTTTTTAGGAGCCTAGCCGCGTACGGGACCCCGAAAACCAAGCACCGCCTTCAGGATTTCTAAGGGCGTACATTTTTGATTTTACTCCTCACTGCCTATCACAGTTTCGGAGGCCATGGAATGCCCAGGTGGCACAACCCCCCCCCAAATGACCCCATTTTGGAAAGTAGACACCCCAAGCTATTTGCTGAGAGGCATGGTGAGTATTTTGCAGCTCTCATTTGTTTTTGAAAATAAAGAAAGACGAGAAAAAAAATTTTTTTTTTTCTTTTTTCAATTTTCAAAACTTTGTGACAAAAAGTGAGGTCTGCAAAATACTCACTATACCTCTCATCAAATAGCTTGGGGTGTCTACTTTCCAAAATGGGGTCATTTGGGGGGGTTTTGTGCCACCTGGGCATTCCATGGCCTCCGAAACTGTGATAGGCAGTGAAGAGTGAAATCAAAAATTTACGGCCTTAGAAAGCCTGAAGGCGGTGCTTGGTTTTCGGGGTCCGTACGCGGTTAGGCTCCCAAAAAGTCCCACACATGTGGTATCCCCGTACTCAGGAGAAGCAACAGAATGTATTTTGGGGTGTAATTTCACATATTCCCATGGCATGTTTGAGCAATATATCATTTAGTGACAACTTTGCGCAAAAAAAAATAAAAAAAATAAAAAATTGTCTCTTTCCCGCAACTTGTGTCACAATATAAATTATTTCATGGACTCAACATGACTCTCAGCAAATAGCTTGGGGTGTCTACTTTCCAAAATGGGGTCATTTGGGGGGGGTTTGAACTGTCCTGGCATTTTATGCACAACATCTAGAGGCTTATGTCACACATCACCCACTCTTCTAACCACTTGAAGACAAAGCCCTTTCTGACACTTATTGTTTACATAAAAAAATAATTTTTTTTTGCAAGAAAATTACTTTGAACCCCCAAACATTATATATTTTTTTTAAAGCAAATGCCCTACAGATTAAAATGGTGGGTGTTTCATTTTTTTTTTTCACACAGTATTTGCGCAGCGATTTTTCAAACGCATTTTTTGGGGAAAAAACACACTTTTTTACATTTTAATGCACTAAAACACACTATATTGCCCAAATGTTTGATGAGATAAAAAAGATGATCTTAGGCCGAGTACATGGATACCAAACATGACATGCTTTAAAATTGCGCACAAACGTGCAGTGGCGACAAACTAAATACATTTTTAAAAGCCTTTAAAAGCCTTTACAGGTTACCACTTTAGATTTACAGAGGAGGTCTACTGCTAAACTTACTGCCCTCGATCTGACCTTCGCGGCGATACCTCACATGCATGGTGCAATTGCTGTTTACATTTGACGCCAGACCAACGCTTGCGTTCACCTTAGCGCGAGAGCAGGGGGGACAGGGGTGCTTTTTTTTTTTTTTTCTCTTTATTATTATTATTTTTTTATCTTATTTTTAAACTGTTCCTTTCATTTTTTTTTTTTAAATCATTTTTATTGTTATCTCAGGGAATGTAAATATCCCCTATGATAGCAATAGGTAGTGACAGGTACTCTTTTTTGCAAAAATTGGGGTCTATTAGACCCTAGATTTCTCCTCTGCCCTCAAAGCATCTGATCACACCAAGATCGGTGTGATAAAATGCTTTCCCAATTTCCCAATGGCGCTGTTTACATCCGGCGAAATCTACGTCATAAAATGCTCGTAGCTTCCGGTTTCTTAGGTCATAGAGATGTTTGGAGCCACTCTGGTCTCTGATCAGCTCTATGGTCAGCTGGCTGAATCACCGGCTGCATTTTCAGGTTCCCTGTTGAGACAGGAGAGCCAGAGAAAAACACGGAAGATGTTGGGGGGGGGGGGGGCATTCCCTCCCACTGCTTGTAAAAGCAGTCTAGAGGCTAATTAGCCACTAGGATTGCTTTTACATGAAAGCCGACCGCTGGCTGAAAAGAATGATACCAAGATGATACCTAAACCTGCCGGCATCATTCTGGTATAACCACTCAAAGTCGTGAATGGCATACCTGAAGACAAAAAAATGGTTAACAATAAAGCACAGTAAACGGTAAGGTATAAAAAATTGCATACCTGAAAAGCAAACATGATAAAACATAATAACAATAAAACATTGCAGAATAGAATACAGTAAAAAAGAGCAGAACAATAGAGAGAGAATAGAGAGAGAGAGAACAATAAAACGACAACTATTTTTATTTTATATTTTTGTTTGTGTTTTTTTTTTTTTTTTTTTTTTTACACTTTTTTTTGTAACTAACTTTTATATCTGTAACCGGTTCCAGGTTCGGGTCTCTCAAAATGCGATGGCATCTTGGGAGACCCTGTGAAAGTGTGCCTAGTCTGTGCAATGCTGTACCCTACGCTAATACTCAACTAGTGCATGGTAGCGTTCAAAACATTCACCAATGCAAAGACCAGGATTGTCAGGACAGGAGGGACAATAATAGCGGGTGTCACGCCTATATCCGCGCTAGCTGCAGACACAACATCTTTTTTGGGGGGTTCGTTGGGTAGGGGTACTCGGGAGGACATAAAGAAAATGCCTCTCATGCAGCCGACTGCATTTGGTTGGGGATGTGAATGGGGGAAGTACAGGCGCTGCAGAAGTGGTGGGCTCCCAATTAGGATTGGCGAATGCAGCAGGAAGGGCACTATGGGCATGACGGGCCTGTGTTTGTCTTTTTGGTGGCAGCGGGACACTACTTGTGCTTGCCACCTCACAAGCTTGAACTGCACTTATGTGACTCGCCACGTCACCAAGTGTTACTGCAGTGCTGGTTTGACTACGACCGGGGTGTACTAGGCCGCTGGCGCTTGCCAGTTCACCAAAACGCTACAAAAAAAACTGTTAGCGATCGCAGGGATCCGGCCTGACTCTGCGAACGCTGCAGTTATGCGTTTAGTGTTTTGTAAGTGACAGTGATCGATCGATACTGCACTTGGGTGGGCTGGGCCGGGCCGGGCGGAGGGGCAAAACGCAGGTGCTAGCAGGTATCTGGGCTGATCCCGCTAACACTGCGTTTTTGGGAACCCTAAACTGCTGGGGACACTAGTATAGATCTAATCGGATCAGATATTGATCCGATCAGATACTATACCACTAAGGGAGGCGTATGCTGCGTGCGTGGGTGTTAGCGGTACTGGCGCTAATCTGACGCTGCCTGGGGCTGGTGCTTGCCAGTTCACCAAAATGCTACCAAAAAAACTGTTAGCGATCGCAGGGATCAGGCCTGACTCTGCGAACGCTGCAGTTATGCGTTTAGTGTTTTGTAAGTGACAGTGATCGATCGATACTGCACTTGGGTGGGCTGGGCTGGGCCGGGCGGAGGGGCAAAACGCAGGTGCTAGCAGGTATCTGGGCTGATCCCGCTAACACTGCATTTTTGGGAACCCTAAACTGCTGGGGACGCTAGTATAGATCTGATCAGATATTGATCCGATCAGATACTATACCACTAAGGGAGGTATACGGTGCGTGCGTGGGTGTTAGCGGTACTGGCGCTAACCTGACGCTGCCTGGGGCTGGTGCTTGCCAGTTCACCAAAACGCTACCAAAAAAACTGTTAGCGATCGCAGGGATCAGGCCTGACTCTGCGAACGCTGCAGTTATGCGTTTAGTGTTTTGTAAGTGACAGTGATCGATCGATACTGCACTTGGGTGGGCTGGGCTGGGCGGAGGGGCAAAACGCAGGTGCTAGCGGGTATCTGGGCTGATCCCGCTAACACTGCGTTTTCGGGAACCCTAAACTGCTGGGGACGCTAGTATAGATTTGATCGGATCAGATATTGATCCGATCAGATACTATACCATTAAGGGAGGCATATGCTGCGTGCGTGGGTGTTAGCGGTACTGGCGCTAATCTGACGCTGCCTGGGGCGACGCATATCACCGCCGGGCGATCAGGGGGCTAAACCTTTATTCGGTAATAAACGGCGGGTTCCCTGACACTATAAAAAATAAACGAACTAACCAGCGTCACCCGTAACAGTTATACGGTGATCAGTGGTGAAAGGGTTAACTAGGGGGCAATCAAGGGGTTAAAACATTTATTAGATAGTATATGGGGGTCCCTGTCGCTATAAAATGCTGACGGCGAACCTAAATATTTACGTTCCTAACTAGCGTCACCAGCGACACTAATACAGCGATCAGAAAAATGATCGCTTAGCGACACTGGTGAGGGGGGGTGATCAAGGGGTTAAAACTTTATTAGGGGGGGTTAGGGGGGTATCCTAGACCTAAAGGGGGGTAATACTCACTGCCCTAACACTAACTGTCACAAACTGACACTATGCAGTAATCAGAAAAAAAAAAAAAAAAAAATACTGCTAATGTCAGTTTGTGACAGGGGGGGGGTGATTGGGGGGGGATCGGGGGGCGATCGGGGGGGGGATCGGGGTGTAAGGTATGCCTGGCATGTTCTACTGTGTGTGTGTGTGTGTTGTGTGCACTCACTTGTCATCTCTCCTCGGCGCTGGAACGGAAACTGCCAGACCGAGGAGAGATGACATCACATCCTCTGCCTGTGTGAAACGACACACAGGCAGAGGAGGATTCCCATTGGCTGGGAGCGATCGCGAGGGGGGGGCCACGATCGGATGGTCTCCCCCTCGCCTCCCGACGCTCCCAGTCAAATGCCGACCGCCGATGGCACCGGGGGGGGGTCCGATCGGACCCCCCGCCCGCGGGAGGCAGATCACGTACGGGTACGTGATTTTGCCTGCCCGTGCCGCTCTGCCGCAGTATATATGCGGTAGGCGGTCGGCAAGTGGTTAAAAACTTGTCTGCAAACACATTCTAACAGGAGAGTAGTTCTAGCAAAGAAAGCATTGCCACAACCTCCTTCAATGTTTATGCTCCAAGATCCAAGTCTCCCTTAGGGATAAGAAAGGAACAGGCACGTCTGGTGGGATAGTGGGCGTTTCTTTACAAAGCGATGGAAATGAAGTTTGTCTCTCTTCTTCCCTACAGGATTTCCTTCTGTTCAAATATATAGGTTTTTTTAGGGAATTTCTAGACGAAGGAAATGGCGATTTTAGGACACCAAATGCAGCTGATAAGGAAGCATAGAAAGCAAAAAAATATTGTTAACGATGGAAATTAACTTAGTGTGTCTCATTTAATAGTCTGCGAAGGATGTATTTAGTAAAGACTGTCTTGTTTTCTTGTTTTAAAGGCTGTACTATCTGGTTGCTAATGTCTTCAAATTCTTTGTTCACTCCACTACTAGATGGACATTAGGGTTTGTTTACATTGCCATCCTCACATTTAAAAACACAGTTGTAATTAGGGATGCCGATACCAAGCATTTGGGCAAACGCCCCCGAAACCAATACTTCACGGTGCGATTTCCGTCAATACAAAATGAATGGGTGCAAATTGCACTGCAAACAATAGCATGCGATAAAATTCCTGCCCAAATAGCATACTACTTCCCCCACTGATTGTGTATGAGAGAATATATATATATATATATATATATATATATATATATATATATATATATATATATATATATATATATATATATATATACACATACATATACACATACATACATACACACACACACACGATAGATTACAACACCATCTAGTGGGCAGTTTACAAAATGTTAGAACTCACAGTACATAGAACCTGCATGCACAGACCGATAGAGATACTCACAGGGCTGGGAGAAGATGTAGAGGCGATGCGCCTCCAAGCTGACATCACTTCTGCCCTATACCCACGGAGTCCCAGAACTTCTCCAGCCCTGTGAGCACCTCCAGCAGCCCTTATTTGCTACCATTGGCGTACCGGGACACCTATGTAAATGGTTCTGCATGTGGCCAGGTGTAATGCGACTTCTAACTTTTTTTTTTTTTTTAAACTGCCCAATAGATGGTGCTTCACCCCTTTTATACAAACACAGTTGCAGTGGGGGGAAATCGCATGCGATTCAGACAGGAATCGCATTGCATTCCTGTTCAAATCGCATGTGATTCTTCGCAGTGCAATTAGCGCCAATTAGTTTTTGTATGGATGCACCACAAGGTATCGGTACTTGGTTAACTAAAAGTATCGGTACTTGTCCTCGCTCATAAAAAAACGATATCGGTGCAACCCTAGTTGTAATGCATCTGCGGTGTGCTTTTTAGTCATTTGTTTATTTACCGGGTTGCATTTAGGGCTGGCCACACAGACAACTCATAGATTTCAACTGCTGGCTGCAAGGTAGTGTACTGATTAGCACTACTCTGCGCGGATAGAAAGCCTCAGTTTCATCAGCGCACCATGCCTGCACACCATCACAGCACAGTGGTGTGAACCGGAGACATAGCAGACAAGGCACTTTACATTGTCCATGCAGTGGGACTGCGCTGAAATAACCACCCAACAGTCCCACCGCATCTGGTGTGAATCTACCTTAACGGTGTGTTTCCAGTACTTTTTTAAACTCATAGGGTTTAAACTAGGCTTATTAAAAAGCTTTCATTTGTCTTCCATACGTGTTCATGCTGCTTTTAAAAATTGCATTTGCCTGCATCTGGTGTAAACGAGCCTTCAGTGCCGGTTTACACCAGCGCGCTCTGCGAGATTGCATGCAATTTCTTTGTTGGTTCAGCAATGCAGATTGCCATGTCCCTTGTCCAGCTTGTTTAGTGAAAAATAAAGCACAATTATTCGCTCTGTTTGGTAGGTAGGGCATTTACTCTGGAAGCAGCAAGACTAAAAGAGTAACAACTCTATTTTTTCAGAAAAAAAAAACACATAGGTATTGTAAAGTGTAGGTCCATCTCTGCCATCCTCAATGTTATGTCTCATTAAAGCTGCAAGTAAAGACAAATACCTGTTGATTTTTCAGAAATCCAGTGAGCTCCTAACTTCCTACAAACACCCGCAGTGTCACCAACCCTGCCCTCTTGGACTACAGTACACCTCTCCCGATGTAATGCAAGTGAGAAAAAAAAAAAAAGGAAACATGTCCTGTAGTTCAAATCTTCAAACCTTGGCACCCCAGACGTTTTGGAACTACATTTCCCATGAAGCTCAACTACACTGCAGAGTGCATGAGCATCATGGGAAATGTAGTTCCGAAACATCTGGGGTGCCAAGGTAAACCATCAATGGCCTAGGATGATAAAATTGCTCAACCATAGATATAGTAATGGTGAATGAGTGTGCTCACCCAAGGACAGGATGTGTGTTAACAGGATCACCAGGGGAGAATAAAAGGAAAACATACTGCAAAAAGGAAACTAACACATACACCACATCAAAGGACTGGTAACCCGAAATATATTTACATTTGGATTTATGCATCTAGAAAAACATTATTAGAATGGTTGTATACCCCTTTTTGACATTTTTTACCTACAGGTGAGTCTATAATAAGGCTTACCTGTAGGTAAAATGAATATCTCCTAAACCTACATGGTTTAGGAGATATTCACCCTGCATGCAACTGCTGACGTGAGTGGCGCATGCGCAGTGAAGGTCCGGCGAATCGTGCCGGACCTTGTCGGAACTGATGTCATTGCGGCTCCGGCCACTCACAGCGCTGGAGCCGCGAACCCGGAAGAAACGCAGAGAGGAAAATGTCAGCTCCCTCGGCGTTGACCGGGATGCGATGTGGGGACCTCGTTCTAAGGTAAGTATTTTATAATGAGCCAGTTTGCGGTGCATACTAGTTCATTATGCCTTTGCCTTACGTTTTTTTTTTTTTTTGGTTTGTGGGTATACAACCGCTTTAAAGAGAAACCAATTATTTTGCACATTTTTCTCCGGCTGCAGATAGAGTTTTGAATAGACTACAAAGCTGTCTCCTTTTTGCTACTCACCTGGCTCAACCACATGTCCATCAGGGTATTTCTGGCCTGTCCGATTTTCCTCATGTCCAGTTCTCCAGAGCCGGGTGTCATCAAGCCTGGCGTCATTCCTCCTGGGTACGAGGAATTCAGGTCACCTAGGAAAGGGGTGTTCAACCCCCCAAATTGCTAAAAAGAAGAAAAGTAGTCTGTTGAAAAGCAAATCAAAGCTCGTAGAAAAGCAGAATTTTTGTTGTACATACGATTATTAGCCATATTTTTTACATTATTTAATGAGAACAATGTCTGGTCAACCACAAACATGTTATGCGTTTTCTTCTTTTTTGTGTGACTATTAAAGCACACTCCATTCCTCTCCATTACAGATGCACTTCAGGAAAATGCTAAACAAAAATCTGGAGCCATGTATGTTAAAGTATGTTTTTTTTTTTTGCACATTCATACTTACCTAGGAGGATGCTGCATCTGTCCCCCGGTGCCTCTTCACTGAGAAGCGAGCCACCGGACACCGTCGATGGCTCAGTTCTCTCACCTCCCTGAGCGGAGAGATGCTGTGCCAGTCAGCATCTCTCCTGCTCTGCTCCTGCACGCTCATTGGAGCGCTGAGCTGTGGAGGGGCCGTCTCAGCACCCCACTGAGAGCCTGAAAGTGCCATTAGTCCAGGCAGCTGGCGGATCCAGACTTCCAAAGTCGGAATGACGCAGTGCCTGGACTGATTCCAGTCAGTGGAGAGAGGATTTCAGACCGCTGTCCGCTATAAATGGGTCACAGGTGTGCAAAACGAATTGCACTCCTGTGACCCATAGGAGAGCCTAAAAAGCTCAGCTTTAACAGTCTTACCTGACAAACAAGTTGTAATTTGATTCAGAAATTCTTGTCATTCTGTTCAGCCATTCTTGCGATTTCCACATCCCTGCCAGAAAGCATGGCATGGACAGGTGACCCGTTTTGGCGTACATATTTCACCTCCAACCTGCTCACTGCTAATGAATCACCACAATCATCCTAGTACAGTGTGCAGGTAGGTAACCCAGGAAGTGGTAAATCTGATCCGGTGAGCATTCTGGCTGTGCAGTGTGGCAAAGGTGACTGAATGACAAGACCGGCTGAACAGAGTAACACATCGCTTGGTAAAAAAAAAAAGTAACCAGATTTCATCTGTGGACTTAGTCTAGGGTCCAGTTTTCCATTTGAATAAAAATGTTCTGTCCGGGCCGGAGGAAACACAAACTGAGGACTGGGTCTCCATGTATGCTTTGTTATAATGTGGATCATTTGTTTCCTGTGCTAGGTGGGAGGAGCCCATCTCTCTCATAAACCGTCCTGGGGAGAAAATTTTTCAAGCAGTTACAGGTTGAGTATGGTAGGCAAAGTCACCTGTTGATCTTTGGTATTTCTAAGGGACATCAGCATGGAAGTCTTCCCTCCATACTTCCTGGCTTTGCTGCCGACCGCTGTGGGTTGTTCTTGTTGCACTTTACACAACATAAAAGTTTAAAGTACATGTAAACCCATAACATTCTTTTTGTAGGGAATAATTAAGACCCTTGTCAGTTTTTTTTTTGTTTGTTCTATTGGGGAGATTTATGTTCATTTTTTATCATAAGAGGACATTAGAAAATCTCCACAAAGTAAGGAAAAAACCGATTGGGAAACAAAACAATGGTCTCCAATGGAAGATTTAGTCCCGCCGTCTGTTACTATGACAATGCCAAAATTTGAAACGTATCTTATTTTTTATTATTATTATTTAAGGTACTTATATAGTGCTGTCAATTTACGCAGCGCTTTACATATACATTGTACATTCACATCGGTCCCTACCCTCAAGGAGCTTACAATATAAGGAAACACTGTGTAGACCATTATAAGCAATAGCCATAGTTTACGCAGAGCCACATGACCCTGGATTTCCGGAAGTACCAGGTGGTTTAGCAGTCACTGAATAAATTAGCAGAGGCGCGAGTATGTGCTGCTAGAGAGGGAAGCATGGAAAATTTGGCCTGCAAGGGTAAAAAAACTGTGCTTCAAGGGTAAGTGCACCCCCCCCACCCCAAAAAATAAGAGAAATATCAGAGACCAAAAACCCTCGGGGCTACCTAACCCCTGATTAAGGTGACAATATCTTCACTTAAAGTGGTTGTAAATGTTCGTTAAAAAAGTAAAAAAACAACATGTCTATACCGTACTTACTTGCTCTGTGCAATGGTTTGGCATCCTTTTCTCCTGGGGTCCCATGCCGGCGCTCCAGGCCCCTCCTCTTAATCAACAGTTTTCCATGGGGGCGCCTGTACTGGCTTGCTCCCGAGTCCCGCTGCTGCGTCAATTGACACAAACAGCAGGACATGGCCACGCCCCCCCCACCGCTCCTGTGTCACAGATTTTAAATTGACAGCAGCCGGAGCCAATGGCTCCTGCTGCTATCAATCTGTCCAATGAGGTGAGGGACAGCGTCTGGAGCTGCTGCACTCATGCACATCGCTGGATCGGGCTCAGGTAAGAAAAAAGTATGGGGGGGGGGGTGATCTACAGCACAGAAGGTTTTTCACCTTACGCATAGAATGCATTAATGTAAAAAAGCTTAAAGGCGTTGTAAAAGGCAGAAGGTTTTTTTTTTTCATTCTATGCATTAAGACAAAAAGCCTTCTGTGTGCAGCAGCCCCCCTCACATTTGCCTGAGGTCCCTCTCTGTCCAGCGATGTCTCAGCTGTCCGAGATTCTCCTTCCCAATTGGCTGAGACACAGAAGCGGTGCAGTCACAAGCCAATCAGGGGAGAGAGGGGGCGGGGCTGGGTCAGAGCTCCGTGTATGAATGGACACAGGGAGCTGTGACTCAGCTCAGGTGCCCCCATAGCAAACTGCTTGCTGTGGAGGCACCTAACAGGAAGGGAGGGGCCAGAATAACAGAAGAGGTACCCGAGAAGAGGATACAGGCTCGTCTGTGCAAATCCACTGCACAGAGCAGGTAAGTATAACAAAGGAAAAAAAAAACAAGACTTTACAATCACATTGAAGGCTTTACAACCATTTTAACAGGAAGCAAGGAAAAATCTGCAATAGGGACATCAACAAAAATCTGAGGGGGTTCTAGCCTTCCCCTACTAAAAAGCATCATTTTTTTTGTCTGTCTCTCTAAAGCTGACCAAACACTGGTAGAATCTAGTTCCACTTTTTCCAGCGATGTAAAAAGCGACATTTGTTTTTAACATTGGCTACAAAAGGAAAAAAAAAAAGTCCATCAATTCTAAAATCAAACGAAATTTTAAAAAACCTTCAAATAGCATTTGTTAAATTCATTAAATGTACTAAAAATGTTTGAACAGAAGAATGATATGTAAACTGACAATTGTATACTCTCTTGCACTGTAACTATTTTTTTCAATAAAGCACTTCTGATTGTTAAAAAAAAAAAAAAAAAAAAAGGGTTTCCATTTTTGCTGTTTATACACTTTATTGTTTCATTTGGCGTACAGTTTAATGATGTTTCTAACACTACAGGAGTTCTATATCATCTACAAACCTTCTCTCTTTCCGTCTTTCATCCATTCTTTTGTCCAATGCGGCATAGATGGCATCCGCCTCTTCATCATCCTTCTCGTATGGGCCGCTGGAGAACAAACTGCCAGCATAGCCATTAAACTGCAGAGCGAGGGTGAAAGAAAAATGTCAAACGGGTATCAGCAATGTTTGGGCTTTTTCACAAGGGCGGACTCCGCCAGCGGATACAGGCAGATGACAGGTCCGTGTCCACTCTGCTTATGCAGAACAGACACGGACACAGCCCGCTCTCCTCTATGGGCGGTCGGCGGGCAATGGCTGGTCTTATCGGTTCTGCCTAAAAAAACTGACAGGCGGACCCGATCAGTCCACCCGTGTGAAAGGGACCTAAAGGACTCTTTCAAACGGGCATCATCTGTTTAGTCATGTTTTTTGCTAAGAAGAAACATATTCTATTTACATAAATTTTTCATCTGTTTACATCAATTTTTCATCTATTTACATCAATTTTGCGCCCATGTATTTTTTTAACAAACAAAATGGTAGTTTATTGAATAAAATAACAGGATACGTTTACACACAGTGGTAAAGCGAGAATCAACAGTTACGAGAGTGGACAGATTCAGGCAGATACAAGTTGAAATAAAGCATGCGATATACAAGTTTAGGAAGAACACAGCGCAAGAAGAAGAGGACCCGGGTCCGCGTAGGCTAGATAGGAGCCCGCCTCCAACCGCTGTGGAAGGGTTGGGACTTTAACCGCTTCCCGACCACCCGCAGCAGTTCTACTGCGGCAAGGTGGCAGGATAGCACAAATCGCCATAGGTGTATGTCGGTTCGTGCATGTGATATAGCGGGTGACCTGCGATCGCGGTATACAGAGGCAGAACGGGGATCTGCCTATGTAAACAAGGCAGATCTCCGTTCTGACAGGGGATATGATGGAGATCTGCTGTTCCAAGTCATCGTGAAAAGCGATCTCTGTGGTGTTCAAGGGAGCCCATCCCCCCTACAGTTAGAACACACCCAGGGAACAAAGTTAACCCCTTGATCGCCCCCTAGTGTTAACCCCTTCCCTACCAGTGTCATTTATACATTGATCAGTGCATTTTTATAGCACTGATCAATGTAATAATGTCACTGGTCCCCAAAAAGTGTCATTTGGGGTCAGATTTGTCCACCGCAGTCCCGCATGTAGACGTGATAACTTTTGCACAAATCAATCAATATACACTTATAATATATACATGGGCCTAAACTGATGAATACATTTTTTTTATATGTTTTTGTTATATATATTTTTTGGATATGTATAATAGCAATAAGTAAAAGAAAAAAAAAATATTTTTTTCAAAATTGTCGCTCTTTTTTTGTTTACAGCGCAAAAAAGAAAAACCGCAGAGGTGATCAATTACCACCAAAAGAAAGATCTAATTGTGGGGGGGGGGGGGACGTCAATTTTGTTTGGGTACAACATCACATGACCGCGCAATTGTAGGGGGTGAAGGGGGTAAATCCTTCCGGGGCGGAAGTAGTTAACCACTTCCGCCCCGGAAGAATTTAACCTCTTCCTGACCAGAGCACTTTTTGCGATTCGGCACTGCGTCGCTTTAACTGACAATTGCGCGGTCGTGCGACGTGGCTCTCAAACAAAATTGACGTCCTTTTTTTCCCACAAATAGAGCTTTCTTTTGGTGGTATTTGATCACCTCTGCGATTTTTATTTTTTGCGCTATTAACAAAATAAGAGCGACAATTTTGAAAAAAAAAAAACGCATTATTTTTTACTTTTTGCTATAATAAATACCCCCCAAAAATATATAAAAAAAATTTTTTTCCTCAGTTTAGGCCGATATGTATTCTTCGACATATTTTTGGTAAAAAAAAAAAAAAAAAAAAAAAAAATCGCAATAAGCGTTTGATTGGTTTGCGCAAAAGTTATAGCGTTTACAAAATAGGGGATAGTTTTATGGCATTTTTATTATAATTTTTCTTTACTAGTTTTGGCGGCGATCAGCGATTTTTATTGTGACTGCGACATTATGGCGGACACATCGGACATTTTTTTACACATTTTTGGGACCATTGTCATTTATACAGCAATCAGTGCTATAAAAATGCATTGATTCCTGTATAAATGACACTGGCAGTGAAGGGGTTAACCACTAGGGGGCGGGGAGGGGTTAAATCAGTACTAGGGAGTGTTTTCTAACTGTAGGGGGGAGGGGCTGTATGTGTCAGTACACTGATCTCTGCTCCGATGACAGGGAGCAGAGACCGAGTGACACTGTCACTAGGCAGAACGGGGAGATGCTGTTTACATCAGCATCTCCCCGTTCCTGCTCTCCGTGAGACGATCGCGGGTATCCCCACGGCGATCGAGTCCGCGGGACCCGCGACCCGACTCACGGAGCTCCCGGCCGGTGCGCGCACGCAATGACACGGCGGGAAATTCAAATGGACGTACCTGTACGCCCATTTGCCCAGCCGTGCCATTCTGCCGACGTACATCGGCGTGCGCCGGTCGGGAAGCGGTTAAATGAGGCACCTCCTGCAATGAGGCTGGATACCTCATCCCTGTTCATGATTCAAAAGAGGAGAGTTGGGACTTTAAATGAGATGCCGTATAATCAAGGAGAAGAATGCAGCCGAGAGGTAATTTTATTGAAAGCTCATCAACACAAACATAACATGTATGATCTCAACCCCAGGTAAATGATACACATGGGGTACAGTGGGAAAATGACATGCTGAACATGAGTATATCAGTAACAATGTATACATGAAAAATAACAAAAATACACTAAAATATAGAAACACATAATGGTGTGGTAAAATTGCATCAACAACCTTGACGCGTTTCGTGGTTTAAAATCCACCACCTCAGCAGCCGATGCATGCGTCTCTGTAAAAAACATATTGTAGGAACTTTTGGCTGTGAACACGGGTCAGCATGGGCACCCTGATCGATTTGCAGCTACACAACCCCACACAACACACCGCTATGCCCGTTTGTTTCTGCTTCCAACACATCAGCTTCAGGAATAACATGATTACTTGCTGCCCAATATAACCCACCTACTGTCAAATACCATAGTAACCAGATAATCAATGATATCTACTTAACATGTCAGTGGTCATAATGTTATGGTTGATTAGTGTAAAGCCTATTGTGTGCTTAGATCACCATACAGAAGAACAGGTCCCAACTTCTACACAGTTCTCTCAGTACCTCATCATAGTTGGTGTCATTCAAATCTTCATCGTCATCAGCCTGATTTTTCTTCATCTGGTCCCCAACTGTTCTTTTTCCTGGTGGGGCATGGCGATCGTCCACTGGGTCATTGGCATCACGGGCCGGACCAATATCAGAACGAGTGGTGAAACCTGTGGCACTGCAGAATGACAGGAATACGGTCATCTATGGCTGAAACACCATTATAAAATACCAGCCAACACCCACCACCCAACGTCACAGTGTCCCCCCACACCTCCCCCTCGTCTCCTCAGTGTCCCCCCCACACCTCCCCCTCGTCTCCTCAGTGCCCCCCTCACACCTCCCCCTCGTCTCCTCAGTGTCCCCCTCACACCTCCCCCTCGTCTCCTCAGTGTCCCCCCCACACCTCCCCCTCGTCTCCTCAGTGTCCCCCCCAACACCTTCCCCTCGTCTCCTCAGTGTCCCCCCCACACCTCCCCCTCGTCTCCTCAGTGTCCCCCCACACCTTCCCCTCGTCTCCTCAGTGTCCCCCCCACACCTTCCCCTCGTCTCCTGAGTGTCCCCCCCACACCTTCCCCTCGTCTCCTGAGTGTCCCTCCCACACCTTCCCCTCGTCTCCTCAGTGTCCCCCCCACACCTTCCCCTCGTCTCCTCAGTGTCCCCCCCACCCCCGTCTCCTCAGTCTCGCCCCCACACCTCTCCCTCGTCTCCTCAATGCCCCCCCCCACACCGTCTCCTCAGTGTCCCCCCTACACCCCCCTCTTCTCATTAGTGTCCCCCTCACACCCCCCCTCATCCCCTCAGTGTCCCCCTCGTCTTCTCAGTGTCCCCCTCACACCTCCCCCTCGTCTCCTCAGTGTCCCCCTCACACCTCCCCCTCGTCTCCTCAGTGTCCCCCTCACACCTCCCCTTCGTCTCCTCGGTGTCCCCCCACACCTCCCCCTAGTCTCCTCAGTGTCCCCCCCACACCTCCCCCTAGTCTCCTCAGTGTCCCCCCCACACCTCCCCCTAGTCTCCTCAGTGTCCCCCCCCACACCTCCCCCTAGTCTCCTCAGTGTCCCCCCCACACCTCCCCCTAGTCTCCTCAGTGTCCCCCCCCACACCTCCCCCTAGTCTCCTCAGTGTCCCCCTCACACCTCCCTCTCGTCTTCTCAGTGGCCCCCCCCCACACCTTCCCCTCATCTACTCAGTGTCCCCCCCACCCCCCGTCTCCTCAGTCTCACCCACACACCTCTCCCTCGTCTCCTCAATGCCCCCCCCACACCGTCTCCTCAGTGTCCCCCCTACACCCCCCTCTTCTCATTAGTGTCCCCCTCACACCTCCCCTTCATCCCCTCAGTGTCCCCCTCGTCTCCTCAGTGTCCCCCCCACACCTCCCCCTCGTCTCCTCAGTGTCCCC
Organism: Lithobates clamitans; assembly: GCA_037952925.1. Classification (NCBI taxonomy): domain Eukaryota; kingdom Metazoa; phylum Chordata; class Amphibia; order Anura; family Ranidae; genus Lithobates; species Lithobates clamitans. The sequence continues at coordinate 1,432,450 of JBBGZY010002155.1, forward strand.
CTCACACCTCCCCCTTGTCTCCTCAGTGTCCCCATCACCCCCCCTCTTCACCTCAGTGTCCCCCTCGTCTCCTCAGTGTCCCCCTCACACCTCCCCCTCGTCTCCTCAGTGTCCCCCTCACACCTCCCCCTCGTCTCCTCAATGTCCCCCTCACACCTCCCCCTCGTCTCCTCAGTGTCCCCCTCACACCTCCCCCTCGTCTCCTCAGTGTCTCCCTCACACCTCCCCCTCGTCTCCTCAGTGTCCCCCCCACACCTCCCTCTCGTCTCCTCAGGGTCCCCCCCACACCTCCCTCTCGTCTCCTCAGGGTCCCCCCCACACCTCCCCCTTGTCACCTCAGTGTCCCCCCCCCCCACACCTCCCCTTCATCACCTCAGTGTCCCCCTCCTCACCTCAGTGCCCCCCCCCCCCCACACCTTCCCCATATCTCCTTAGTGTCCCCCCCCCACACTTCCCCCTCATCTCCACAGTGTCCCCGTCTCCTCAGTGTCCCCCCATACCTCAACTCCCCGTCTGCTCCGTGTCCCCCCCATAACTCCTCCTCGTCTCTGTTCTTACATACCACCATAAGCTCCTCATTAACACAATGTCCTCTCATACCCCCTTCATATCTCCCCATCTCACTCATTACCTCAGTGCCCCCCTCACACCCTCCCCCATTATCTCAGTGTCTCCTCCCGTCATAATCTCTGCCCCCCTCATTATCTCCCCCTCCCCACACTTACCTCAGGTTTCCCTTATCCCCCCCATGTACCTCAGTGCCCCCTCCCCGGGTTCTCACCCTCTGCCCAGACCCGGAACATATCCCAGCGGGGCCGGCATGTCCAGGAACGGTTTCTTCTTCTTGTTCGTGGTACCGGTAATAGAAGCGGTGAGTCCGGACACTCCTCCGGGGTTCCAGCAGACGAGGAGGCCGCCATATTCCACACACCACCAAACACACCGTTCTCCCAGACTGCACCGCGACTACTTCCGCCCCGAGTCCGCCCGTCACTAGGAGGAGACAGGAACCGCCGGCGCCATTTTGTTGGAGGTCAGAGACTGAACCACCGACCGTTCCTGAGAGGAAATATGGAACAGCAAAGCGTCACCTCCTATTCCGTCCTGTCCTGTCCGTCCCAGGTGTGATGAATGTGCGATGAAGAGACCATAGATAATGAATAATCACTCTCCTCTGTGTCCCTTACTACCCCCCCCCCCCCCCAAAATTACCTCTGTCCCTTACTACAACCCCCAATACCTAAGTTTACTTTACTACCCCCCCACACACAATTACCTCAGTGTCTCTTACTATCCCCCCCAATTACCTCAGTGACCCCTATGAACGACCCCCCCCCCCCATTACCTCAGTGTCCTTTACTACCCCCCACACACACACACACAATTACCTCAGTGTCCCTTAATACCCCCCCCCCCCCCCATTACCTCAGTGTCCTTTACTATCCCCCACAATTACCTCAGTGTCTCTTACTATACCCCCCCCTCCATTACCTCAGTGTCCATTATTATCCCCTCCCCCATTATCTCAGTGTCTCTTACTATATCCCCCTCAATTACCTCAGTGCCCCTTATCTGCCCCCCACACTTACCTCAGTGCCCCTATCCCCCCCCCACAATCACCTCAGTGTCTCTTACTATCCCCCCCAATTACCTCAGTGTCCCTTACTACTCCTCCCTCATTACCTCAGTGTCCTTTACTACCCCCTCCCCCAGGATTACCTCAGTGTCCCTTAATACCCCCCATTACCTCAGTGTCCTTTACTACCCCCTCCCCCAGGATTACCTCAGTGTCTCTTACTATACCCCCCTTCCATTACCTCAGTGTCCTTTACTACCCCCTCCCCCAGAATTACCTCAGTGTCCTTTACTATCCCCCCAGAATTACTTCAGTGTCTCCTACTATACCCCCTTCCATTACCTCAGTGTCCCTTACTACCCCCCCCATTATCTCAGTGTCTCTTACTATATCCATTACCTCAGTGCCCCCTATCCCAGACACCCCCTACAATTACCTCAGTGTCCCTTACTACCCCCGCCCCATTATCTTACTGTCTCTTACTATACTGCCCCCAATTACCTCAGTGTCTCTTACTACCCACCCAATTACCTCAGTGCCCCCTATCCCAGACCCCCCCTACAATTACCTCAGTGTCCCTTACTACCCCCCCCCCATTATCTCAGTGTCTCTTACTATATCCCTCCCCAATTACCTCAGTGCCCCCTATCCCAGACACCCCCTACAATTACCTCAGTGTCCCTTACTACCCCCGCCCCATTATGTCAGTGTCTCTTACTATATCGCCCCCAATTACCTCAATACCCCTTATCCCCCCCCCCCACAATTACCTCAGTGTCTCTTACTATCCCCCCCAATTACCTCAGTGTCCCTTACTACTCCTCCCTCATTACCTCAGTGTCCTTTACTACCCCCCCCCCCACAATTACCTCAGTGTCCCTTAATACCCCCCATTACCTCAGTGTCCTTTACTACCCCCTCCCCCAGAATTACCTCAGTGTCCTTTACTATCCCCCCAGAATTACCTCAGTGTCTCTTACTATACCCCCCTTCCATTACCTCAGTGTCCCTTACTACCCCCCCCATTATCTCAGTGTCTCTTACTATATCCCCCCCCAATTGCCTCAGTGCCCCCTATCCCAGACACCCCCTACAATTACCTCAGTGTCCCTTACTACCCCCGCCCCATTATGTCAGTGTCTCTTACTATATCCCCCCCAATTACCTCGCTGCCCCTTATCCCCCCCCACAATTACCTCAGTGTCTCTTACTATCCCCCCCAATTACCTCAGTGCTTCCTGTCCCCGCCCCCCTCTACAATTACCTCAGTGTCTCTTACTATCCCCCCCCCCAATTACCTCAGTGCCCCCTATCCCAGACCCCCCCCCCCACAATTACCTCAGTGTCTCTTACTATAACCCCCCCATTACCTCAGTGTCCCTTACTACCCTTCCCCCCACAATTACCCCAGTGTCTCTTACTATAACCCCCCCATTACCTCAGTGTCCCTTACTACCCCCCCCCCCCACAATTACCTCAGTGTCCCTCACTACCCCCCCCCCTCACAATTACCTAAGTGTCCTTTACTATCCCCTCACATTTACCCTTAATGCCCTTTACTATCCCCCCCCCCCACACACACACACTCACACACCATTATCTCTGTCTCTTCCTATCTCCCCCCAATTACCTCAGTGTCCCTTACTATCCCCCCCATTACAATAATTGAAGTGCCCTCCCTTCTACTCCCAACCCGACCCCCTTTTTCCAGTTACCTCAGTGCCCCCCTCTACTCTCCCCCCTCATTACTTCTTTGTACCCCCTTTTTCCAACTACCCCACCTTCTAATTACCTCAGTGTCCCTATATACCCTCCCCACCCCCTCAACTATCTTAGTGTCCTCTTCTACGCACACAGCCAATTGTATAAATATCCTGTATCCCTTTCTACCCCCCTACAATTAAAGTTTCCTCTTCTACCCTTCCCCCCCCCCTCCCTCCTCCAATTACTGCCCCTTTTCTGTCCTGTTCTACCCCTTCCAATTCCTTCATAGCCATTCCCTTTACCAATTAACACCGACTTCCCTTTCTAACCACACCATCAATGACATCAGTGTCCCCTTCTTTCCTAAGTCGCCCCCCCCCATGTCCCCTTTTACCCCCTTATCCTCCAATTACCTCAAATTAATCTTCAGCCCCCCCCAAATTACCTCTCAGTGTCACTATTCTCTCCCCTCTCCATTTACCACAGCATCCCCCTCTACCCCCCAATCTTCACCTCCACCATCCACGTTCACCACCATTTCTTTTCCTGCGTATTTATAAAGACGCAAAGTTAAAAACCAAATTAATTGATAGCGTTGAAAAAAAAAATAGACACAACAAAAATGGAAAAATTAAAAAAAAAATAGTCAAAATGTGATTAAAAACACCAAACCATCTCTGCAGGCCCTTTTAAAAAAGAAAAAAAAAAGAATAGAAATGAAGTGAAATCGATGGAATAGGTGATCAGTGGTTAAAGGGGACCTGTCAGGATAGAAGGACAGAAGCTGGATTGTTTGTGAAGGTCGTTGTTTTGCCATTTCGGTAATTTCCAGATAATAATGAGAACCTCACGGGACTACAAAAAAAACCACTGCAATGGCAGTTTTCACATTTCTAGCCTGGTTCATTTTATTTGTGTAGTTTAACCAATGAGAGCGGCCAATGCGTCTGATCGGACAAAATAACGCATCCTCACCTTTTTTAAATGCAACCAATCATAACACAGGGTTGTGTGTTACAGTGGGGAGCAATGTGCTGCAGAAGGTGTTACTGCAATGAGGTGGTGTGAGGCCAACCTTAGATATCAGGGGCCTCCAAACCATGGCCCACGGGCCGAATCTGGCCCACTGAAGGGTTTAATGTGGCCCACAGCTAGGGTCAGTGGCCCCTCACACAGGTCTTCTGCTTCTCCCCAAATCCCCTGGCTGCGCTGTCATTGTACTGCTATCGGTTGCTAGGACTGCCGGTGTCCTAACAACCAACCATGTAAGTCCCCCTTAGAGAGTCCCCATTAATCCTCTCCCTTACATCAGAGTCCCCCCTTACAGGAGAGTCCTCACCTGAGTTCCCCCTTACATCAGAGTCCATCCTTGAATGAGAGCCCTCATCAGAGCCCCCCTTACATGTGTTTTCCCATCAGAGTCCCCTCTTACATGAGAGTCCCCATCAAAGTCCCCTCTTACATAAGAGGCCCTTTAAGAGAACCATCAGAGAACCCCCCCCCCCAATACACACACACACCGGGGTTCAGATCCAAGCCCCTCCTTACATGAGAGTATTCATCTGAGTCCCCCCCTTACATGAAAGTCCTCATCAGGGCTTCCCTTACACTTGTTTCCCCATCAGAGTTCCTTCTTACATGAGTGTCTCTATCAAAGTCCCCTCATACATGAGAGTCCTCACGAGAGACCCCATCAGCGCCCCCCCCCCCCCACATCAGGGTCCAGATCAAAGTCCCCCTTACATGAGAGTATTCATCCGAGTCCCCCCTTACATGAGAGTATTCATCCGAGTCCCCCCTTACATGAGAGTATTCATCCGAGTCCCCCCTTACATGAGAGTATTCACCTGAGTCCCCCCCCTTACATGAAAGTCCTCATCAGGGCTCCCCTTACACGTGTTTCCCCATCAGAATTCCTTCTTACATGAGTGTCTCTATCAAAGTCCCCTCGTACATGAGAGTCCCCACGAGAGACCCCATCAGCGCCCCCCCACATAAGGGTCCAGATCAAAGTCCCCCCTTACATGAGAGTATTCATCCGAGTCCCCCCTTACATGAAAGTCCTTATCAGGGTGATTCCCCATCAGAGTTCCTTCTTTCATGGGTGTCTCTATCAAAGTCCCCTCGTATATGAGAGTGCTCACAAGAGACCCCATCAGAGCCCCCCCTTACATCAGTGTCCAGATCAGAGCCCTCCTTATATGAGAGTCCCCATCAGAGTCCACTCATATATGAGAGTATTCATCAATGTCCCCTGTTACATTAAAGTACTTCTTCACAGTCTCCTCTTACATCAGAGTCCCCCCCCTACATCAAGGTCCAGATCAGAGTCCTTCTTTACATGAGTGTCCGCCATCAGGGTCCCTGCAGTTTTTTTCTCTCTGCTGAATACAAAAAAAAGGTCCAAGTAAAACATATTCATTCATTTGAATTTTATTAATTTATAAGAAGTATTTTTTCTTGGCCCTCCAATATTTGTAAAGTACACACTGTGGCCCTTGTACTGAAAAGTTTGCAGATCCCTAATTTAAAGGTTAACAACAAAGGTAACCTATTGTAGCTTTACTAGTTCTTAGCTGTGGCGGCTGCATTCGTTTTGCATTTTACAGGCTAAGAACATCTCATGCGAGCACAGAATACTATTTGTTGATCCTGCCAGAAATGCAGTGTGCACTGAACATATAGCTTAACTACTTGAGCTCGGGAAATTTTACCCCCCTTCATAAAAAGACCATTTTTTTGCGATACGGCACTGAGATACTTTAACTGACAATTGCGCGGTCGTGCGACACTGTACCCAAATAAAATTCAATTTTTCCCCTAAAATAGAGCTTTCTTTTGGTGGTATTTGATTACCTCTGCGTTATTTTTGTTTTTTGTTTTTTTGCGCTATAAACAAAAATAAGACTGACAATTAAAAAAAAAAAAAAAAAAACAATATTATTTACTTTCTGCTATGAAACAATAAATTAAAAAAAAAACAAGCCAATACGTATTCTACTACCTATTTTTGTTAAAAAAATCCCAATAAGTCCTGGATTCACACCTTTGCATTTTTAGTGCTTTTTGCATTTTGCAGATTTGCACTACAGAACGTGTTCCATAGGAAACAATGTTAAATGGACTGTAGTGCAAATCTACAAAATGCTAAAGCACTAAAAATGCCTAGGTGTGAATCAGGCCTAATCGTATATTGATTGGTTTGCACAAAAGTTATAGCGCCTAAAAACTATAGGATATTTAAATTTTTTTTATTTTTACTTTCAATGGCGGCAATCAGCGACTTATATCGGGACTTCAATATTGCTGCGGACATTCTGACACCGACTGATACTTTTTGAGACTTTTTTTGGGGACCAGTGACACCAATACAGTGATCAGTGCTAAAAATATGCACTGTCACTTTACTAATGACTGGAAGGGGTTAACAGCCGGAGCGATCAAAGTGCTTTGCATACTATGTGTGGTGCTTTTACAAGGGGGATAGATGGAATGTATTCCCTCAAGGCAGATCCCTCCTGTCAGAACGGCGATCTACCTTGATTACATAGGCAGACCACCGCTCTGCGGAACGATCGGAGGGTACCATTGGACATCGGGTACCATGCACCCACCAATCAGCTTCCGCTGTGTGTAATCACAGTGAAAGCGAACCGCCGGCAGCACGCATCCTACCCAGAAGTGTTGGATTATGTATATACAGTATATATATATATATATATAAAACACGATCCAGCACACAGGTCAGGTGCTGCCCTGTAGCAGTAAAACTGCTATAGCGCAGACGTGAAAAGGTTAAACAGCACTATCAGCCTTTGCAGTTCTCTTCTGTAGACTACAGAACACTATCCCCTGTGTAATGGAGATGAGCAGTGGGGAGGAGCCTGGGGTGACAACGCTGTTCCTCCAAGATACAGCGCAGGGGGTGTTGTCACCCTAAGACAGGAATTTTGTTACTGGCAGGATCACCCAGTGAAATTAAAGGGGAAAAAATCCTAAACTAAAGAAGTCACCACATCTGGGGAACTGTAATGTATTACATTGTAATATCTTAGTGAAGATCCTCTGTAAGCTGTGGTGGGGTTACCACCTTGTCCTGTGTCCTTTTTTTTGTTGTAGATGTTTATCTCTTATTTCTGATAGTTCCGTTACTAAAATGTGTCCTCTCTTTGTTTTAGGGATCTTTAAGGTAACAGGCTTTTGACAAAGGAAATATCTGAAGTAGATCTTTAAAGACCTCAGAGGTGCCGAAAAGAGACGGTTACAAGTGTCCCAACAAATAGCACATGTAATGTATGCAAACTTCAGGTTCTGTTCCCTCTGATTGCACTTAAAGTAGAACTCCAGCCAAAACCTTTTTTCCTTTGTTTTGACCGGGGAAATGTTAGAACATCTGTCCCATTTTCATTACTGTCTGTGTCCACGCTGGGAAGAGTCCCCTCACTTCCTGTCCTAGACACACAACAGGATGTGAGCAGAAATCTTAAAGTGGGAGGATAGCCCACCAATGACAATTGTCAAAAGATCATTTGCCCCTGTTGGGAGATTCTCCTTCCATTGCTCTTCCTGTGATTCCTTAAAGTGGTAGTAAACTCTGTTACACCACTTATACTTACAGATAAGCCTATAATAAGGCTTACCTGTAGGTACAGTGAATATCTCCTAAACTTGCACTGTTTAGGAGATATTCAGAGTGCATGCAGCCGGTGACATCACTGGAGCATACGCTCTGAAGGTCTGGCATACAGTGCCTGACCTTCAAAGCCTAGGCGGTAAACAGCGGCTCCCGACGTCATAGCGCCCCGGCCACTCATGTAGCTGGAGGCCGCAAACCCAGAAAGGAAGACTAGGTGAAGGTGGAAGCCCTCTCAGTGGTGATAGAGCTGGGGGGGGCTTGGTTTTAAGGTAAGTTTCTCATAATGTGCTAGTATGCGATGCATACTAGCACATTATGACATTGCCTTGCAGGAATTTTATTTTTTTCACCAACTGCGACGTACTATCGTCGTAAAGCGGAACTTCACTCAAAAGGGCAAGTTCTGCTGTTTGTCCTCCTCCCCCTCCTCTACCTTGTCATTTCTTTTTTTTTTTATCGGGGAGAGGGTACCTATTTTTGATAGGTACCTGCTTCCACTTGGATCAGGGGCGGACTGGGCCGGAAAGGTAGGGTGGCAATTGCCCCATGGGACACTCTAATGCCCCTTAAAAAGGCCACACTGCTTCTGCCGGAAGCCATCAGCCATTAAACGAAACCGTGGGGAAGATGAAAACAAAACACTGCACAGGGATCATAGGGAGGAATCAGGAGGAGAGCCGGCCGGATCACACAGAGAGTGGATCTTCCGCTGTGACACCATTTAAAGCTGACATGCCGACCGCTGTCAAACAAAGTCCAACCTCCTGAACCTGCTCCCATGATAGACAGCACACTGGTCCAATGCCGGGAAATTGAACTAGTGTGACGTCTATCATAGGAGCCAGTCCAGGAGGCAGGACTTTGATTGACAGCGGCTGGCGTTTTAGCCCCAAGTGGTGTCACAGTAGGAGATCCTCCCCCTGTGTGATCCGGTTGGCTCTCCTCCTGATTCCTCCCTGCGATCCTTTTACAGTGTTTTCATCTCCCCTCATCTTCGTTTCTGTTTATACAATTTTGTACAAGTAAGTAATTTTTCTTCTTCACTGACAGGCTGCACTGATGGGCACTGACAGGCTGCACTGATGGGCACTGACAGGCTGCACTGATGGGCACTGACAGGCTGCACTGATGGGCACTGACAGGCTGCACTGATGGGCACTGATAGGCTGCACTCCAGCGGTGAGGTAACATCCCGGACCGGAAGTGATGTCAGAGACTGGAAAGCTGCTGTATATTTTTACGTAAGAAATACTATTGTTTTAATAAATGTACTACTTTTAATTACTACACCAGGGGAGATTACTCTGCTTTATCCTAATATATGGTTTAGGTGTGGGAGAGTGAGCTTTAACCACTTCAGCCCCGGAAGGATTTACCCCCTTCCTGACCAGAGCACTTTTTACAATTTGGCACTGCGTCGCTTTAACTGCTAATTGCGCAGTCATGCAATGCTGTACCCAAACGAAATTTGCGTCCTTTTCTTCCCACAAATAGAGCTTTCTTTTGATGGTATTTGATCACCTCTGCCGTTTTTATTTTTTGCGCTATACACGGAAAAAGACCAAAAATTTTGAAAAAAAATGATATTTTCTACTTTTTGTTCTAAAAAAAAATCTAATAAACTCAATTTTAGTCATACATTTAGGCCAAAATGTATTCGGCCACATGTCTTTGGTAAAAAAAATGTCAATAAGCGTATATTTATTGGTTTGTGCAAAAGTTATAGCGCCTACAAACTAGGGTACATTTTCTGGAATTTACACAGCCTTTAATTTATGACTGCCTATGTCATTTCTTGAGGTGCTAAAATGGCAGGGCAGTACAAAACCCCCCCAAATGACCCCATTTTGGAAAGTAGACACCCCAAGGAAATTGCTGAGAGGCATGTTGAGCCCATTGAATATTTTTGTCCCAAGTGATTGAATAATGACAAAAAAAATAAAAATTACAAAAAGTTGTCACTAAATGATATATTGCTCACACAGGCCATGGGCATATGTGGAATTGCACCCCAAAATACATTTAGCTGCTTCTCCTGAGTATGGGGATACCACATGTGTGGGACTTTTTGGGAGCCTAGCCGCGTACGGGGCCCTGAAAACCAAGCACCGCCTTCAGGATTTCTATGGGCGTTCATTTTTGATTTTACTCCTCACTACCTATCACAGTTTTAAAGGCCATAAAATGCCCAGATGGCATAACCCCCCCCCCAAATGACCCCATTTTGGAAAGTAGACACCCCAAGCTTTTTGCTTTGAGGCATGTTGAGTCCATGGAATATTTTATATTTTGCCCAGGTGGCACAACCCCCCCCCCCCCAATGACCCCATTTTGGAAAGTAGACACCCCAAGCTATTTGCTGAGAGGCATGGTGAGTATTTTGCAGCTCTCATTTGTTTTTGAAAATGAAGAAAGACAAGAAAAAAAATTTTTTTTTCTTTTTTCAATTTTCAAAACTTTGTGACAAAAAGTGAGGTCTGCAAAATACTCACTATACCTCTCAGCAAATAGCTTGGGGTGTCTACTTTCCAAAATGGGGTCATTTGGGGGGGGGGGGGGTTTCCACCTGGGTATTCCATGGCCTCCGAAACTGTGATAGGCAGTGAAGAGTGAAATCAAAAATTTACGCCCTTAGAAAGCCTGAAGGCGGTGCTTGGTTTTCGGGGTCCCGTGCGCGGCTAGGCTCCCAAAAAGTCCCACACATGTGGTATCCCCGTACTCAGGAGAAGCAGCAGAATGTATTTTGGTGTGTAATTTCACATATTCCCATGGCATGTTTAAGCAATATATCATTTAGTGACAACTTTGTGCAAAAAAAAAATGTGTCTCTTTCCCGCAACTTGTGTCACAATATAAAATATTCCATGGACTCGACATGCCTCTCAGCAAATAGCTTGGGGTGTCTACTTTCCAAAATGGGGTCATTTGGGGGGGGGGGTTTGAACTGTCCTGGCATTTTATGCACAACATTTAGAAGCTTATGTCACACATCACCCACTCTTATAACCACTTGAAGACAAAGCCCTTTCTGACACTTTTTGATTACATGAAAAAATTTTTTTTTTTTTGCAAGAAAATTACTTTGAACCCCCAAACATTATATATTTTTTTAAAGCAAATGCCCTACAGATTTAAATGGTGGGTGTTTCATTTTTTTTTCACACAGTATTTGCGCAGCGATTTTTCAAACGCATTTTTTGGGGAAAAAACACACTTTTTTAAATTTTAATGCACTAAAACATACTATATTGCCCAAATGTTTGATGTAATAAAAAAGATGATCTTAGGCCGAGTACATTGATACCAAACATGACATGCTTTAAAATTGCGCACAAATGTGCAGTGGCAACAAAATGAATACATTTTTAAAAGCCTTTAAAAGCCTTTACAGGTTACCACTTTAGATTTACAGAGGAGGTCTACTGCTAAAATTACTGCCCTCGATCTGACCTTCATGGTGATACCTCACATGCATGGTGCAATTGCTGTTTACATTTGATGCCAAACCGACGCTTGCGTTCGCCTTAGCGCGAGAGCAGGGGGGACAGGGTTGTTTTTTTTTTTTTTGTTTTTTTCTTTATTATCTTTTTGCTTTTTTATCTTATTTTTTAACTGTTCCTTTCATTTTTTTTTTAAATCAGTTTTATTGTTATCTCAGGGAATGTAAATATGCCCTATGATAGCAATAGGTAGTGACAGGTACTCTTTTTTTAAAAAATTGGGGTCTATTAAACCCTAGATTTCTCCTCTGCCCTCAAAGCATCTGACCACACCAAGATCGGTGTGATAAAATACTTCCCCAATTTCCTAATGGCGCTGTTTACATCCGGCGAAATCTAAGTCATAAAAGTCATAAAATGTCATAAGTCATAAAATGCTCGTAGCTTCCTGTTTCTTAGGCCATAGAGATGTTTGGAGCCACTCAGGTCTCTGATCAGCTCTATGGTCAGCTGGCTGAATCACCGGCTGCATTCTCAGGTTCCCTGTTGAGACAGGAGAGCCAGAGAAAAACACGGAAGACGGTGGGGGGGCATTCCCTCCCACTTCTTGTAAAAGCAGTCTAGAGGCTAATTAGCCGCTAGGATTGCTTTTACATGAAAACCGACCGCTGGCTGAAAAGAATGATACCAAGATGATACCTAAACCTGCAGGCATCATTCTGGTATAACCACTCAAAGTCGTGAATGGCGTATCTGAACACAAAAAAATGGTTAACAATAAAGCACAGTAAACGGTAAAGTATAAAAAATTGCATACCTGAAAAGCAAACATGATAAAACATAATAACAATAAAACATTGCAGAATAGAATACAGTAAAAAAGAGCAGAACAATAGAGAGAGAATAGAGCGAGAGAGAACAATAAAACGACAACTATTATTTTTTATTTTATATTTTTGTTTGTGTTTTTTTTTTACACTTTTTTTTTTTTTAACTGTAACTTTTATAACTGTAACCGGTTCCAGGTTCGGGTCTCTCAAAATGCGATGGCATCTTGGGAGACCCTGTGAAATGGCGCCTAGTCTGTGGAAAGCTGTACCCTACGCTAATACTCAACTAGTGAATGGTAGCGTTCAAAACATTCACCAATGCAAAGACCAGGATTGTCAGGACAGGAGGGACAATAATAGCGGGTGTCACGCCTATATCCGCGCTTGCTGCAGACACAACATCTTTTTTGGGGGGGGTTCGTTGGGTAGGGGTACTCGGGAGGACATAAAGAAAATGCCTCTCATGCAGCCGACTGCATTTGGTTGGGGATGTGATGAATGGGGGAAGTACTTGTGCTTGCCACCTCACCAGCTTGAACTGCACTTATGGGACTCGCCACGTCACCAAGTGTTACTGCAGTGCTGGTTTGACTACGAACGGGGTGTACTAAGCCGCTGATGCTTGCCAGTTCACCAAAACGCTACCAAAAAAATTGTTAGCGATCGCAGGGATCAGGCCTGACTCTGCGAACGCTGCAGTTATGCGTTTAGTGTTTTGTAAGTGTCAGTGATCGATCGATACTGCACTTGGGTAGGCTGGGCCGGGCAGAGGGGCAAAACGCAGGTGCTAGCAGGTATCTGGGCTGATCCCGCTAACACTGCGTTTTTGGGAACCCTAAACTGCTGGGGACGCCAGTATAGATCTGATCAGATCAGATATTGATCCGTTCAGATACTATACCACTAAGGGAGGTGTACGGTGCGTGCGTTGGTGTTAGCGCTACTGGCGCTAACCTGACGCTGCCTGGTGCTTGCCAGTTCACCAAAACGCTACCAAAAAAACTGTTAGCTATCACAGGGATCAGGCCTGACTCTGCAAATGCTGCAGTTATGCGTTTAGTGTTTTGTAAGTGACAGTGATCGACCGATACTGCACTTGGGTGGGCTGGGCCGGGCGGAGGGGCAAAACGCAGGTGCTAGCAGGTATCTGGGCTGATCCCGCTAACACTGCGTTTTTGGGAACCCTAAACTGCTGGGGACGCTAGTATAGATCTGATCGGATCAGATATTGATCCGTTCAGATACTATACCACTAAGGGAGGTGTACGGTGCGTGCGTGGGTGTTAGCGCTACTGGCGCTAACCTGACGCTGCTTGGGGCTGGTGCTTGCCAGTTCACCAAAATGCTACCAAAAAAACTGTTAGCGATCGCAAGGATCAGGCCTGACTCTGTGAACGCTGCAGTTATGCGTTTAGTGTTTTGTAAGTGACAGTGATCGATCGATACTGCACTTGGGTGGGCTGGGCTGGGCCAGGCCAGGCGGAGGGGAAAAACGCAGGTGCTAGCAGGTATCTGGGCTGATCCCGCTAACACTGCGTTTTTGGGAACCATCAACTGCTGGGGATGCTAGTATAGATCTGATCGGATCAGATATTGATCCGTTCAGATACTATACCACTAAGGGAGGCGTATGCTGCGTGCGTGGGTGTTAGCGGTACTGGCGCTAATCTGACGCTGCCTGGGGCGACGCATATCACCGCCGGACGTTCAGGGGGCTAAACCTTTATTCGGTAATAAACGGCGGGTGCCCTGACACTATGAAAAATAAACTAACTAACCAGCGTCAACCGTAACGGTTATACGGTGATCAGTGGTGAAAGGGTTAACTAGGGGGGAATCAAGGGGTTAAAACATTTATTAGGTAGTATATGGGGGTCCCTGTCGCTATAAAACGCTGACAGCGAACCTAAATATTTACGTCCCTAACTAGCGTCACCAGCGACACTAATACAGCGATCAGAAAAATGATCGCTTAGCGACACTGGTGACGGGGGGTGATCAAGGGGTTAAAACTTTATTAGGGGGGGTTAGGGGGGTACCCTAGACCTAAAGGGGGCTAATAATAACTGCCCTACCACTTCTAACTGTCACAAACTGACACCATGCAGTAATCAGAAAAAAAAAAACAACTGCTTGGTGTCAGTGTGACAGGGGGGGAGGTGATTGGGGGGGATCGGGGGTGTAATGTGTGCCTGGCATGTACTACTGAGTGTGTGTGTGTTTGTGCACTTACTCAGATGTCTTCTCTCCTCAGCACCGGAACTGAAACTGCCGAGCCGAGGAGAGATGACATCACATCCCACAGGCAGGGGAGGATTCTCATTGGCTGGGAGCGATCGCGAGTAGGGGGGCCACGAATGGATGGCCTCCCCCTCATCTCTAAACGCTCCCAGACCAAAGCCGACCGCCTCTGGCACCGGGGAGGGGGGGGGTCCGATCGGACCCCCCACCCACGGGAAGGCAATCACGTACCAGATACGTGATTTTGCCTGCCCGTGCCATTCTGTTGACTTATATCGTCGTTAGGCGGTCGGCAAGTGGTTAAAGGAGAAGTCCAGCCTGAGCTTGTTTGTTTGGGCTTCTTTTAAGGGTTACATGAGTGCAATTCAATTTGCACTGCTGTGACCCGTTTTCAGCAGAGAGCAGTCTGAATTCGGCTCTCTGCCGACGTCACCAAGTTCAGTCCAGGCACCGTGCCATCCTAACTTCGGAAGTCTGGATCTGCCAGGTGCCTAGACTGATAGCAGTCTCAGCCTCTCAGCGAGCCGCTGAGATGGCCACTCCCCGCCCCCTCCACAGCTTAGCGATCCAATGAGCGTGGAGGAGCAGAGTAGGAGAGCTGCTGATTGACAGTCAGCAGCTCTCCTCTTGGGGAGCTGAGAGAACTGAGCCATCGGCGGTGTTCGATGGCTCAGTTCTCAGTGCAGAGGTGTCGGGGGACAGATGCAGCTTCCACTTTGGTAAGTATGAATATGGGGAAAAGCCAAACCCATACTTCTCCTTTAAAGGGACTGCTACCAAGGATCATTTTGAGATATCTGAGATACTTGAAACCAGGCTGGGATTGACAGAACATCGCCCCAAAGGTTGTAATCAAAAGGCTCATTTGATTACTCTTTAAGGTGAGAATTCTGGGAGCACAGAGGTGTCTCAAGGAGGTGAAAGCACACCAACGTTGTTTATATATATTCACATAAAAAGCACTTTATTTGCAAACAAATGATCATTACTATCACATCACCACTGGAATAGGAACTTTTGGACACGTTAATATATTGATGCACTTTATGCAACGGATTGCACATTATTATGTGCTTTATATGCTGTATGTATTATGATTGTATGCACTTTATTTATATTCTTTTGATGATTATATATCACAGGATATGATACCATCTTAATTTGTGGATTCACTGATATTTTAGTTTGTGCAACACAATTTTTATTTATCATAGAGCACTGATGAGGCGGCACTGATGGTCACTGATAGGCTGCACTAATGGACACTGATGAGGCTGCACTGATAAGGTGGCACTGATATGCTGCACTGATAATCAATGCCCTGATTAACAGTGTAAATGTCCCCCGTCACAGCGCTGAGGATTAGAAATGCCGCTAACGGGCATTTGTTTACATGTGATCAGCTGTGATTGGACACAGCTGATCACATGGTAAAGAGCCAGCGTTATTGGCTCTTTACCCTGATCAATGATGCTCCGTGCCCGAGGAACGCGGCTCACCACCGATTGTTGCATGGCAAGAAGGGGAGGATGTCATATGGCTGGAGGGACAAAAGGTCCACCTGGCCGTCAATGTGCTATAGGCCAGGCGGGAACTAGTTTATTTGCTGATCGCTTCTACATTAGTGAGAACTTATTTGTTTTATGCTACAATGAGAGGTTCTTTTTGCGCTAGGTTCTTTGTTTATTTTTCACAACTTAAGGGCCCTTTCAAAATATGAATTACACAGGAAAGTGCTTTGCCTCCCTGTGAGATTCACGTGTGATCTGGGTGCAATGCAGTGCAATTTCAGCCCGTTCATTTCAAATGGGCTGAAATCACCGCGCACCATGCCAAAAGTAGTGCATGCACTACTTTTAGAAATGCACTGCAATTGGATTGCATAATACTTCTGTACCATGTGATCCAATGCGGGCAAATGCGCTGCAATTGTGACCTGTGTTTGGGGCGTCCTGAACTTTGTATTGACACTCACTGCAGATCGCAAGGGCAGTGCAGAGAATGCAGGTTTCCCGCACCGCATTCCAATGTGAATGGGCTCTGAGAGAGTTCCCTGCTCCACCATCCCGGGCTGCATAGGACTACAGTTTTAGGGTCATTTACACTAGAATGTGGTGCAGGAAAGCTACGTGTGGCTTCCCACACTGCAATCCAGTTGCACTGCCCTTGTGATCTGCTGCGGGTGTCAGTGCAACGTTAACAACACCCCAAATGCAGCTTGCAAACACAGTGTCGTTTGTCTTCACTGGATCTAGTGGTACAAAAGGACCATGTGATCCAGTTGCCCTGCACTTCAAAAGTAGTGCATACACTACTTTTGGTAAGGTGCGGTGAAATCGCACTGCACAGAACTGCATGTGAATCACCTGCAGTTCCTAGTGTGAAAGGGCCCTTACTGTGGCTCTCTGGTGGGGCTACCTGTGTCCTAATCAATTAACTGATACTGTGTTTGCTGCTTTGGCAGATCGGTAACCTTATGGTGCCGGTCTGTGCTGTACTTGTAGCCAGGCTGCGAAGGCTGCACTGATCTAAGTGCAGCAAATGAGCAGAGAGATGACACCATCTCTCACTGCCCGCCCCTCACCCTTACTGTTCCACCCTTTCACTCTAGGATAGGATGGAACACAGTAGCAACTGCGCATAGGCCAGTTTCCTCGCTCTGTCGGACCATGCAGCGCTGGGGAGAGGCAGCGAGGTTGCAAGAAAAGGGTGTGAGTAAGTTCTTCCACTGCAGAAAAAAAAACTTTAAAAATTGGCCTTAAATTCATATTTTTGGTAGCAGGCTACAGTGACATTCTACATCTGGCGGCAGGAGAGTTGGGAAGCCGCATCTGGTGACCGGCGATAGGTGGCAAGTGACACGCTGCATCTGGTGACAAGCGACAGTGGCAAGTGACACGCTGCATCTGGTGACAGGCGACGGTGGCAAGTGACACGCTGCATCTGGTGACAGGTGACGGTGGCAAGTGACACGCTGCATCTGGTGACAGGCGACAGTGGCAAGTGACAAACTCAGGGATCCCACAGAATCTGCATTATGGTGAGTTGAGCTATTTTATTGCACATTACAATGTAATAAAATAAATAATGCGCTTCAATCATCCTAACCCCATATCAACCATGGTGTGGTGATCATTGAAGTGGCAAACCCGGGAATTGGCAAAATGTTCTGCCATGACACCGGTCCCCGGTGCCAAAAAGGTTGAAGACCGCTGTTATGGAGAATTATCTTACTCTGGTTTTATCCCTGTGGATTGAGCGCATGGAATTTTTTTGTGTATTTTTGGGGTGGTAAAACCTGAATTTTCGAAATACCTGTCTTCTATTCTCTTAAAGTCGTTGTATACCCCGCTTGGTGATTTTTACCTACAGGAATGCCTATAATAAGGCTTACCTGTAGGTAAAATTAATATCTTCTTAACCTGTACGGTTTAGGAGATATTCACCCTGCATACAGCCGCTGACGTCAGCGGCGCATACGCGCTGAAGGTCTGGAGTATCCTGCCAAAACTTCAGAACTCTTTGCCGGAACAAAGGGCTCCCGCGAGAATGCCGCGTGCGGGAGTGACGTCATCGCGGCTCCAGCCACACACATTGCCGGAGCCCGTGAACCCAGAAGAAACGAGGAGGAAACATGTCAGCCCCCTCAGCGGGGACCGTGTGCCCCTGCGGGGGGCTTCATTCTAAGGTAAGTAAAAAAAAAAAACTCGCAAGACAAAGGCATAATGAGCTAGTATGCATAGCGTACTTGCTCATTATGTATTACTTACCTTAGATTGAAGCCCCTGCAGCGGTCCTCGTTCACCGCTCCAGCTGGTGACATTGCTCCCGGAGTTACTCCGGTGCTGTGATTGGCCGGAGTCGCGATGACGTCACTCTTGCGCGTGCGGGAGCCGTCGGTAACGGCACACTCTAACTGAAGCAACGGCATGTACGAATGTGCCGATGACGTCGGCACATGCATACAGGGGATACCCGTTCAGGTTTAGGAGATATCCAGGGTAGCTACAGGTAAGCCTTATTATAGGCTTACCTGTAGCAAAAAAGTGTGTTGTAAGGGTTTACAACCACTTTAAGGGACCAGTATATATAAATAAATGATAAAAACATCCTCTTCTTTCTTGGTCTAGAACAGTGCAGTTCCCCTCACAGCCAATAGGTGGCGATCTATGCTTAAAGCAGATGAGACGGTGCACCTTTCGGAGGATTTTTAAGTCTAGGATGTCCAAATCCAAAAACACAAATGTAATATTTAGGCTTAATGTACGTTTTACAACCTCCCCTGAACTATTTAAATTGACAGATAGTAAGCAACGTTTAAAAACTTCCTTTTTGTCGCATTTAGCTGCGTTTGCGTTTACGAGCACTTAAAAAAAAAAAAATTTTTTTTTCAAATAGTCAAAAATGTATCTCCAGTGGAAGTGTAAAATCACATACAGGTACACGTTTTTGCACAGGAGAGCCGCCTTGCCGCCATAAGTGTACTGTGTACGGTTGGCAAGCGGTAAAAGAAAAAAGCCTTTGTCGTATGAGAATTTTCGTACATTATTTCTATCCTCGGTTCCGACCTGCTGTGAAACATCGTGGAAAACTGGCCGATCTTTCGCCTGATTTTTTCAATGTGTGTACAAGGCTCCTCATCTTCGTAACATGGAGAGAAGGTGTTTTGTAGTCCAGAGAACTGGTGACAATGTAACTGATAATAGCGCACCTTTGGGGTAGTTCTCGCTGGTGGCGGCCTGATAGGTCACCTCCTCACTGCCTGTGTGAACCCTAAAATGACTGACTCCTGTCTAAATTGGCCCTAGTATGTGTATGTATGAATGTGAGTTGGGGACCTTAGATTGTAAGCTTCTTGAGGACAGGGACTGATGTAAATGTACCATACACATGTAAAGTGCTGCATAAAGCCCCTTTCACACTTGTGCAACCTGAAAGTCGTGCGTTTTTGGTGCGATGTTGTCACGATTTTGATGCGACTTGAAGCAATGCCTTTGTAATCTAGTTCTAAGGACCTCAAGTCGCATCAAAGTTGGACTAAAGTAGTGCAGGGACTACTTTGAAGTCGCCAGCGGCCAGGAAAGCAGCCGATCAGACCGACCTGTGTCTGATCAGCTGCATGAGAGACTAGAGGAGAGATTTGGGGTCTCCATAAAGAGGACCTGTCACGGCCCATGCTTGTGATAGCAAATACAGCAGTGGTAATTTTGACATCAATTTTCAAATTTAGCTTTAGTTATAGTCTTTTGACTAAAATGGCGTTTTAGCTTTGGTCGTATTTTAGTCATCTGAGTTGTTTTAGTTTTAGTCGTATTTTAGTCTACTACAATCCCCAGTACATTTTAGTCGACTAAAATCTGATGGGTTTACATTGTAGTTAAATTTTAATGCATCATTTCTTTAGAACTGCCAAACATTATCTACTCCTGGAGTAAAAATCGAATAAGATGTTTATTATTTATGGTTTTAAGGTTTAGCTGTCGTGATATATATTCAATTTCGTTTTAGTCGTAGTCTTTTGACTAAAATATCATTTTAGATTTAGTTGTATTTTAGTCATCTGTATTGTTTTAGTTTTGGTCTTATTTTTGTAGACTAAAATAGTATTAATTTAGTCGACAAAATTATTATAGTCGACTAAATAACACTGTAATACAGTTAGTAAAAAAAAAAAAAAAAGTTTTTTAAAAAAGTGTAATAAAAATAAAATAAAAAAATAAATACTTTTTTTATAAAATAAATAGAAAAATTTAAAAGTGCCCCCGTCCCACCGTGCTTACGTGTAAGGGCGAATGCATACGTTACTGTCGCACGCATATGTATATGGTGATTGCACCACACATGTAAGGTATTGTCGCAAACGTTACAGCGAGAGCAATAATTCTAGCACCAGACCTCCTGTGCAACGCTAAACTGGAAACCCGTAAAGGCGTTTAAAGCATCGGCTATGGAGAATTTTAAGCACCATAGTTTTCCGCCATTCCACGGGCAGACGCAATTTTGAAGTGTAACATGTTCAGGAATCTATTTACTCAGCGTAACATCATCTTTCATAGTATGCAAAACAATTGGGCTAACTTTGGGTTAACTTTAACTTTATATATATATATAATTTTTGGGGGTTCTAAGTAATTTTCTGCCGTGCTTCCCTGAAAATGTGACCTACCCCAAAAATAAGACCTACTGTGATTTGCGGTAAGGGCTGCAATATAAGCCCTACCTCGAAAATAAGCCCTAGTTTAAAGTGCTGGTAGAGTGCTGGAATCCACTCTGTTGCAGTGGTGTATAGTGTAGACTGTGTGTGTGTTTGTGCGATCTAATTGTGTCAAGTACCTTCGAAATTGCGCTGCTCTGCGATCAGCTGATCTCCGATCAGCTGATCTCCTGCTGCTTTTCTCCTCTCCTCCCAGCTGTCAGCGGGTGATTTTGCCCCCCCCCCCCCGCAGTGCTCGGAGCAAGGAGGAGAGGTCCGGCGGGCTAAGGAAGCGGCGCTCAGCTGATCTCCTCCTCTACAAGCTGTCAGCGGGTACCTTGGGCCCTCCTCCCTCTGCAGAGCTCCAGCGGGCCATGGAAGCACCGAGCGGCGCTCAGCTGATCTCCCCTTCTCCAAGTAGTCAGCGGGGGATCTCGGGCCCTCTGCAGAGCTCTTGCAGGTCACGGAAGTGCCCAGCGGCACTATAAGAAGGTATGTGACACGGTTGGATTGCAGAAACATGCACAGTGTACATTGTGTGATACTGTAGTGGAGTGGATTCTAGTATTTTAGAAGAAATTTTCACAGGGGATTCCTGAGAGGTAGGGACGGAGAGGGGGAGAGAAGAGTGCACATGGCATGATAAGACCTACCCTGAAAATAAGCCCTACTGGGTCTTTTGTTACCAAAATTAATAAAAGACCCGGGATTTTTTTCGGGGAAACACGGTAATAAAAAAAAAGTAGATTTTTACATGTAGGAGCGAAGTGTCAGATTTGGCCTAGATACGAAGTGCTTAACATGCAGGCTTTCCTTTTTGTAGTAGTAGTAGTAGCGCTCCACAGTGACTCTGTTTTACTCTTCCTCTTGCTCACATCAAGCCTGTCAGTCAACTCTGATAAACCGAAAAACAGACCCAGCATGTGGATGTTTGATGTTATCAAAGCAGTGATTTTACCAGAATTCTAACTGTACTACAGTGTTCATTTTGTAGACAAAAGTATTTTCATCATAGTTGTCATCAGCTGCATGTTTTCAGTGATGAAAATGAAACGGAAATAAAATTCAAATTAAGTCAATTGATGAAAATTATGATGAATATCAATTTAAATTTTCTAATGAAAACGGAACAAAAATGTGAGGGAGGTTTATCCATCTGAACTTGCGTTTTCCTCTAAACGCCGCCTGTCTGTTAAAGCCCCAGCCCTCTGACGCTTCCGGCAAGCTGTATTGGCTGAGAGACGCAGGCTCCCATCAACCCTTTCCCTTTCTTATGCAGTTCCACATATTACTACATTCATTCAAACCATCTCTTTAGCGCCCTCTGCTGGCCTTTTCTAAATCAGCAACACAATTCAACCCCACTTCCACCCCAATACCAAATCTTTCCAAATCCAATTCCATGCCAATAATAATAGCACAATAAAGTTTAAACATGTATTGTACTATTGCACTACCACCTAAGAATAAATAGAGGCTGCTGAAAGAAAAAAAAATGAAGAAAAAGGCTTTTCTTCGTTTTTTAATAATATTTAATGATTATAATATATTTAGTTAATTTGTGCAATTGCTTTACAGCCAATAGAGTTTACAGTTTATTTTATTGTTACTATATTTTAACCACTTGACCTCTGGAAGATTTACCCACCTTCGAGCGGAGTTCCACCCTAAAGTGGAACTTCCGCTCATCGGATTCCTCCCCCCCTCCGGTGCCTCAATTGGCATCTTTCAGGGGGGAGGGGGTGCAGATACCTCTATAATACAGGTATCTGCACCCACTTCCGGGAATGGCTAGCCGCAAATGCCCCCCCCCGTTGTGTTCTGGGAAACACACGGTTCCCACAACACAACGGGGACCAATGTAGACGCGCTTCACTTCCTGATTCCCTGACCGAGGATGGCGGTGGGGGCAGCCGAGAGACGAGCGATCGATCGGCTTCGGCTGCCGACATCGCTGGACCCTGGGACAGGCAAGTGTCCATTTATTAAAAGTCAGCAGCTGCAGTATTTGTAGCTGCTGGCTTTTAATATTTTTTGTTTAAGGTGGAGCTCCGCTTTCATGGCCAGGACATTTTTGGCTATACGGCACTGCGTTACTTTAACTGACAATTACGCGGTCATGCAATGCTGTACCCAAATTAAATTGATAAAATCCCCCCCACACACACACACAAATAGCGCTTTCTTTTGGTGATATTTGATCACCACTGGATTTTTTATATTTTGTCTCAACAAAAAAAGACCGTCAATTTTGAAAAAAAAAAAACAATATTTTTTACTTTCTGTTATAAAACATAAAACATAAAAAAAAAAAAAGTTTCTTCGTAAATTTAGGCCATTATGTATTTTGTTACATATTTTTGGTAACAAAAATCCCAATAAGCATATATTGATTGTTTTGCGTAAAAGTTATAGAATCTACAAACTATGGGATATCTACTGGAATTTCTTTTTTTTTTACACTAGTAATGGCGGGCGATCAGCGATTTATAGCGGGACTTTAATATTGCAGCGGACAGTCTGACACCAACTGACACTTTTGACACTTTTTAGGGGACCACTGTCACTGTACTAATGACACTGGCTGGGAAGGGGTTAAACATCTAGGGCGATCAAAGGGTTAAATGTGTGCCTAACCAGTGATTTTGTGTTTACTATGTGAGGTGCATTCACTGCATTACAGGGAAACAAAATCCAGTACATCCCCACTGACAGGGCCGCTGGCACCCGCTGATCGGCGAGGAAAAAGACAGAACAGGGCCCATGTATACAATGCAGAGCTCTGTTCTGCCTTTCTCCTCACCAATCAGCGGGTGTCGGCGGTCATACATTGGCCGACTCCCGCTGAACGACTTCCGCTTCCCCTACCTGGAAGTGCCGGATCACATACTAGGTACGTGATCCGGCACAGGAGAGCCACTGTGCCACCGTATAACAGTGGCTGTGTGTGAATGGGAACACGTAACAAATATAAAGTAGGTGTAAACAATATGGCTGAAAAATTGGAAATGCCTTTTAGGTGAGCTCAGTAGATGAAGCGTTGGTGCAGAGACCTGTCTTGATACAGCCGTACCTGGGAGGGCTGACGGGAAGAGTGGAAGCTGCCATGTAGCACCCTGTGTTGTTAAAGCCATATCGGGCCACTGGGGGGACTGATTAGAAGACCCTCCGGTACTGCAGTGGCACCAGTGTAGTGACCTGTGTTGGTACAGTCGTACCTGGTCCCTGGGAGGGTATCTCAGACTTTTTGTTGAGTCTTCTTCTAGGAACAGTTAATTGTCTTGTTTGACCAACTACATTGATAGTTGGTGATTCAGAAGCTTCAGAAAGGGAAATAGAGGGCTGATATTAATGCTAATATTCCTGCTGGGGGAGTATGGGTGTAATATTCCTGCTGGGGGGAGTATGGGTGTAATATTCCTGCTGGGGGGAGTATGGGTGTAATATTCCTGCTGGGGGGAGTATGGGTGTAATATTCCTGCTGGGGGAGTATGGGTGTAATACTCCTGCTGGGAAGAGTATGGGTGTAATATTACTACTGGGGGGGTATGGGTGTAATATTCCTGCTGGGGGGGTATGGGTGTAATATTCCTGCTGGGGGGAGTATGGGTGTAATATTCCTGCTGGGGGGGGGGGTTATGGGTGTAATATTCCTGCTGGGGGGGGGGTTATGGGTGTAATATTCCTGCTGGGGGGGGGGGGTTATGGGTGTAATATTCCTTCTGGGGGGGTTATGGGTGTAATATTCCTGCTGGGGGGGTTATGGGTGTAATATTCCTGCTGGGGGGGTATGGGTGTAATATTCCTGCTGGGGGGGTATGGGTGTAATATTCCTACTGGGGGGAGTATGGGTGTAATATTCCTGCTGGGGGGAGTATGGGTGTAAAATTCCTGCTGGGGGGAGTATGGGTGTAATATTCCTGCTGGGGGGAGTATGGGTGTAATATTCCTCCTGGGGGAATATGGGTGTAATATTCATGTTGAAGGGGACGTCTGTGCAGGAAGTTCTTGTTGTAGGATGGACACGGCGAAGATCTGTTCACACCTAGGTGTTCTGGATTCCCGAATCGCTGCAAATCGCGGCACACGCTTGCGATCCTTTTACTTTTAATATCACCCCAACTGAGGCGTGATTTTTTCCGCGATTGTCGCCTGATAAATCACAGGACTGCTTTTGGGAAACAGGCGTCCCGCGATTTTGTTTGTGTGATTTGTCAGGTGACAATATTGTCCCATGTTGGGGTGCCATTGAAAAGATCACAAACGGGAATCGAAGTAATTCCGTCCGCGATCCGGAACGCCTAGGTGTGATCGCAGCCTAAGCGTCTTCTATCAGTTGCTGAGTTCGTCTTCTGGGGGATTATGGGGGAACATTTTCTCCCTCAAACATTCCACACATTCGCTTCATTCTTTATTCCACCGCTAATATATACTCCCTGTTGACCTTGTATAGTGCTTTTCTCTCTGAGGACTCCAAGTATTGGAGATGGCGTTGGCCGGGAATCGAACCCGGGTCAGCTGCTTGAAAGGCAGCTATGCTCACCACTGCACCACCAACGCAAGGTAGCATGTCTTTGTAGTGTGGGAGGAAACCGGAGTACCCGGAGGAAACCCACGCAAGCACAGGGAAAACATGCAAACTCCATGCAGATAGTTTCCTGGTCAGGATTTGAACCATGGACCCTAGTTCTGCAAGGCTAACCCCTAAGCCTCTGTGCTGCCCGTATGCGGCCTCTGTTCTCTAAGGCCCGCCCCCGCTGAGCGGAGTACATCAGTTATGTCTGCTCGAAGCGCCTCCAGAAGAAATCCAAACTTAACCTAAACTACAATCTATATATAATATATATAACACTTCAAAACACACCCAAATAATAGCATCCCTTGTAGGCAGTCCCATTGCTGTCAACTGGGGTGCAGTGGCTGTACCCAAAGTGACATCTGTGTGAGTGCCGGTGCACGGCCCCGAACGCACCCAGGGTGCGTCCATGCAACTGCACCCGCATGGATGTCCTTTTTGGGGTAAACACAGCCCCCACACAGAGTACAGATTCATAGGACCTCACTGGCGGGAAGAGTTCTCATTTCTCCAGAGAAAGCCTAAAGAAAGCTGGAAAGACTTCTCCCACCTCTGAAGACAAAAAGAGTTCCAACCAACCAAGTCTTCCCAAAGCTGCCTCATATCCAAAAGTTGCCAAGTGTGTAAATGTAGACCTTAAGCTTTAAGGTTAATCAAAAATATCACATTCTAAAGGGAAAAGTATAACAAGGGGGAGTATGGAAGAGGGAGAGAGGGCGGAAATGAGGGGTGGAGGGGAGATTGGGGGTAAGGAAGGGGTGTGGGGGTTCCCCCAAACCCTCAACCCCTTCTTCCTCCAACCTCCCCCCCCCCTTTTCCTCCCTCTCTCCCTCTTCCATACTCCCTCTTGTTCCGGTGGAGTATGGAAGAGGGAGGGAAGGAGGGGTAGAGGGGAGGTTGGGGGTAAGGAAGGGGTGTGGGGGTTCCCCCAAACCCTCACCCCCTTCTTCCTCCAACCTCCCCCCCTTTTCCTCCCTCTCTCCCTCTTCCATACTCCCCCTTGTTCTACCTTTCCCTTTAGAATGTGATATTTTTGATTAACCTTAAAGCTTAAGGTCTACATTTACGCTCTTGGCAACTTTTGGATATGAGGCAGATTTTGGAGGACTTGGTTTGGTTCCCCCCTGTGCCTAGCAGGCTGTTTACCACCAACATCTCATGTACTTTTTTACACGTGATTATGTTTGGGCGATGTATTATCGAACCTTTAAAGCTTCTTCTGGTCCCTGGGAGGGTTCATCAGACTTTTTGTTAAGTCTTCTTCTAGAAACAACCAATTGTTTGGTTTGTCCAGCTACATTGATGGTGATTCAGAAGCTACAAAAGCAAAAATGGAGGCCTGATGGGAGGACCCTCCGGTTACTGGAGTGGCAGCCGCCACCAGTGTAAGGACCTGTGTTGGTACAGCCGTACCTGGTCCCTAGGAGGGTTCCTTAGACTTTTTGTTGTCTTCTAGGAACAGCCAATTGTCTTGTTTGTCCTACTGCATTGATAGTTGGTGATTCCGAAGCTCCAAAAATGAAAATGGAGGGCTGATGGGAAGACCCTTCAGTTACTGGAGTGGCACCCGCCACCAGTATAGAGACCTTTGTTGGTACAGAAAAGGTACGGTGGCACTGTTGTTGGTGAAGAAAGCTATTGGTATTGCTCTTGAAGACAGGTGTTGATGAGAATCTTTCAAGAGAGTGATGATGTAGTAGACTTTGGTGATGATGGCTTGACTTGAAGATCCTCTCCCGCATATTCACTAACAAATCATCCTCTGATCCCTCCTCTTCATCGCCTAGTTTAAAATTTCTTCCGACATTTTGTCCATCTTCTCTCCCAATAAAGCTGCACCCTTCTCATTTAAGTACAATCCGTCACTGCTATAAAGATGGTAACCACCTGAAAAGTCAGCCCAGTTCGCCATGAAGCCATACCCATCCTCTCTGCACCAGTTTTTCAGCCACTTGTTAAGCTCCCTAAACTCCTGCTGCCTTTCTAGTGTGGCTTGAGGTTCAGGCAGTATTTCTAAAAATACTGCTTTGGAGGTCCTTTTCTTCAATATAGCCCCTAAGTCCCTGAAGTCATTTTTTAGGGTGCCCCATCTTCCTATAACTTTGTCGTTAGTAATATGTATCATGACAGCTGGGTTCTCCCCAGCTCCATCCAACAATCTGTCCATCTGATCCTCAACGAACACGAGCACCCGGTAAAGAACATTCTGTTCGGTAATAACAGTCTTTGTGGCAGATTGCCCTCTCTTTCCTATTGATTGAGTCCCCTACCATCGGTGTCTTCCTAATCTTTCCTGTAACCTTGCCCCCATCTTCACTGGAGGCGATGTTCTCAAGGTTCCTCTGGAATTTTGTCTCATCTTGAACATCACATTCTGGTGGAGTCACAATGTGAATGTCGCATTCTGGTGATGTCACAATGTGAACATTGCTTCCTGGTGTAGTCTTAACGTGAACGCCACATTCTAGGCGAGTCTTATTGTGAGAATCACATTCTGGTGGGTTCCCAATGTGAACTTCACATTCTGGTGGAGCGTCCATCTGAATTTCTTCCAGCTTTCTGGTCATCTTCTCTGCCAACAGAGCGGCACCATGCCCATTTAAGTGCAGTCCATTCCTGCTATAGAGCGAGTAGTTGACTGAAAAGTCAGCCCAGTTCTCCATGAACCCAAACCCCTCCTCCCTGCACCAGTTCCTCAGCCATTTGTTAAGCACCATAAGCTCCTGCTGCCTCTCTGGTGTGGATCGAGGTACAGGCAGTATTTCAGAAAATATTGCCTTGGGGGACCTTTTCTTCAATATAGCCCCTAAGTCCCTGAAATCATTTTGTAGGGCGCTCCATCTTTCTTGAACTTTGTCATTGGTTCCGATATATACCATGACGGCTGGGTCATCTCCAACCCCATCCAACAATGTGTCCATGCAATCTGTAATGTTCCGAACCCGAGCGCCCGGTAAAGAACATACTGTTAGGCGATAACGGTCTTTCTGACAGATTGCCCTCTGTATCCTTCCAATAATTGAATCCCCTACTACTAGTATCCGCCTATCCTTTCTTGTATCCCTGCCCCCATCTTCACTGGAGACGTTCTTCTGGCCTTTTGGTGGAGTATCAACCTGAACATCACATGCTGGTGGAGTCTCCGTATAAATGCCACATGCTGTTGGAGTTTCCATGTGAATGTCACATGCTGGTGAAGTCTCAATGTGACCGTCACATGCTGGCAGAGTCCCCATATGAACGTCACATGCTTGTCGAGTCTCCATGTGAACGTCACATTCTGGTGGGTTCTCAATGTGAACTTTAGATTCTGGTGGAGCGTCAATCTGAATTTCTTCTAGCTTTCTGGTCATCTTCTCTCCCAACAGAGCGGCACCGTGCCCATTTAAGTGCAGTCCATCCCTGCTATAGAGCGAGTTGTTGACTGAAAAGTCAGCCCAGTTCTCCATGAACCCAAACCCCTCTTCTCTGCACCAGTTCCTCAGCCATTTGTTAAGCACCATAAGCTCCTGCTGCCTCTCTGGTGTGGATCGAGGTACAGGCAGTATTTCAGAAAATATTGCCTTGGGGGACCTTTTCTTCAATATAGCCCCTAAGTCCCTGAAATCATTTTGTAGGGCGCTCCATCTTTCTTGAACTTTGTCATTGGTTCCAATATATACCATGACAGCTGGGTCATCTCCAACCCCATCCAACAATGTGTCCATGCAATCTGTAATGTTCCGAACCCGAGCGCCCGGTAAAGAACATACTGTTAGGCGATAACGGTCTCTCTGACAGATTGCCCTCTGTATCCTTCCAATGATTGAATCCCCTACTACTAGTATCCGCCTATCCTTTCTTGTATCCTTGCCCCCATCTTCATTGGAGACGTTCTTCTGGCATTTTGGTGGAGTATCAACCTGAACATCACATGCTGGTGGAGTCTCCGTATAAATGCCACATGCTGGTGGAGTTTCCATGTGAATGTCACTTGCTGGTGAAGTCTCAATGTGAGCGTCACATGCTGGCAGAGTCCCCATATGAACGTCACATGCTTGTCGAGTCTCCATGTGAACGTCACATTCTGGTGGGTTCTCAATGTGAACTTTAGATTCTGGTGGAGCGTCAATCTGAATTTCTTCTAGCCTTCTGGTCATCTTCTCTCCCAACAGAGCGGCACCGTGCCCATTTAAGTGCAGTCCATCCCTGCTATAGAGCGAGTTGTTGACTGAAAAGTCAGCCCAGTTCTCCATGAACCCAAACCCCTCTTCTCTGCACCAGTTCCTCAGCCATTTGTTAAGCACCATAAGCTCCTGCTGCCTCTCTGGTGTGGATCGAGGTACAGGCAGTATTTCAGAAAATATTGCCTTGGGGGACCTTTTCTTCAATATAGCCCCTAAGTCCCTGAAATCATTTTGTAGGGCGCTCCATCTTTCTCGAACTTTGTCATTGGTTCCGATATATACCATGACAGCTGGGTCATCTCCAACCCCGTCCAACAATGTGTCCATGCAATCTGTAATGTTCCGAACCCGAGCGCCCGGTAAAGAACATACTGTTAGGCGATAACGGTCTCTCTGACAGATTGCCCTCTGTATCCTTCCAATAATTGAATCCCCTACTACTAGTATCCGCCTATCCTTTCTTGTATCCTTGCCCCCATCTTCACTGGAGACGTTCTTCTGGCATTTTGGTGGAGTCTCCATGTGTACGTCACATGCTGGTGGAGTCTCCATGTGAACGTCACATGCTGGTGGAGTCTCCATGTGAACATCACATGCTGGTGGAGTCTCCATGTGAACGTCACATGCTGGTTGGGTCTCCATGTGAACGTCACATGCTGGTGGAGTCTCCACGTGAACGTCACATGCTGGTGGAGTCTCCATGTGAACGTCACATGCTGATGAAGTCTCCATGTGAACGTCACATGCTGGTGGAATCTCCATGTGAACGTCACATGCTGGTGGAGTCTCCATGTGAACGTCACATGCTGATGAAGTCTCCATGTGAACGTCACATGCTGGTGGAATCTCCATGTGAACGTCACATGCTGGTGGAGTCTCCATGTGAACTTCACATGCTGGTGGAGTCTCCATGTGAACATCACTTGCTGGTGGAGTTTCCATGTGAACGTCACTTGCTGGTGGAGTCTCCATGTGAACGTCACTTGCTGGTGGAGTCTCCATGTGAACGTCACTTGCTGGTGGAGTCTCCATGTGAGCGTCACTTGCTGGTGGAGTCTTAATGTAGCTTTCACATTCTGTCTTGCTCACTGGGGCAGACCTGCCTTGTGAACTGTGTTTGCAGTAAATACCGCGTACATCTGCAATAAAAAAGAAGAATCAGATTTAGCACCTTTACTTACATTATATATATTTTTTATACAACATCAAATTATAGAGAGAAAAGTTTAACATTCCAGTGCCAGGGACAATAAATAAACCCTGACATGACAGGGACACAGGGATGACTAGTGGTGGTGTTCATATAAAAATTCTGGTTGCCTGGCCGTTATGCTGACCCACTAAAATGAATTGAGTCAGAAGGGGACTGATTCTTCACTTTCGGGTGCAGGGGAGTAATCTGCAGTGCTTCTGTTTCTTATTATTAAACTAAACATCCGGCCTCTTTTATTGTAATCTTTAGAATTGTTGCGGTGGATTCATATAGAAGAGGCCCGGGACCAGTAACCGCTGCATTGCAGATTACTCCACTGTACCCGAAAGTAAAGAAATAGTCCCCTGCACGGTTTGGATTGATTTTCATGCGATTCTGTCATGTGACAATCGTGACAAGATCTTGCCATGTTTGGGGTGCCATTAGGAAAAATGTAATCCAAATGCTGGTTGCACATTTTCCCATGATTTTGAATCACTGCAGAATCATAGCACTTCTGCTGGTCGTTCCAAATTGCCAAGTGTGGGTGCGGTCTAAGTCAGAATTCCAGGCAAATGGCTAAAAAACAAGGATGAAATAGATACTATATGTGAGAGCTGCTTTACAGCGCAATTCAATCAAAAATCCCACATAAAAATGTACCTAAAAACAGGATGACACTGTAGGTACAACAAAAAATGGTGTGCCAACGTCCCGTATTGGTATGTCATATATAGAAACTAGGGAGTTTGGACTTTAAGTGCACCCAAGTAATTGAAACTATGAAGAGTATATAAGGTAAAAATATTTTTTATTTTATTACGTTTAGATTTTTGTTAAAAAAGATTATATATATCAGACATACAATTTACATATAGAAAAGAATCATACATAGATGAATCCTATCCTGCATGCTAATTGAACCCAATCATTTAATGTATATGTCCCAACATTCAAGAGTAGAAGAGAAACCAACTTCCCAAATGTGAATTGTTGTGAATGTAGGAGGCAATATGGGTTGAATTGCAGGTCAGGTAGGTGTTCTCTTTAATTGCTCGACATGTTTTGCGTTATATAACGCTTCTTTGGGAGCTGAAGGTAGTTCTGTTGAGTACACATAAAAGATCACTATGAATATATATATATATATATATATATATATATATATATATATATATATATATATATATATATATATATATATACATACATATACATACATCAAACAGTAAAATATATAACTCAGAATTGGGCAGACCCCAATAAGGAGAATGGTCATACGGGGGTCCATAGAAAAACCTGGCAGCTGGGGAGGCCATTAAAAAGAGCACACGTTATAAGTGTGTACACAGATATGTATATAGAGTAAAAATATATCGCTACAAAATGTGTGCTGTGCAATGTGGGATATACTCACAATGCCTAACGGTATTAAAGATAGTATGGCACAGACAACACTGTAAAGAGGGGCATGATAGGTCCGCCACTCAACGTTGGTAATAAAAAAAGCACAGCGATGATAATCAAATTGCATATGCATAAAATATGTATCTAAATATAGATGGCTTACCCCATATGGTCAAACCGAATAGAAGAGTGTCGCTATAGTATTAGTCCAAAAAAGGACAAGTAATCACTGGATTACATTTAAAAAAACAAAAAAAAAAACAACCATTGATAATGGGTACCAGAACGCTGCGGGAACAACCCCACATACTCTCAGTGTATCACGATATAGATGTATGTAGAGGGTGGGTCTTTAGCAGTAGTTTGCGGAAATCATTAGTTCTGGTGTGAAGAAAATAGAAAGACATAGAGGCATATTGAGATATATGGATATTGGAGTGCTTACATCAGGTAGCATCTAAAAAGATATAATCTGTACTGAGTCTCTTCAAAAGTAACCTACCTAAAGTTGGATGGAGAGCTTGTAAAGAATGGTGTCGTTTCCCTGATGGAGCAGCATCTGTCAGCCATGTGGGGCCCGTGTGCATCTATAAATGGTGTCCCCCACCGGAAACACCGATAGCCAATTAGGCTTGGCCTTTTCCGATCCTGCTACAGGCTGTTGACGCATGCGTCGGACCGTCACCAGCGCATATGGTCATTTGGCTTGGTCTCATGGCATTCGCCCAGGCAACTCAGCTACATAGCGCCGCACATCTGTTTTTTTCTCTGACCGGATGTGCGGCGATTGACGGGGACATGGGAGCCCCTTCTGGGTTCCCTCATACTGTCCCCGCCTCTGCTGTTACAGCATTGGCCTGACGTCACGGCTCTGATGTGCTATGGTGACGCGTGCGCGGTGGTTGTTAGGTCCTCCATCTCCCTTCCTCCTGCGCTCGCTCCATAATCCCGTTTGGTCCTGGCGCCTGGGCAGTATGAAAGGTTGTTATTCTCCTCCCGCCGCGCTTGCCCTGCATTTCCGCCTTGACGCTGGTGACGGTCCGGCGCATGCGTCAACAGCCTGTAACAGGATCGGAAAAGGCCGAGCCTAATTGGCTATCAGCGCTTCCGTTGGGGGACACCATTTATAGATGCACACGGGCCCCACATGGCTGACAGACGCTGCTTCATCAGGGAAACAACACCATTCTTTACAAGCTCTCCATCCAACTTTAGGTAGGTTCCTTTTGAAGAGACTCAGCACAGATTATATCTTTTTAGATGCTACCTGATGTAAGCACTCCAATATCCATATGATATCTCAATATGCCTCTATGTCTTTCTATTTTCTTCACACCAGAACTAATGATTTCCGCAAACTACTGCTAAAGACCTACCCTCTACATACATCTATATTGTGATACACTGAGAGTATTTGGGGTTGTTCCCGCAGCGTTCTGGTACCCATTATCAATGGTGTTTTTTGTTTTGTTTTTTTAAATGTAATCCAGCGATTACTTGTCCTTTTTTGGACTAATACTATAGCGACACTCTTCTATTCGGTTTGACCATATGGGGTAAGCCATCTATATTTGGATACATATGTTTATGTATATGCAATTTGGTTATCATTGCTGTGCTTTTTTATTACCAATGTTGAGTGGCGGACCTATCATGCCCTTTCTTTACAATGTTGTCTGTGCCATACTATCTTTAATACCGTTAGGCATTCTGAGTATATCCCACATTGCACAGCACACATTTTGTAGCGATATATTTTTACTCTATATACATATCTGTGTACACACTTATAACGTGTGCTCTTTTTAATGGTCTCCCAGTTTGTACGAACTTTATTTCTGAGTTATATATTTTACTGTTTGATGTATATGTATATATATATATGTGTGTGTGTGTATG
This sequence comes from Lithobates clamitans, assembly GCA_037952925.1. Taxonomy (NCBI): domain Eukaryota; kingdom Metazoa; phylum Chordata; class Amphibia; order Anura; family Ranidae; genus Lithobates; species Lithobates clamitans. Next base: position 1,466,310 of record JBBGZY010002155.1, read on the forward strand.
TGTGTATATATACATATATATATATATATATATATATATATATATATATATATATATATATATATTCATAGTGATCTTTTATGTGTACTCAACAGGACTACCTCCAGCTCCCGAAGAAGCGTTGTATAACGCGAAACATGTCGAGCAATTAAAGAGAACACCTACCTGACCTGCAATTCAACCCATATTGCGTCCTACATTCACAACAACAATTCACATTTGAGAAGTTGGTTTCTCTTCTTCTACTCTTGAATGTTGGGACATATACATTAAATGATTGGGTTCAATTAGCATGCAGGATAGGATTTATCTATGTATGATTCTTTTCTATATGTAAATTGTATGTCTGATAATCCTCAATTATATATATAATCTTTTTTAACAAAAATCTAAACGTAATAAAATAAATATTTTTACCTTTTATACTCTTTATAGTTTCAATTACTTGGGTGCCCTTAAAGTCCAAACTCCCATGCTTTACAGCACAGCCCTGCAGCAACCTACTGGGGTCCCATTTGTTCAGCGGGGGAGCGCAGGAGCATAAAGGGTCTATTTAATGCCTTTGGGGTGCAGACAGAGTGATCTTCTGCACTGCAGTTCCCAATAATTATATTTAAGTTCCGGCCTCTTCTATATCAACCAATCAGGGACAGGCCAGGACTGTAATTGTTGGGGAATGCAGCACTGCAGATTACACCACCTGCACCCTAAAAGGCATTCAATTTGCCTCTGCCTGCCTCCTGCTGAAGAAATGGGGCCAGAGGAAGTTTATTTTGTTTTTTTGTTACTTGTTTTGCCCTCTGAAGAGCAATCTGTGATTCCTTTTCAGAGGGTGTTTGACAGGCGGTGATGAAGCGTTATAGTGCTTGCTGGATGCACAACAATATAAAGCTGGAAATGTTTTTTTTAATGTTTGCAACTATCTATCATCAATGTCCATCACAATCCCTATACATGTGTACATAGGGGGGGGGGCTCCTCATCGATGTACATGGCAATCCCTATACATGTGTACATATGGGGGGGTGACCCCTCATCAATGTCCATTGCAATCCCTATACATGTGTACATACGGGGGGGGACCCCTCCTCAATGTCCATGGCAATCCCTATACATGTGTACATATGGGGGGTGACCCCTCATCAATGTCCATGGCAATCCCTATACATGTGTACATATGGGGGATGGGGTGATTCCTCATCAATGTCCATGGCCATCCCTATACATGTGTACATACGGAGGGTAACCTTTCATCAATGTCAATGGCAATCCCTATACATGTGTGCATATGGGAGGACCCCTCATCAATGTCCATGGCAATCCCTATACATGTGTACATATGGGGGGTGACCCCTCATCAATGTTCATGGCAATCCCTATACATGTGTACATATGGGGGGTGACCCCTCATCAATGTCCATGGCAATCCCTATACATGTGTACATATGGGGGGGGGGGGACACCTCATCAATGTCCATGGCAATCCCTATACATGTGTACATATGGGGGGTGACCCCTCATCAATGTCCATGGCAATCCCTATACATGTGTACATATGGGGGTGACCCCTCATCAATGTCCATGGCAATCCCTATACATGTGTACATATGGGGGGTGACCCCTCATCAATGTTCATGGCAATCCCTATACATGTGTACATATGGGGGGGTGACCCCTCATCAATGTCCATGGCAATCCCTATACATGTGTACATATGGGGGGGACCCCTCATCAATGTCCATGGCAATCCCTATACATGTGTACATATGGGGGGTGACCCCTCATCAATGTCCATGGCCATCCCTATACATGTGTACATATGGGGGATGGGGTGATTCCTCATCAATGTCCACGGCCATCCCTATACATGTGTACATATGGGGGGTGACCCCTCATCAATGTCCATGGCAATCCCTATACATGTGTACATATGGGGGGACCCCTCATCAATGTCCATGGCAATCCCTTTACATGTGTACATATGGGGGGGGGGGGACCCCTCATTAATGTTCATGGCAATTCCTATAGATGAGACGTCACCCCCCCCCCCCATTTGTACACATCTATAGGAATTGCCATGAACATTGATGAGGGGTCGCCCCTCCATATGTACTCATGTAAAGGGATTGCCATGGACATTGATGAGGGGTCCCCCATATGCACACATGTATAGGGATTGCCATGGACATTGATGAAAGGTTATCCCCCGTATGTACACATGTATAGGGATGGCCATGGACATTGATGAGGAATCACCCCATCCCCCATATGTACACATGTATAGGGATTGCCATGGACATTGACGAAAGGTTACCCCCATATGTACACATGTATAGGGATGGCCATGGACATTGATGAGGGATCCTCCCATATGTACACATGTATAGGGATGGCCATGGACAATGATGAGACGTCAACCCCCCCCCCCATTTGTACACATCATTGTCCATAGCCATCCCTATACATGTGTACATATGGGGGATCCCTCATCAATGTCCATGGCAATCCCTATACATGTGTACATAATGGGGGTGGGGGGTGGACCCTCATCAATGTCCATGGCAATCCCCATGCATGTGTACATATGGGGGGTGACCCCTCATCAATGACCATGGCAATCCCTAGACATGTGCACATATGGGGGAGGGGGTGACCCCTAATCAATGTGCATGGCAATTCCTATACATGTGTACATATGGGGGGGGAGGTAACCTTTCATCAATGAGCATAGCATTCTTTATACATGTGTACATATGGGGGGGGGGGGGGTGAACCCTCATCAATGTCCATGGTCATCCGTATACAGGTGTGCATATGGGGGGGACCCCTTATCAATGTCCATGGCAATCCCTATACATGTGTACATATGGGGGGGTAACACCTTTCATCAATGTGCATGGCAATCTTTATACATGTGTACATATGGGGGGGTGACCCCTCATCAATGTCCATGGCCATCCGTATACAGGTGTGCATATGGGGGGGACCCCTCATCATTGTTCATGGCAATTCCAATACATGTATACAAATGGGGGGGTGACTACTCATCAATGTCCATGGCCATCCCTATACATGTGTACATATGGGGGGGGTGGCCCCTCATCAATGTCCATGGTAATCCCTATACATGTGTACATATGGGGGGGACACCTCATCAATGTCCATGGCAATCCCTATACATGTGTACACATGGGAGGTAACCTTTCATCAATGTGTATGGCGATCTGTATACATGTGTACATATGGGGGGGCGACCCCTCATAAATGTCTATGGCCATCCCTCCCTATACATGTGTACATATGGGGGGATGACCCCTCATCAATGTCCATGGCCATCCCTTTACATGTGTACATATGGGGAGGTATGCTTTCATCGATGTGCATGGCAATTTCTATACATGTGTACATATGGGGGGGCGACCCCTCATAAATGTCCATGGCAATCCCTATACATGTGTACATATGGGGGGAGGGTGACTCCTCATCAATGTCCATGGCGATCCCTATACATGTGTACAAAGAATTTTAGAACCGAGGGGGATTTTAATGGTGCCAAAACACCCAAAAAATATTTTGTTATAAAAACATCTTTATTTGAGTCTAAAGTTTTAAAAGAAATGGGGGACAATGAACATGTACAATATACACATAGTGTATTCTCAACTCACCGCATCTGTCAGAACAAAGACCTAGCGGCCACCAGGCCAGACGGGACTGATGGCGCCAGGCCACAGAGCCAGCCATTGGTCTTGTACTGACAGATGCGGTGAGTTGTTTTTATGAAATGTGGACATTCATTGCTCCCCCCCCCCCCCCATTTCTTTTAAAACTTTGGACTCCAATAAAGATGTTTTTATATTAAAATATTTTTTTTGTGTGTTTGGGAACCATTAAAATCCCCTTCTCTTCTAAAATTCTTTGAAAAGGAATAATTTAGGGATGAAGGTGCCTTTAATCCATGAGTGTAGGTGACCTATCCAGAGTACTTTTTGTATCTATCACTATCCATAGTACTTACCAATATCGATGTCTGTATTTCGCTGATGTCTTTTGGCTTTACAGCCGGAACCAAAACATCCAACAACGGCTCTGAAGCAGCCGCGCACAAAAGCCCGAGCCCTCTTATTGGTACCTGCAGGCTGGTCACTGGTACCTCCTTCCATAGCTGGGCTTCCCTTGGTGGGTTTCTCTTTGGTGTTTTTCAGAGAAAAAAACTGTTTACATTTAAATCGTCTCATTATTAAGAATAAAGAACCACGCTTTAAATGTACAAGAATAGAAATCGCAAAGAAATTGAATCGAATGAAAATCAAATCGAATCAAATCGCAAGAAAATCTCCAGAGAGATAAAAAAACAGGTCCTCACTGGTCAGCAAACACTCTGTTTCTGCTGCCAGCCTCCCTTGCGACTCTCTATATTGGCTGAGCTAATGACATCATAGAGCAGAGCCATGTGACCTTTGAAAAAATAACTGACGATTTTTCTTAAAGGGGCCACGTCCTTATTTGTGAGCTTTATGAATTCAGCCTGTAGGCTCTGTATACAGACCTAATATGGACCTGGCTCCTGGAAGAACATGTTTTTCTTGAAGTGATGGTTATTGTGAATGAGATTTAACCCTTACAGTCCCATGGCTGAAAACAAAAATGTGTATTCCTATAACACTGTGAATGGAGCCTTATAAATCCTCGCTGCCTCTCAAATCTTTTCATTTCTTTTATTTGATCATTTTATCATTATTACACACCAATTATCTTTCACTTTCACCAAATCCGAGGTTTTTCCATTTTTAACCCTTTAACTGCCAAGTCAAATGTTTTTCCTTTCATTTATGAACCCTTTCTTTGCCAAACCAACCCCACCCCCCAAACTTTAGCTTTTAACCCTTTCACTGCCAAACTATATTTTTTCATTTTTAACCCTTTCTGTGAACCCTTTCTTTGCAAAAAAAAAAATATTTTTACGTTTTTTTTTAACCCTTTCAGTGCCAAACTAAATTATTTTTATTTTTAACCCTTTCACTGCCAAAACCAGTTTTCCCCTTTTTAACGCTTTCACTGCTAAACCAATATATATATATATATATATATATATTTTTCCCCATTTCTTGCCCATATGTTAACGTAAAACCCAGCCTCCCTTGCGACTCTTTATATTGGCTGAGCTGATGACATCACAGATGACATCACAGAGTCATGTGAACTTTGAAAAAAATAACTGACGATTTTTCTTAAAGGGGCCACGTCCTTATTTGTGAGCTTTATGAATTCAGCCTGTAGGCTCTGTATACAGACCTAATATGGACCCGGCTCCTGGAAGAACATGTTTTTCTTGAAGTGATGGTTATTGTGAATGAGATTTAACCCTTACAGTCCCATGGCTGAAAACAAAGATGTGTATTCCTATAACACTGAATGGAGCCTTATAAATCCTCGCTGCCTATCAAATCTTTTCATTTCTTTTATTTGATCATTTTATCATTATTACATACCAATTATCTTTCACTTTCACCAAATCCCAGGTTTTTCCATTTTTAACCCTTTAACTGCCAAGTCAAATGTTTTTCCTTTCATTTATGAACCCTTTCTTTGCCAAACCAACCCCACCGGCAAACTTTTGTTTTTAACCCTTTCACTGCAAAACTATATTTTTCCAATTTTAACCCTTTCTGTGACCCCTTTCTTTGCAAAAAAATGATTTATTTTTACGGGGCTTTTGTTAACCCTTTCAGTGCCAAACTAAATTCTTTTCATTCTTAACCCTTTCACCGCCAAAACCAGTTTTCCCCTTTTTAACACTTTCACTGCCAAACCAATATATATATATTTTTTCCAACTTCTTGCCCATATGTTAAAGTAAAACCTGTTTATTGTTAGTTTTGGATGGAGTGGAGAGGGATTAGGACCCCTGTCAGGTTTTTATTGCTGTCTGCTCCCCTTATATGGAGATTTATTCTGCCAAATCATTTTTTTTTCTTTCAGTTTTTAACCCTTTCACTACCAAACTATATTGTTCATTTGTTTCAACCCTTTAAAGTGGAGCTCCACCCACATTTTCACCCCTCACTAATCTGTTCTCTGTGAACGAATCAGATATTTTTTTATTTTTTTTCTCAGCACCTTCTGTGTATAATATTCTGTATTCATTTTTTCCTTCCTCCTCCCTGGCCGCGGCCCAGCGTTCGTCATCTCCGGTTTGCAATGCCTCCTGGGAGATGTGTGTCATCAATCCCAGGAGACAATAGGCATTGCTGGGCTGTAGCATCGCGTTATTTGCAATCCGGAAATGACGCGATGCAAGGCGGCGGCCAGCGCCATTTTTAAAAAGGGTAACCAGGCTTTTGTTGCCATAGTTACCAAAGCTTCTTATACACAGTGATGGGCAGTGGGGGAGGGGGGTGGAGCATCTCAGCTCTGATTACATACAGGGGGGGGGGACACATCATTACTAATCATTTATAATAGAGGAATAGGATAGGGCAATGTTGATGGGGCAGTTTTGATGCGGCAATTTTAATGGGGGCAATATGATGGGGCAATTTTGATGGGGGCATTTGATGGGGCAGTTTTGATGGGGCAATTTTGATGGCGGCAATATGATGGGGCAATTTTGATGGGGGCAATATGATGGGGCAGTTTTGATGGTGGCAGTATGATGGGGCAGTTTTGATGGTGGCAGTATGATGGGGCAATTTTGATGGTGGCAGTATATTGGGGCAATTTTGATGGGGGGCAATATGATAGAGCAATTTTGATGGGGGCAATATGATGAGGCAGTTTTGATTGATCAAATTTTGATGGTGGCAGTATGATGGGGCAGATTTGGTGGGGCAGTTTTGATGGGGCAATTTTGATGGTGCCAGTATAATGGGGCAGTATGATGGGGCAATTTTGATGGGAGCAATTTGATGGGGAAATAGGATAAAGCAGTTTTGATGGGGCAATTTTGATGGTGGCAGTATGATGGGGCAATCGTGATGGGGGCAATAGGATGGGGCAGTTTTGATGGTGGCAGTATAATGGGGCAATTTGATGGGGCTATTTTGATTGTGGCAGCATGATGGGGCAATTTTGATGGGGGCAGCATGACGGGGCAGTTTTGATGGGGCAATTTTCATGGGGCAATAGGATGGGGCAATTTTGATGGTGGAAGTATAATGGGGCAATTTTGATGGGGGCAATAGGATGGGGCAGTTTTGATGGAGCAATTTTGATTGTGGCAGTATGATGGGGCAATTTTACTGGGGGCAATAGGATGGGGCAATTTTGATGGGGGCAGTATGATGGGGGCAGTTTTGGTGGAGCAATTTTGATGGTGGCAGTATGATGGGGCAGTTTTGATGGGGCAATTTGGTGGGGCAGCTTTTGCTAAAGGTGATTACTGTTTAAACGATGCTAATTGTAAATGATATCCCTCTTTCTGTGCAGATGTTATATATATAACAAGAGATTATATATGTATATCTGCACAGAAACAAGGGATATCATTTACAATTAGCATCTTTTAAAAAGTAATTACCTTTTACTGGAGCTTTTTGTATTTCTAGATTTATAATCTTTGTAAATGTAGATAATCTTCCTGGTTCCTGGAGGGGGAGGAGAGGTTTCCATAGCTAAGGGGCGGCAACTTCCTCTGACACTGCTGTTGCTATGGAAACACACACCCTGCCAAATCATTTTCCCCCATTTCTCTCCCATATGTTCAATTACAGATAAAGGAACATGTTTTTATTGTTAGTGTTGAATGAAGTGGAGAGTGATTAGAACCCCTGCCAGGTTGTTGTTGCTGTTTGCTCTCCCTTTAGGGAGATTCATTCTCTCTATTTACCATTACCAACAAAAATTAAAGAAAATCGCACATTTTAGGTTGTCACCAGAACAGGAATTAGAGGGGAAATCTTCCAATGGGGGCACTAGTTCTGGTGACACCCAGGGATGATGTCACTTTGGCGGATTGCTCTCTTTTTTTGGCTATGGGACCGGAAGTGAAGGGAAATCCCCCCCAATGGGGACACAGATGGCAAAGAAAACCTGACAGGGGTTATAGTCCCCCCCTTACTCTATTGTAAATGAAAAAAAAAATGTTTGTCTTTATTTCTATTTTATCTTTTATCTCGTATGCGGGGGATGGTGGGGACTCAGTATAAAAAGAGGGTGCAGCATATTACACATGGGGCTATGGGGGGGGGGGTGTAGTGTCTCTCTCTCCTCCTAGCTAGCTCTAGCTGACTCAGTCGCTCAGTCTCTATGTGGCCGGGGCACGCAAGCTGCTCCGCACACACTAATCCCTGGAGGCCTGGACCCTTCCCTAAGGCCCCTTTCACACTGGGGCGGTGGGGGCGTCGGCGGTACAACAGCGCTATTTTTGGCGCTGCTGTACAGTCGTTCTTGCAGCGGTATTCGGCCGCAAGCGGTGCGGTTTTAACCCCCGCTGGCGGCCGAAAAAGGGTTAAAATACCTCGTACAGCGCGGCTATAGCCGTGGTATTGCCGCGGTGTAGCCGCGCTGTCCCATTGATTTCAATGGGCAGGAGCGGTGAATACACCACTCTTTCACCGCTCCAAAAAAGCGGTTTGCAGGACTTTTTTCACCGTCCTGCCTGCGTACCGCTTCAGTGTGAAAGCCCTCGGGCTTTCACACTGAACAAACAGCGGAGGCTGTTTAGGGGCGTTTTGCAGGCAGTATTTTTAGCGCAATACCGCCTGAAAACCGCCCCAGTGTGAAAGGGGTCTTACTGTCGGTTCCCTTCCGTGTACTTCTCTGCAGTGCTCTGCCCTCCTCTCATTCTCTCCACTCAGTGAGTGACTGTGGGGTCTGTGCTGATGATGGGGGGTGAGGACTGGGGGGGGTAATTGTGCAGACTGGGGGCAGGGGGGTAATTGTGCAGACTGGGGGAGGGATGGTAACTGTGCAGACTTGGGGAGGGGGGATTGTGCAGACTGGGGGGGGGGTAATTGTGCAGACTGGGGCGTAATTGTGCAGACTAAGGGGGGGTGGTAATTGTGCGAACTAGGGGAGGGGGGATTGTGCAGACTAGGGGAGGGAGATTGTGCAGACTGGGGGTGGGGTAATTGTGCAGACTGGGGGGGTAATTGTGCAGACTAGGGGGAGAGGGGGATTGTGCAGACTTGGGGAGGGGGGATTGTGCAGACTGGGGGGGTAATTGTGCAGACTGGGGGGGAGGTAATTGTGCAGACTAGGGGAGGGGGGATTGTGCAGACTAGGGGAGGGAGGTTGTTCAGACTAGGGGGGGGGGGTATTTGTGCAGACTAGGGGGAGGGGGGGATTGTGCAGACTAGGGGAGGGAGATTGTGCAGACTAGAGGGGGGGTAATTGTGCAGACTAGGGGGAGGGGGGGATTGTGCAGACTGGGAGGAGGGGGATTGTGTAAACTGAGGGGAGATTAGGCAGACTGGGGGGGAAAAGTGCAGACTAGGGGTAGGGGGGGTTTGGGCAGACAGGGGGGTTGTGCTGTGAGTGTTCCGTGATCCATCCGTCAGGCAGTATCTGTGGTGCTGATCTGTATACCGTATCTGTGGTGCTGATCTGTATACCGTATCTGTGTTGCCGATCTATATACCGTATCTGTGGTGCTGATCTGTATACCGTATCTGTGGTGCTGATCTATATACCGTATCTGTGGTGCTGATCTATATACCGTGTCTGTGGTGCTGATCTGTATACTCTGTTCTGTGATTCCAGGATTGTACACTCCTAACACTATGGGTGGAAGCAAGTGGAATACAGGGGACAGAGTGGGTGGATTCTATAAGGGGTGGGGCTTATGGGAAGTGGGAGGGGTTAAAAAGGAAGTGTGGGGTTTGGCACCCCCCCATCCTAAAACTTCACCAGCCGCCATGAGTACCCTGCCACTAGCACCTCTTATGTAACCTCTGTGTAGAAGCCTACATTCACCTATGTTTTGCATTTTCCTTTGTTCAGTAGGACAATGGGTCAGGTTGGTGCCCTGCTGACGGAAACTGGGCTTTCATATCAGCAGCAGACAGAGGATTCAAGTATTCCTCTTGTGATACTTTCTAGTCCAACAGGCAGCCATTGATGTTTAGAGGGCTGAGTTTCCAAAAAATTCTGAGGTCCAGATGATGGCCTCAGGGCACTTACTGTAGGCTGGCTATGGCATAGACAGCTTGATAAAAGAAAGAGATGTTCCCGATTTTGAGCATTGCTTGTGGTTAGCAGGATGTCTCTGTTTTGTGAACTGTCTCAGCATATGGTTGGTCTTCCTGCCCTGTTTGAGTGCCTCTTTCTAAAGTTCTTAAGGTGGTCACCTTTTCTGCGTAACCCTTGAACGTCCTTGCTTCTGACTATAGTTGCCAGTTCTATTCCTGCCCCCCTTGGAGTGTACCCATTTTTCCTGTAACATACTTCATAGTATAAGTTAAATGCCTAAGTTCAGCGGGGATAGAAGGACCCTGTTGTAAAGGGCACAGGAGGTGTGCAGCTCCAGGAACACAGCTCAGAGATCTCACCTTGAGATAAAGAACTGTTACATGGTTTTAACTGTTAAGTATGGTGGCGCTCAGGCTCCTTCAGCAAACACAGCTTGTCCCATGTGTAGTGCTGGACCCAAAGCACTGGGCAGAACACTTCCATTGCCAGGTGGAGTAGTGAAGCCCAGTAAGCTACAGACCAGGGCATCTGCCTTGAATCCCTGCAACTTTCTCCATTATGAATAATATAGTAACTTTATTTTGTATTGAAGATTGTTGTAAAACTGGTTTCTGTACAATGAGCTTTATGCCATGACTGTGGAGAAGCTTAGAGTGCACCAATTTATTTTGCACAACATGTTTATTGTTATGCAAGGTATTTGCCAATTAAATACTACAGGCGATAATGGCTGGCAACATGTTACAGGTGTGTTTGGACATGATGGCCTTCAGACTCTAACCTGGGCACCCTATCTAGTACACAAGCTCTTGGCTCACCTTACTTCATCAATGTTCAATAGCCACAAACCTGGATAAGGACTTTTCTTCTTCCCTCTGTCCAATTTCCTTTCCAAAGAGATGTTTTGTCAATTTTAGTCTCATACACTTTTTCCTTTAAAGTAAAGCCTGATGAAGGCCTCTCACACGGGTCCTACATGTGGCTGGGATTCTTTTAAGACAAAATACCTCTAGTAAGTCATTTTAAAGCGTAAATGAACCCAGGAACAAAAATGTAATAGGGGGCAGCTGTCCAGTCCTTAGATGTGAAAGTTGCATTCTTTTTTTTTTTGGCTTTTTTTTTTTTTTTTACCAGTCTTAGAGTGACAACACTCACTCGCTATTCTCTAATCTATGGACAAGCAGTGTTGTCACCCTTGGACAGGAAGTGTGTTAGAACTACAGAATTCTTCCCCCTCTCTTCATCCCAATAAGATAAGTAAAATGTATTCTGTAGTCCTATTTCCTTTTATCACTATTATTTACATTTGAGCTTACCTATATAGTCATTGTTAAAATGTTCTTATTGTTAGAATTTTTTCCATTGTTCTCCAATGGATTGTTAAAGGGTATTCTGCGTGTGACCACTGGGCTGTCCCACCCTCTAGTATCCCTATTTAAGTCTCTGGTTCTGCCGGCTCTGATCATGTGACCTGACAAAAACATGTAGTCGAAACATGTAGTCCCTCTGTGATCGAGCTCTGGCATCTTCCTCGTACCAATCTCTCATATCGTGTCCGCAGTCTCTGACCATCTCCTGTAGTATGTCTGCACTCTAATGTATCAACATAGAAAGCGCAGTTCCAGTAGAATAAATATAAAAAAAATTACAAATGAATTCTGGTTTGAGTTCCTGATTTATGGGAATACACTGATGGGAACACCGTATGTAAGGGGGCACTCAGATGGGGGCAGCTGATCTGTGGGGTTGCTGATTTATGAGGGTACTCTTATGGGGGCAATTGATATATGAGGGCGCACTGATGTGGGTAGCTGTTATACGAAGTTATTCTGATTGGGGTTTTGGATTTATAGGGGTACTTTGATGGGGACACCTGATGTACGGGGCACTCTGATGGGGACACCTGATGTAAACGTGTTACCTTGATTGGAGTAACTGATCTAAGGGGATATTCTGATGGGGGCATCTTGTATGTGGGGGGACACGGATGGGGGCAGCTGATATATGAGGGTACCCTGGCTGGGGTTACTTACAATGTGGATGTGATTGGCATACATTTATGATTTAATAAAGAGTTATTTCTTTGTCTTACATCTTGTTTCTGTTAGTTTTTGTGGAAGGCCAAAATAAAAGGAGAAGAGGAGTGTGCAAAAGGCAGAATCCGGGGCTCAGAGAAGATCCGTCACCATGAACAGCTCCAAGGCCAAGATACCACTGGAAGCTCTGAGGATCAGCGCTAATCAGATGCCCCGGTAGGAGGTAAAGCCTAATCTAATAACCTATTGTGAAAAAAAAGCCTAATCTAATAACAAAGTCTTTGCTACACGTCACCCGGTGTAGAAGTGACCCCTACAATGGTGGTCGGTGTAGACGTGACGCTTACATTGGTGTTTGGTGTAGAAGAACCCCTTCTATTACTGGTCATGTAAACATGACCCTTGCAGTGGTGGCTTGTGTAAAAGTTACCCCTTTAATTGTTGGTTGGTGTAAAAGTGACCCCTTATTTTGGTAGTCATCTAGAAGTGTCCTTTACAGTTTTGGTCAGTGTAGAACTGACTCTTACAGTGGTGGTTGGTGTAGATGTGACACCTCACATTGTTGGTCAATATAGAAGTGACCCATAAATTGGTGGTCAGTGTAGTCAGTGGTCACTGCCATAGGTGTGAGCACAGGGTGGGCCAGGTGTGTCTGGGCATGCACTAATCGCCACATGCGATGCCGATTCCCTCTGCTTCCCTGTCTCCCCCCTGCACTGCTGCCAGCTTCCTCCCTCTCCTCTCCTGCCAGCCACCGTGGGGGATCCTTAATGGTGGAAAGCGGGGGGAAAGGGGCTCGTAATTATTTAATTTACTGTCCCTTCCTTTTCTGTGTGCTCCTGTGTTCATTCTTACCTGAAGCATGGTAAACTTTGTCTACTATGCTTCAGTTTGTGAATGAACAGGAAGCCTCTCAGCACAGAGCACTTCCCATTCGTTCAATGTCCAGTGCAGCTGTGGCTGCAGAAAAAGGACCAAGGGAATCTCTGTCCTCATCCATTTCTCTGTCTCAAGTCAGGGGTCTGTTTAGATCCTTGACATTTCACCAAAGCCTCCCAACGGGGATCCTAAAAATGTTGTAAAAAAATAATAAAAATAATATTGTAAAAAATGATAACAAAAATTAATTTGTAGAAAATAAAAAAATAATAAAAAATAAAAAACTGCTGACACTGTCCACTGCCCTACTGTCACCAACCTCGGCTCTACTGACACCGTCCACTGCTCTGCTGATATACCCGCATGTGTGTTTGTGCTCTGGGGTGCACACCCTAATGCAATAGGCTGTGCACACCATTGGTCACTACTCTTTTCTCAGGGAACTTATTGAAACCTCTGGTGGGACCTCGGGGTTCCAGTTCCAGGCTGCAGAAGAGGAAAGGGGTTGGTGGGGGCACAGATGGTTGTATTCAGGGGCCTGGGGGTGTTTTCATAAAGGTGAACCTTTTCCTTTTGAAATCTTTAGTCCTCATTCACAATTTAGAAACAGAATAAACATCAGTTTTAATTATTTCAACACGATGGGTTGTTTGGAAATGAAATACAGAAAATGAGTATAATATGGAAAATATTGTCACAGGTTATATAGAGATAAGGTGACCCACGTGTTAAAATGGGGTAGGCGGTTTGATAAACTGGAAGAGCATCCACTAGTAAACATCAGTGCTGATAATAACAGTTGCCTTAATTAACTCCGCCTCCCCTCTATCAGTATACTGAACAGGTCCTCCTACTCACGAACGGGACAAGGGTTGGGCAGCATGGGCAGCTGCCCTGTGTGCAGTGAAGTAAAGGGGCAAAAAAATTGATGCAGACTGGTACACCCATTCTACAGCATGTATTACAGTGGGGGAAGTGGGCGCAATTCTGGATCCTTGCCCTGGACGCTGAACGACCCTGTCCAGGTACTGCTCCTACTGCAAGCAGGCGTGCGGGCATCGCACTCTGTGATCACCACATCCGGATCCTTTACCACGTGATCAGCTGTCAGCCAATAGCAGCTGATCACATGATGTAGACAGAAGCCGGTAATCGGCTTTTTTTTTTTTTTTGGTTTTTTTGTTTTCTCGCGCTGATAGCGTGAGGATGAAAAAAGAACAAGCCGATTACCGGCTTCTGTAAAAGGGTCCCACACAGTGCTAACCAGTGCCCACCAGTGCCACCTACCAGTGCCCATCAGTACTGCTAACCAGTGCCACCTATCAGTGCTGCCAATCACTGCCCATCAGTGCCACCTATCAGTGCTGCCTATCAGTGTCACCTATCACTGCCCATCAGTGCCAGCTATCAGTGCCCATCAGTGCTGCCAATCACTGCCCATCAGTGCCTCATCATCAGTGACGCCCATCAGTGCCCATCAGTGCTGCCAATCACTGCCCATCAGTGCCTCATCATCAGTGACGCCTATCAGTGCCCACCAGTGCCACTTATCACCCAGTGGCGATTATATACCACCAAAAGAAAGCTCTATTTGTGTGAAAAAAAAATGATAAAAATGTAAAATGGGCACAGTGTTGCATGACCGTGTCATTTAAAGTGTGACAGCGCTGAAAACTGAAAATTGGCCTGGGCAGGAAGGGTGTATATGTGCCCAGTAAGCAAGTGGTTAAAGTGGACCTATCATCATAGCTGGGAACTTGCTGGAAATGAACGGGCAATACTGAAATTTAACTCAGGTTGCTGGGTCATTACCGGGCTGAGCAAGAGAACTCAGCCAACTTGCCCATCCATGTAAGCAGGGAAGATAGAGAAATGTCAGCTGTCGCCTATTGTATTCAGCTGCCGCTGCTTTCTCCTCGCAAGATCTGATTGGCTCCTTTGAACAAAAGTCGATTTAAAAATCCACTTTTTTGGTGCAGTGGGCATAGGGGGTGCCAACAGGGCCACCCAGAGCTTGAATTTTGGCCAATTTAGTAGGGGTCAACTGAAATTGGAGCAGTGTTTGGCCAACGTAAGGCCTTATTCAGAGAGGAGGATTGGAGGAGTTGGGGGCTGGAAATTCTTGAACATGCACTGTGAGCCTAAATAGCACTAAAAAGACTGCAGTTCCCCTTTAATGGAACCACAGAGCATGTAAAACAGACGGTGCAAGCACACCATTATTTCTCATGTTTCTGCTGAGCTTTGCACACTGACAAGATTGTCATGTAGATGACAAAGTATTTTCCTGCAGATTGCTGCTATTGTTCTCTTGTTCTGTGTCAGAAATGTGCATTGTCTCTCATCCAGATGTACACATAGCTTCGCTGAGGTCCTTTCAGCCTCCTTCTTTCTTCATCTTTGAGCATTTGTGCTTTTTTAATTCAATCACAGCATTAAGGCCACTGCACTGGGTGTAGGGGATGAATGGAGGAGGTGGGGGTGGGGGTGTAGGGAGGGGAGTTGTGTAGGGAGGTGAATGTAGGTGGTGGGTGTGTAGTGGATGAATAGAGGAGGAGGTGGGGTGTAGGGGATGAATGGAAGAGGTGGGTGTGAAGCGGATGTATTGAGGAGGAGGTGGGGGTGTAGTGGATAAATAGAGGAGAAGGTGGGATGTAGGGGATGAATGGAGGAGAAGGGGGTGTAGGGGATGAATGGAGGAAAAGCGGGTGTATGGGATGAATGGAGGAGAAGGGGGTGTAGGGGATGAATGGAGGAAAAGCGGGTGTATGGGATGAATGTAGGAAGTGGGGGGTGTAGGGGATGAATAGAGGAGGAGGTGGGGGTGTAGGGGATAAATGGAGGAGGTGGGGGTGTAGGGGATGAATGGAGGAGGCAGGGGTGTAGTTGATGAATGGAAGAAGTGGGGGTGTAGGGGATTAATGGAGAAGCAGGTGGGTTGTAGTGGATGAATGGTGGAAGTGGGGGTGTAGGGGATGAATGAAGGAGGTGGGGGTGTAGGGATGAATAGAGGAGGAGGTGGGGGTGTAGGGGATGAATGGAGGGGGGTGTAGGGGATGAATAGAGGAAGAGGGGGTGTAGGGGATGAATAGAGGTGAGGGTGCAGGGGATGAATGGAGGAGGTGGGGGTGCGGGGGGATGAATAGAGGAGGTGGGGGTGTAGGGGATAAATGGAGGAAGTGGGGGTGTAGGGAATGAATTGAGGAGGTGGGGGTGTAGGGAATGAATAGAGGAGGAGGTGGGGGTGTAAGGTGTGAATGGAGGAGGAGGGGTGTAGTGGATGAATGGAGGAGGGGGTGAGGGTGTAAGAGATGAATAGAGGAAGAGGAGGTGTTGTGGATGAATGGAGAAGTGGGGTGAGGGGATGAATGGAGGAGGAGGTGGGGGTGTAGGGGATGAATAGAGGAGGAGGTGAGGGTGTAGGGATGAATGGAGGAGGAGGTGAGGGTGTAGGTGATGAATGGAGGAGGAGCTGTGGGTGTAGTGGATGAATACAGGAGGAGGTGAGGGTGTAGGTGATGAATGGAGGAGGATGTGGGGGTGTGGTGGATGAATGGGGGAGGAGGAGGGGATGTAGGGGATGAGTGGAGGAGGTGGGTGTATAGGGGATAGGGTTGTCCCGATACCACTTTTTTAGGACCGAGTACAAGTACCGATACTTTTTTTTTTTTTTATGTCACGTGACAGTTTTTTTTTTTTAACAATGGGGGGGGGGGGGGGGTGAACGGTGTCTGTGTGTTTTTTTTTTTTTTTTTTTACAATTTTTATTTTTTACAATAATATTTTTTTTATTCATTTTTGCAATATTTTTTTTTTTAATCAGCCCTGTTGGGGGGCTTTGGAGAGATATCAGGGGTCTTAACAGACCCCCGATATCTCCCCCTTGAGACAGAGAAAGAGACTCCCCAGTCCCTTTCTCTGCAGCCTCAGCTGCACTGAGAATGAATGGAGAGAAGACAGCTCTCTATTCATAAACTGACACATTGTAATCACAGGAGATTACAATGTTTCAGTTATGTGAATGGACAGTCAGCTGACTCTATCCATTCACAAAGGAAGGAGGAGGGGGAGAACAGAGGGGACAGCGGGGAGGCACAGCAGAATGGAGGAACGGAACGGAGGGGGACAGAGAAGGAGAGGGGAACATAGGAACGGAACGGAGGGGGACAGATAAGGAGAGGGTGACAGAGGAACGAAGGAACGGAACAGAGGGGGACAGAGGAACGGAGGGGGCATGGAGGAGGATGAGGTGACAGTCAGCGGTGATCGTGTGGGGAAGTTACAAGCACCGATCACCGCTGTATGTCACTGAAAGCCGCGGGGGGGAAGCTTGTAACTCCCCCACACGCCGATCACAGCTGACTGTCCAGGTATCGGCGGAAGCATCGGGAGCATTTGCCCGAGTACAAGTACTTGGGCAAATGCTCGGTATCGGTGCCGATACCGATACTAGTATTGGTATCGGGACAACCCTAATAGGGGATGAATAGAGGAGGAGGTGGGGGTATAGTGGATAAATAGAGGAGGAGGTGGGGTGTAGGGGATGAATAGAGGTGGGGGTGTAGGGGATGAATAAAGGTGGAGGTGGGGGTGTAGGGGATGGATGGAGGAGGAGGGGGTGTAGAGTATGAATAGAGGAGGTGGGGGTGTAGGAGATGAATGGAGGAGGTGGGGGTGCAGGGGATGAATAGAGGAGGAGGTGGGTGTGTAGGGAATGAATGGAGGTGGGGGTGTAGGGGATGAATAGAGGTGGGGGTGTAGGGGATGAATGGAGGAGGAGGTGGGGGTGTAGGGGATGAATAGAGGAGGAGGTGAGGGTGTAGGGGATGAATGGAGGAGGAGGTGGGGGTGTAGGGGATAAATGAAGGAGGTGGGGTGTAGGGGGTGAATGGAGGAGGAGGTGGGGGTGTAGGGGATGAATGAAGGAGGAGGTGAGGGTGTAGGGGATGAATGGAGGAGGTGGGGGTGTAGGGGATGAATAGAGGAGGTGGTTAGGGTGTAGGGGATGAATGGAGGAGGTGGGGGTGTAGGGGACGAATGGAGGAGGTGGGGTGTAGGGGATGAATGGAGGAGGTGGGGTGTAGGGGATGAATGGAGGAAGAGGTGGGGGTGTAGGGGATGAATAGAGGAGGAGGTGGGAGTGTAGGGGATGAATGGAGGAGGAAGTAAGGGTGCAGGGGATGAATGGAGGAGGTGGGGGTGTAGGGGATGAATGGAGGAGGTGGGGGTGTAGGAGATGAATGAAGGAGGAGGTGGGGCTGTAGGGGATGATTAGAGGAGGGGGTGGGGGTGTAGGGGATGAATAGAGGAGGAGGTGGGGCTGTAGGGGATGATTAGAGGAGGAGGTGGGGGTGTAGGGGATGAATGGAGGAGGAGGTGGGGGTGTAGGGGATGAATAGAGGAGGAGGTGGGGGTGTAGGGGATGAATAGAGGAGGAGGTGGGGGTGTAGGGGATGGTTAGAGGAGGAGGTAGGGGTGTAGGGGATACATGGTGAAGGAGGTGAGGGTGTAGGGGATGAATGGAGGAGGAGGTGTGGGTGTAGTGGATGAATAGAGGAGGAGGTGAGGGTGTAGGGGATGAATGGAGGAGGAGGTGGGGGTGTAGGGGATAAATGAAGGAGGTGGGGTGTAGGGGGTGAATGGAGGAGGAGGTGAGGGTGTAGGGGATGAATGGAGGAGGTGGGGGTGTAGGGGATGAATAGAGGAGGTGGTTAGGGTGTAGGGGATGAATGGAGGAGGTGGGGGTGTAGGGGACGAATGGAGGAGGTAGGGTGTAGGGGATGAATGGAGGAGGTGGGGTGTAGGGGATGAATGGAGGAGGTGGGGTGTAGGGGATGAATGGAGGAGGTGGGGTGTAGGGGATGAATGGAGGAGGTGGGGTGTAGGGGATGAATGGAGGAAGAGGTGGGGGTGTAGGGGATGAATGGAGGAGGAGGTGGGGGTGTAGGGGATGAATAGAGGAGGAGGTGGGGGTGTAAGGGATGAATGGAGGAGGAAGTAAGGGTGCAGGGGATGAATGGAGGAGGAGGTGGGGGTGTAGGGGATGAATGGAGGAGGTGGGGGTGTAGGAGATGAATGAAGGAGGAGGTGGGGCTTTAGGGGATGATTAGAGGAGGAGGTGGGGGTGTAGGGGATGAATGGAGGAGGAGGTGGGGGTGTAGGGGATGAATAGAGGAGGAGGTGGGGGTGTAGGGGATGAATAGAGGAGGAGGTGGGGGTGTAGGGGATGAATAGAGGAGGAGGTGGGGGTGTAGGGGATGGTTAGAGGAGGAGGTAGGGGTGTAGGGGATGAATGGAGGAGGAGGTGGGGGTGTAGGGGATGAATAGAGGAAGATGTGGGGTGTAGGGGATGAATGGAGGAGGAGGTGGGGGTGTAGGGGATGAATGGAGGAGGAGGTGGGGGTGTAGGGGATGAATGGAGGAAAATGTGGGGTGTAGGGGATGAATGGAGGAGGAGGTGGGGGTGTAGGGGATGAATGGAGGAGGCGGTGAGGGTGTATGGGATGAATGGAGATGGGGGTGTAGTGGATGAATGGAGGAGGAGGTGTTATGTAGGGGTGAATGGAGGAGGAGGTGGGGTGTAGGGGATGAATGGAGGTGGGGGTGTAGTGGATGAACAGAGGAGGAGGTGGGGGTGTAGGGGATGAATAGAGGAAGATGTGGGGTGTAGGGGATGAATGGAGGAGGAGGTGGGGGTGTAGGGGATGAATAGAGGAGGAGGTGGGAGTGTAGGGGATGAATAGAGGAGGAGGTGGGGGTGTAGGAGATGAATAGAGGAGGAGGTGGGGGTGTAGGGGATGAATAGAGGAGGAGGTGGGGGTGTAGGAGATGAATAGAGGAGGAGGTGGGGGTGTAGGGGATGAATAGAGGAGGAGGTGGGGGTGTAGTTTTGAGTGTCATGGCAAAGGCTGTGAATACTTATTATGTACATGGGATTTTTTTGCTTTTTTATTTTTAATACATGTGCAAAGATTTCAAACAAACTTCTTTCAAGGTTCACTAGAAACAAGAGACAAGGCACGATTGTCCTAGGGCAGTGATGGCGAGCCTTGGCACCTCAGAAGTTTTGGAACTACATTTCCCATGATGCTCATGCACTCTTCATTGTAGGCGAGCATCATGGGAAATGTAGTTCCAAAACATCTGGGTCGCCAAGGTTCGCCATCACTGTCCTAAGGCATCAGACAGGGAGCTGTCCGGTATCTCAGATGGCTTAATGAGAAGAGCCACAGCCAGACACCGCAGAGGGCGCAGGTTCCATACATGTGCCAGTCTGACATCCGCTGTAAGCCCAGCCCCTGCCTGCACTGTCATTATACCAATCCTTGATCTTCTTCTCACTCTGTCCAACATCTTCCTCCATCACCACCAGCATTCAATTCATCTCCGGAAACTTGTTGACTTTACCTACTGATCTTTTATCAAGATTAATAAATCTATACTTGGCTTATTATATACTCATGGTGCTCCATCCTTTACTACATCCTTTTTATTTTTCTTATGCTAGAACCAGGAAGCCATCAGGTCAGTGGGTTGGGCTTTAAAGGGGACTCCGTCTCTTTGAGCCGAATGGGCACCTTTTGCCCTGATTTGTGCCTAATTATAATAAATGAAGCCCTTAGTTTTAAATAAAATGGAGTCCTTAGTTTTCTTCTGCATGGAGTCCCAGAGTTCAAAGATTATTCCTCCTCCGCTTACCCGTATGCCCGGCATAAGCCTCTCTGCTGTCCACACAAAGCTGAAATCTCCTTATCTCTCCAGCACTAGACGTCCTATATAAGAGGATTGTTTTTTTTTGGCCTTCGTTCCAGTTTGCTTCAAAGTCTGTCTGAGCTGGGTAGGGTGAGGTGTTATCCTGTCTTTAAAAATATATCTTTTATTAAAGTGATACTGTGATAGGAAAATGTATTTATTTGTACATAAACTGCAGCATATTTGGCATGCATGAGCAGCTACTGAAAGGATGGAAGTAACAATCACCTTTACAGCTCATTGGCTTCTGTAAAGCCAAGTACAGCCTCAGAAGTCTCCGGCTGCAGCCTCTTTTTGCCTAGTTTGCCGGTGCTACCACTAGGCAAACTAGGAAGCCGCCTAGGGCGCACTGCTGCCTAGGGTGCCCGGCCACTGGTGTTCCTACTCTTTTCTCTCTGCAATAAGCAACTAAGTCTCAGCATCAGCAGGCGGAGGCGGAGGACTGTGTCTGTGTCCCAACTCTCGAATGAATGGAAGCAAGCAAACATTAATTTATGGGCACTGGTAGGCTGCATTTGATGGGCACTGGTGAGGCTGCATTTGATGGGCGCTTCATTAAAAAGGTGGGGTATACATGGGCAGGGAAAAGGGGGTGGAGTCAGGGGTGGGGCCAAGGGTTGTCAAAAATCCTTGCACCAGCCATGTCTACATGCACTCCAGCAATGGCTTCATGACATTCCTAAGGGCAGGTTCCCCAATTGTGTGGGTTGAAATGGCCACATTTAGTTTACATTGGAAGCCTGGGCGACAGCATGACAACACAGGAGCGCAGAAAAAGGAACCAGACGTTCTTACTCTGTAACAGAAAGTGCCTGAACAAGGCCCTTTATGGTAGGATCAAACGTATTATTTTAAAGCGGTAGTAAAAATCTCATAGACCCTTGTGGTCTTATGTATCCCTCACCCAGCCCATCAGCGGTAATGTAACCTGAGGTGCACATGGGCAGCCCAGACCACATTTACAGCACTTTCTGTGTGCCATGGTGCAGTGACTCCTACAGGCGTGCATTGCTGGATGGTGGAGGTGAGTATTTTCAGCAGTTTAGTTCCACTTTAAAAAATATTAAAAAAAATTTTAACATATTAAAGGGGGTTTTATTGATTGGGTTTACATCTATTTTTAACTGTTTTCTCACTTAGGGCTCTTTCACCCGGACGCCTTCCGTTGCGATCAGCAGGGGCTCTGTAAGCTGATCCCTCCTGATCAGAGCAGGCTGATGACAGGTCCGCAGGGCTGCTGTTAGAAATCACAGGGCCCCATACAGCCTACCTGACAGGGCCCCCTCCCGGCTGGAAGTGACTGAGGACATAGATTTGTCAGTCCCTTTCTCTGCAGCCTCAGCTGCACAGATGAATGAATTGGAAGCGCTCTGAGGCTTCTTGCTCATTCACAAACCGAAGCTTCTGTGATGAATGGACACAGGAGTGATTCTTACTGATCACTCATTGTGTTCCTTCAGGAATAGAAAGGGCCAATAATTTATATTTTTATTACTATACACCCCCCTGTGTGTCCGCAGCAGCTGCCAGCATGAGAGGAGGGAAGCCGGAAGCGCTGTGGGGGAAAGGGGCACACAGGGGGGGGCCCAGACAGCAGATGGAAGGGGCACATATGCTAAAACCAACCCCCTGCAGTGAAACCGGAGGGAGAAAGAGGAGCAGAAGCTGGCAGCGCTGCAGGGGGAGGCAGAAGAACAGATTTCTGCAATAAATTGCAGATTTCTGCAATAAGACAGTACAGCCGGACCTCCTGCTCAGCGGGTGCCTGGGCCCCCGTTTTCAACTGATGGGGCCCAGGCCCAGTACAGGAGGACTGGCTGTACTACCTTGTCCATTCATTTAATGCAAAGCGGACACGGGCAGAGCCTGCTCTGCTCTATGGGCGGCCAGGTGTAAATGGACTCCACTGTCCATTTACACCCGACTGCCTCCGATTCGATCCACCCAAACGGAAGAGGACACAGTTCTCCATTTTTTTAGCAGGTGTAATCAAACCTGGAGGTAGGCGGGTTCAAGTGGACACAATTCTGTTTACACCAGCTGGTCCGTAGGAATGCTAATACTGTAGTTGGTGACTTTTAATAAAAGGACACTTACCTGTCCAGGGATCCAATACTGATCTCACCCGGGTGGGTTTTTCACTGGTGTTTGGGTCCTCGTGGGGGGAGGGGCATAAAGCCGAACTTCCCCTCTAGGGTGAAGTTCTGCTTTAACTCCGGAAGATTTACCCCCCTTCATGACCAGGCCATCTTTGTGATACAGCACTTCGTAACTTTAACTGACAATTGCACGGTCATGCGCCGCTCTACCCAAATAAAATTGATGTCCTTTTTTTCCCCACAAATAGAGATTTCTTTTGGTGGTATTTGATCACCTCTGCATTATTTTTTGCGCTATGAACAAAAAAAGACCGACAATTTTGAAAAAAAAAACTATATTTTTTACTTTCTGCTATAAAACTTATCCAACAAAATTAAAAAAAAAAAATCTAATTTCTTAGTCAATTTAGGCCAAAATTTATTCTGCTACATATTTTTGGTAAAACAAATCCCAATAAGGGTACCGTATATACTCGAGTATAAGTCGAATTTTTCAGCACATTTTTTTGTGCTGAAAGTGCCCCCCTCGACTTATACTTGAGTCAAGCACTTTTCTGCAGCAAAAAATTTCATTTTCCGAACCGACTTTGGGGCCCCATATCTCAGGGCCCCATATCTCATATCCAAAGCTTGGGTTCCTAGCACCAAGTGGCCCTGAGATACGGGGCCCCAAAACTGGTTCGGAAAATGTCATTCTCTGCTGCAGAAAAGTGCTTGACATTTTCTGAACTGATTTTTGGGGCCCTGTATCTCATGGCCACTTGGTGCTAGAAACCTCAGCTTTGGAAATTTTATGGTGCTAGTTCCACTGGGTTTGCATACCAAATTTGGGGTTCTTAGCACTAAGTGGCCCCGAGATACGGGGCCCCAAATTCGGTCAACTGTGTCTATCTGCAGCAATGTCATTTCGGGACCCTTTGGGTTCAGAGACCCCAAATTTTGGCTGCAGCTAGGGGGCATCTAGGAACCCTTAACTACCGAGTTTGAAGTTCGGGGGACCTATGGCTGCAAATGGGCACAGTGATGCTGCAAATGGGCATTGTTGACCCTCTTTTCCACTTACAGTAGCTGTGCATTTTTCACCCTCGTCTTATACTCGGGTCAATAAGTTTTTCCCATTTTTTTGTGGTAAATTAGGGCCTCGACTTATACTCGGAACGACTTATACTCGAGTATATACGGTATATTGATTGGTTTTCGCAAATAGCGTCTACAAACTATGGTATATATTTATGGAATTTTTATTTATTTTTTACCAGTAATGGTGGCGAATTGCGCCACCTGACACTTTTTTGGGAACAGGAACACCAATACAGTGATCAGTGCTAAGAATATGCACTGTCACTGTACTAATAACACTTGCTGGGAAGGGGTTAACATCTAGGATAATCAAGGGGTTAAATGTGTGGCCAACATATGTTACTGTGTGTGCTGTTTTTACAAAGCAAATTGCTGCTGTCAGAAGAGAGCCCTGTGTTTGTTTACCTAGACAGGGCTTTCTTCGTTAATGTCTGGAGATGATCGTCGGGTACCGGCAACCAATCAGTAGCCGTTAGCCGTTGATTGGTTGGTGCTGCAGCCAATTGCAGCATAGCCGGGGGTGGCATAGACATGCTCTTTACCCCAGCGTGCGGATCACGTACTAGGTTCGTGATCTGGCACATAGCAGCCGCCATGCCTCAGTATATCTGCGGTCGTAAAGTGGTTAAGTAAGCCTGGCCTACCCTCCCAATACAGGACTGGGACGCATCACGCATCAGGGGGAGGCCGTGGAACCAATCTGACAGAACAGCCCAATCCCGCACATGCGCATTGGGGAGCCAGCAGTGAAACAGCAGGAAGTCGCAGCCGCCTCCCACAGCCAAGGTGGTGGCACCTCGCTGGACTCCAGGGCTTGTGTCTGTTTCTTAAAAGTCAGCAGCTATAGTATTTGTTAATAAAAAATTAAAAAAAAAGACTGAAGTTTCCTGCTGTCCAAAGAAACTTATCATGGACAGTATCGGGTTGATTTACTAAAACTGGAGAGTGCAAAATCTGGTGCAGCTCTGCATAGAAACCAATCTGCTTCCAGGTGTTTTGTCAAAGCTTATTCAAACAAGCTGAAGTTAGAAGCTGATTGGTTTCTATGTACATCTGCACCAGATTTTGCGCTCTCTAGTTTTAGTAAATCAATCCCTCTAAAGCCTCGTACACACGATCGGATTTTCTCTTGTCCGAAGGCTTGTGCCTGGATCTTGTCTTGCATAAAAATGGCAAGGAATTGTTGGCCAACAAACACGAACGTAGTGACGTACTACGTGGTTTTTCAGCTCTTTAGCGCCACCCTTTGGGCTCCTTCTGCTAATTTCGTGTTAGTAGAAGTTCGGTGAGTGTTGATTCGCGCTTTTCATTTAGCACTTTTCAGTTCGCGCTTTTCATTTTGCGCTTTTCATTTTGCGCTTTTCATTTAGCACTTTTCATTTCGCGCTTTTCAGTTAGTTTCTGAACGGCCGTTCGTCAACCAGACATGTTGTGTAATCGGAGGAGATAACGTGTTATTTATTATTGGCCTTGGAGTTATTCCTTTGACCCAAGTCCAGTCCAGGAACAGGAGGAGGAGGAGTTCTTGGACCAAAAATTGGTTGCTTTATTAAGGCTGCTTTCACACTGGGGCGGTAGGGGGCGTCGGCGGTAAAACAGCGCTAAAAATATTCGTCCGCTAGCGGTGTGGTTTTAACCCCCCGCTGGCGGCCGAGAAAGGGTTAAAATCACTCGCACAGCGCGGCTATAGCCGCGCTGTCCCATTGATCTCAATGGGCAGGAGCGGTTTAGGAGCGGTGAATACACCGCTCCTTCACCGCTCCAAAGATGCGGCTTGCAGGAGATTTTTTCTTCTCCTGCCAGCGCACCGCTTCAGTGTGAAAGCCCTCGGGCTTTCACACTGAACAAACAGCGGAGGCTGTTTAGGGGCGGTTTGCAGGCGGTATTTTTAGCGCAATAACGCCTGCAAACCGCCCCAGTGTGAAAGGGGCCTAATCGTGACCAATTATGTCATATGCCTTTGCTGTGGGAGCTCCAGGAGAATAATCCGGATGATTTTCGGAATTATCTCCGGATGACGGACCCCTGCTTTCACCAACTCTTGGCATTGTTGTTCCCCTATATTAAGAAGCAGGACACATGCATAAGGCTTATTTTATGTGTTATATTTTCGGATGCATAGAATGCACTTTTTGGTTAAGTTTTATTGGCAGGTAGCATGTCTAATTTTATTTGTTTTCTTTTTTTAATGCACAATAAAAAAAATTGTGGAGA